>JAYGXS010000004.1:42897487-42970308 GCA_036362985.1 Ligula intestinalis | reverse complement strand
CACCACCACCACCACCACCACCACCACCACCACCACCACCACCACCACCACCACCACAATCCTAATTACAATGACATTGCAATGCACCAACAGGTATGGCATATTACAACGTTCGTCTCAATTACTGCATGCTACAATTGATTCACTGGTCACAATAAAAGCGTGGGCCACAACTTGACGCGTGACGTCATTTCAGTCACAATAAAATTTTGATCATAACAGCTACATCAATCTGTTATTTCCTCGATGTGTGAGATAGTGTAATAGAGAGGCACGCTTCAGGCACCACTTTTCATAGACGCAGACTTTATAAAGTAAAATTGATGCGGACAACTATAGAATTCTCTGCAAATGTTTCCTTTACTAGTATGCTAAGGCCGACCATTATCGGAAGCCCTCCTATTTGGCCAATTGCATCCAGGCTGGCCTCACACAGAAATGCCGTTCTTCGCCTCCGCTTGACAGGCTATCTCCAAGTGGATACACAATAAAGACGCCAGTTATCTGACCTGTTTCCTTCCCACTGAAGGAGGTCGTAAAATGCGTCCCCTCCCTCCCTCCCCCCTACCGACACCGCGGTACTTACAAAATGTTTCTAGTTTGTTCACACCGTGGGTATTTCTACGCTGCCTGCCGAACACCAGGCTCGCACAAACTCACAAGAGCGTCCGTGTTTAGTGCGTCGTCAACCCTTGCACCCTCAACTGTTTCCCCGCCCCCGCCCGCGTCCGCGCTTGCGCAGGTGATGCAAGCGAGCCGCCAACACCTGCGGCCGCGCTTCAGAAAATTCACTGCAACCCCGCCCCAACCGCCCTCCTTTAGTTGTGACAAGTGCGACAAGCTGCTTTTGATTACCGGCGCGCACTGCTTCTCTGCGCAGGTAACGTTTCGGCACCCCGGGTAGTTGGCCGGCTCTACCTTTCACACGTCCGGTTTGTCCGCACTTCTAGCCACATTGTCTGTCTCAGAGGCCCGGCTGAGAATGATTTTATGCAGTTGGCCGTAAAACCTCAGCACGTTGGCGTACCGCGTATTGTTTGTTTTCGTCGGTCTAGGGGCTGCAAATGAACTTTCGTTTCTGATACTGAATCAAGGCATTGCATCATCCACATTACTTTACTATCGTAGAAGACGCATTCACCAGTCAGATTACGAGATGTATGCTTCCAATTGTGTCTTGGGGTTCAATCTGGAGCCCTTGACGACAGTCGTGTAGCGACCAGGTATGTACTCAGAGAAGGGTGCCCCCAAACGGTCCGTGTGGTAGATGTGGTACACCAACATGGAGGCCAGATCAGGATACAATAGGTTCAACTCGGGTTGCGCTCCCATAACGGATGCCGAACATGGGGGAGGGGCGCGGTGGTACGCATCGGGGTGGCTTTGTCCGCGCTAGCCGCCTGCGCCCGATTCGGTCTTCTTTGCTCTGCTTTGAACTGGGCACAGGTGGGTGAGGGAAGAGAGAGTGCGGTGGGTTCAGTGCAAGTCTACAATCACTCAACACTTATTCACACACAAGCCACCGTGCCGACACTAACCTGTTTGGAGCATACGGTAGGCATAATCAACGTCGATGGTCGAACTGTCGTCATTCAGAGAAAAGATATCGCGGAACACCGACATGACGTTTTCTGACTTATTAACCGTGAGTCTGAGCTTTAGGTAGTCTAGCGTCCCAAAATTGAGCGACAAGCCTTTTAACCCGTCCTTTGTCCTTGTCAGTACGCCTTCCCGTGTGCTGGCTGGCTAGTAGCCCTTGTTGGATCCGGAGCCCCGCCGGGTGGGCCTCAATCCCGAGGAGTCGGAGCAGCATGGTCGGGAGGGGCTGCTCCGTTATCAAAAACATGAAGGAGGGGAGATAGATCAACCGCAGGGAGGTTTGATGTAGCAGACCTTGGCCGCCGTGATGGCGGGTAGGAACGCGGTCGAACACGCGTCTGCTGTGGTTCCCACCTTCCCGTGTGGTTACTGCTTGGTAGGCCAACTGCCTGTGAGGACTGTAGAATGGCCCGAGGCTCAATGGGACAAACATTTCCCATAACCTAATTGATTAGTATCTCCTATCGAATCCGACAGATAAACAGGCTCCTGGCTGAACGCTGGACCGTTTAGTTATTGAGAAGGCGATGACTGTGATCGCTGGGACAGAACTTTTATTCGCCTGACGTTTCGAAGTCCGTCGCGGATTCTTCATCAGTTACATAAGCATAAACGGGTTCAGTTATTGGCACCCCATCTTTGACTCACGCACGGGGGCGCATATAATGTGCAAACTCCTAGTGTGTATTCCGAGCAAGTATAACTGGTTGCTAGGGCCGATCCCCACTTCAGCTTGGGTGCCAAACGCAGAATTCGCGAGGATATGTCGTTTTTCATCCAGGAGGAAATATACCCCCCTAGGGGGCTGATGGCGTTCGTGCAGTTATGCCCTGGCGGCTAAATGTTTGCGCCGTCACCCGTTGTGGCCAATTGATCGATTGTCTGGTCGTGTTGGCAGAGGCTTTCATGCTGTGAGCGCGCGCGTGCCATGCCCTCTCAATCGCTGTTTTCGCCTGGCTGCGCTTGTAATGTCCGGTCTGGCGCGCATGCTCGCTCCCACGCACGCACGCGCGTTGCCTTATAAGTGCGCCTTTGACGAGCTCCTCCTCTTCTCCCCCCCTATAACTCCTTTGTTTGTTAACTTTATCGCACTGTTTTTGATTCTACACGTGACGAATCTTTGGGACGGCGGGGAGGTAGAGTTAAGTGCCGCGCCGACAGAAGTTATTGGAGTTGACCCAAGTGTGAAAAACTCTAGGCGTTTGGCGGGATTTGAACCCGCGCATCAGAGAAAGCCTTTGCCGGAGGCTAATGCTCTACCGCTAAGCTACAAACGCGGGTTCAAATCCCGCCAAACGCCTAGAGTTTTTCACACTTGGGTCAACTCAAATCAAGCAAATCTGCCAAACCAACTTAATAATTAAGTCAGCCTAGCAGTCATTCTGGTGGATTCTAGATGATTGCTTAGGAAATCCTGCTTGGGCAGACAACTTGCCGTCCCGTATTGGTGGATTCCATATGAGCGAAAAGTTGAGCGGGTAATATCGATCCAAGTGTGATTAAACTCATGGCGTGAAGCGGGCGTTTGTAGCTTAGCGGTAGAGCATTAGCCTCCGGCAAAGGCTTTCTCTGATGCGCGGGTTCAAATCCCGCCAAACGCCTAGAGTTTTTCACACTTGGGTCAACTCAAATTAAGCAAATCTGCCAAACCAACTTAATAAAGAAGTTATTGGAGTTATGATAAAGACCTCCCACCTAAGTGCGAACCCCCTGCTCCTAGTTCACGACGAGCACTCACACCCGGCCGGTACTTCACTCAACGTTAGAACAGGGTGCATTCTGTTTTTTGTCATTTTCTGTATGTATCTACACCATCGACTGATTCTTATCAGTCCGTATACTCGGTCCTGACTGTTTAGCAAACTTCGACTGGTGAACCACAAAACGTAGCGTATCAGATTTATTCCTCGACGTCACAAAACGAAATTTCTCTCAGTCAACTTCACTTCTGCCTGAGAGAGATGGTTAAATATTTGTAGTCTCGTAGCTAGACAGCGTAATAAGGATTTCGCCATCTTTACCACTGTTATACAGTAGTCGCAAATGACCATGCAACATTCATTATGAAATTTGACCTGACATTTAGCGTATATTTAGTAACACTATTTTGATTCATTCTGTTTATTGGATTCTGCGAAAGCCTTTTAATTAGTGAAATCGTCATTTTAGTTAGGTTTATTCACATAAATGGCCATTAATTTTGGGGAAATTTGGAGTAGTCTCATATCGAAAGAATTTCCTATGCTATTACGAAAGAAAGAACCAAACTGGACGTTAATGTTGATAATACTAAGAAGGAACTCCAAAATAAGTGAAATAGGTATAACATATATCCCTTCCCGAACTGGAAAAGTTTGTCGAAAATTGTTCAGATTCAAGTGAAGCCAAGTTAAAAGAATCACATTTGTTTGTATTAGCATTGTAGATTTGTATTTTAAAAATAATGTTTAGCTATCTTTTGAAGTTTATTTGCACAAAAGGCCGTAAAAGAAGCGTTTTTTTGAATGCATAAATAATTCGCTTCTGACCTTGACACAAAAACAAAATATCCAACATGCTAATGCGAATTTAAGACAAAGAAGGTCTAATTGAATTGAAGTCGTGTAGAAATATAGTTTTTGGTGTACTTTACGTTCATCTTTTGCGTTTTTTAGAAACGGAACAGACAGAAGCATAATAAGTATTTCAAAAAATGGTAATGTATATGGCCAGTTTTTTTGAATCAGCATAATTATATCAGAAAGTGGAATTAATCCACTTATGCGAAAAATAATCCATTATAAAGAGAAAACAAAGTTCTTTCATCTCCGGTCGAATTGAATCGTTTTTCTTCAGGAAACTTAAATAAATTCGCAAAATTCGCAAATTTCATTGTGATGTTACGTTGGAAAAAGTTAATATACGCAGAAGTTTGTTAGATGAATATCTAATCAAAGCACTTTTTATGGGAAGTTTTTTTTATAAATCTTAGGAAGAGTAGTTTCACAACTCTAATGCGGACAAGATTTACCCTCGACAATGTGTTTTGCTGTTTTGAGGGATTTCTGTGTATCAAAAACGTTGCCATATTCATTAAAACTAATATCGAAAAACACTTTATTTCGCTAAATGCTCTTTATATCTATCTTATTCAAAAGGTTGTGTTGTAAACGTCGAACAGATGCAGAATTTATAAATTTATCAAAGAAGACAGTACAACCAAGGAAAATTATGACCCAATTTTTTTGATGACATTCAATGAATACTTATCCAGTAAGAGTAAAGTTTACAGAATATCTTGACTAAAGAAAAGTTCCTTCTATAAATAGAAAGTGTTTGCTTCAAGTTTTCAATTTAACACAATATATAAATTTATTGTTGTAATTTATAGCTCTTATTTACGTCTCCGAAACCGCGGGATTATCGAGAAAATTTTAGTCTTCTTTACAAACACGTAGTAATTCCTATAGTTCTTTTAAGTACTCAATATGCTTGATTCAGTTTATCGTTATTTCTAAATCTTCCTAAATGCATTCACACTGTTATTCGAGTAATGATCAAATTTATACAAAGTTATGAAAATTGCATGGTCTTTGGCGACTACTGTACACACAGTTTGGCCAGGCTACTTACGCATCCGTCATTGTATTTAGGAAAGTGTACCCTAGCGATGCACTTATTGTGATGGGTTTGAACACCGCCGAGGCTGGTAAGTCTTTCACCAAATGAGTGAGTCCTGGTGGACTCCAGATTCTTGAATAAGAAATCCTGCATGAGAGAGTCAGCCTGCTGTATTAGAATTGGTGGATGCCATAAGATGCAGTCATTTAGGCTAATAATTTGACCGGAAACGTGGTCAACTTCAGCTCCCCAGATCAGGGGTCTTAGAGCATGGATTCTATGGAAGCCTTGCGCATACTTTCTTAGGTTGGACTCCCACCCAGGTCGCTTTTTTTTCATAATTGGGTCAGAGGACTTTTGAAAGTCTGCCAAAACTCCTGTTCATTCTAAGTCCGCAAACTAGTTAATCACATCCACGGAAGAATTGTTATAATATGCATCAAAGTTGAACGTCTGTTCCGCTCGACGGCCATGGAGAGTGGATTGAGTGCGTGAAGTTCCTCGGCAGCCATTGATTTAGAAGAACTTTTAAGGTGATGTATAAGGCCTTGTTCCAGTTGAAAGGATCTGCACTCACCCAGGTCTTACGGAGGCGCTAGCCCTCATGCCCTCACGGCAGTCGGCGAAAAGGACACACCAGCTGGGTCACGCCGGCATGCAAGCCGCCCCCGCCATGCGTCCAATAAACTATACGACCGCCCACACAAGTATCCTAAACTCCTGGGCCTCACTCTCGACCCGACGCTGGCTCTACACCGCCATGCTGACATCCAAGCCAGCAAAGCCAAAGCCAAGCTCAACATCCTAAAAGCCTTGGCAGGTTCTTCATGGGGCCAGGACACTGAGACGTTAGTCACGACATACCGGGCAACAGGCAAGGCAACGACTGAGCATGCATCAGCCATCTTCGCCCCACTGTTAAGCGATACCAGCTGGGCGAAAGTCCAACGCGTTGAGAACGCTGCTCTCCGCATCGCCACGGGCTGTGTTAACATGACCAATGTAGATCACCTGTATCAGGAAACTCAAGTCCTGCCTCTGAAGGTTCACTCCATCATGCAGGCAAAAATCTACATTGCGCAGTCTCATAACCCAGAACATCCGGGCAATCGCCTTTTAACGCGCCCCCCACCTGCTAGACGCATGAAGCAGTCTACCATAGACGCGTACGGCCCACACGCTTCGGAGTACCCCACTAATCTACCGATAACGGACCTCGTTAAGCGTATCCACACCGAAACTGTCGAGCTAGCCATCAGCAGCTATAAACCCAACAGAGTCCTCAACGCTCCCCCGCCGGTCTCCGACGTTATGGCCAGAGAACGTAGGGCCAACCTGTCCAGAAACGCTAGAACCAGGCTATCCCAGCTGCGTTCCGGCTTCTCCACGCTGCTGAATTCATTCAAAAGCCGTTTCACCTCATGCTTTGACAACATCACAGACAACTGTCCTGACTGCCTCTTGCCTTTCCACACAACATGCCACCTCTTCGACTGCCCAGCCAACCCTACGGACCTCACGCCTGAGGACCTATGGCTTCGCCCAGACAAAGTCGCCGAATTCCTTCATCTTTCTTAAACATTTTATACCGTTCTCTTTATTCTTTATTCCTTCATCTCTATCCCTTCATCTTCCTTAAAAATTTTATAACATGTATTGCTGGCAAACTAGGTTAAGGGAGTAAGCTAATACAACAACAACAACCGCCCACACAACGTGGGCAGTGACCGCAGTCGAGAAGGTTCCAGGATGCTCAGGCGCGAATGTTCTAGGAAGACCAGAACCCTATAAATACGCTGAAGTGGACAGGCTAAAAAACCACAACCCCGCTGTCTTTGTGTGGTGTTGAATCAAGCCCTTGCCTATCAGAACCACACTCTTGCATTTTTCTGCCCACTAGTCTGTTCAGAACAGACTGAGCTATAACACAGGGATACTGCCACCCATACCGAGAACGACGATTAACTTAATGTATGGGCCAATTAATCGCATCCATTTACTGAGCTCAGTGCTGCTGTTGCTGCTGGCCTGAATTCTCACTTGAAATAACCACGACACTGCCACGCCCAAACTTGATTCAAATTCGCCCGTCAAAATTTCGAGGTATTCCGTTTTTGCCGCTGTACAAAGGACTAGACTAGGCTTGGCAGATCTGCTTTCATAGGTAGTCGTTTGTGGAACCGAACCATTAGGTACGTCATCGAAGCCGGCTAGACTAAACGATAGCAGTTGCCGCTAGAACAGGTAATCCTTTATGGCGCATCTTTTGTTGTTTTTTTACAAGGACCACAATTGTTTGACGTGACAGCAGACCGTCTCTGCGCGGGTTGGTAGCCTTCTGATCGTATGGGGCCACCGGCGCGCCAGGTTAAGGCTACAAACTTGTGCCTGGCGGAGGTAACTTCGGCCAGGCAAAGTTGAAAGGTTTTTGGGTCGCATGCTTGATCCAGAATAGGTCCCCTCAGGATAAGTGACTGTTAGCTGGAGGGGGTAGGTAATTTCCAATGTCAGGCTACTGTCGAATAAACCGAGAAGAGGCGACCTCTTTACCCATATCGACACTGCTTTCCGTTTTTTAACCCCTAAAAAGAGTCAATATTGCCACGAAAATCTGCGTGTACCGTGCATCCTTCCTCTCGGTTCTCCTCCAAACTTGTGAATGTGCGTGGAAGATAAGCGAAAACTGGAGGTATTTGAACTCCTCTGTCTGAAAACCACTGACTTTGTCTGTCAATCAGACCATCTGTACTCGGTGTGAGACCACATCGTGAGCATATTTCAGGTCAAAGAAGAAATAGGACTGAGGTGGTTTGGTCACCTTTTTACATTGTTCACCGATCGGTTGCGAGACCCACTCGTCCCGTCGTTCCTTAGGGCTCATTCGCGTGCCCCACCAATAGCTGCGCAACTGCTAGTAGACAGATGAGCATTACCGCTTTATGGGCTCAGTGTTGCTGCCCTCGTTTGGCTACCGACGCCCACCTAAGGCACCAAAAGGGGAGAGAAGGGTCGACCCCATACCTGACCTTACAAAACTTACGAGGACGGGGAAATGGCTCCTGGACCTGCTGTATTCCGTCTCCGTTGTTGGAGGCGAGAATCAGTCGAGCGCTTCAGCTTCTATGCTTCCAGGGGCTACGTGGGGATAGGTACAGTTCGTCACATGATCGAGGCAGTCCGACACATACACGCCGCGTTGGCAACCAGGTTGGTCACATGCTTCCGGAATTCCTCTCGTTTCCGGGCTGGTGATGCGGAGCGCTAGGGACTTTGATGTGGGCGAAGGAACAGGAAACCTAGGCACTATCGGCCGCACATTTCCAATTTACAGGACTGAAATAAAACAACTGACCGGTCTTCCGCCTGCCAATGGACCACTCAGCTCCTTGGGTAATTCTAACCGACCTTTGTATATTTGAAAATGCATAATCCCTCATGGTTTTCACGGCAACCACATGAAGCCACCATCTCGCAGTTCAGAGGAGACGGGGGGTGGGGTGTGTGCAGTATCCCGTCGGCCCCATCAGCCCTTCACAGGGTGACCTTTACGGCACCATGATGGTTCGAATGCCTGTCAGTGGGATTACTGACAGGGGATTACGCTGGGCTAGTCTCTACGTTCCAGAGCTCACAGAGACCGTAAAAGTGCAGCCTTTTGCAGTAGCTAATGGGGCCTATTCCTGACCTGGGTTTCACTACCGAACCTCGGCAGGTGAGGTCACAGAATATGTCAGTTATGTTGCATGTCAGCTCATAGAGATGTGTACTGAGATAGCCTGCTCACTCCACGTAGAACTGCGACACAATCAGCTTTTCTTATCCAACTCTCCCCCCCCCCTTCCCCATGAACTGACATCCCATACCAAACCAGTTTGTAGAGCATAAAGGCGCATCAGGTGGTGAGAGCGCACAGCTGACGACGGTAGGTTTGGCAAAATGCTACGCTCTTTGCATGCAAATTACCGGTTTAGTCGACGGAAACCAGCGTTTTCCCGCGGGGAGCGTCCTGGCGACTCGCAATTGAATCTGATTTAAATAATTTCAGATGATTCTGTCGATGCACCTGTTGCACTTTCTCCTCCGACATTCCCTATATTACGATGCCAAGATACGCTCAAGCTTGGGCAACGTGACCAGCCCGGAATAAGCGTACGGCAAGCCGAAGGTCATACTTCGAAACGTACTCTTATTACTAACATTATCTTGAACTGTATACTCCTTTGAAATAGGCTATCTAAAGGAGGCTATAAATAGTTACCCCTTTCTAGTCGCATTCCTGGCAGTGGTAATTAGCCCGTAATCGCTATGAAATCAAAGGTAGTGCAGTAGTTCCTAATTGCATTGCGCTTCGACTTTAAAGGGGTTATATTCAAGAGTATCTGAATATATATCGCGTATTTTTGCCCTTTTAGTTCTGGCACAGGGTCGGACGAGGGGGTAACCGATCATTTAATATTTTTGGGATAACATCCTAAAGACCTTGAAGATACTGTCCAGCAGATGATATACACTTGTCCCAACTGGTTTTTCACTTTTCGAAACCTTTCAAATATGCTTCCGAGGTAATGTTGTAATGTACTTGAGCGATTTTTTAAATTTAAACTTTCTACCTTCTGCCAACACATGTTTCCTTAGGTTGTCTTCCCTACTGGGAACGAGAAGAAGTTGCAATGGGCCAGGTCGGACGAGTAGTGGGTGCGCGAAAACCCTTGTCATGTCTTTTTTTGTCAAAAAAACCCGGTTGTTTTTTGACCGTTGTGTGGCCAGGCGCTTTGTCATGACGCAGCAGTCAGCCACAATTCAGGTCATGTTTTCCTCACCTTTCTTTTGTGCTGGCTTAAATACCTGTAGTCAGTGATTTCGGTTCATGCGGAATAAATTAAATGTGAACGCATTCGATGTAGAAGGAAAAAACATCACAGACGCGTTGCTTCTTAAAGTTGGTCATCGCACAATCTCCGAGAGTGTTGGTAGGGACGTTTAATAAACCAATCAACTTGTCCGCTGTGATGGTTCTCCGTGAACGCTAATTCGCCCACTGAGTAAGAAGGGTGTCTAGTAGACGCACCTAACGGTCGAGGCACTGCCGACCCATTTGTTTGCAGAGAATCATTCTCGTTTTCTCGGTACCGCTTTGTACGATGCGTATATTTGCAGGTAGTACATAACCTATGTTCTTACACCCAACCGGCTGACTGATTCTAGCTATCTTTATTTTTTAAACACTCAAAGGATTAGAACTAGTGATAAACAATTTGATGCCGTCGTAGCACCTTGCGACGTCTTATTCAACCCCGTGTCCAAATTCCTTCCAGGAAGACGATACTAGACATAGAGATTTCTCATTTTTGAGTACTCACAATGCGATTGAATGTGTCGTAAAAATGAAGATTTTCACGAGGCAACGCGTCGAGGTGGCGGTCTTCACCGAACAAGAAATTAGAAAGAACCTGCCGAATACAATTATGAGCGTGTTTTTCTATGTGTTTTGGAAGAATTTTTCTTTCTGGCGCTTTGACGATGGTTAAGTAGTCCTTTGAGTTTCCAGGTGTCCTTTAAATTATTAGGGCCAATGCTCTACTAATTAACTGAGCCTAGTGGTCATTCTGGTGGATTCTAGATAATTGCTTAGGAAATCCTGCCTAAGCAGTCAGCTTACTGTATCCGTTATGGTGGAGCAGTATGTCGGGCGGGTAAATCGGTCTGTGTGTGATTAAATTTATTACGCACGGTGAGCCTCGTAGCTCACTGGTAGAGCGTTGGCTGCGCAAAAGCCTTCCCTGCTGTGTGGGTTCGACTCGCACCGAGGCCGCGGATGTTTCGCATTTGGGTCAACTGAAAAATGTTAATGTCACTGAAGTGCCAGGGAGTACTTCGCGGTCTTCTATCTTTGCAGCCCTAATATGTATAGCTTCTGTAGCTGGTGGTTGTAAAAATAGTAAAAATGAGACCGATCTTGAAAGAAGTGAGTTCTCAAACGTTTCTGCCCTCTCCGTATATCTCAGTAACAGGTGCTTTGGGCTATGTTTATGTGGGCTTATCTAAAAATAAACACCGTTTTACCTCCATCCTATTTTTACAGGCACCACCATCTCCACAGCAAAACCAAAGTGCACGGCTGTTAACTCCCCCGACAGGACTCCTGCAGGCACCCGTCTGATCGGTTCCAGGTGTAGTGGTGCGGCGACCATCCAGTCTCGCTTGTCTACTCTCTGCTCCCCACGTTTTGCACCATCCGAGCTCCCAACTCATGCTTCACCTCCGCGTCATATAGACACAGCTAATGCAAATAACAACATAAACGTCGCGACCCCGATAGACCACTCTCCTCCCCAATCGTCAGTGTGAGTCCACCAGAAGTCCTTTAACCTAAAAATGTTGTACCTTCCTTCAGTCCAGCTTTCCTAACCTTCAATTCAGGATGCTTGATGTATTTTTAAACACACAACACCTTCAAGGTCCTGGCTTCCAGCGTTTTCAGTCAACGGGTACCATTTGCTTCGTCTCCGAATTGAGGGTCAGACCACGATGGGCCTACGATTTAGTCTGGTACATGTGGTGGTGACAAGGTCGTATGTAGCAGGTGTAGACGGCCTATTTAGCTTCGTAAGTCTCTGCGCCCAATCCCATCACTGAGTGGCCGAGGCTCTCGGACAGTCGAATATTTCATAGAAAAAGGGAAGACGAGTGAGGCTGATACCAGAGAACTGATCTCCACAACATATCATTTCACTGTAAGAAGTCTGACGCGCGTCAATCTCACGCCACGCATTAAGAGTCGTGACGGGATAGTTTGATTCTTCTCCGAACTGATTGCCAACTTACTATGGCTCCTTAGAATTACCTTTGCGGCACCTTAATTTGCGTGAGAGTCGCGTTGATGCAGTCGGTCGACCCGTGTGGGACACGCCTAAATTGAACTTTTCCAATTTCCCGCTTATCGACTTAACTCGCGCTTTTCATTGGTCCAGGATGAAGAAGGTGTGAGAGGTTGAGTGCAATCAGTATGTCCTGTTTTTCCAGCATTGTAATCCTAATCACGCGTAAGTCACTGCCACGTTGCTTGCGACTGTCGAACTATTAGTTATCCACTACACTTGCTTCCACCCGATTCGGTCACTCGCGGCAGCATCGCAAGCAGAGATATGCCACAGTTGAAAAATGTTCTTAGGTCGGTGACTTCGTTGGTCGTCTTCTTGTATGAGCTGTATGGCAGATACCATAAACATATGTATTTGCAGGCCTCCTACACAGCCCATTAAATCGATCTGCGGGACCGATGAATCCCAGCCGGCCACAGTTTAGACGAGCGGTGCAAAATGCGTGGCCTAGGTACTAGTTTGCGTAAGATATGGATCGCAGATAACCACCACGTGCTCCAACCTCACTATTAGATGTCACAACCTTGTCATTGTCCAAGGTCATTTGCGATTTACCCACGGCTAGGTCTATCCCTCTGACATTAATCCGTCCCACCCCCACTTCTCTATTTTCCAGCCGGCTAGGCAGCCAAAAGCTGTCACTTGAGGGGCACCTCGATCAGCCGTTACCACCGCCCCGGTTTACCTCGTCACCCACAAGGGACTCCGCATCGGAAGCCCTGATTTTGGATGAAGTTGGCAGCCCAGGAGGAGGAGTTGTCAACTGCCACCAGGTTGTTCCCCCATCACCGCCCTTCTCAGTTAAGTACGCCTGGGAGACCACTTTCTCTCTCCTCTCACAGGAGGAGGCCAAGGAAGACGATGAGGAAGAGGATTCTGCTGTGGTCTCGCCGGGACCTTTCAGTCCACCATCTACCTCCTCCGGGCAGGATGTCGGCTCCGGCAGTTTCCTTTCTAAGAAACACAGGCGAATGTCGAAAAGTCTGCCCAACTTTTCAGGTCAGCTGTACTCCACAAAGGACTTATTTTTTCCATTGATCGAGCGCGCTCTATATCTATTCTATCACTGCCTGCTTCCCCTCTATCTCTCTCTCGCCTTCCTCCAGGAGTTGTAAGTATTCCCTTGTCCTAACCAACACCTACCCCACCCCCCTTAATTTTACGACTTGCGCTCATCTGTCTGAAAGTTAGCCCAAGGCCCTAGAGTGGAGGGTGTTCCTATTCACGTACCCTGCAAGTAGTCTGAATAAATGTCGTGGAGCGTGATAAACCAGATTCTCTACCCTGTTCAGCCAGAGGTGCACGGCTTGAGTACGCTCATAATGTTACTGCGTTGGTTAGAAGGACCAATACGAGGGCCAAACTGATTCACGGCGTGCGTTTATTAAGCAATGTGAAACCATAACTTAAACCTGCGCATGAAATTTGCTGATCAGTTTGAATATATGCTGGTATTTTTATAAGTAGGTAGTACTGTTTTCAACGATAGAACACAACGCAGCTGGTAAAGCTCAAATTGTTTAAATATCAAAGTAGTCAGTCTATTCAAAGAAACGTTTCGGAAGGATTGATAAACGCAGTGTAGTGATAGCTCTTTCACGACAGACGAGCTATGTGTACCTTGCGTGAGAACTAGTATGTGACCAGCTAGCTTACTTTGGAATAAACGAATACTTGGATAATATCGTTGTCATTTCTGTCTACGCATTGACATCAACTTTTCACCAACGCAATAAGTAGAAGAACCTTTCCCATATAGACAAGGGAGACTGGAATGGCCATTTCTGGGACGAGGGAGTCTTGTAACCGATCGGGGAGCCCCACCCACCCACCAATATTAATATTCCTGATCGAACCTGACAAGACAGGAGGCCCGTGGCTCAATGATTAGACCGTTTTGCCTCAAACTAACAGGTCACAGTTCGAGCCGCGGACGGTAAAACACCTGACATTGGGTAGGACTGACTGATGATGGCTAATAAACCCAGACTCCCTGTCGGGAGTGTTCCTCTGTCTATCCTACTAGCCACTCAGGCTTTAAGAGTTAGTATCTTTGCAGCTGCCGCCCCGATTTGGTTCTTGTTGTACAAAATCCAGTTGGCGTATGATGGTTTGTAGCGGCACGCAAACACAGACTGTGAGAATTGGAATCCATACTGCCTCTGACTTTGTGATAAAATTCTGGTCAAATATTTTTTTGGACCAGGGAGTGCGGTGGTGTGCTTAGCTGCGGATTTCGCCGTTCCAGCGACTATCGATACAACCACGTTATTGACTGTTTCTGTCATGCGACAATGGTGAATGGCTGCTGTGCTTTGCAGACCGAAACCGCGTGTTTTTCGTGTCAAACGTGGTATTCAAGCGCTTGTCGTGCAGCCCGTCAGATTGTTTACGTTCTAAATGTTGCTTGTTGGACACATGGTTACAACTTGGTACGTGGTGTTGAAACTAGAAACACCTTGGGGGTCAGGGGTCATATTCACGTCGGCACGCGTTATCCGGGCTCAGAAAGATTCGTTGAAAATGTCTTGCTGTCACAGCATTGTGGCGAAAGAACACAATCGAAGCCCTGAGCTCTCATTTTGAAGCCAAAGGCGATAGTCTTAGATGGTTCTCAGTCTGCAAAACAACTTCTCAACTGAGATAATTGGTGCATCAGCATGCCGGCTAATGGCCACAATGCACAGCCAAATCTTACGTGTCAGGAATCGTCGAAGCGCGGGGAGGGGGCGATCGGGTTTTATCTGATTCACCTTCTCCATTGGCTCTCTCGCGGCGACCGGTTCGAAAAAGTAAGCTTTTCGGGGTGAGGAACTGAAATATCTCACTTGCCGCTGGCATTTTGAAGAGCTTGGTCTGTTCTCTCTTTTCAAAGCGTTTAAGGCGTCAATCTACATTAATTTTAAATAATTGCTCGAGGCAGTCGGCCTTGGGTTGGTAGGTTTTCCTCTTCTTCCGCTCTCTCAACCTTTTGTCTGTTGAGCTTCGCGGCCGTTGGCGTTACGCATAGTCAACTCGATGGAGGATGTTTGTACGGCTGCTTCATCCGGGATTTGCTTCGCCGTGGGGTCGTGACTGCTCGGGTTTCTTGCGTTATCCGTGACCATTTTTAGTACCCTTTATGTACCTTATGACGTAGAAGTTTATAAGCCAGAGGAAGTTGGTGATGCCTTTTGAGCGAATCGGCATCTGAATACCATGCCTCGACTGTGAGTCTTTCGCGTTTTGAGGTTTCTATGCCTACGATAGTCGCTCATTGAATGTCACAAGTGCGTTCAGTTCCTCCAATATGACTCGCAAGCTGCGAGTTTAGGTCTCTTCTAGCCTTCGAATTGCCAAAATGTAGATTGTGACTCAGCGAGGGGATTCATCCTACTTTATATATACCGTCAAATTGCACTACAGCTTCTTTCGCTGTGTCTGTATTCAATGGGGCCGCTGTACGACTGCGTGCCAGGTGCTGCGACGCCGGAATTGACCGTCACCATACAGCGCTTTAAACTCTTATACTAAGCACGTTGCATGATTAACTTGCAGACCAAATTTCAATCGCCACAATGACACCAGATCAGAGTGATAGTTTAGCTGAAAATTTGCATCTTTTTGGTGAAGTTTTCAATTCTTCCTAGACGTACCCGAGATCCGGTCCAAAACTGTAGTTGAATAAATTATTGTCCGTAGTGAGTAGCTTCGTCTTAATAAGTGTTGTTTTCTAGACTTTAGTGACCAGAAGGATTCACGGCGTTCGACAAACGTTTACAGATTTCTACAGAATTGCAGTGGATGCCTGTCCGAAATCTTGCGTTGGAGGGAAGAAGACACCACAGAAACAGCTTCAAAGGCAGCAGCCTTTTGCGGCATACTCACTTTTAAAGATAAAGAATCATTTGCTACTAGTCGAAGAGTTAAGACGAGGACTTGATGCCTCTGCAGCCAAGACAGGTAACAAAAAAGACGAAGATGCGATCACTGGAACAAGAGTTTTATTTGCCTGACGTAACAGGTAACAAAACTCAACCCTCGTCCGGAAGAGTGATGTCCACCTTTTTTTCCATTTACATGGTAATCGTAATATCGATTTGTATACACGCACTCGTCATTATTTGTGAAAGTTGGCCGCTTCGATAGGGTTGTACGAGAAAATTTCCCTGTCTTTTATGACAATGTACAGGGTGTCCCAGAAGTAACTGACACTTTCGATTAGCTAATAAAACGAAAACTATTAACGCTAGGATATTGAAACTTGTTTTATTCGCAAGAAAAACCTTTTTATGCTTTATTAGAACTAGGTTTTGAATATAATGTCTTTTAGATGATGGCCATGGTTATTTTGACAACTTAGGGTTCGTTTCTTTGTCTTTTCCATAACGCTCCTTAATGTATCAAGCGATAGTTGTCTCATTTCAGAAAAAAATGTTGTTTTTAAGTTCCTGCAGATTTGTTGGATTTGTTACAAAAACCCTTGACTTCAGGTAGCCCCATAAGAAGAAATCGCATGGGATCAACTCTAGAGATCAAGGGGGCCAAGGAATGTTACCAAATCGTGAAATCAAATGATTTGGAAAGCACCCATTTAACAATGTCATCGTTTCTCTTGCTGTATGGGCCGTGGTTCCATCCTGTTGAAACCAAGTATTGCGTAGGCCATGTCTCTCAATTTCACGAATTAGAAATTCGCTAATCATAGTTCGGTACCTTTCACTATTACCTGTTACTGTGCGCCATCATTATTTTCAAAAAAGTGTGGGCCAATCTTATTGGAAGCAGTCATTCCGCACCACACCGTCACACGAAGAGAATGCAGCGGCCTTTCTTGAATTTCTCTTGGATTTTCATCGCACCAAATTCTAAAATTATGTTTTTCGAATAAAACAAGTTTCAATATCCTAGCGTTAATAGTTTGCGTTTTATTAGCAAATCAAAAGGGTCAGTTACTTCTGGGACACCCTGCATTGTTTGTCCTGTTTATCTCAAATCGGGTTTGTTCTGGTGTGGAAATTTTCAGAGCCGTTTAACGAAACTTTGACTTCTTATTACCGTCTCAAAGTGGATAACGTGCTGATTTAGCTGCGATGCACGGCTGCATCGACCGTCGTTCCGATGGCATGCTATTTGTCCGGCAGCGCTTGTGCGTCCATTTCGTTGCCCTTGCCAAACCATTAGAGACGTTTTTAATGCGCCCTGTGGCGAACAGTAGCTAGTTTGTTACATTAGGACGACCTCACAATCTTAAACATAACGCCTACTGACACAATGCCAGTAACAACAATTTATCTTAGTATACATCGAGTATACATCATGGGTTACGCAAGCTAACTGCCTTCTAATGGGGTACGCCTTCTATCATATCTTTTTTTGTCTTCTCTACATTGCTTTTAGAACCGATAAAGAAAAGTTTTCCTTTTTAAACTTAGATAAATTTTGTGTATCTGCTTCAGGAATAGAAAACGGATCCGTTAGCTCCGATAGCCTTGGCTTCTTGGGCTCACCGCTAAAGGATCGTTCGGATTCCTCCAAACTCATAATCTCCACTGACCGCAGTGCTATCGTACCTGAACTTTACTCAGCGTTTCGACCCTTCAACTCAAGCTCATCCGCTTACGATTGCTTCAGCGACGGCGACGCGGAAGAGTTGTCCGATTTGTCTTCCGATAACTCTGAATCTGCAAATGTAAGTTGCTGTTTTCCTGTGGCAATAGGGCTCCTCCCCCCTCCCCAACTTGCGTTCACCTTTTGACCTGCCCGTTTGTTTTGTCTACTTTTAAAGCTCTCAGAACTCGCAGCGGTCCTCCGTCTTCCCCCGACAGCCACGAAGGCCCTCCAGGAGATATTTCGCGAGGGTACAGAGGTCCACCATTGGTTATCCAAGTTGGAGGATTCACTTTATCAACCACTGCCTCCGGTCACTTGCTCGGAGCAGGCCCTTTCCCACGCTTACTGTCGTGTACAACACGACATTCCTAGGTGCGAGCTGGACAAGTGTCTCAGTGAACTTGAGGTATGCACTAGCTGTCTCTCTGACTAATGCATGAGCAGGTGTTCGTTTTGGTCTAGAACCACCATAGATATGGTTTCTTGCTTCTTTTCTATCGTCATCGAGCTGACCTCACTACGACCACAGACCGGGAAAACCAGTGGTTTGACTCCCAACCATCCTCACGCATCACCGATCTCGGTCGTGAATGGCGATTATATCAGAGTGGCAGTCAGCTAATTGCTTGGTAAAATATGCCCATCCACTATGGTTTTTGAGTTCGATGATTAACCGGACTACAGTTCGAGTGCCAAATACTTTGAAGCTGGAGCTTGGATAGGACCGGTTGACGGTGGTTGATCAGTTCTGAGTCATTCTTCACGTACACACACGAGATCCGAGCCGCCTACCATTTTGTGTAAAATCTTAGAGTTTTTTATGGAGCAGGGCTCATATGCAGATGGGCTGTCTAAATATATCAGCTGTTGCCTCCTCTCATATATCCATACAACGGCTCGGAGAGGGAAGAGCGAGGCAGTTAAATCGGCCCTGAGCGCATACTCCTAATTATAAACAAGCTGGCGCGCTTGCATCTACCACAGTACGCTAAAAGCCGTGACTCGGAAGGCTGCCAGCTGACGGAATAACTCGGTCTTTATCTCAGAATGGTCTTTTTGGTACCCCCACTCGATAGGATGTAAGCCGCCTCCCTTTTCTTGTTATCTGAAATCCTGATCCTTTGTGTGCCGACCAGGAGCACATCTAGGTGGAGGTTCACGCTGTGCAAGCCACCTGTGCCCAGTCCTGTTCCGGTTTTCTTAAATCTTTCCTGACATTGTACTCAGGTGTATGAGGAAGGCGACAGTGTGGTAGATGTGTCGCAACTCTTATCACTGTCAACTAGCACACCCACAAATCATCGTCCCTGCGCCCATCATGCTGTAGGGCACACGGTTGCTCTTGTCAGAATCGACGGTCGAACTGTCCTTGACGATATCTGTCCCTTTCCTCCCTGGAACAAGGGCTTTGTCTATGTGATAATTGATCCTTTGCCATCCTGCTCCCTAACGTCTGCTTCTGTCCATTTCAGTTCTATCACCAAAAGCTGGAGGGTTGGCGAGAGGACTTGAACAATCTGATGACATCTCAACGTGAGAGGTTTGAAAGACTCAGTAGGAGTAACCAAAGGCGTGGCAGCCGTCTACTCTCCGGGCACTCCTCACTCAACTTTGTCTCCGATTGGCTCGATATGCTTCTACTGAGGTGCGTCCGAAACTTCCTTTGGCTCTCTGATTTTATAGAGACCATAACAAACTCGTAGATAAGGTGGTGGTCTCGATTTATGGATAACTACACGCATGGACGGCTTTTTATTAATGAGAAGTCTGCTGGCACCGGGGGATTTATTGAAACACTTGATTGGTCCTCCTGTCCAATCAGTTGGTTTGAGATCTGTTACGACCTGCTCCTGGTACTTCCAATTAGCACGAACTCTGAGCTAGCCCGACTGTTGTCCCCAAGGCCCGGTACGAGAAAACAAGGGAAGTGTATTCACACAGAGCAATCACTGTGAGTGACTGCACAAAAGGCTGCGTACCTTTTATGCGGCCCACTTGACGCGGAAGCGTTGGCGACAATAGACCAATCATCTATGACGAAAAATCGATAGCTGGATGCGTGCCCTCATTGCCGCGACGGGACAGCTGTGCTCGGGCGCTTTTTTGTGCTGTGACTCATCATGGGAATGGATGCAATCCCAACAGGATCAAATGAAGTTTGATCTTCGAATGGAGAAAATTAATCCCTCGGATCGAATAGCACTGGCTGGTGTGTCCACAGACAGCACGACCGTTACTCTTCAGATTATCATATAGGTATCTAATTGGTTCCATTTGGGGAGCAGACCACCACCGCCGCCACCACCAGCACCATTTACAGCAAGTCTCATTCTGGTAGCCTCCACCATGTGGAACACGGAAATCAGCCTGGGTAGCCACCACCTCCCCATTGTGCTCGAATTGGCCACCGCCGCCGAGCGTATCAAGGCCCCCAACCGGCCCTTCATTAATTTCACGAAAGCCAATTTGGCAGCGTTCACGACCGAATGCGAAGCCGAGATCGATGGCCTACCGCCTCCCACCTGTGTCCACATGGCGGAGCGAGCCCTTCGTCGCCTACTCCTGGCAGCAGCAAGTCACCACATCCCTAACGGCCGCATTCCCTTTCTCCGTCCTAACTATCCGCCTTAAGCCTCCCGCCTGGAACGAGAGAGAGACAAATACGAGCGCGTGATGCCAGTGACCCGCGCGTTGGCGAACTGAATGGCTTAATCACTAAGACTATCAACGATGGCAAGCGCCAACGCTGGCATGAACTAATTTCAGATTGCAATTTCAGCGGCAACTCAGCTGCCACTTGGAAACTTTTACGCAACCTGACCAAACCCCGGGCTGATATATCAAACCAGTCTATTAGCTTTGGGGACGGCAAGTTCATTTCCAACAACGGTAAGATCGCCGCGAAGATGAGCAAGCTGTTCTCGCCCCGCTAGGCGCCCAGTCCCAAAAGCCAGCGCTCCCTTCTTCGTCTCCTCCATAAAGCCCCGCCCCCAGACATTTCCTTTTCGGCTGATGCCATCCTCACCGCCATCAAGAAAATGAGAGCTTCGAAAGCCTTAGGACCAGATGGTCTGGCGCCTATCCATGTGCGCCACATCGGCCCGAAGGTGGCTGCCTACCTTGCCGCCCTCTTCAACCTTTCACTGGGAACTTCAATCATCCCTTATTGCTGGCGCCAGTCGATCATTATCCCCCTGGTCAAAGCGGGAAAGGACCCCTGCCTAGCGACCTCTTATCGTCCAATTGCCCTCCTCAGTCCATTGGCGAAGATCCTGGAACGGCTCATCCACCCAATTGTGACGTCTGTGGCGGACCTATCTTGCCACCAACATGGTTTCCGATCGGGTCGTGGGACTACAACGGCGCTTTTCGAGCTCAGCGACGCTATCCTCGAGGGCTTCAATCAACAGAAGCCCGCTTCGCGGACCGTGGCAGTCTCAATTGACCTGTCACGAGCCTTTGACTGCGTCCGCCACGATCAGCTCCTGCAGGACTTGGTCTCGTTGAACGTCCCGAGTGGCCTGGTCCGATGGTTGGCGGCTTACATCCGTGGCCGTCACGATCGTGTCCTCTTCCGGGGCGCTCTCTCTAAGCCCCGTAAGCAGACCTGTAGCGTCCCTCAAGGCTCTGTGCTCAGCCCGACGCTCTTTAACATCTACATGCGAGAGCTCCCACTCCCCCGGGCACCTGTGCAAGTGGTATCCTATGCGGACGATGTTACGTTCTTTTGCCGGCACCATGACATCGATCAGGCTGCACAGCTCCTCATGGAGTTCATGCCTGTTGTCGAAAACTTCCTCACCCAGCGCGGAATGACGATCTCGGCAGCCAAGTCGTCCGTAACTGTTTTTACGCTTGACCCGAAGGAGTTCAATCGTCACCCGGTCATCACCGTCAATGGGGCGTCCTTACCGCTCGTCCGCAAGCCCAAACTCCTTGGTGTGCGTTTTGATCCGCTCTTCACGTTTGCAGACCATGCCAGGGAGACCGCAAGCAAAGTAAGCCGCTGCACCAAGGTCCTCAAGGCTCTAGCAGGCACATCCTGGGGCTGTGCGAAAGAGACTCTGTCGACTGCTTTCAAGGCGCTGGCCAAGCCGCACGTCACTTATGCGGCATCAATCTGGTCTCCTACGATGAGCTCTTCCAGCCTCCACCGCCTCCAGTCAGCACAGAACGCTGTCCTCCGCACGAACACGGGTCGCTATCAAATGTCGCCTATAGATACTTTTCAGGCGGAGGCTTCTGTTCTACCGGTCGCATATCACAACATTCTCCTTAGCCAGCAGTTCTGGTGGTTGTTCGCAACCCGGCCATCCCAATCATCACCGTTGCACCGCTCCCGAGCCCTGCCGCAACGTCCGGCCGTCTATTCGAGCACTCCACAAGGAAGCTGTTGCCTGTCTCTCGCGGATCTACCTGTTGATAGCTCTGCCACCAAGACAGGCTTCCAGCGTCTCCACCAGAGAGTCGTTGTCGAGGAGAAACGAGGTTACCGTCCCCCGGTCCTTTTGGGTGGCTATCCACCTCCGATTGCGGCCTCGGAACGACATCTCCCGAGGGTCACTCGCTGTACCCTGGCGCAGCTACGCAGTGGCTACTGCATGCTCCTTCGCCAGTACCAACACCGGCTCGACCCATCCATACCCGACTGTGGTCCCGACTGCGGCGTCTCGCCGCATGACTGCCGTCATCTGTTCGCCTGCAGTTCTCGGCCAGGCACCCACCTCACTCCCGCGGACCTGTGGCTCAAGCCGGTCGAGGTCGCGGCTTTTCTCCGTCTCCCACCTACTCCCAGTTTGGATTCCGGCGGGGATTCCTGATCCAACTATGGGCTACGACACACACAGCAAGTCTCTCCTTAGGATCGAGAGGAAGACTACTCGATCGCTGGGACAATACTTTTATTTGCCTGACTTTTCGAGATCCGCCGCGGATTCGTCATCCGAGGATTGCCTGTCTGCCGTATACGAAGCCACGGGCTGTAAAATCAGGTATGTTATTCGCGTGTCTTAGACGCAGCCCAGGCGCGAATAATCGAATCCACATGTAATTTGCTTCAATCGTCGGTGAGCGAGAGAGAGAGAGAGAGAGAGACTCCTAGACCACTTAACGCTGTCTTTTTAATTTGGCTTTTCATCCACGAAGACCGGATTTGGTCGGCATTTGGAAATTTTATAGCCCGACCAGTAGGCCGAAGGGGGCAACAGAGTAGTTCTGGTGGCAATGGCTTCATTCAAAACCACACAAAGACAGCCGGATTTGCGGGGTTCTTTAGCTTGTCCACACCGGCTTATCTATAGGTTCTAGTCTTTCTGGAACATTCGTGGTGTATGGCGTGCGAGCGGGCGTGCATTCTGGTAACTTCTAGACTGCGGTCACCTACCACGCTGTGTGGGCAGTCGTCACTTTTGTCCGAAGCACGGCGTGGGTGGTTTGTCCCAGCTGGCTTGCTCTTTTCATTAACGACTGTGACTGCACGAGGGGTCCCGTCTCCGCAACCAGAAACCTCATAAGTTCACGAATTTAAGTCGTCGCGTGTTTCATTCTAACATGCAACTTATCTAAACTTTGCCTTTAGGCGAACCGCGGTGGAACGTGAACTCAACTGTCAGTTGCGTTGGCTTGACTTGATGAACCTCGCGGAGCACGATGCGCGAGTTCAGTTGCGAGAGACGGCTGAGCTGGCGGGGCCGGCCCTCAAAGAGTCACACAGACTCATTTTTGACCTCCTGTGCAGACAGAGAAAATCCCAACAGCAGACCATGAGGGGCTGGCGCTGCGTCGAGCCAGGAACCGGATCCAGTGGTTTGCGTCGACGACGGCGAAGCGCTTCACTGCCAGTCCTAGCTGGAGCGATGGCCAGCGATTCCACTCTCCTGTCCATGGCACCCTATCTCCTACAGCGTTTACAAGTAATGCCACGTGATTATCACCTATTTCCCTTTTTTTCCTGCATTTCTTGACGTATTATAAGCTGCATGAAGTTTGGAGGTTATGTTGTTCTCCCCTGTTCAGTTCAGTTTATTGAGGGAAAGGTATGCGAACGCCTTTTAACTCCCTGTTAGTAACAAGATACTAGGAAATAAATGGATACAAAGAAAAATTTAAAATTTACGTCAATGAGATGTTCCGGGAAGGCACCAGAGTGAAATCTTGACATAATATGACAGACAAAATATGACTGCTCGCAACTCACGAGTAGCATAATTTGATGCAGTATATGTGGTAAACCAAGTAGTTCATTGCAATGTGATGCAGTAGTTTTTACGTAATTTGCGTTTGTGCTTGATGCATGTCCAGTCTACTCTTAAATGAATTAACACAAGTGGAGCGGACAACCTTACATGAGGCGTCATCTGAAGGAGACTAGAAATGAGAATTTTCAAAACTTACAAAAGTCCCTTTGTTCTGGTAGTTCTTGAAGAACATTCACTGTCCTCACTACCATTTGGAATTATGTGTTATATTACAGCAATCAGTCAAACATCTTACTGCATCGTGACAGTGAGTCAGTAACCGAAGGCCGTCTGCTTTGTCGTCTGTGCCGCTGCTGTGGCGGATAATTGAACTACTTAGAGTACCGACCAAAATTATTTCTATGATCAGGGCCTATTATCACTCCGCTACCGCGCGAGTTCTGGTCCACAGCAATCTCTCCTAACCGTTTGATTTCCGGTCCGTTGTTCGATAAGGCTTCGGCCTGTCGCGCATTCTGTTTAACTACACCATTGACTGGATTCTCGGGAAGACCCTATATAAAGAGGACAGTGTTGAACTTAGACCCGGACGCCGGTTGACTGATCTCGACGACGCTGATGATATCTTCCTGCTAGCCTCAAGTTTTGGTGATCTACAGTAGTGTCACGTGTGAATGAGGTGGCTATGTCACTTGGCTTGTCCATAAATACTGGGAAAACCAACTTGTTCTTAAGTTGCATCCCTGACAAGGAGAAGGCACCCCCTGAGGATTAATGGCCGTCAACTTAAAAAAAAGTAGACGGCTAAAAATATATCGGAACGAAGATGCTGCCGCGTGAACAGGGTAATGACGACATTTTACTGAACCTATGTTGCTCGCCGGGTCTTCTCAATCTTTCGACAGCGCCCAGAGATCTGACGCGTCATCTCCGTCGCCACGGAGATCCGTTTGTACTCCGCATCTGTCCGGTTGGTCCTCTATTGATGTGAATATTGGACTTTGTGCATTGAATATGAGTGAAGGCAGGGGTTATTTGACCATCGCTACTTGAGGACCATTCTCCGAGTGAAGTACAACGACTTCGTCTAAAATGAGACAGTATGTAATTGCTGCGACAGCATAGTGAAGATATTCCAATAAATGCGACTGAGGTGGTTTGGGCACGCACATGCAAAAAACGTTTACACTCGTTTTTGCAGACAATTTTACTTCTATTGTAATAACCAATCCTGTCTATAAGGTGTAAGAGCTGGGTGCCCAAAGTAGTTGTAACTCTGTGTACTGTATGCATCTATTGTCTTTTTAATTCTCGTTCGATGAGTTTAGATACATTTTGCACACAAGATATAGTCCGCCAGCCGACGTCTGGTTGGTCCTAGTTCTGAAAATAAACTCTTCCGTCGGTAAAATGATGTCAATTCTCAGGTTGCGGTTCATTCGACGAGACCCAGCCACACATTCAAATTTTATGAGGTCGAAATTCTCGCAAGGTGACAATCGAGTGAGCCGAGAATTACTTGAGTCATGGTTCACGGGCCCCCCAATCCATCAACAAGTGCAACGATCTACCTAATCTATATTCGGTCCTGAGACTAAATTTGGCCAAAGCAAGTCACCGCTCGGGGAACAGACAGGCCACCACATCATCCTATGCCAACACCGCAGGGCCAGATGGTCATTACTGACACAACGAATCAACGTACTCTGTACGTTTAAATTTTACGGCAAAACCCCGTGCACACAAACTGTTTCTGCTACTCTTCTGTGAGTATGTATCTGAAGATGAATCCGCGACGGATTTCGAAACGTCAGACGAATAAACATATTGTCCCAGCGATCGAGTCGTCTTCTACTTCCCCTGCCTTTGTTGGTAATGCCATTCGGAATGCATTATTAGCCGCTGTGCGGTTGCTCGCGCGACTCGAGAATGAGTCCCATAACTATTCGGTGAGCGCCTATATACCACAGTAAGGTTTGCTAATAGAAGTGAATATGCGAGTTCCTGGAAGCATTTCAGAAGAAGAAGATGCGATCACTTGCAGAAGAGTTTTATTTTCCTGACGTATCGGATTCCGTCGGGAATCCTTAATCATAAGTGGGATAGTCTGAGTCATGCGCAGATAGGAAGTCCCCACGAAATCCGAAACGTCAGGAAAATAAAACTCTTCCTCCAGTGGTCGTATCTTCTTCTTCTGAACAGTAAGGTTTGTTGTGACCCTATCTTCCAATATGGAAACCAGAAAAACTGATCGCCATCGACACTCCTACTTGTCTATAGAGGTGTTGTAGGAGTCTGCCGCGCAGTGCAACGGCGCTGACTCATCCTACCCTCGTCTGCCATGACTTACACTCACATGTGACAAATTATCCACTCCGCGTGTTATTGGCCATCCTAACTTTATCGATTGACTCGCCGCTTGGTAAGCGTGTAAGCTTGAAGTCAATCGATACTTCCGCTTCATTTGATTGGTTGCAGGCTAGGCTACACAACAGTACAATTATTCACCGACTCGATTGGCCTTTGTACGCGGCGCTTGGAGCAGCTATTATAGGACTACTTTAGCACTGTAAAGCTGTTCGATTTCATTTCGCCTTCCCTGACTTGTGATTTCGGGATACTTGTGTTGTCGCTACAGCACCTAATTTTCGATAGTGTCTTCTCGTAGCACTCGTTAAAAGTGAAGTTGTGGCTCCTAAGCGCGACGCTCGTGACCAATAGCCTGCATGAACATGATATTGATTGTACTTTTTGTGTATTTATCTAATTACCTCTGTCTTTGCAGACGATGCTGGAGTCTGCCTGTCTAATTAGCGCCCAAGCTCAACTCTGCCGGCGGCAGCGGCAGTGTCCCGATGATGGAGAGCAGCCACAGCCGGAGTACGCCTCCGAACCACCAGCAGACATTCGCGACGAGAGCGAACGTATTAGGCGGCAGATGGGTGACGCAATGCTGGGCCTCTGCCAGGCTCTGCTCAGCCGAAGCCTGTCGAGCCCACGTCTCCGCGGCCGCAGCCGTGAACACTCCTCACCACCATCAATGTGCAGCCGGACCTTCTCCATCTCCGCCGCCTCCTCGATCCACCCACTCATCGCCTGTTCTCCACAAGTCCTTGAACGCAGTACTGGTTTCTGGAGGCCCCGGCGATCCATCCTCCTCTTCTGCCTTCTCATTCTCCTCCCCCTGATATGTTTTTTCTTTAGGCGCCACCTGGCAGGCCAAACCTGCAGTGGCCAGTCGCTGTTTTCTGGGTTGACCTCGAGCTTTTTATTTCCCCCGCCAGCGTCGCAGGGACCCCGTTTAATTTGACCGAGTGTCCGCCACCCCGCTTCCTCGCACCCCCACCCCACCCGTCCCGCCCCCACACTACCTACCTGCATGCGTTCTTTTGAATACATCTCATTACACGTTTTAGAGGTCTTGAACCATTTTTCAGTTGGGCTTCTACTTTCTTTTTCATTGTGGTAGAATAACTTGCGAGCACTTTTGGGGTCCGCGAACATGAAACTGAAATTAATTATTTTAGCGGCAACCACAAGCGCACTTGTGAATGTTGCTGACTGAGCCGGCCTGACTTTGGGACGGAAAATTGACTCATTGAGCCCCTCCCCCTGTCTTCATTGGTAACCCGATTATTGCTCACTCATGCGTCTATCCCAAAGCAAAAAAGACTGATCAGGACCTCCCAACTGAGATACCTGGTGGACATTTAATGCTCCAGTGTATGTCTGCACTTACTTGGAGTAATTGTGGAGGCTTTGATACATGGATGGGACACCTTGGTGTTCGTGTACGGCTTCTGGTACTGCCAAATATATACGTACCTAAGAAACCTTAAATTAAAGTATCTTAGGCAGGGGGTTTTAGAGTTCCTTCCGAGGGTTTTAAGCCAACTTTACGGTTCTGGATTGCTAAACTCAGTTAAAAGTCTCGAGATGTAGCAATCCATAGTAAAATTTAATAGTCAGAGGTCACCGCAATGCCTGAAGCGCGAGTATCAGTCATTAGTCCAGAAATAACTGTTTCTGAATTTACTTGGCTGCACTTCGTGGGTATGAGAGTTTGGTTCATCAGTTAGTTGGTTAGCTAGTATCCGTGTTGGTCATTTGATAAATTGATCTTAAACATCTAGACAATAGTGCTGACTTTTAATTTTTACAGTTGCCAACATTGTGCAACGCTATGCTTTTATTAGGGGAGTTTGACAGATTTGGATAATTCAATCGATTAAACTGTGAAAAACGTGTGGCCTGGGTGCGATCCGAACCTACATCAACAGGGAAGGCTTATATACAGCCAACGCTCTACCAATTGAGCTACGAAGGCACGCTGAGAGCCGTGCATTTAATCACACTGGTCGATTTGCCCGCTCAGCCTACTGCACTAAGCTACGCCCTTTGTTAGTTATGCCTTCTAATGTTTGGGTTAGAAGTTGGACGTACACTACCTGTTGAGATGTTCCGTGTTAGATGATGTGGGAACTTAGACGTCCCTTGTGGCGACTGGTCTTTCATCGCTCTGCGCACCTGGCTAGTATTCATTAATGGTAAGGTCTACTTAGTCCTTGACGTATGGAACGAAGCAAAGTTTTTAGGTAATCAGATCCAAACCCGGTGAACCAATTAGTTTCGACCTGTACAAGCCCAGACTAAAGGACCCCTACGGCGCACCGCGAAACAAACAAGGTTTAGCCCCTGTCATAGCCCTCGTATTATGGTGCCATGCACTGTGTGAAATCGAAGACGGAGAGGATAGCGGATAAAATGGTTATTGTGGGTGTGTGCTCGTCACATCTTCATCGTTCTGCCCGTGATATCGTACTTAAGAGGGATGCCCTTTGCCAGATCTGCGTGTTCCTACTGAGCAGACCCAAGCGTGTGGTCGGCCCCCAAAGGTCGCGCTTAGCTCGGCAGCGCGCTAATTGATGACTCACGCGCGGGCTTTCGAAGACAGACTACTCTGCGGGTTGACGATTATTGTCAGGCGTAATAGCCGGGCGAAAAATATGGTGCGTCGTATTCCGGGCCGTCCTGGCAGATTTATCGCAAGGGGTTAAGTGAGTTCAACCCTTGCAACTGCGATCTTCAGACCACGGTCGCTTAGTAGAGAAGAAGTCTGTAGAGGCCAGTGTAGTAGGAACAGTATAGTGTGTAAACAGAGGAACGAAGGATAGATGGAAAGATATTTGACTTGGAGAGCATACAACTGGCCAGGAGAGCCGGTCGAGTACAAGTAGGTTTTTAGCAGCAGGCATGCCAGCGGCAACGAGAATGGGCATTGTCTGGTTGCCTTGAAGGTTATTGGCCGGACAGACTGCATCGATGAAGGCGAACATACGTATTATTCGACGCCGGGAGAAAGCAGCCGTTGCGGTATCTGTGATTAGCTGTTGCAGGGGCCGCCTTCAGTGCAGAGCACGCGTTAGCAGCAGTGGGCCTTCGGAAACGCCTACTTATGTAGAGTGAGTCACCACAGATTCACTGTGTTAGCATGACTGACAGACTAAACAATTGGCATCCGCAGATGTAGTTAGCCCGTTCACCGATTTCAAGTGATGGAACAACAGGCCCGTGGCCCATTACTACAGCGTTCCACTCAATGCTCGAAGGTCCCGCAGTTAAGTCACAGTGTTAGTGATCGAAATCAGTTGATAGACTCTTTCGGATGTATTGCACGGGTCAGCCCGAAAAAAAGTGTCAGTTCCGGTACGATAATTGTATACTGCGCTGGGGACAAACGGACGAAGACGGCAAACCTGCCTACACTAGCAAAAATGTGCAAATCAGGAGCTACACTCGAGCTGCCAGTTTGCAACACGCACTGAAGAGACCGGCTAGCAGTTTGGCCTTCGGGGAGTAATTTTGGGCCGGTCCAGCACGCGAGTCATCACTCGGGCCATCCTGAGGCTACGAAAACAAAGGAAGTCACAGGCCAGTGGGTGCATGCAGAACGGGCCAAGACGCGCGACCTTTAAGGGCGGACATGCGAGGCCACAGGGACAACCACCGGCCGGGTTCTGAGGTCACGCATGAAAAGGGGCCACGAAAGGACGCATGCACATGCGCGCGCACACTGAGGTCGCTGCACGATGCCTACTGGCATGGGCCACTCGCAGAGGGACCAATGGTGAACAAAGGCCGTTGGTCCTTAAATAGGCTGCCAACGACAGGAGGCGAGACTCCATTGCTATGACACGACACTCTGTTGCCCTAGACGAGACTCTGCTGACGAGACCGACGACTGAACACGCGCTGCTGATGGATATAGGACAAGCTGCCGGACACTCGGAAGACAGAGTTGATGTGCAAGCAGAAATGATGACAGTAAACTATTCTCTGCTATCCTGTCTGCCTTCCTTTCCTAACATATGACTGGGGGATATAACCAGTGTCGAGGCAGGTACACACAAGTATAGTAGACGGAGGCAACTCAAGGATAAAATTCAGTTCAATTTTATTGAGGGAAAGATGGGCAAACGCCTTTGGGATCCTCACTAGTAACAACGGGAGAGAGATAGATATACGCTTTATTTTGAAGGTAAATATCCAAAATTTACAGCAAAATGGCTGCAGTCACTGAGACCAAGGGAAAAGATAATGAAATAGTCAAAATCTAGGAGTTGAAATGAAATCCCCGTCGACAGTGGAGATGAGTCTAAGTTCACCTTTCGGATTTCAGTTTCTTTACACGTGAGGTAGCGCGCTATGAATGGGGTACAGAGTGCTGATATGCCGATGTACGGCAAGACATATGTCGGAAACTTCGGCGTATTGTACGAGAAGACTTCGCAGCCATTACTCCAGATTGAAGTACATGAGCAGCCCCGTTAAGAAGGCGATCAGAAAATTGATTGACCGTTCTGAAGTGTCGTTATATGGTTAGGAAGTGCATCAGTATAGGAGACAAATTTAAAATGAGAGGTTTTTTACCTTGCCTGGCAATCAATGAATAATGATCGTAGAGGGCTCGCCGATCTAGTTAAGGAAAAAGAATGCCCCTTTGTGCCCTAGAGCTCACTACAGAGTCCGCGCAGGCAGCCGTATAGCCACTTTTTGAAGTGCCATCACCACATTCCCGATCGCAAATGACAAAACAACGAGCCCGCGGTGCGATAGTAGAGTGTTCCACTCAATGGCCAAAGGTCTTTGGTTCGAATCCTGGGTGATCTACACCTGGGATTGGGTATAGCTGGCAGATTACGGCCGATAAGTCAGGAATGGCCATTCTGGTATCCTTTATCCCTGTTTGTTTCATTTCAAATCAATAATTGGAGTCGAAAAGACGTCAGGTAGTCGAACAGAGTAAATTTGCATGACTACTCAATAATTACGAGTAGTATAATAGCATACAATTTGGTCCGATCACATAGAATAGTGTGCAGCCCGGGAATGTGAAATTCAGAGCGCGTCTAGTTTGCTTTGAAACGAATTCACAGTTTACGACTGAAACGTGGTTTTCAGATACTGAGTTCACTCATAGGCATTTCGGCCACTCTGAGGCTTGCAGTATCCTGCGCGATTCACTAATGGAGAATCAAGGTAAGGGGCCACATTGAACTTAACCGACTAGATACTGCCCAATACCGAACTCAGTCGAGGGAGAGGCGCCGGCTCAGCCAACCTCCATGGAGGTAATACAAAACCTGCTGGACATCCGCCAAGAGGCCGAAACGGCGAATGAAGAATAAAACCGATTATTTCAAGACTGACTACTTCGAAAAGTCACTTCAGCTCTTTAGGACTTCGTGCATTTAACACTTTGGTAAAGGTGGATGTATTAAGGTCTCCGAAACATGACTGCTGCAACAACGGCAGAGTCCGTACAAGAAGCTGGTACCTGCAAATAAGACTCATCTAAAGGGTCAGCTTCCCGCATGCCTGGAAGGCGAAGAGTTGGGGCAACCAAACGGTTGCCGTAATCCATCCTGTGAGTTGAGACTGCATGGCTCAGCGTTTTCCAGAAGGTACTATCTCTCATTCACATTGGTTATTGATATCATACGGGCTGATCGATGAATGGACAGGCCTGTCCGCATTCAGGCCGACACGCGTGAACAGCGATTCATGTGCTGCGCCTGCCACCAATGAGGAGATGATCGATGAATGGACAGGCCTGTCCGCAATCAGGCCAGCACGCGTGAACAGCGCTTAGTGTGCGGCGCCTGCGACCAAGGATAACGGAGACAGTCATCGCTTTTATTAAGTATGCAGATGGACTGACTGATTTAACTTAAACTTTGGTTTGCCGTTACTCAGACGGTACCACAAACGCTATCAGCAGGCAAAATTCTCTCCAGACACATCCTACGACCAGAGTAGTTCCGGCTTCTATTTGAGGGTCTTTGGACCGATGCATACTATTTACTGACACATCTTTTTCATTTGATTTTCAATGAATGTCTAGATCCAACCATAATTTAAAGAAAGCAAAAGAAAGCACTCCCGCCTTACACATACACTTTAAAGGAAATAGCGTTTCTTCAGTTCGGTACACTTGAAGGAGGGGGAATTTCGATTTTAACAGTTTATGAGTATCCCAACTAGACGCGATGGGGCCGTATCGGACGAATTTTTGACACGAGACACAGCATTGATTGGTTCTATTGAAATTTTATTGGTTTTCGTCAATCTGTCTTCTTAATTCTGTTCCGGAGCGAATCTTTTGACGCACAACTTGCTTTATCTCGGCCAGATACCTGGAAGCAATACTATCGAAAATTGCCACAACCGCTCATCCGATTCTATTGATTGCTAGGCGAAGAACCAAGCCCAGGGCATTCCGCAGAAAATAATGGAGAATTGGACTGACCGTTATTAGTAGCATCTGGACATGTGAACGATGTGAGATTTCACAGAATATAATCAGCCACTGTCACCACTGCAAGTCTTATACACAGCAGAACTGTTGACACATTCTATGGGTGTCTTACAAAGGAACACAATTCGCTCCGTCAGACTCCTGATAATAGCGTGAAAACATCCCTAGTAGTAGTAGTTTGTCAGTGAAGTCTGCCTTATATGCCTTCAGAAGCGATGACTTCTTTAAGTAGACATATAAGCCAGAAATATTTAAAAATTCAGTGAAAACCAATCCTACACAGCCGCCTTGACTGACGAATATGTTCTTAACACACACAATCTTATTATCAACAGATAGCAATCGATGTTTCAAAAGTCTAGCTAGCGCTAAAGGGAACGAGGCTTTTTTGTGGCAATTAGTTATTCGCTGGCTGTCGTCATTTGTTACTTATTTCAAAAAGTAATCAGCATTTATTTTTCGACTGTGCGCAAATAATTTAGCCGTTTCTAATACAGTGTGCTCCCTGCAAGCGCGATTCACACCTGCGATGCTGCCCGCATTTATGACGAAAACAAAGAGGATCAACCGGCTTTTTTACCCCTCCTAGTAAGGCCTCAACAAAGCATGTTTTAGTCATTGTTTTTGCTTTAAGAGTCGTTTTATTCCACCGGACGCAGTAGCAGTTCAGCCGTTTCCTAGATAGTCAATGGTACCCCCCCACAGATGTTCAGGCTTTCAGAAGCTGGAAAGCGCACACACTCGGGATGTTTTGTCAATGCAAACCACATGCCGGTGACTCGCATATTCGCCAAACAGCACGCTGACCTGAATGCACGGCGAAAAATTAGTCATCCCGTGCACTGATTGGCCAATGCCTAGGGGATTTTGCAGCAAAAGCAGCACATCAGCCAGTGGGCCTAAAATATAGTGCAGTCTACTGCCGTCAGAATAATTGCCACTTGGCTACGTGCATGCAAGAAACATCTGGCTAGGCAAGGTCTGGATAATGAGGCTCGCGTATCGCAAAGGAGTGAAGGCTACGAAGGTTTAACCCTTACTACTGCGATCTTCCAGGCCAGGTTCCTTAGAAGATGAGAGAAGACCTGGAAAGCCAGAGGAGTAGGAACAATATATTGTTTGCAGAATGAGTTGAAGAATAGCTCGTAGGAAGGTTGACTCTGTCTGGCGTACCTTCGACCGTGAGAGCCATGAGTGAGAGCAGCGGTGGCGCGTCCGCCCCGCGAGGGGGCAGAATGCCACGTGAGTTCTAGCCTCGGTAATCGGGGGCGGCTGCCGAATCCTCGCTCAGTCTCGCGGCCTTGAATGTGATTGGTTGGATTGCGCGATGCAGACACCGTGTGGGCGGTCCATGTCTCGCGCGCCAGTTTGTGTCTCGTCCAAGGCACGCCTAAAAGTACATCCGCGCAAGGTTCTGCTCTGAGTGACCATGTCTGTGACGTCAAGAGTTAGGCGGTCGTCAGGCAGAAAGGACCACCACACGCGCACTATTCGTGCATCCATGAAACTCAAAGCTCGTGAGGGGCAAGGGGATCACTCGCAGATACAGGATGACTGGCCCCGAATTCTTGGGATGTTTTAACTTTCGCTTCTGTCCAGAAGTGCTTCGCAGTGTGCGTCTTTAATGTAAGGTGTGCCAGCTTAGAGAACCAGATTGCCAGTCGATAGCTTTGAGGAGGTCCAAATAAACTCTTATCACACAAAGGCTCCTAGGCGTCCTTTTTCGGATACATTCAAGTGGCGTATACTAAGTTATTTGTCGAAGCTACAAGGTCTCAAATAGGTGCTGCCGATATTCTTGGCCTGAAAAATGATGAACGCGCAACTCTGGAATTGGACGAACAATTTTCAAAGCCTGTCGATCACTTGAAGGCGGGAATAGAACCAGCCACTGTCTCTCTAGGATGTCAGGTCTTCTACCTGAAGCTGTAAGTCTGGTGGTGTATGCTAGTAATACTGTTGGTAGAAGGAGTAGTAGTCACAGTGATAGTAGGAATTGTGCGGACAGTCTACTGATGCATAGGAAAGGGGGAGACAGGAAATGGCAGTGGGTGCAGTGACTATCGGAAATAGACCCATGCCTTCAAGTGCTTGTTACTAAATTCAAACGATGACATGTAGCACTTGCCTACCGGACGTGAACGCTCTGCGGGTGTCTTTAAAATCAGCCCAGACGTGCGTAAGCTCATATTCCCACCTGCTATGCTCGTTATAAAATTAAAGGAATATATAACTACAATAATATATCCGCTGGTCTTATTAAGTACTAGCGCGGAAGCCTGGCTTCGCCTTGGCTTCCTTACCCATTGGTGTCCTTTTATGAAGGAATAGGCAAGTGCCCTCTGCAGTAAAACCTTCTGAAACAATTGATACGTATGAGGGATAAGCAAACAGCAATGAAGAACGGTATGGAAAGACAGAGAACTGTAATTGTGGCACCGGATGGAGTGACTTACATAACCATTAAGGGAAAATGCAGTAGATGTCAATGAGAACAGTAAGAAGGACACACGTAAAAGCAAAAATGGGAAGGACGTGGTTGAGTAAAACGGTAAAAGAGGAAAAAAGAGCCGAATTTTGAGTGACTAAGGAATTACAGGAGGTATGGTCATAAGTGGGGTACTAATAGGAACCGTAAGGAAGTGGAAGATCTAACCATCAGACCCACGCTTCATGGTAAACAACATTCTTCGAAATCCCGTTAGGCGCCCAGACTCATAAATTCCGTTTTGAACCAACTCGACATATGGCAACGTAGAGTTGGCCGTGGGAAAAGCACGATTCTTCAAGGTTAATTCCAGCCACTTTGAGGGTTTGACCTTGGGACTTGTTGCTGAACATTGCAACGCAAACCTTCACGGGAAAGTGAAGTCGCCGGATATTGAAGGTGGTATCGGACTGGATGATGCAAATGCGGGGAATGTAAACGATTTCCCTTTCTCACAACCGGTAATAATTGTGGCCTCTATCAGGTGGTTCATCAGATGCTGGACAGTCAACCTAGTGCCACTGCATAGCCGTCGTGTGTCCAGGTTTCTCATGAGCATGATAGGCATGCCAACTTTCAGAATCAGTTTATGGGAAGGTAAGCCAGATATTTCGAAACTGTTCAGGAATTCAATTAGGTAATTAACACAAACTGTGAGATCAACCGTTGTACCGTAGGATTTGTGCAGTTTTTCCACACCTGGCAGAAGGTGGGTTAGTCTCCTGGTAATGGCATTGACGAATTTGTTTGTGGGGGGCAGAATTCCGCGTTCGCAGAGCCACTCAGCGTCGGATGAATTGGTTTTTAAGTAAGGGAAAACTTCTTCTCTAAGGTCTTCGGCACTGCTCACCAAATTTGCAACAAAAGCAAGGGGGATGTGTCCGGTTGCATCGGTTTCGATTTTACCTTCACCAATCTTAAAGATGTTAGTGGAGAACTCGCCGAACTCATGGTCGGCATTGAGGTGCACTCTCATATTGGTTGTGAGTAGCAATGGTTTAACCGTAGACCATAACGGTGAATATTTCAGGCAGGACTTTACCTGATCACCTCTGGTACTCCTTTGAATCACAGGTAGAGTCTGACGAAAATTACCAGATAAAACCATGTTGATACCACCAAACGGAGCGGTCTTTTCTGTGATATCACGCAGAGTACTATTAGCGCTTCCAGTGCAATTCTGTTTGCTATTGTGCGCTCGTCCTAAATTATTGCTGAGCAACGCTTCAGAAATTCAGCTGAACCACTGCCTGTGCTTATTTGGCATGTTGCAGTACCATCGTCATCTAACCTAAAGGGAAGCTTGAAGGTACTGTGAGCAGTTCCACCGCCAGGGAGCAACGTCGCTGCAATACCAGCCGATGCATCAACCAAAACAATTTTGCCGTCTTTGCGCAGTTGGGCAAAGAGCAGTTTGAGGATGAAAGTTTTGCCAGTTTCACCAGGAGCATCCAAAAAGAAAACGTGAGTACCACTACTGCGACCATCGACACCGTCAAGAATAATGTTGAATGCGTGCAGTTGGGTGACCAGGAGCCTTGGTTTGTTCAGTGTGACTGACATACGGACAGGTGCGCATGCCTGTATGCGCGTGCGAGTCTGTGACGTCAGCCGTGTGACTGACATACGGACAGGCGCGCATGCCTGTATGCGCGTGCGGGTCTGTGACGTCAGCCGTGTGACTGACATACGGACAGGCACGCATGCCTTCAAGAGCGTCCGAGTCTGTGACACCAGCCAATCAAAAACGGAATAGGAACCGCAAAAAGCTACAAGATCTCTTTTATCAAGTATACAGATGATAAGTAGAATGAGCATTTCTAGCATTGACATATTATTTATAGGAGTAGTATCCTAGTCCTCGTAGGCCAACTTTAGTAGCCACTGACAGCTGACCTTTGACGGGTTAACACTGATTCACTGGTTCCCATGAAACGCGGTGAAATTTCTCTGTCTTCCATTCACACGTTCTCTAAATCGGCCGTGACTGCGTGACTAATAGCTGGTCATTCAGCTATCCAATCATGAGCGACTTTAGGCACCTCTACTGACTAGCGCGGGCGTTTGTATGCCCACTGCGAGGTTAAGTTGACAAACTTACCTGCTGGACGGGACCGGGTGCTTACACAATCACCTCAGGTGAAGGTGAGAAAGTTGGTAAGCTGATATGCCCATCTCTTATGTTAATTGTAAAATAGGATACATGTATTATCCCTCAGCTATAGCTACAGTTATAGCAAATACTAAGCTCTCATGCTTATTTTATCCTAAATAAGGTAGCTCCCTATTAGGCAGGAGATGTTTCATAAATTCCCAGCTAGAGCTGGATACTGTAGTATGTCAAAATTAGCGTGAATATGGCAAATGGCCCTACGTTGTGGCATGAAGGTATGGTAGAAATAGAGCTATTATTAAATAACTTTTCTTCAATCCATAAGCTTATTATTTGCCCCACACAACCTGGGACTGCACACGGGGTGCCGAGTTGTTATAAGCACATGCAGGCCGTATAAGAGCATAATATTTACTGGTCTTAGTTAGTATGATTACTAGAATTAGCCCTCTAGGTATTGGCATATTACTTCTAGCAGCAGTATCCTAGACCTCGTATTCCGAGCTTCGTAGAAACTAACACAACCTGGTGGTAAGGATGAGGGGGCGGAAACCAAGGCAACCCACTATGTGCTCCGGGCCTCAAAGATGTATTTACTCGGAATAGCCTAAACCCAGCTTCATACTTCTTGTTGGGATCGAGGGCATATGAGCTCTGTGTTGACTTTAATCAGCCTCACCTCTGACCAATACTAGCTTCATTAATAGTACCAGTACTACTGTCAATCAGCTGCATTGATAGTTAGTAGTTGTAGAAATAGCAGTAGCAGTATCAGTCTCGGTCTCCTTGAGTCTGCCTCGACACATGCTGAAGGTGAGTGATGGTAAGTAGTGTGGTAGTACCAGCGCAAAAGACTAATGTCACGTAAGGCTTAGTTACGAGGGGTTCTGGTTTGCGTTAGAGAAAAGGGCCTATGCGGGATCCCGTTCGGCTATTTCGACTCTGTCTTGTCACTGTTTCAAGCGAGTTGAGGCTGAAGGATGCGGTTGAGAGATGCGACGCCTACATTCACTCAAATCTAATCCCTGACTCCAGTCCCCCTCCCTGAACCAACCTGTCTGGACCAAATGGTAGACTTCGCTGAAACCGGTGGTCGAACAATCAACAGTTCCGCACACTTAGGTCTGCCAGTGGTTTTACTGCTTGCGTGAAGGATACAAAAATTCACTACTGCTGCGTCTTCCTACCAGTACCGTATTTTCAACTAAACCAAATCCACAGTTCTGGCCTTTTTACATCTTGTGAGTTTTCTGCGTGCACAATAAGCTTATGAACTAATAATCTGTATGATATCATACGCAATTTATTTTTCTCTTAAACTTTCAATATCTCCACCAGCAACAGCCCCACATTGCTCCGTAATCTGTATAGAGAAATAAGGGACTAAATGGGGTTGAGCGCGGGGTTGCAGCGGGGATTGCAACACATTTATCCCGTATAGCTCCGTCACTGGTAAAGTCTGCACAGGAGGATATCGCAGGCTGTTAAGTAAGTTAAACCCTAGCAACTGCGATATTAGGGCCTAGTTCCTTGGGATACAGGAAGACATAAAAGGCCAGAGTAAAAGGGGCAGTTTATTCTATACAGAAGGAAATGAAATGAGCCAGCAACTACCGGTCACAGTGCCGCATCTGAAGCAATGTGGCTGCGGGAACCGCCACAGCGTCCGGCATGGCTTTTGTGTGATTCGAGCCTGACAGGTGATTGGTCGGGCGGATTGAAAGGATGGACACGCGTAGGCGGCCACTGCATGTGTACTCATCGGCGGCAGTGAGCATTGGCACAGAGTTGCTTGCGCCGAGTGAGTTACGACAGGGACGCTCTCTTTTTCGAATTTTTAACAGCCATTTACGATCGCGATTTCTGCCTGCAGTGCCGCACCACCCTTGCATATGGCTTATTGTAACGCCCAAATATTCGAGGTCAGTGATCCCGCAATAAAAGTACCTCCACACCGCGCCCAATATTTTTCATAGTGTAACAGGCACTGTTTAATATGGGATAGATGTTTTACTAGCAGTTTATACAATGAAGGTTTCGGGGGATATGCACAATGTGAACAACATTTGAAATCAGGAAGTGAGTCTCGATGGGGCTGCAGCCGTGGCCGGTACCTATGCATAAAGAAATATAAATTAATTATGAATCTGAGAGTATTAGTTGACAAGAAAACTCATACTAACTTACCTGCTTATCCTCGAAGTAAAATACCTTAAAAGCTCTACTACTTAAGTACTTACACCGGTTTACGATGCCTGTCCGAAGTTATTGCAAAAACTGACCTTAAACATCTCATATTTATAAGAACTTTTTAGTAAATATATTTATTCCAACTGCGATGTCCCTCATACCATTCGTAGTTGACGTCAAAGTTAAATCACTTGTCGTCTAACGGGCTCAACCATTCTGATCACGGTGCACTCTCCCACACATTGTATTTGGTGTCAAAGCGCATTCAGTATCAGTATCAGTATATTAAGGGTATATAGGAAAAATTCCTTTGAGTGCCCTATTTGTACATATGTGCAGTGGTAGCAAAAAATTTGTTGCTTAGACTGTTGGCTAGGCCAGTTGTCCTGAGTCATAGGATGAAAATAGGAGCAGACAGTGAAAAAACTCCTCAGGGAATTTTAGGAGAAAAACTGTCGCCCTTGTGGGGGTAATGCGTGGGATTTAGGAGAAAAAAGGGGGTTCCCACTGGGGGGGGGGGCATTGCAAAGGTTCCCAGGATCATCACCGTGTGGAAGCCACGTCCTGATTCTTCCTTGCTGATTGCAGAGTCCGCCACGGAACTGGAAAAACAGAGGCATCCGTCCAGATCGTCGGCAGTCCGCTTTGGGTCGAACCAAAGGTGACTGTTTAGACCGGCAGGTCTGGCTGATAAGATCACCAGCGGGTAATCACGGTACGCAGATAGCCAAGTAGGGTAGACCGCGGAGACCTTCGCATGAGGCTATGCGTGGGAGGGCGTTATAATTAGCAAACGTGAATGGTTATAAAAACTAATACTACTGAAAAATTGGAAGTAGTATTATTGTTATTGAAAATTGTTAGTTCCGATCCATCGTGCACTGCTATATCGATCCAGTTTTTGCTTAAAACCCTCTAGCGATTCCGACATAACAACGTCCTGAGAAAGCGAATTCCACGCTCCGACCACCCTTTTTGAAAAGAAGTGTTTCCGAGCGTCCAGCCTGGCCCCTGTCACCTTTAATTTGAGGGGATGACCCCTCAGATTCGTGGTCGTTGCTAATTCGAAAAAATCCCCTGATATAAGACAGCAGTCTTGAAGACATAATACGCGGAATGCTAGTATCAGGTCCCCCCGAAGCTGCCTGTAGCGCGAAGGGAAGAAGTTGAGATTCGACAGCCGTGTTTCATAAGGCTGCGAGCCCTGCCCCATAACAAGTTTGGTTGCGCGCCATTGTACCTTTTCCAGGATGTTGCTGTCTTTCCTGGCCCAGGGTCTCCAAGCTTGGATAGCGGATTCTAGGTGCGGTCGTACGAAGGTTCTGAAGACTTTTGTGAAGCACTCTTCATTGAACGACGCAGCCAGCCACGTTTGATTGTTGCAGTTCATGCTTGCCCGAACCAGCATGCACACACGCGCTCGCCCACTCACACTGACCCCGTTTACATCGATTTTATCTGCCTCTATTAATCATCAAAGGGCTTTGTTAAGACGGCCCAGCGCGTGAGTCATCACTCTTGCCACCCTGAGCTCACAGCTGACAAAGGGCCACGAACAGAGGTAAGCGCGCATTCGCAAAGAGCCGGAAATGCGGCCTACAATGCCGCGAAGTTATGCGTGTCCCTGAGGGGTCCAGCAGCACCCAAGAGCTACCCGGATAAGCCACTCACGCATGGACCAATAAGAAGAGACATAGGGGACAAAAACTGTTTGCCCTTACATACGAAGCTGTTGACTGGATGCGGAATTCTGCTGCCCACGAATAGAACCTGCTGCCGACATGCAGGACAAGCTGCAGACGAGAGGATTGTTGCTTGCTTGGACGCTGAGAAATTGAGGCACACGCGCAGAAGCTGATGTTAACACAAATACTGTTGCAGTAGACTGTTCTCTTCTATTGAGAAGGCGAAGACTCGATCATTGGGACAATATTTTTATTCGCCTGATGTTTCGAAATCCGTCGCGGATTCATCACCAGAGACCTGAACAGTAGCAGTAACGGTTAATGCATACACAGAAGTTTACAGTATTTATAGGATACAGTCATTACTGCAAACATACAGCGACAATTAACGTTAATTGCCTTCTTGTGCGTGGATTGCTTGTTGGACGGCACGCGGGCTCTGACCTATTGAAATTTCGTCATGGGCGGTGAGCTCTGGCGTGATTGTTGCGCGGCCGGCTGGCTCCCCGGTGTTGGCGTAAAATGAGGCGGTGGCCTGCCCGTTCCTCAAGTGACGACTTGTTTTGGCCAAATTGAATCTCAGCATTGAATGTGCGAATCGTTGCACTTGCTTATGGATTGGGGGCCCGTAAACCATGACTCAAGTAGTTCCCGGCTCACCCGATTGCCATCTCTTGCGAGAGTTTTGGCCTCATTAAATTTGAACGAGTGACTGGGTCTCTTCGAATGAGCCGCAACTTGAGAATTGGCATCATTTCACCGCATTGCTGCCGCGTGTTCGGCAATTCGCGTCTTGAGAAGTCTGCCGGTTTCTCCGACATAGGTCTTCTGTTGCACTAGTTCTCGCGTGTTAGTTAGCTGTGGTACGTTGAATATATTGTTTTTTATATATTTATTAATATATTTTTGGGTGAGTATTTGTGTACAAAGTTCTTTCTAGAGAAATTGGCTAATTCATTTTTTGAAACGCCGAGAACTAGTAGCGGAACTACAGTCGAGGAACAAGAATGGCGAGGCAGGCCTGAAAATCTTCGACGGGAAGATAATTCAGAAGAAAACATTGAACCAAACCGTAATGCTCCCAACGACGGTCAGGAAGTGACTGTCACAACCGGATTACACCGTACAAAGAAACTAAAGTGCATGTACACCAATGCACAAAGCCTGCTCTCCAAATTAAATGAGCTTAAGATTACTATTTGCCAAATGGAACTAGACGTCGTCTGCATACCAGAAACATGGTTGACCACGAAGGTAGGCGATCAGGAAATTGCTCTCCCCGGGTTTCAAGTTTTCCAAAAAGATAGGGTCGGGCGTCAAGTTGGGGGTGTGCTTATCTATGTTAGACACGGCCTGCTCGTGTCCGACAAATCCGAAAACCTTTCGGGCAATATGGAGGCAATATAGCTCACCGTTAGAACACCGGGGTCACAGACCCTTGACATCATGGCGGTCTACCGTCCACCATCGAGCAACCAACAGTCAGACACTAGTCTGATAGAAGGAGTCGAAGAAATTGCTAAGGGATCCGATGTCATGCTCATGGGAGCCTTAAATGCCCCCCATATCGACTGGAATGTGAGTTCTGCGCCCGGCTCAGAAGAAAATTTCGATCGACGACGCCTGCGCACAGTACAGACACCTTTCCTAACGCAACACGTCCTATATCCGACCAGACTACGCGAAGGGCAACAAGCTAATTGCTTAGACCTAGTACTTACCAAAGCACCTGATAGCGTGGACATTGTAATTGTTTACCACCTCTCGGAAAAAATTGATCACGTAGTGCTGCAGTGGGGATGTTCACTCTTCTCTGTGCTCGATTGTAGTTTTTTAACTAGACGCAACATCTGGAGAGGGGACTTTACACAAATGAAAACCACAGTGAGCGAGATAGACTGGAAAGAACTATTCACCGGGTGCGTTCTCGATGATTGGTCGGCATTCAAAGCCGTATTATACGGACTAATTACCGATTTCTGTCCTATCACGGTGAAAAAAGTAACGAATAGGCCTCGATAGCTACCGCCAATGCTAAAGAGGGAAGTAAACCGCAAAGGAAGGATGTTCAAAATCTATCGCAGAGAGAGGACCCCCGAATCGTACAACAGGTATACGGCGCAGAGAAACAAGGTTAAGAGCCTGATATGAATTAGCCGCCAAAACTTCGAGAGTAATCTAATAAACCGTGCAGTAGGAGACCCAAAGCTTTTCTTCAGCTACGTTAGGCAATGTAATCGAAATAGAGACCCTAATCCTCTGCTAATAACAGACGACGGTGTAGAAATTTCCGAGATTAATGCAAAGGTGGAACATCTATACTGCTTCTTCCAGTCGGTCTTTACGAGAGAAGCTGAGTTCACCGCTATTAACTGCAGTGTGCGTGTGATCCAGACCATAGACTCGGTTGCATTCACGGAAGCTACCGTTCTGTGAGAACTTCTACAGCTCAAAGAAACGAAGTCGTCAGGTCCGGATGAGATACCTGCAAAGCTATTAAAAGAGCTAGCCATAGAGTTGGCGGTACCCCTGTACGTAATCTTCCGTGCTTCTCTTAATACTGGAAAAGTGTCACCCGATTGGAAGGCAGCGTGGATCTCACCCATCCACAAACGTGGGAGTCGGGCGACCGCAAATAACTATAGACCGGTCAGCCTCACCTCAATATCCTGCAAGCTTATGGAACGCATGGTCAAACGCGAGCTGATGCACTTTTTGGAGCAACATCAACTTCTTTCTGATAAGCAGCACGGATTCCGCAGGGGAAGGTCCTGCTTGACCAATCTGCTCTATTGTCTAAAACAATGGACCCGAGCGATCGATGAAGGGAATACGGTGCATACAGTCTTTGTAGACTTCAAGAAGGCATTTGACATGGTGCCTCATCAACGTCTCTTATACAAGCTCAGCCGCGTAGGGGTGAGGGTAAACCTTTTGCAGTGGATCGCAAACTTCTTGACTGGTCATACCCAGACCATATGTATTGACGAACAGCGGTCGGCGGAAGTAGCAGTTGAGAGCGGGGTTCCACAGGGATCTGTTCTTGGCCCTATTCTCTTCCTTATATATATTGATGACTGCATAAGAGGACTAGACTGCGAAATCGCAATGTTTACTGATGACATAAAACTTTGGAAGGCCATACGCAACCAAGACGACAAATTAAACCTCCAGGCAAATTTGCATAGACTGGAGCAATGGTCGACCTTTTGGCTCATGCCATTCAATGTGGCCAAATGCAAACTAATGCGCTTCGGTAAAACCAGCACTACGCCTCAGAGGGTGTATTACCTGATACACACGCCGTTACCAGTGGTAGAGGCTCAGAAAGACCTGAAGGTGTGGTTCACGCCTTCACTGAAGTCATCACTCCACGTCCTGAAAGTGGCTAAATCCGCAATGTCGAGCTTGTATCTAATCAAGCGCGCCTTTGCGAAGCTTGACAAAGTTGTATTTGGCAAGGTATTCAGCACGTTCGTGCGACCTCAACTGGAATTTGCCATCCAAGCCTGGAGACCTTGGACAGCCAAAGACCAAAAAGCCTTGAAAGGGTACAAAGACGCGCACCAAAATTAGTACGAGGCCAACGGAACCTCCCTTATGAGACCTGATTGGTGAATCTTGACTTGTTTCCTCTGGATTACAGGCAGCTACGTGGGGACCTAATCCAGGCATTTCGCATGCTGCGTGGTCAGGATTGCTGCCTCCAAACAAATGACTTCTTTGAGCGGGCCACCACCTCTAGGCTGCGAGGACACCCCCTCAAGTTACATGTGACTGGGGCAAGACTTGACCCAAGAAAATTATTTTTCTCTAAGAGGGTAATCCAGGCATGGAATGCCCTTCCTGCGTATATTGTCATGTTCCCTTCCGTGGATGTTTTTAAAGCAAAAATTGACCGATTTAATGAGTACCGTCGCGATTGAGTGCTCCCAATCTAACACTGAAGTGTTCGGAATCCAAACATTGAAATGCTCCGATTTCAAAAACTAAACTGCTCTAAATCCAAACACTGAAATGCTATAAATATATACTAAAAGTCATTTTTAAGTAGTATTATTTTTAGTATTTAACCAAATGCGTTAAGACTACATAGCTAACCGACGTCTCTGCTCACTATGTGAACTGCGCTGATCGCATCTACCGCACCTATGGTCCTAGGCTACGCGGCCCTGTCGCACCCTTTCTCGCATCGACCAACTGCTGACGACGTGGCGGGTTCCTCGGCTCTTGGCACAGCAAAGGCTTATCATGGTCGCATCGCCGGTTCTTCAGGACCTTCTCGTGACTCCGAGGTCTCCTTCACGTATGGTCCTTCGGATGTAGATATTACTCGTCATGGACGCCATGGCTGCCGTCAACATCCACAGAAGCATCACGCCCCTGTCATTCACATACTTCCCCCATGAGCGACAGTTTTTCTCCTAAAAACCACAAATGACATTCCATTTGAATTATGAGCCAGCCTCATGAGTTTTTTCACTGTCTGTTCTTCTTCCTCGGTTACACTGCTGGCTCGTGTTACTAAGTGTGAGTATATTACTTGAAACAAGCGAGTAGTCGTCTGAAATTGTGTCGACGACTTCTTTGGAATGTTTGGCTATGCCGATGCATTTCTTTAATCCTATGTACCAAGAGGGAGTTCAAAGGCGTTTGCCTATATTTCCTTCAATAAATGTGACTTGACTTGACTTGAATTGGACCGCAGCTGCACCAGATCCTTTCGACGACCCCAGATGTTTCTTGCCGTGGCAGTGGGTCTTTCGGCTTCATTATCTGACGTTTTATGGTTGCCTCCGGCCTGTGTGCAACTGCAAATCCAAGTGGTGTGAGAAGGCGGCCGATGGCTTCCGATACGTTTTGGACGTACGGTATCGAACGCCAAATCTTGGGGTCAGTGCGCTTTTGTTGTCCATCTCGTTTGCGCAAGCACTGGATGACGAAGTTGCGCGGGTAGACATTCTCTCTAAACACCCGTCGAAGGTATTCTACCTCAGCAACTTTATGTTTTTGTTCGCTGCAGTGCGTCTCAACACGCCGATAGAGCGCTTTTACGCAGCTGCGTTTGTGACTGATTGGGTAGTTGCTGTTGTTATTTAGCATTTGCATCATGCTTGTCGCTTTCCTGAATACTTAAGTCTTTAGACCACCACAATCTTTGCGACAGACGAAGACATCAAGAAATTCCAGCTGGTTGTTCTCTTCTTCCTCCATCGTTAATTGGATGTCCGGCAAGACACTGTTGAGATGTTCATAAAACGTCAGCACCAGATCCCGTTCAATGACGACGAAGGTGTCATCCACATACCATGCCCAGAATTTCGGCATGTGGTGTTGGAAAAACAGCGACTCCAGCCGCTGCAGGACCACCTCGGTTGAGTCCCGAAATCGTGAACCCATCGGTGTCCCCTTCACCTGCTCGTCGATTGTTCCGTCCGACCCACGGCCACGGCAAGAAACATCTGAGGTCGTCTACAGGATCTGGTGCAGTTGCGGTAAAAGCAACTATGTCGGAGAAACTGGCAGACTTCTCAAGACGCGAATTGCCGAACACGTGGCAGCAATGCGGCGAAATGATGCCAATTCTCAAGTTGCGGCTCATTCGAAGAGACCCGGCCACACATTCAAATTCGATGAAGCCGAACTTCTCGCAAGAGGTGACAATTGGCTTAGCCGAGAACTACTTGAGTCATGGTTTACGGGCCCCCAATCCATAAGCAAGTGCAACGATTCGCATATTCAATGCTGAGATTCAATTTGGCCAAAGCAAGTCGTCACTTGAGGAACGGGCAGGCCACTGCCTCATTTTACGCCAACACCGGGGAGCCAGCCGACCGCGCAACCATCACGCCAGAGCTCACCGCCCGTGACGAAATTTCAATAGGTCAGAGCCCGCGTGCCGTCCAACAAGCAATCCACGCACAAGAAGGCAATTAACGTTAATTGTCGCTGTATGTTTGCAGTAATGACTGTATCCTATAAATACTGTAAACTTCTGTGTATGCATTAACTGTTACTGCTACTGTTCAGGTCTCTGGTGATGAATTCGCGAAGGATGTCGAAACGTCATACGAATAAACATATTGTCCCAGCGATCGAGTCTTCTTCTTCTCAATTGCTTCCTGGGACACGCATATTCGCTTGTATTGTTCTCTACTATCCTGCCTATCTTCTCTTTCTAACATAAAACTGGGGGAGATAACAGGCTGTTTAAGCCGTGACCGATCTGACTGCCCGCGTTGATCGATAGGCTTGTGCACAAACACATACGCAAACAGTTTATGTAGCCGAAGTGAAAATAATTTTAAGCATGGGAGACAGTGCGTACGGTTAGGATACCACGTCCTCTGACTATGACAATACCGGGCAGGCGTTGCCATCAGCATTTTCACCAGATGACTGAGTAGATTGCACGAATAAGTTCGATCAAATTGCCTTATCTTATCGGTAGTGCCTCACGCTCTCGACCACCTCAGCGGCCTCAAGAGCCGTGAACCATTCTAGAATAGTTTTTCAAATGGAATCAGTTCTCGTTTTTGGATGAAAGGAATGTCAACCTACCATTACCCATGATGTAAAATGGGCTTTCTTCCCAATTGAACCCGCCTAGCAGAACCGGGAGCACAGCGGCGGTGATAGGGTTTCTGGTGACCTACTTTTCGTTGCAGCTACCAAGTGCGATAATTTTATAAATCGGAAAACCACAAGTACTTAATAGCCTTGTGTATAATCGTACCGTTTCTTGATGACAGTCGTCGTCCGAATGAAGCTGTTTTAGGAACTCCGCGGATGCTTTTGTAGTAGCTCAAGACCGCGTGCAACGCTCAAACTATCGCCTCTCAAGACTGATAGCACGTACAGACAAATGTTTACCGATCCAAGTCCAGTTAGGCCAATCACCTCTAAGGCTCTTTCACAAATGACCTCACATTGATGATGGTCGCGCTCCCACACTTGCAGGTCACGCACCTCGAATGCGGACACACGCTCGTCCGACTGTCCAATTTCTCCCACTTTTTCTCATCTAGCTGTGTACAGAATATATTATTCCTTCTACCTGGTGTCTCAATCCTTCTTTTGTCACAAGGCAGTGGGCCCGAAGATCGAAGCGGCAAGGGTTTTCCTCATTAACTTAATCCAGAGCAATACTCCTTCGGTTCAAAGTGGTAGAGGACAACCAGATGGTCTCTGGTTGAGCACCGTCGCCGATACCTCCAATTTCCTGGGTTTGTCCGTGAAGGATGTTCGTTGTTGTGGCAGCCTGCGACCCAGCATAGCCAAATCGTTTGACATTGTATAAGGAAAATATACTATTCTTATCGCTTCAACGCAAATTCATTGTCTGCGTGTAGACAGCGTCCAAAATATACATTCGGTGAAATGCTGAAACTCATCAAGTTTTAAGGACTGAAGGGGCTGAGTCCAGATCATTAGGGGAGCCAGAGCGTTTCTCACCGATCGTGGCCTAAAAGATCACTAGGCGTAATAATGCATACTGATGTTTTGGCGGTAATATCAGCCAACCAACGAAATGGTTCTCCGAATGACTTCGACGAAGAGGTACCTCATTTCGATCATCAATGGCACCGTCCACAGATTCAGACGTTAATCTGCCTGCAAATTTAGAAAAACAAACTATTGAGTAGATGACACAAATAATTCGCTTTTCACCCTCAGCCCATTGTTGTAGGCTCAGAACTAAAGAGGTCCGACGTTAACTCCGCTTTTTGTGCGTAGGAACAGACCCTGTTCAGTGCCAGTTTCTTGTTAAGGAGCCTGAATGGATGTACAGGCGTCCGGCCATGTGGACGTTCGTTCCGCTCTAAAAGAGTGGTTTACCTTATCTGACTTCCACTTCATGCTACAGTTCTCCCGGAAGAACCATATGTTGAACTCGACGTCCGCCGACTTATTATTGAAAAACTCCACGACTGCGTGCATCTGCATAAAATCATACAGTATCTTTGATACACTCATTGAGTGCAATGAGCAAGAAAACGGCAAGTCTAAAAAATACTGTTAAAAAAGAAGTGTAAAAGGACGGTGAGAAAAAATTAAGTGTCAGTTAAGCACAATATCTGCTGAAGATACAGAAGAGTGAACTTCATCACAAACAGAGACTTGAAACATAGACAATATGGAAGATGAAAGTGATACCTTAAAAAGTCCTTGCATCCAAAGAAAATTTGAGATGTCCACAACAGGCTAGGCAGACTGTCTGTAAGGCGAGGAAAATAAGTCAAGCTTTTACGGCAAATCCTTAATTCCGTTGACCGTGTACCTTGCCATCGATTGCATTCTTAATAGGACATCAATATATGCATTCATGTAGGATTTTCAAGCCGGGACTTCGTAGTCTAAGTAGGATCTCACGAACACGTCGAAGATTTTCCGAAGAGTTGAGGTCTATTTTAAACGTACATCTGATCAAATGCAACTTAGAGGTTGCCTTCTGTGTCGTCTCCCTACGGTGTTCTGACAGCGGCGAGCTCGATGTTGTCCACTTGCGCAGAGCTTTTTGCGTTTCCACATCTTTTAACGCCTTTTCATTGAAGAACTGTATGTGAGTTGGAGGTACTTTGTGATCGGGAAATTGGGATACATAAAATTCAGGAAGCCGTCTAGTCGACCGAACACTCAGATATTGGTATTCAATTGCAATCGTTTGGTTCGTCGACGCAGTTGCCTTCAGTCCATATACTTCTACCAACGGCGAATATACAGCTTCATAATCATAAACTCCGACGTAGTGATCCACATCATTATTATCCATAAAACAGAAAATAGTGAGATACCAAACTCAACCTTTACCTACTTTAGTCTGGAATTGCCAATAATATTTCTCTGTACACTAGAGGAAAAAAGCATTGGATCCTTCTGAAAATTCTGCCTAAAACGTTTTCCCTTAATCTTATCAGAGAGAATCCCATGCGGTTAGCTAGAAAATTCTTTCGGAAGTCAACAAATAGAGCAGCACTAAGGTTGTGTCTGTTAGCAGCCCTCGTCTATTTCTCCCGCGGGTAGAGGCAAGCGGTAATACAAGATTGTCCCCGACGAAAGGGTTTTCAAAGGTTCTGCATATCTCCCTTACATATACTAAATATATACTGAAAAAACCAAGTGGGACGCTAGAAGATAGGATGGTTGCGTCTAGGAATTGCTTACACGTCTTTTTTTAAACTGCACTTAATTATTTTGCAAAATATGCATGTTAAGCCCAACCGACAGTTACTTTCGGAGTCGTATATCAGAGAAAAGTCTTTAAATTACTAAAATGGTCGAATAACTTATTATCACGAGGGAAATGCGAAGTAAAGGGCAACCCATTTGACCCGGAATCATGAAAGATCGGAAGCAATTACAAAATATGCTGCATAAAAGTACAGGGGACAAGTAGAATTGACGTATAAAACTTATCCCACACTTCTTTGAAATTTTTACTCTTCATCGCGATCTCTTAACAACAAGCTGGCACTGTGAAAGCTACAAAGCTAGCGATCTCGGAAGACATAAAATGTACGGTGGTTTGTTTTAATATTCCAATTTATTGAATAAAGGTTAATGTCACTCTCAACTCTACCTTCTCGCGGCGGTACGTTGCGTGCGTGGTGGTAGTCTACGCTGATTCTATTCTAGTCGGTCATTGTTTTAGCTTTATGTGACGATGTTCTTGTTACTGTTGAACATTCATTCTTATTGGTGTGTAAATGGTATTATCATGCCATTATATAGGAACTTCTTTTTCGCAAAACCATCGTTTCTGGCTTTCGAATAAAAGAAGACGTATATTTTGTTAAAGAAGCATAGGCTTCCGCCCCTGACTTAAAGATTAGTCGAAAACATTCTTTTTATCGCCATATGTGTTTTGGCTACCTTCCTTAAGACCGACTGATACAATTAATTCACATGTTTCATATAGAAACATAGAACATAGTGTAACGGACGCACCTGGTTCCTCCTTATCCACTGTGACTGCTCCGTCCTCTATCTTCTCTGGTGTTCCTGTCGTTGATCCTTGTAGTCGAGTTATTCCTGCCGCCGGGCCAGATGCCTGGAATCCTTCAGAATCGGAAGTCTGGTGAATCATGGCTACACGTATGGCTGTTCACAAGCGATCGCACACACAACACGAAGGAATTCGTACACTATGAACGTTTATTGAATTACAACAAGAATAATAATCGCTTTATGCTCCTCTGAAGGTGAAAAGAGCTGGCGTTCCTCAGACACGTCCTTAGAGGCTCTGGTCTGGTTGTCGTCCAGCACTGTCTCACGCGACGTCCCGACGACCGCCACTCAAACAATTCAAAATTCACAAAATGTGCATTAAAACAAAAGGCGGTTGGTTCCTTACAATAGTACGTAGACTGTAGAGGTGCATGGCTGCTCGTGCCCTTCCCTGTTTGATTCCAAATTTCCGCTGGTGACGGGCTCGGCGCGCATCACTTTTGCTATCAGGAATGCAAAACCCGGTTTGCGTACTAAACATCACTCACTTTGATATCAAATTCGTTATTTTAGTACCATTTTGCTGAGTCCACAATAATTTAGATCATGCACGAGAAGATATATTACTTCAGTTAGAGGAAGCGTATGGTTTAATTTGCGATTATTTTTTCAGATATACTAAGCAAAAACTATGGACGAAAAGGTTGCGCTACTTAAGGATGCTGCCACCAGACTGCGCATTAACAGCATCAAATCAACAAATGCATCCAACTCTGGCCACCCTACGTCATGTGCATCAGCAGCAGAAATAATGGCTGTCCTGTTTTTGGACGAAATGCGCTATTTCCCCACCGTCCCGCGCCATCCTTCCAACGATCGTTTCGTTTTATCGAAAGGTCATGCCGCACCCATCCTTTATGCTGCTTGGGTTGAGGCTGGTCTACTCAAGGAATCTGACCTGCTTAATCTGAGGAAAATTGACTCTGATCTTGAGGGTCACCCAACCCCGGTACGACTGGCCATTATAATGCTTTTAATGTTTACCATCTCTTATGTATGTTCTTGATTTTATTTTAATCTAACCACTTAATCTTGAGCCCGTTCTCTCATTGCTTATCTTTTTTGTTCAGCGCCTCAGTTTCGTTGATGTCGCTACCGGCTCTCTTGGTCAGGGACTCAGTAACGCGGTTGGTATGGCCTACGTTGGAAAGTACATCGACAAGGCCTCCTACCGAGTTTACTGTATGATTGGCGATGGGGAGTCTGCGGAGGGCAGTATCTGGGAGGCCTTGTCCCTGGGATCGTACTACAAATTGGACAACTTGGTTTCAATTTTCGACATTAACCGCCTTGGACAGAGCCAACCAACTTGTCTGGAGCACGATATGGAGACATACAGAAAACGCGTCGAGGCCTTTGGGTAAGCTCATGCAATCGCTTCACAGCTATTGGAATTTCTTTCAATAGAGAGATCTCTAAACACACCGGGTTGGGGTTAAAACTATTGTATTTTGTTTACTGACTCTTGGTGACCTTATACCGCATGCTCTACAGATGGCATCCTATCGTCGTTGATGGACATGACGTGAGCGCCCTTTTGAAGGCCTTCGCTGATGCACGTGCCGTCAAGGGTAAACCTGTGGCCCTGCTGGCCAGAACCTTCAAAGGCAATGACTTTCCCGGCATTTCCGACAAGGAGAACTGGCATGGCAAGCCCTTAGGCAGCAGTTCTGCCGAGGTTTTGGCGTATCTAGAGAAGAAACTAATGTTCCCATCTACTCTGCACAAGTTGAAACCAAAGGAGCCTGCTACTGATTGCCAAGAAACACACTTGATTGGTTCTACTAAACTACCCACTCCACCACCATACAAGAAGGGTGATAAGGTTACTTTCTACATAATTTCTTGTACAACTAAAGTTTGGTTGTTCTCCTTCCTTTTTACAATGCCGCATTTGAATTGAAAGTTTAGTTTAAAGTCCTGTCAATAATTTATCACACAATTCGGTTCACAGCCTACATTCCGCGCAAAATATAAGATTTTGACCTCACTATACTCTACGGCTCCCATATTGCATGTATTCTTTTCTTGGACACAATTGTGTCATTGTGTTAGATCGACATCATTTCATAAGCACCACTGAGTCCTGAGACGTGCCCTTTCTCTGGCGGAATAATCGGACAAAGTGCTGTCTATGCACCGTTGTAGGCTCAGCATTTTCTTTGTTGTTTTAAATCGGCCTCTTGGTGGAAGAAACTGGATTTTATTTCTATGTAGGTTGCTACCCGCGAAGCTTACGGTCGTGCTCTGCAGCGTCTGGGTGAGGCCAATCCTCGTGTCATCGGCCTAGACGGCGACACCAAGAACTCCACTTTCAGCATCTACTTGCGCAATGCTCGCCCTGAGCAGTTCATCGAGTGTTTCATTGCGGAGCAGAACTTGGTCGGTGTAGCTATGGGCTGCGCCGTTCGTGAACGAACTATACCGTTTGTGAGCACTTTTGCCGCCTTCCTTACCCGTGCCTTTGACCAAATTCGCATGGGTGCAATCTCTCAGACCGACTGCAATTTCTGCGGCTCGCACGCTGGAGTCAGCATCGGTAAGTTTACATTTGACGAGGTTTTGTTTGTTAAATGTGCGATTTCCACTGGGGTATGCAAAAACGCGTTGTTGCTTTTAAAGCAACCCACTTCTGAGCCTCTTAGTAAAGACTTTGCTGTGGATGCACGGACAAGTTTGTTTTAGTTTGGAGCTTCAGCCGACTAGGGCAACTCACAGAACTAATTGCCCCATTATCCTTAGATTTATTGATCATCAAAGGTTCTCCTTTTCTGGCATTGCAAATTTCTTTCTATTAATTTTCACCTATCCCGCGGATACACCAATGGAACTCCTGCGTCTATTTGGGAGACATCATTAGTTATTTCTCACTTAAACATATTCAGAATGTCAGTTTGTTCAGAAGAAAGCCATTGCTGTGGTAGAGGAACCTATCCACTCTGTATTCATTTAGGCGAGGATGGTCCCAGCCAAATGGCTCTGGAGGATTTGGCAATGTTCCGCTCCGTCCGTGGTTCTACTGTCTTCTACCCTTCGGACGCGGTTTCCTGTGAACGAGCTGTTGAGTTGGCTGCTAATCGAAAAGGCATCTGTTTTATCAGGACTGGCCGACCCGCAACCCCAGTCATATACGAAGAGAACGAACAGTTTTCCATTGGTCAGGCCAAGGTTAGTGCTGCCTTTAATCTTATTTGCGTCGTCTACTATTCTGCCACCTGGCTGTGGTTGCGGTGGTCCAAGCTGTGTGTTTTCAATGGATCTGTTTCCACTTTATCATAATAAATAGTCCAGGTACTGCCTTCGATCAAATCGATTAAATTTCTCCTGCCTTGTTTCTTTTCTGCAGCTCTGCAAGACTGCTCTTCCAGGTGGCGAGGACCATGTGACTGTAGTCGCTGCGGGTGTTACCCTCTACGAGGCCTTCAAAGCTGCTGAGACACTCGCTAAAGAGGGCATAAATCTCCGTATCATCGATCCATTTACCATCAAGCCTTTGGACAGCAATCTCATCTCAAAATCCGTGGCCTACACTCAGGGACGTGTCATCACCGTCGAGGATCACGCACCAGAAGGTAATTTTGCCTGCCTAACGTGTTGACATGAAAAATAGAGGCTGAAGTTCAGCAAATGGCGCTAAATATGACTACCACAGATTGCGTTCAGTTTCGCCCTGACTTTACAGTTCTTTGCTCATTGCTACCCAATAGGTGGCATAGGCGAGGCTGTTGCCGCGGCCCTCTGCGAAGCCGGAGTCTCCTCCAATCTGCGCATGCTCGCTATCCACGAGGTTCCTCGGTCGGGCAAGCCCACTGAGCTGCTTGCTCTCTATCGCATCGACGCTGACGCGATTATCGCCGAGGCGCGGGCTCTCTGCAAGGCCTAGACGCCAATCTCCTTATCTCATCGCTGACCTTCAACACACGTCAGCGCACACAAAAGTCACCGTCACCGGTCCGCTCCAAACAAATTAGAATTAGTCAGAAATTTCCTTTTTCTTCCACTATCGGGTGCTCTGTTCCGATGTGCGTGGGCGCTCTTGTGTCTTAGCGATGAAGTCTCTGTGCACAGTTAATCGAATATTCAATCATGCTGTTGTTTGTGTCAATTTTCGACTCCTAATATAAATTCTCTGTTTCCTCTCCCTTTGAATTTTTGTATACCCCAAGCAGTCCTTCAAAGTCAGGAGCGATAGATTGTCATAGACTGATCGTATTTGGCATTTAGGGGCTGTCATCAGTCTGTCAAAGGTCACTTTCAATTCGATATCCTCAACGTAACCACGAAAATATCAATCGATTATTCGCTAACTGTAGGTTGCGGCTCATCGGCGTTCTCTCTTGTTGGGGGAGTAGTATTAGCCTTTGTTCTGTTGCTGGCTCTGCTGCCATTGCTGTTTTTTAAGTTTGTAAACCCAATCTTAAGCTTGTGTCCAAGTTAATCTTGGCGATATCTGTCCGGCAAGAACGGTATCAACCCTGAAGTCGACTTCGGTTTGCATTGCAATGGTTTAGGGGCACATATCAATTTTCGCCATCCGATAGACAATTGGCCCTTGACGGCTCGCGATCTAAATATCGATCGGAAACACTTTCGTCCTTCTTCCCAATGCAGGGATATTTGTCTATTCCCTTCTCACTTTCCGCTAAATGAACCACGGGTCTACCATTCAGTTCGCCTGACGACTCGTGTTGCAGCATCAGATGCATATCTCTGATCTTTCGTAGAACTTCTTGGGTTTATGAAAGGTATCCGTATCTGTCTATATGTTACATCTTCCGCTTCTGATTGAAAGGGGATAATGCATGCAGGGCGACTGAATACAGCCTCTATAGTGAATGCAACTCGAAGGAAATGACTGAATACATCACAAATCGAGAAGAGGAAGACTCGATCGCTGTGACAGTGATCGAGTCTTCTTCTCAATTGCTTCCTGGGACACTGATGTTCGCTTGTATTGGCACATCACAAATCGGCTTTTTTAAATAGAAATCCTATCCGGGTAGTTGTGGTGGAAGTAAAAGACTAGTGTTCAGAATTTACGCCTCTTCCGGCTTAGAGCTCATTTGGCGGTAAGTCGACAGCCCTCCTGTTTGAAGTTGCATCGAAGCAGGCGAGAATCGCTGGGATATCCGTTGGGCGCTGTACTGCACAATTGATGATGACCTTTTCGGCGTTTCGACACAAGTATCCGAAACTTCAACATTTTCAGCAGCTGTGTATCAACTGATGTTCGGAAAGCAAAACATTGTAGGAAAGTTCAGACCTCCTAAGACGATCATAATGGTAAGGAGGTAGAACACAGACGGGGGTTAGTGTACGTGAACCGAAATTATTTTCTTTCGGCCGCCTAAGGTCGTCGCTATTGCCTACCGATGACCGAGAACATGAGGAGTTGTTGAGTATTTGCAGCCTTGCGGTAGTTTTGCACCTACCTCTAAGAATCCATTGAGGTTGCCGCCGCGGGTAGACCAGTGGCAGGAATGGATACTTGGTCTTTCGAAGGACTTATTGTTTTATCGATAATATGTAGGAGTATCCGTATCTGTCTATATGTTATATATTTCCGCTTCTGAGAAAAAGGGGATGTCGCACACAGGGCGAGCGAATACAGCCTTTCTGGGTGAATGCAACTCGAAGGAAATGACGGAATGCATCAAAACTGGCTTTCTTCCTTGAAATAGAAGTCCTATCAAGGTGGTGGATGCAAAGGCAATAAAACCCTGACGGTCGGAATTTACAATTCTTGCGACTTAGGACTGAAATGTTACGTACCTGGCGCTATGTTGGCAGCCCTTCCGTTTGGTGTGGCATCGGAGCGGGCGAAAATCCTCAGGATATCCGCTGGAGATTTAACTGTACATTCGATTGTGGCCTTTTAGACATTTCAACCCGATTACTTGAAACTTTAACATTTTCGGCAGCTGTGTATCAATTGTTGCTCAAATCTTCCAGGACGATCATAACGAGCACAGACGGGGCTCACCGTAAGTGTACCGAAATTATCATCTTTCGGTCTCCTAAGGTCCTCGCTGTTGCCTACTGATGGCCGAGAGCGTGAAAAGTTGTTGGGTGTTTGCATGCTTGCAATGGTTCTGCACGTATCTCTACGGATCCAGTGAAGTTTCCGCGGGTAGACCAGTGGCAGGAATGGATACTGACTTGGCGAACCCAGTCAGAGACACCAGTCTGGTTGATTGTACAGGGTAAGGTTGGCTGCCCGGAGATGCTTCATCGGTGCCATGGACAGTCAGCTTACTGTATCCGTTGTGGTGGATTCCATATGTTGCAGTAGGCTGGGCGGGTAAATCGGCCAAAGTGTGATTAAATTTTACGGCTCACGAGGAGTCTCGCAGGTCAGTGGTAGAGTGTCGGCTGCGCAAAAGCCTCCCCTGCTGTATGAGCTTGACTCCCACCGATGCCGTGAGTTTTTTTCACAATTGGGTCAACTGAAATCTGCCAAACCCTCCTAATGACATAGTAGTTGGCCATGGACAAAAAATAAGTGGGAGCAAGATGTGTGTTGCGTTCCCCTGTGGCTCGTATGCTAACAACAACAACAACAACAACAACAACAACAACAACAACAGCAACAACAACAACCGATTGACCTGTGGGGTGGGACATTGACTGTTCCTCGCCAGGATAATGTGCTCCGAAGGTGTTAGTCGGGGTGATAGGGCTCATAGTGACGCTATTTGGCTAGTCAGAGTGCACAAGCTACAGAAGGCAGAGTGAATGGTTAACTCTAGGCCGTGAGTGCATAACGGAATTGCTTCTGATCAGCCGGTAAAGGAGTGGTAGTAAGGCCTGCACAGGCCAGTCAAAGCTACTATCGCGTATGTGCAGGCGAACCTCGGGAGGCTTGCAGCGACAGTACACCAAGCGGCATCGCCCGAAAACGCAAGACGTCTGCATTGCCACAGACGCGACAGAGAGCCTGCCGTGGCAAAAGGCCAGCCTCACATGCCTGTCGGCGCTATTTTTTCCAGCATTGTCTGTACCGCTGGCTTTGAACGCCGATTGGGTGATACTAAATTCATCTGCTGTCCCCAGTGAATCGCTGCCTAACGCGAGCCTCATAAGTGAGTGGAGCTAAAGTCGGATAATATAACGTTGATTTGTATTTTAAAAAAGTGCTGCTGCCTTAAGGAAAGTTGGGCGCTGGCCGATTCAACTGCTTCAGGACAATGTTATCTGGTTAATACTTGTGACTGAATTTCCTTCTTCAATAAATTAATGGGGTTTCGGTTCTTGAAATTAGCAAAGAAAGCTGACTCAAGCCGGTAAAACGTTTCGAGGGGATGCGATGTCATATTGAGGTAGTCGACACTGTTTTAAGTTAATGGATTTCGGAGTTGGTATTAGCTATGCCAGCTATAAACCACACATTTTAGAACCGTAAAGCCCAACTTGAAGGAAGCCTCATCAACCAAGATAAGGACTATTCGCATAGCACCACCTCAGCAAATACGAAATGGTTTTATCAATTCCAGCAATGAAGACTCCTGAAGGCCACAAGTAGATAAAATACTTTTTGGTGCTTCACATCGTCCCAGACATTATGAATACTTTTTTTTCGAAACTATCACTAAGGGACAGCCAGTGGAAGAGATATAGTGTTCCGCATTCAAAGAATTGGGCCCAGCCCCTGTCGAAAAATTGATCGTTCTGTAAATCGAGGGTGGCTCTGACAACGTTTTGTAATTCGGTTCACACATCCATTCATGATAAACTAACGCATGCGAACCAGCGAAGTAAACAGTGGCCGAAGTTCATAAATGTAAATAAAAACAGCATAGTTTAGTAAATTAGGGGTTGGAGGTGAATCGTAGTCGCTGCAAATCATCGCACATCGATGACCTTCTGACTGTTTGACCACCGTTTCCGACGATGTCCAGCGTGTGCCCCATAGCAGTGTGGGCGCTGGGACGAGGACTCGCGCATGATAGTGATAGAAGACTTGCGGAGCAAGTAAGGGACAGACTTAAGAAGATCGAAAGGGAATCAGGCAGTCATGGTTGGTGCGGCGTGTGTCTGCGCCAAGGCTTGCAAACGAACACCCCTCTGCGACATTCGTTATGGGTGCGGATCCCAATAAAATCGATATCTTTTCTCCGTAGAATACAGATTCGCAATAAATTTTTGGCGCAATGTAACACCTTCTAGGTATTTTAGAGACAGTGGGCAAGGATTTAATAGTTAAAATAAATCTATAAAGAGTAGTGTCGGCGCGTTGTGCACAAAAGAACCCCTTACAAGTTTCGCGTCTGGCGTGGCCCATGGTCACTTAGCGGCATGCATTCGTCCGCACTCTGTTTTCCACCCTCCCCTAGACTGGCTCCACCAAACCCTGCCCCCATAAATAGCCTTCTCTTATCGATCCCTCCCCCCTACTCCCACGACTCACTTGTACGAAAAGAGGAACAGGTTTTAACTTGTACCCTGTTCCTACATAAATGTACTGGTTCAACGAGAATTGATCGAAAACCTACATGAGCTTGCCAACTACGTTTCTTAATTCTTTGATAGGAATTTTCGCAACTTAGACTTTCTAAGAAGATAAATCTTCTATGGATGGCTTTGAAGCATTCGTTGTGAAGTTACCTAGACTTTTTTCATTTCAGATTTACCTGACCTATATTCCTAAAGGGTAAATAAATACAGTGGAGCTTCGGGTGACGAACAGTCCCATCTACGGGCTGCGGGTTCGAATACCGCTGAATGTCGCGAGTTTTTTTCTCAATTTGGACAACTAAATTAACCAAATATGGCAAACCAACTTAATAAGTAAGTCAGCCTAGTAGTCATTCTTGTGGATTCTAGAAGATTGCTTAGGAAATCCTGCTTGGGCAGTCAACTTGCTATCCCGTATTGGTGGATTACATATGAGCAGCACATTTGGGCAGGTAATATCGATCCAAGTGTAATTCAACTCACGGTGTGAAGCGCGGCATTCGTAGCTCAAGAAGGTAGGGCGTTCGCTTGCGTAAAAGGCCTCCCTCCTATGCAGGTTCGAATCCCGCCGAATGCCGCGAGTTTTTCACAATTGGGTCACCCAAATCCGCCAAACCAACTAAATATTTCATGTGATGAGCTTTCGCTCAGTTAAAGAATTATCATTGCATGTGTGTGCCTGTGTACGTCGTTGGGTCTTGCTGCCAGGGTCTGGGTCCTCAGTCACTTGTAGCCAATCAGTGATTTAGAAGGTCTGAAGATGGACGCTATTGATGTGCACGAGTTAGTACAGGAGTACCGTGACGAAATGACCACAGCGGAACTCATGGAGTTTCAGGAGCTGAATGAAGATCTCTCATCAGGGGAGGAGGAAGTAAGCAAGGAAACCACCACTTCCACTGAGACCAGCGAAGTGATGGCAATTTTTGAAAGGGTGAACACATTCTTGGAAAAGCATCATGCTGATAAGGCAGTTTGTTGTCTCGTTTTAGGCACATGATTAGATAAAGACAAAAAACAAAGGCAAAAAATGTTTAGGGTTAATATATGTATTATAATTATACTATACAATCTCATATTGCTGTACTATTCCCATTAGTTTAGATGGGAAAATCCATTTCGCAAGACGAACGTTTCATATGACGAGGTTGGTGTCGAGGCGGATTAAACTCTTGAAGCGAGGCTTCATTATACTTCTATCAGATTGCCATTTGGGGCTATTCTCGATAAATTTCTGCCGTATGAAGCTCAGTAAACCGGCAGCAGCTATGATTGTCTTATTATATTATAATAATTACCGAGAAAATGCTGCAAAAATATATAAACGGAGACTGCCAGTAGTAGAGAAACTACAATTTCCAGGTCGCATATCAAACAAACGGGAGGCTTACATCAGGGGAGGCTTATTTTCCATGAGTTTAGAATAACCGAGGTTGTTGAACACTAGAGCTAACGAGCCTGTTTTTCTGTCAGGCGTGATCGGACATAATAATTATTGTGGGAGGACATTCATAGAGTAAGCAACGAGAGATACTTTCTCTTATACACATTAGTACTCAAAGAGCAAAGAAGTGGAAGTCAAATAAAGCTAAGGTTGGATAGAGATGACTGAAGACTGGTAATAAACCGGGAATGGCCATCTCAATCCTCGGTATCTTATTAGCCTGACGTTTCGACATCTGTCGCGGATTCATCATAAGTGACATAAGCAGGAAGCCGTAGCAGGACCTGAATCTCCTCATCTTTATTTCTGTTTTGACCTTCTTTTTAGCAACCGCTTCAATTGCCCATCTTCAGAGATCGAAGAGTCCCATGCACAACCCTCATTATATTGCCCGTTGTGCAGGCTACAAACGGCGAAACTGGGTTTCAAAGGGAAGAAGAGGATGTGATGGCTAGGTTAAGACTTGGATTTGCCTGACGTTTCGAAATCCGTCTCGAGTCCTTCATCAGAAACATGAGCAGGAACGGGCAATTAATGTACAGGCAGTTGCAGTATTTGACGGATACGGTCACTATGTTAATGTACACTTACGACAGTTACCGACTCCCCCATGGAGGGCAATTGCCCGCTTGTGAGCAAATTGCTTGATGATCGGCGTGCGGACCGAGCCTTGCTGAACTTTCATCATATGTGGTAGAATTAGGAGCAATGATTTGTCGGCCATCTGACTCCCTGGCGCTAGCGTTATACAACGCGTTGGCCTTTTCTCTACCCAAGTGGTCACTCACTTTGGCGAAATTAGGCCTCAGCAGCGGTGTTACTCGAGACTAGTGATTATTTTCAGAGCAAATTAGAAGACAGCTATTAGGGACACCATTTTTGAGATGTAATATACAAGCATCTTATTATCCATCTAGACGGAAGGTCAGCGTTAAACGACGCCGACAGGATTAGCTGCGAGTGTGGTGGCCCAAGTTCGCGCAGATCCTCACGTGATATGAAGCCTAGACCTACATTTTGAACAGCCACTGCGAACGCTCAGCGCTGCTGAGGTGCGCGCATGGCCCCACCAGCCCACGCAGTCTGGCCAATCGCATGTCAAGGCCGACTCATACAAAGGCCACTCCAGACGCTGTGATGATTCCCACGGTCCCCTGACTTCAGATGTGGCACTGTGGCCGGCGATTGCTAGCTTATCTGGCCGTCAAATTACTCTTACCTATTCTCCACTCCTTCTGTACAGAATAAACTGTTCTTTCCACTCTGGCCTCTCATGACTTATCCTCTTCCAAGGAAGTGGGCCTGAATACTGCAGTTGCTAGGGCTTAACTTACCTAACTCCCTGCGATACGAGTGCTTAACCGGCCGTAATAGTTAGGGTTGACGTCCACCGCATACATTACCCTTAGTCGGCATTGCTTCCAGCATAGGTTACCATTATCTGCGAGTGCTTGAGCCTCGAGGCGTAGCGGAAGAGCCAGACAATGGATATTCCTGACCGCAGCTGACAACACAATGAGCCCACTGCTCGGCCAATAAGCCATTCGAACCAAAGCCCAAAGATCCTGGGAGTCAAATCCCAGGTGTACCGAACCTGGCGTTCGTTACAACAGACTGAGAGCGGCCCGTAATCCAGAAATGGTCCTCCCAGTCTTCCTTTTATTGATGGCTAAGCGTTTCTGCACATCTACATACATGGGTGCTGAAATGTTTGTTAAATTGGGAAAGGATTTTGAAGACAATAAGGTTAAAGTAGTGGGCATGGGGACTGAGCATGGCAAAGCAAAACCAGGCAGTGTGCATGTTGACGACCTCCATCTTGCCACGGCAGTAAATGGCCTTAGATTCTCGTGAGACCCGACAGGGCGTTATCAAGGCGGGTCACTTAAAAGCCGAAAGCCGCAAGATAGCAGATGTGAAAGCTTGCATGGAGGCGATTCAGGCGAATAGGTGGCTCTGGAGAGAAGGGCAGTGAGTTGGAACGCTAGCATGACGAAATAGCAACTGAAAGGTCAACTGGATGCCGAGCAGAGGTGCTTGGTTCGGTTTACTCAACGCTTCACAGCACGTAAGGCGGCCTTCAGCTGGAAAGGAAACCGTTTGACTATCTCATCGCCAAACAGAGGGTGAGCTGTGGTCGAGAAGGTTAGAAAGGATTGAGACCTGCTAGGTTCGAAGTTGGAAGATACACCTAGAATGGCGAAATATAGACTTGACGCCAGCTGGCGCTTTCACTATTGGCAGAGCGATAACTTCTGGTCTTCTCCGGTTACTGACTAAATCGGCCTACGTGGTGGACTAGGCAGGATCAGCCATTGAGCAAAGGCAGGAACGTGGCAAAATCCAGCGTATGGCCGAGACAAGAGGTGGGTACCGGACATGTTGTACTGCTGACAGAACTTGACGTGATTGTTCAGGTTGGGGCCGAAGAATCGGATGGCAACCAATTAGTACAGTAAAATGCTATCTCTTGCGATATTAACGGCCAAGCTGAGATGTGTTTTTGATACCAAAAGATTTCTTAAGTAAGATCATAAGATCAATTATCCTGTGGCATAATGCCAAGATATTTAAGTCACGAGCAAAGGTAGTTTGAGCGGCGGACCTTCTATACCCCAAACCCCAGAATTCTGTCGTACAGGATCGGTGCTAATAGGGGTTTTGTGGGTAGGAAGTAGGATAGCCGGTAAAGAATATTTGTAGAGGTAAGTGTAGAATGGTAAAATTTGTTTACCGCACCCGCAACAAAGCAACGGATAAGAGCACATAAATCGGAAAAAAGCAAAAAAAACAGCATTTATTAAGTAAGAGGTATTTGAATACACAGCCATGCGTAAATTTCCGAAAGGTCAGGAACCAGCAGGATTAATGGCTAAAATGCATATAGTAGTTACTAAAGTGCATTCCGGTATAAATCTGAACCACGGCGTCGATGCCACACTGATTAAAATTACAAACCGAATATGGTTTACCACTGTACAATTTGAAGCATTTGTTCCCCGGTACAAATTTAAAACAGGCGTGTACGGCAGGATTTATTGATATCAATAAATTTCGTGACAGCGTCTCAGCTGCATCTTGTCGCTGCATCATGATGATAACGAAGAGAACATACAACAGTTGAAAATTTCACAGAATAACATGGCATAACAGCAAGGACCGTGGTTCAGTTTAAAAAAATAATTGATAAAGGACTCTGCATCAAGTCAGCGTGAAGGAAAGAAGGGAGATTGGGTGAGGTAAGTAAAACAGGCAAAGGATACCTTGCTATTGCAAGCCACCTTAAATTGTGTGCACGAATTTACACGTACTTGTGGATGCAAGAACATTGGGCGTACGCAAAGGCAACTGACAGCCAGGCCCGTTGAGCACTTGCCCAACTGGCTTTTCAAGCAGGAGACAGAGCACCACCGTCCTCTATTACCAAGTATCTTCTAGACAGTAGGCATTCTACCAACGTCAGCGTTTCGAAAACTTGTTCGGGCTCGAACAAATCGAACCCTGCGCTATTTGGAAGCTGCCTTCATACAGCGGGAGAAACCCGACCTATGCAAGCAGCTTGACCATGCGGTCAATCTCTAATTATCCTGATATTAGGGCGCGTAATTTTAATTCTCAAGTGTTTTTCGTTAACTTCCCTCACCCACTCTCCATTACTTCCTGTACGTTGACTTATTGCAGTATCCTTTATCGATTATTTTTTAAACTGAACCACGGTCCTTGCTGGTATGCCATTTATTCTGTGAAATTTCAAACTGTTGTATGTTTCCTTCGTTAGCATCATCATGCAGCGACAAGGCGCAGCAGAGAAACTGTCATGGAATTGATTGATATCAATAAATCCCACCGTACACACCGTAAAATTACTTCTACAACTTCCCTTACCTGTTTATCCTAATTCCCCACGCTCAAAGCCCTTTTTCCAGCACCGGTCCCTTAAAACAGACTGCAGGGGCTAGGGGTATACGAGGTCCAGCACTTAACCTACTTTTGCCTCATAACTGAAACTAATTTTGCCGTTTTTAGTTCCCGATTTATTGTTTGCCAACACACCTTCATTAAAATTTCCAGAACTGCATGCCTCATACACCCTGGCTAAGTCAAATCCAATATTACTCTATACTTTGAGGAAAACGTCACATCCTGCTGTGGGATACGAAGTAGTCATGTAGTGGGTCGTGCCTGGCCGACTAGCTCGCGTCGAAGTGCACTTTCCCAAAGGCTTACCGATGCGGTTTTCGACGTCTCGATCAGCCAGTCACAGTTCCCGCATCTACGCGGTTTGGGCCAAGTGACGAATAGCAAGCACGCACGCGTTCCCGACGAAAGCTGCTTCCTTGACCAAAATCTCCAGGCCCACCTAGCCAATGGACGCGCCCCCTCTCTGTCTCCTGGCCTGATTGCTGCTAAGACCTCACTTGTGACCCGGTCAATCTCCTGAGTGGACGTGTTCTCCCAAGTCAGACTTCCTCCATCTATTCTCCGTTCCCTTGTGTACCCAATATACTCTTCCCACTACTCTGACCTTCACCGACTTCTCTTCTGCACTTAGTAACCATGGTCTTAAGATCACAGTTGCTGGCTTTAACTCACTTAACTCTCTGCGATAGTCCGGCCGGAGAAAAGACGGTAGAACATATCCCAATGGTTATGAACTGGTAGAAAATATAAGGCGTGGAAGGCCAGAGCATTAGCGATCATTTAAAAAGGTGTAACAGAAGTGGAATGTAATAGGTAAATGATTCCCAAACGAGTGCAAGTCCAGCTATGAGCAAGCCGCCAGGAAGTCTCTGACCGTCAGCAATCCTTGCACTAGGGTCCTGTTTTGGACTGGCCTTGAGAAGTGGTTGGAAAGTGAGCCCAGACAGAGGGTGACCTTGCACGGAGGTTTTGACAATCTGTGGCGCGCACGCGCTGGCGGACGCGAGAGCCAGACACGCAGGGCATGTGAGCAAACCATGGCTAGGAAATACAGGGTCGCTATGTGGGCCACATTTAATACGTTATAAGCAGCACTAATGACTGAAGGGATACGAAGCATTATCAATGGATATTTCGTGCTTCTAAATACTCACAGTTATAAACTTCAATTTTAGAATCAAAAACTTCCCTTTCATCACGTGCAATCTGCTATGAAATGGGAACATGAAATAATATTTATGTGTATTTTCTGTGAAACGTCATTAAATCAGTAAGGACGCCTAAAATAAATGGGGGAAAATCGGCTTTACTAAAGTAGTCATATTTACAAAGTATAGTTTTTACAGACGGCCGCGAAGGAGGTCAATCAAAAGCCAGCATTGTGAAGTTTCTGAAATACTCCAAGATTTTACAGGGTGATTATTATCACAGCCCCGTTAAAGTTATATTTTTTCATCGAAAAATCCTTTCAGCATTCCGGCTGACAATTTCCAAGATAGCATGTGATCCGTTTACCTGTTGCACAGTTCGGTCGTCCTACGCAAAAATATATCGTTAAGTCATTGTGTAAGCACTTGTTCTTGTCTCCTATGCCATGCAGCAAAGATAGTTGAATTCTTTTAGCTATTCACCGTTTTCTGGAACATGTATCATATTCAAACCTGCTGCTGCTCATGCACGTCGCCTGAATAAGTCCCGAGTTCTGGAGTTGTTGAAAAGCTGGCGAAAAATCGGAAAACTGGAGCACACTCGGTCCCCAGTAATTTCAGCATCCAACTATTTGCAACAATTACACAGAAATGTAGGTCCTGTGTTAAAAATGTGGCTTCATTAATATGTAGCCAACTGCGCTGATCTTGGTGGTGGTGGTGGCCAGTCGCGCGACATTTTTGACAAATGTTGCGTAGATCAATAAATGGAATAATCCCAGATATACCGTCAGGGAAAGGACTTGCAGATATGCAAGTTTTTTTATCTACAACATATCACCAACCCAATATTTGTCAAATGCGGCCAATCTGTCGCATATACAATTCACCAACAACACCAACATCGACAATTCTCCGTAGGATGACAACACGAAGAAAAAAGCGCGTGGAGAAGCGGAAATGGAGAAGTTGAAAGCCGATTTGTCTCCATAGTAGATGTGAATGTCGTAAAATACTTGACGTGTGAGTATTACATGACCTTTTACCTTTGTCCTTTTAAAAATGATTTTTTATTTACCTTACCATCTGCTCTCCGTGAATGAAGCCATTTTTGCTGAAAATTCAGGTTTGTAAAATCCTCAGTATAGCATTCTTCTTCTTTTTCTTCTTCTTCTTCTTCTTCTTCTTCTTCTTCTTCTTCTCCTCCTCCCTCTTCTTCTTCTTCTTCTTCTTCTTCTTCTTCTTCTTCTTCTCCTCCTTCTTCTTCTTCTTCTTCTTCTTCTTCTTCTTCTTCTTCTCTCCACCCTCCCCTCCCCACCCGGCATGATATGGAGTCAGAAACGGGCCGTAAGAAAGGCGGCTTTGCGCTACATTCAAAAGAAAGGTAGGCTAAGGATAGGCTTAAGATTAAGGTGAAAACTAGGACATCAGAAATAGTTGCTGCAACATAAATTTCGACAAAATAAAGGGTGGAAGCGAATACACGAGTCCCAGGTTCTTGTTGCAAAGAAGATGACAGCGCTATCACCGGAACAGCATTTGCATTTGCCTGAGCTTTCGGCTTCGTACAAGAGGCCACTTGTAGACATAATGAGAACGCAGAAAGAATTAACATGTTTTTTATTCCACCTACGGGAAAGTATGGAGGGGGGGCGGGTAGGGGTAGCATTCGTGGTAGGTTGAGTCCACGTCCACGTTTTCGCACGTCATCGTCATGGCCTGCGTCCTTGGACAGGAACGGGGTAGCGCTTCTTGGCCGCGCGAAAAAAGCGCATGCTAGCAAGAGTCAGAGTCAGAAATGCAGGCCTCATCTCGCGCCCTGACTCGCGCGATTAGCCGCATGCCCGTGAATTTAAATTCGTTGGGTTAGCGATCTGAAATGGTGCCTTTTCGTTCCCGCACTGCCCCTTTTTGTGCTCCATCATGAGCGAGCTGAGGCGTCGTCCGGTCTGCCCTATATAATGCAGGAAACAGTCACGACATGGGACTTGATAAAAGACCCCAAAGGTCTCACCTGTATTCACTCTGTCTTTTATTTTCATGATTCGAGACCGCGTGAGGGCTGTCGGACTATGGACGATACCTAAATACGTTCCGTTGCTTCGGACACATTGTTCATACATAGTAGAGGAGGCCAGCATGTTTGTTCTCCATGGGCGCGTACGGAGGCAGCAGTTGTTCGGGTATCCATTCCTTGCCAGTTGGTCCCGGAGATGCCGTACTGCTCGCACTCGTCCCTCAGGTTTAGAAAAATATAGAACACGTCCATTCTTGTTGCACTCTCATTGTCTCTGAAAGTGTATGAATCCGAAAACCCAGACAAACGCGAATGCTGCCTCAGTGATCGTGCCTTCATCTTCTTGGCAGATGAAGAAGAGGGGTTGGACAGATCTTTTCCCATGTCCTGTCGGGAGCAGGCATGCAAACCATTCCAACGTATGTATTTTCTAAGCGGTAACTGTTATGTCTACCAAAGCAAAGTTAATAGTATAGACAACGTTGCGTGAACCTGAATACTGACCGAAGACCGCGGTTCACGATCTTAGGTGCTTGATCATTGTTATGCCTAGCTGACAAGTTTTAAATCCTCCACGGCCTTTCTCTGGCGAAAATCTTGTTTGACCTTTATATGATTGTTGCCCTCTTACGAAAGATTCTCCCCCTTCCTCTGAATCACGTGCCTGTGCGCCCTTCCTCCAAGAATGCTGCTACCCTCCCTGTTGACGTATGGTTCCCAGTCGAATGCACTCTGGTGCCAAAACCAGCTCCCCGGCCAAGTGGTACTTGAATACTATCCCCACTCCCGCTCGGCTCCCTGGCGTTTAATCGCTTCTTCCAACAACTCTCTAGCCCCCGCCACCTCAAGTGACGATTGTTTCAACTAAACATGATGTGACTTTTTTGACGGAGAGCCAGCTGTCTGCTCCATCCCGTTCTCGACCCAGTAAGCCACGGCTGCTCTGAGGACCACAAAAACCACCACCTCCCTTGCCGGCGTAGTATTGCCGCCGCACATGAACCCCCCTTGCGCGCTGGTGTTTCAGACCAATCCTGACGCCACATGAATTGCTTCCTGAAATCATATAAAAGCAGAGCTACGCCCCCTCTCCCGCTCACATACACACGTGCTCCCAAGACCGATTTCGCCCTGCGTGGCGGTTGAACTTGTACTGTTCCCTTATATAGAGTCCGGCGATTTGGCCAACTCCCTTCGCTCTTGACTTTGTGTATCCAGCTTGAGGTTTATATCTTGTTTATCATTTATTATTTTGCTTAACAGTACTGTACTGCCTTGGTAGTTGGTAGTATTGGGTTTGGCATACGCGTGACGGTTGGATACAGAGTCAGAGAAGTTCAGAAAAACGAAACAATTATACTCTCAAAACAATTCACAGTTTAGAGATCGTAGCCACAGCCACAGATCGCAGCCACAAAATTTTACCCACAAACTGATCAAAAGAGGCATCGATTCCCTCATCTGCCTACCATGCTCAACACAGTCAGACTCTAAGATATGGATTGGTCAGCGCGATTTCTAGTCCGAGTATTTGATACTTAATAAGTCCGAAATCTCTGCCCCTCCCCTCCATCTCGGACGACTGGCGAAAACCTCTAAAGCTACACGACGACAGTTCCCCCGTCGATTTCGACGATGGGCACCACGCGCTCCAACAAGCCGCAGCAAGCGCTGAAGCAAGCCGCAACTGACACAAAGGCGAGCTGGGCAGGCAAAACGCAAGCGACAGCTAGCAGGAGCAACGCAGAGAACTGGCGCGAAGGAAAACAGGAGTTTAGGCAGACTTGCGCAGAATCTACCCACTCGCTCGCCACTCCCACCTCCGTATCCGGTGTAAAGACAAAGTCAATAAGACCGGGGATGAGGGAGGGTGACACACACACACACACACACACAAACACGTCAGTTCCCCCGTCGATTTCGACGATGGGCACCACGCGCTCCAACACGCCGCAGAAAACGCTGAAGCAAGCCTCAACTGGCACAGAGGTGAGCTGGGCAAGCAACACGAAACCAACAGCAAGCAGGAGCAACGCAGAGAACTCGTGCGAGAGAAAACAAGAGTTCAGGCAGACTTGCGCAGAATCTACCCACTCGCTCGCCACTCCCACCTCCGTTTCCGGTGTAATGACAAAGTCAATAAGACCGGGGATGAGGGAGGGTGTAAATGGCTGGCGCGATAAACACTCAGCACGCGCACACTTGGCACAGCCATATCGCTAGGTATGCTCCCGACTGCGCGGGAGCGCCATAAAGGCCACATTAAGAGGGTGCCATTGCAGCCTGACTCTCAGTCCTCCCTCTCCTCCCGTACGCACACACAGACACACGCGTACAGAAGGAGCAGCTACGTGGGGGCCCGAGTTTTCCCGTCAGTTGGCAGACCCTCCAAGCCACGGCTTTTAGCGCACCGTGATAGATGCAGACGCATTCAGATTTATTATAGTGAAGATAGAAACGCGCCGAGGTCGACCTCACTCTCTCCCCGACCGCATAGTGACCGCCTAGCTTTTCGGGCACCCGCAGTGGGGCCTGAAACCCAGTGGGAGCGCGAGCGCAGTCACCAACTGGGAATTAGAAGTGAGAGAAAGTGCCAGCGCCTTCCAGGCCGCAGGGACCGTGGTTGGCTGAAGACTGGCATTGCATGTGCATACAGACCATTGGATCTCAGAAGGGTGAGAGCAGCCCTGCATGAAGCCTGGGCCAACACCCTCCTGAGAGGGGTAACCATTCAGTCAACTACTGAAAGGTACTACCCATGCTCCGTTGCCGGTCGGCGTCCGTGGGCGAGGCTGAAAGGAGAGCAAGAGACAATTGGTGAACTTTGCAATTGTGGATGTGCAGAAGAAGAGGAAGAAGAAGAAGAGTAGAAGGAAGATGAAGTAGAAGAAAAAAGAAGAAGGAGGAGGAGGGGAAAGGACGAAGGGGAAAAAATAGGAAAAAGGGATAGAAAGGAGAAGAAATTGAAGGTGGGAAATAGGGAGAGGAGGCGAGGGGGGAAGGCAGACGGGCCGAGGGAGAGGGGAGGAAATCAAGTATAGAAAGAAACAAGGAGAGCAAAATCTCAACTTACCTTGCAGCAGAGAATCTTCAGTAGCTACTGAGGCTGTCGTTTGTGCTAAAGACAGAACTGCAGGCGCCGCTATTATGAGTATGATTGCGGTAATGGAGCGAGTAATATAAACTACAGGAGCTATAATGAAGCAGTAAAGGCAAGACAGTATTCGACAAATTCAGCAGCAACGGCCTCCACTTACCTGAGGGAGGAGGCACTCACCTGTGTTCCCGAAAACATAGAGACGCAATCGTGACGCGAGGCGACTAGTGAGTGTGGCTGAGGCTGTTGGTGGGGATGTGTGAGGTGCTGGGTTTGCCGACATCACGGTCAGTGCCGCTGTCGTGAATGCGCATGTGACCTAGTAGGCCCACGCGATGAGCGAATGATCGGGGGCAGTGTGGGCAGTGAAGGCGGCGGTCTCGTCTGTGTGTTGGTGCTCCAGGCACTAGTTCACCAGTCTCTGTGCGATGGATTCGCAAGTGACCGATAAGATCGATGCGTGAGGTGAATGTGCGATTGCAGTGCCGTCCGTTTTGCCTTAGCGGCGGCGATCCGACTAGCTTCGTAGATTGCGGCGCCCATTTTGACCGCTCTTCGCCACACGGCTCGGTCCAGGGCAAGCTCCTCCCAGCTCAGCGTGTTGATTTGGAGACGCTTCAGTGAGTTCTTCAGGGTGTCCTTGTAACGTCTCTTTTGTCCTCCTTTGCGACGAGTATCTACAGCGACATCGTCATAGAACAGTCGCTTGGGTAGCCGTTCATCATTCATACGTACCACGTGTCCGCTCCAACGCAGTTGTATCTGCCTGAGCATGGCCTGGATGCTGAGAACTCCCGTTCTCTCCAGGATTTCCGTGTCCGGAATCCTCTCCTGCCACTTCACCTTCAATATTCAGCGTAGGCAGCTGATATGAAAATGGTTCAGTTTGCGCGCTTGGCTAGCATAGACAGTCCAAGTCTCCGCTCCATACAAGAGTGTTGACAGCACAACAGCCTTGTACATCTTAAATTTCGTTGACAGTTAAAGACCATGACGATTCCATACGGAGGCTTGGAGCCGACCGAAGGCTTGACTGGCTTTGGAGATTCTGCGGGCAATCTCGGCGTCTATTTTGGTGTTGCGGGAAAGCGTACTGCCGAGGTAAGTGAAGTTGTCCACGTTCTGCAGTACGGCTCCGTTGACGTTGATGCGTGCGGGGTTGAGGTCAGCACCCGGCGGCGGTTGATGCATAACCACCGTCTTGTCCGTGTTGATGGTGAGGCCAAAGTTGGCGCAACCTGCTGCAAAGAGGTCCATGCTCCTTTGCATGTCTGCTTCGGTGGTGGTGTTGAGAGCACAGTCGTCCGCAAACAGCAGATCATGAACTGTGGTTGTGGAGACGCGCGTGGGGGCCTGCATCCGACGAATGTTGAGGTTTCCGTCCGTTCTCTAGTTGAGGGGGATTTTGGGACGCTCGTCACGGTAGGCGTCCATCAGCATGGCAGAGAACATGAGACTGAAGAGGGTGGGTGCGAGGACACAGCCCTGCTTCACTCCACTGGTCACTGCGAAGGCTTCAGACAGCGTTCCGTAGTCCGTGACGCGCGCCATCATCCCATCATGGAGTTG
>JAYGXS010000004.1:42876023-42897087 GCA_036362985.1 Ligula intestinalis | reverse complement strand
TGAGACTGAAGAGGGTGGGTGCGAGGACACAGCCCTGCTTCACTCCACTGGTCACTGCGAAGGCTTCAGACAGCGTTCCGTAGTCCGTGACGCGCGCCATCATCCCATCATGGAGTTGTCGAACCATGTGGGTGAAGTGTTCCGGACAGCCAAACTTCTGCATAACCTTCCAAAGTCCGGGCCGGTTCACGTTGTCGAAGGCTTTTGTCAGATCTACGAACGTAGTGTATAGGTGGGTCTGCATCTCTTGACATTTCTCCTGCAGCTGACGCGCGGCAAATATCATGTCAGTGGTGCCGCGGTGACGTCGAAAACCACACTAACTTTCAAGCAGAAGCCCTTGTTCCAGGTGGCTATTCAGACTATTGAGGAGAATGCGTGCGAAGATTTTTCCGACAATATTCAGCAGTGAGATGCCGCGGTGGTTGTCACAGACCTGGCGTTCCGCTTACGCTTGTAGAGGTGGACGATGGTGGCGTCCTTGAAATCCTGGGGAACTTGGCCCTGTCGCCACATCTCTTGGAACAGGGTGGTTAGGTGAGTTATGAGTTGGTGACCACCATATTTGTAAATCTCCGCCGGGATCCCGTCGGACCCGGGTGCCTTCCCGCTGGACAGCTGCTGCACAGCCTTCATGGTCTCCTCAGGGGTGGATGGGAGGTCGAGATCAGCATTAATTTCGACTTTCGGCAACCGTTCAATGGCAGCCTCAGAGGTGGTAGAGGGCCGGTTGAGTACACTTTGGAAGTGCTCGGCCCAGCGGCTCAGAAGTTGCATCTTCTCTGTGATGAGGGCGGTACCATCTGCGCTGAGAAGTGGGGCTGTGCTCCTCACTATGGGGCCGTAGACTGCTTTGAGCGCAGCGAAGAAGTTCTTCCATTCATTGCGATCCGCATAGCCTTGAATTTCCTCACCCTTACGAGCCATCCAAGCGTCCTGCATTTCCCGCAGCCGCTGCTGTACAAGACGGCGACTTTTGTAGTAGGCTGCTTTCGTGACGTCGGTAGGGCAAACGACATATTCGTTGCGGAGGCGATTCTTCTCAGAGATGAGAGTACTGATGGCTGCATCGGTTTCATCGAACCAGTCTTGGTGTGGGCGGGGCGCGGGACCAAGGATGCGTTTGGCAGTGGATTGAACAGCATCCCGTAGTTGACACCATCGAGTCTCCACGGAGGTGTTCTCTTCTGCAACTGGGAGGTTATTCAGCTGTTGGGTCAACTCGTTGCTGAAACGCAAACGGTTGGCAGGCAAGTGTAACAGAGCAGTATTCAACTTACCTGGGGGTCGCTTACCTTGAGGTCTCCTGCGTGGTTGAAGACGGATCCGCATCTTGGAGATGATAAGACGATGATCGGTATCACCATCGGCACCCGGCATTGCCTTTGTCCCCAACACGTCCTGCTGGTCACGTCGCCGCACAAGGACATAATCCAGAAGATGCTACTGACGAGACCTGGGGTGCATTCAGGTCGCCTTGTGCTGCAGCGGTTGACTGAAGTAGGTGTTGGTCAGCATGAGACGGTGCACCGCGCAGGTGCGAAGGAGGAGTAGGCCATTGTCGTTGAGTCCTCGGAGGTCGTGGGGTCCGAGCACTCCTCTCCAGGCGGCGTGGTCTGTGCCGACGCGGGCATTGAAGTCACCAAGGACTATCAACTTGTCCGCCTTCGGCACAGAGGCCAGAAGGGCGTGCAGATCCTCGTAGAACTTGTTCGTTGACTCGTCAGAGCTGGTCCTCGGAGGAGCGTAGACACTAACGATGGTGGCGAATTTGCCATCCCAGAGAGGCAGGCGGAGACTCATCAGGCGTTCGTTGATACCCTGCGGCGTACAGGGTAGTCGTCCCACGATGTCCTTTTGGATGGCAAAGGCGACGCCGGCCTCGCGTCACTCTGACGTCGGAAGGCCCACATAGAAGAAGGTGTAACTGGCACCCACCTCTTCTATGTAACCTTCACCGGAGAAGCGGGTTTCACTGAGTGCGGCGATGTCCACCTTGAAGCGCGCCAGCTCCCGGGCGATGAGCGCTGTTCTCCGTTCCGGTCGAATACTCCTCGTGTTATCTAAAAGGGAACGAACATTCCAAGCGCCGAAGGTGAGAGGACGTACCTGAGCTCCCTGAGCTGTCGTCCTGTGAGCTCTGGGAGCTGTCCTGCTGGAAGGAAACGGGTTAGTGGGAGGGTGGGGAAGAGAGAAGTTTTGATTTGCGTTTGTAGTGTTTCGACCGCATGTATGCAGTCTGACAGCCACGGTCAGCTGGCAGATGTCGTGACCCAGCGTGTTTGGAACCATCTTTTCTAGGTCCATCAACCCTCTCGCGAGGGGCGGCAGCGCTACTCCTAAATAGGACTGCCTGTCACAAGTAACTGCTGCCGAACAACACCATGGGCCTTGATTGATTTGATGTTGAACGACCACTTGGCTGTGAGCCTGCCTTCAGCTTTGCTGAGGACTTTTAGGGGGGGAAGGAAAATTTGGGAAGTAGGGGGTGGGAGCAGCAGTAATTATCGTAGTAACAGTAGCGGTGAAAGGAACCGTGTCTTACGTATAAGTGATAGGCGTTCTAGTGCTACGGCATGTGACTGAGGGAAGAATTGCTGCTACGAGTTAGGTGTTATTGATGCTACTGAGGAGGCAAACTCTGTGAGGACTAAGAGTACTAGTCATGGCGGTAGGACTACTATTTGATTAGGAATCGCTACTATGGAATAAGGTCACTTTAAGAGCACGGTAATGGAATGGTATAGGTATGGTTGTAGAGTTAACACTAGAAATATCAGGTAAAGTAACATATAACAAATAGCAAACAGAAAAGTAATACAATAAGATAAACTAGATGTAGAGTCATGCATACATACGCAATGTTAAGACTAACGGATATCGAGTGGATTACGCAGATAAGGGAACGCTACGGTAGTACTGAAATGCTGAAGCTAGTGCGGTAAGCAATGATCGCAGCAGTGTTAATAATGATAAAAGCAACTAGAGATAGCAAGCGTAGCAGTGTGTACAAGTGAGGAAAGTAAGCAGTAAAGTACAAACAGACAATGGTACCGTGTACAGTAAGTAGCGTCCTTTCACCAACTACGTCTACCAGGATGCTTACAGCTTCAACCCGGGGACATACCGGGCGTGGGTACACACACACCGGAGACCCTCACACACACATTCGGCGACAGCAGCAGAACACACGTAGGACCACTGGCGACGCATTCACTTACGACACTTCCTGTTTGAATGAGCTGGCTTCCGATGCTATTGCCGAACTTCCGGTCTCCGTGTGTGCCTGTACACGCAAGTTCAATGTGTGGCGCGGACAGTCTAAAAACTAGCGCAAGCACCTGGTTTGGTGAAGGAATTCATTTGCTCCGTCCCCTCAAAAGGGAGCTTTGAGTAATAGTGTTTTCTGTTCCATAGTAAGTGTGATGGGTTTTGTTTATTTCACAGCCATATTCCTTGTAATAAACCTTCCAGGATACCTTTCTCGCGAAGTAGGTCCATTTTTTTTTCAGTTGGTTCCCTCTCTTACTCCTTCGCCTCTTTTCCGTTCGTCGGCAATAAGTAAATGCGTCCAAAGCCTCGCAGCTGCATAACCAGGCAACTCCTCCAGGGCTTAGAACCCAAAACAACAGCAACCCTGCAAAAGCCATCTTAATCCGCCGCGGATTCATCATCAGATGCAGTGGCATAACATGGTAACAGAAACGGATAATACATGCACAAGAGTGTGCAGTATTTAAATGATACACTCATAACTGCATGTAACGACAGGGCCCCTTGGGCCTTAAATATACAAATTATTATTATTAACTGTTTCTGCTATCGTTTTATGCTAATGTCTCTGATGATGAATCCGCGACGGATGTCGAAAGGTCAGGCGAATAAAAGGATTGTGCAAGCGATCGAGTTGTCTTCTTCGCAATTACTTCCTGAGACTCGTGTGTTCGCTTGCATTGGTAAGTTTAAATGGTCAGTAAACTGGGGGGTGGGCAATTAGATGTGGAAATCCTCGCGGCAGCAATCTGTGTTTAGCTAGCAATATTTCCATCCGAACAACACCAGCTACCTGGCAAGCCCGTTATAACAGACCGTGGAATGAGTAATGGAGTCAACATTCCACTGTCGCCTGCTATGCAGGTCCCTATGGCGAATTGCGCACTTTGGCTAGTGCTAACAACACAATAAGCTATGTTTCTTTATCCATAAAATTCTTCGTGATATCTTGGCAAAAAAAGCTAGGCGAAATTCAGCGTGCGCGAACGCATAGGTAGACTGTTGTCAAAAAGCTTCAATGTGTTGTCAGGTGGGCTTGTGACAGTCTTGAGGGTTTGCGTTGCGAACTCCTTGGCAAAGCGGAACTTAATTGTTCCTTCACTAGATCGGTGAAATACCAACATTCATTCATCATATTCCCGATCACAACCGAAAAAGCAGGGAACCCGTGGACTAGAAGCAGTGTCTTGAACACAATGTCCGAAGGTCCCGGGTTCAAATCTCGAGAGTTGGCACCCTCGAGATTGGGTATGACTGGCCGATGACGGCTAATAAGCCAGAAATGGCCATTCCGGTCTCCCTTTGATTTGTCGGATCCACTACTTCATATTAACTTATATTTGAAGAACAACCCGAAACCAAACAAACTCCATCATCTACAAAATTTACACGTTGATTTAACGAAGGAAAAGTCCTCCTGGTTCAGTCAAACTTTTATACTGATGAGTGCATCTGTGAATTCTATTTACTTTTGTTAGTTACTTGTTCACTTATGTGTAGGCGACCTTAAGAAATGAAGCGAAATCCCCTTCACTTTAGTCACTTTAAGGTCGCCTTCACATAAGCGGGTCAGTAACTAATAAAAATAAATAGAATTCACAGATGCACTCAGCTGTATAAAAGTCTGACTGAACCAGAAGAACGTTTCCTCCGTAAAATTAACGTACAGATTTTGCAGATGGTGGAGTTGTCTTGGTTTCAAGGTGTTCTTGAAATGCCAGTGAATATATTGCGATTTTCAACGTCCTTACTCGACTGTAAGGCAGACGCGTTGGCCGATCATCTGCGAATGTGACTATAGTCTTTGCCAAGAAATTCAACGCCGACTACCTCGGTCAGTCATTCGAACTTGTGGGCCATGTTCGGCTGAGCAGATCTTTCAAAACGTCAGCAACACGAAGAATCTGTTAAAATGCGTTTTCGGTTCGTAAAGATGAATAAAGTAAAGTTGCAATCTTAATTAAAAAGCTAATTGAAATTATTATAAAATATAAAGGTAAGCAAAAAAACGCACAATAATTGTAAAATAAATGAAAATAAATAAATGGAAAAATGAATAAATAAATAACGTACAAATACACTGGATTCATATAAGAGGAGCTTGAGGTTTTGGTTTCCGCGGTGGTAGCTTGAATAGACTGTTACATCCCCAGATCTCTCAGTCACCTCAGAATACCAGCTTTTGAACGCGTTTCCCTCAGAACGCTTGCAAAAATTACATCCTGCAAAAGATAGCTACCTAAGTAGTTGGCATTCCTGTAACACCCTTTCAGTGCAATTATAAAATCACATTTTTTCGTAAGGAATGCCCAATATTAGCATTTACTTTACTCATTTGTTAGAAAATTAAACTCCTTCAAAGGTTCCGCTTGAAGAAAGAGGTTCGTTTGGATTTACCAAAATTTTTCAATTGTTGAACAATTTTGAACTCGATCAGCGATTGCACTTACATTCAGACTTTAAAACCTACATGCTATAGGTATTCAGTCTAAAGCAACTCAAAAACTTCTCTTCGCCATGGGGAATACGGTACATAGCGCTAATCATACTTTGTAATGGATGCGGTGCAGTCTAGGCTACCCATAGATATCACGTCCCATGCGTACGACAATCAAACATGCAAAGTCATGTACGCATGTGCAGACCACCTTTGTTCTGATTTCTTTAGAAATTAATTTCTGCTCTCGGTATACATCAGTTTATTTAAGATCGCTAGACATAGACCAAAATAATATGTGTATCTTTTGGGCCGTACTCCATCAACTACTGCTTACTATACACATGCTGCCAATGGGCAGACATGACAGTGCAGACGATTGCTCCTCCGCTAGTCAATCATTAGTTGTGGTTTCGATATAATGACTATATTTTCATTATCGTGAGAAGGGATCACTTGGAAAACTTGCACACTCAATGCCACGTTTCCGTGGATTTAATTAACGCTCGAAAAGGAAGCCGATGCCGAACTCCCGTTCCTCGATGTCCTTGTACAACGACAGCGTGATGGAACATTACTACGACTGTTAACCGCAAGAAAACATATGCGAAAGTCATCTTAAACTATGAGAACAACCATCCTATCCCTCATAAAAGGAGTGCTGTTAACAGTCTGTCAAACCGAGCAAAACGCATTGTTCGGAGAATGAAGGCTACCAAAATCAACTGGATTACGTATTCAACTTATTTTCCCAAAACGATTATTCACGAGAATCCATACGTCGCTGTGTGAGACAACAATCGTCAAAGAAAATGGATCCAGGCAGCAGCTCTTAGACGCCATATAATTAGGCGTAGCCTTCCTTAACTCAAAACGTGTCTGAAATCTTTGACAAACACCTAAGGAAGCACCAAATCCAGGTGGCTCATAAACGAACAATGACTTTACGCATCCAATTGGTACACTCTAAGGATAGGGTGAACAATAAACATAAGAAAGAAGTTTTCTATGAAATTTCATGTGGAACATGCGATGTCATTTATTGTGGCCGGACGGGAAAAGCCACCTTTGTGCGAATTCACGAACACTAATTTGCCATAAAAAGACGAGATCATCTTTCCCAAGTCGCTGTGCATACCCTGGACACCGGGCATACCTTAGCGCGGGACAAAACTCGTATTATCGCTACCTGCGTCAACAGGCATGTCAAGTTGGGTTGCTCGTACAAGAGTCTCAAGCAGAAATGGGCGAGACGCGAACAAATCCGAACGGACTGAAACACACCGCAACAGCCTACTGGCGCAGTGGTTCCCACATGAGACTTCAAACACCTGGCCTGATCACCGCCAGTCACAGCAGCATGCTATACACCCCCTCTCCAATGGCTATCCGCTCATCTCCTTGTCTGTTCACTACCAACGTTAGCTGTTTTGGCCCTTTTTACTTTATCCAGCGTCTGATGACGAACAGGGGCTCCAGTCTCGAAGATTCACGCAATAAAATTTAATTTCCCGAAGAGCGTATTCGAATTTAACTTATATGCCATGGGATGCCTACCTCGTAAAAGTAGGTGTAACTTATCATACTAACAGCCCAGAAACTAGCTGAAAGGCTCAGACACGTGTTTCGCCGGCATTCTGCCGCTGCCGCGAACTGAAATTAATGTTTAGGACATTTACCATGGGACAAAAGAATTCAGGGAGGGCTTTTCTGGCTTATTTGCCGTCGTCAGCTGGAGATACCATACCCCAGTGTAGCAGCGGAAATTGCCGCCACACTCGAGTTTCGAACCCGCGTCTCTTTGGTCAGAGGCAAACGCCTTAACCATTGAGCTCTCGGGCCCAACGTCTGGACAGTTGTTGTGTAGTGCCTACACTGTGTGTGCTAATCAAGAACTAGGACTCTCCGGTTATTGCACCACCGCTTATTAAGCCCAATTCGGTCTGGGCCCGAGGTGGGCTTAAGAGCCGGCGACTACTGTATAATGTAGATTTCCCTAAACAAACATGGTTGATGAAAGCTTGGTCTCAGCACGAATATTAAACAAACAGATACGGCTATTTATGGTTACCCAGGGCGTTATCTACAGACAATCCCTTCAGATTATGCGTCGACGTACCGAGGCGGTCTTCGGTCTTTAAAAAAAGCGTGGACCCCTACTTCGTTTAGTTGTCAAATGCACTTTCTGAGTAATTTATTTCTCCATTAATCTTAATAGACACATCCGTTTAAAGATAATTTAACAACCCTCTGACAGTCTGCGAGTCCATGACTTGCGCCCATAAAGAGAATGAATTTGGAAGAACGTCATAAATGACTTGTCGTACGATACCTTAGAGGCATTGTACAGTCCCCTCTTTTACATACGATCGGGGAGAAAGCGCTCTTTCAGCAAGACTACAAAGTGATTTGATGCTGCCTTCGAACCCTAACGTCAGTTCATTTCAAAGCAGTTCTTGGCCTAAAAGAGTAGTTTAGAGGGACGGTAAAGTCATCAGTTAACTGAGAATTGTTTTCCTACCACATTCTGCGTATAGCACTGGGTAGATATAACGTCCATATGGGGGTTTTCTAAAGATGCACGAGGACTCCTGACAAAAACGATGCACTCGATAAGAGTCCATCGCAGGCTAAAACACGCCGAAGTGCAATGGCGAACCTCTACCTAGGGTCAGGGCCTTGCTGATCACTCTGGACCTGGTTTCAGGTCTTACACTATCCTAAGCTCCCCTATAAGTAAGAGTTCTCGACAGATTCCGAAACGTAACGAAAAAAATTCTTGTTCCAGTGATCGCATCTTCTTGTGGTTGTCCATTCCATAGCCGGGTGGATTTTGCTTGTTTCACTGCTCGGCTGGTATGTAGCCGCCCGAAGGTGTGGCGAAGTTTCCTCATACGATGTTCAACCTGACACAGCCAATACTTCCTGTCGCAATGTGGACGTGCGCGCGGGATGCCTATTTTTGGCCAGTTAATCACTTTCGATCGATTGGTCGTTGCCGCTCGCTCCAAGGCGTCGCCTTTCTTCGACAAAGCCTTGCGTGCTTCTGTACTTCTGGCCACTGTTGGTGCGCATTAGAAATGTATGGGAAGCTCGCACACGATTCTTCTGCCTCCTTCGTGCGACGCCGCGATCCACTGCTTGCCTCTAACTCTATGGAAATTGAACTCCCCTCATTACTTCTCATTATTATTTGTCAAAAATGAGAGTTCAGAAATCGAAATGTTAGAGCACGGTGCTGCTTATCGGCATGGTTTTTGTTCCTTGCTGACACTCAGAAGACACAAAAACGACTTGAAACAGCTAAAGAAGACACTCTTGAAGGCGCAAGCAATTCAAACAGCCACGAAAATCGATCAGTGCAATCGGTTGAAACGTGGCGAGTGATCGTTCACATTTATCTGACGCGAACAGAAGGCCAGACACCACGCTCTGACGATAGAAGCGAGCGAGATTTTGAAACGCCAGATGGAATGCACTTTGGTCCCAGAAATCGCCTCTACTTCTTTCTCTTCCGGGGATGATGAAGGAATATTTTGTGTTGAAATTTAGGCATCCGAGGTAATATAGATTGAAGTTCAATAGGCTCTTCGGGAAATAGAATTTTCATTTTGTTAATTTTCGAAGCTGGAGATCCCGCTTTGTCTTCAGACAGGGAAAAGTGAATGCAAAAACAACTAACAGTTAACATTTAAAATCGTACGAAAATCAATAATGCAGTGGCGTGGGTTGCTGCAGTGTGTTTCTTTCTGATCGGATAGGTTCGCGTCTCGCACATTTCTGTTTGAGAATTTTGTCCGAACAGTCCAACTCGACATGTCTGTTGATGCGTGAAGTGTCCGAGTGCATCGCCGTACAACGAGGCGTCTCGAAAAGACGGTAGGTGAGCACATACCGACCTGGCAAAGTAAAGGTGAAACTAGATCGATCTCAAGTGCTATTCTCGTACATCTAGTCGATACGAACCATCGAGTCGATACTAACGAAGCCTTTAAGGTGGTCTACAGGACACCATCTAATTTTTCCAAAGGCCTACGCCAACGGATGCTTGCAACAGCCGAAGCAGTGGCTATAAGGCTAGCAAATCCAGTGCTGTGTTGTCAGAAGACTCTGACACAAGCTCTGTCACTTCAATGTCCTAAACCGACACCAGGTGGCGATAGGATTTCGCCCCTACCAACAAGCGACAATCCCTTAACCAACACGCTGACATGGCCTACATGCGCAAACTGGCATAGTCCGCGTTGGCCAATTAGCGCCCGTGTTCGATAGTTATTGATTTTTCTACCTATTCAAACTTTTATTTTTATGTACAGTGTTAATTTCCCTTGCAAATGTTTGGCCTGATGAAGAGTTGCTGAAAACAATTGTTTGCCAAAAACTGACTTCTAAAGTAAAAATTCTATTTCCCGAAGAACCTATTGAACTTCAAGGAATATTTTATCTGGACTTCGAATTTTTTCGAATATTTTATGTGTGTTACCGACAGCCTGACGTAGCCAGTCGCAATTGCAGATATTCCCGTGTCATAACCCTAAAAGTAGCTCCAACATAAACGTACAACGTAGCCTAATTTTAACCATAACTAAGCCATAACTAAGCTTGACGTGTACGGTACACTCAACGTTAAACCTACCCCCACTTTCTCCGGAAGCTGACGCAAAAACACCTTTATTGTGGACGATCCTGCTCCCTTAAGGAGGCCAAATAAATCATCCCTAACGCCCTCTTCCGAAGAAACCGTTCCTGGAATCCGTATTTCCCAAACAAAAACAGAAAAATGAGGAGAAGAACATGTATTCATAATATTGAAGGACATAGAATGTGAAGAGCATAAGCACCGAGAGAGAATCAGAAGGTTTTGGGGGCTAAAAGGAGACAGAAATGAGGCATCATGTATGTGTAAAATATAGCATACATAGCAAAAGTGCAACTGCTGTCTAGTTCAAGGAACGCAGCCTAAGCAGGCCATGGTAGATCTGATTGTTGCAACAACATAAAGAGACAACAGCACTGCGGTAGATCTGTGTGCTAACCTTGCACGCGTGCACAGGCCCTCATTCGGTAGGAAAAAGCTTTTTAAAAGATTATTTACCTTACTCAAGATGCCAAAACGTTGAAAAGGAATGCAATAAGATAAAAAGCAGCAACAAACGCTATCGGGGTAAAAGAAAGTGAAACGACGATGAGTACTTCTCAATCACGCCATGTGTAGGGGGCGGGGGGGGGGGCGAGAGGGCGGCACCAACCAGCCGCCTGGACCGGTTCACGTCACACTTGAAGCACGTGCAAGCATTCCAGGAACGCGTGCTCGACGGCAGGCGGACTGTCAACGACTGATGGAATGCGTTGAAAAATCACGACTCTACTGAAGACTTTTGGGGCATATTCAAATTGTTGGATATGTAGGACAAGTGCAAAAAACAACCGAACAAGTGACATTTTAAAGACCAGTGGATTAGCCATGCGTTAACACTCTTTGACGAACGTGCACCCACCACTAACGGAACTCCCTTGCACCACTCCGCCTTGGCGTTGGGCCTCATATTTTGGGCCCTGACAGCGGCTGTACCAGCGAGTAATACAGGCAGACAGTAATGGAACTGGAATGGCCAGTTCTGGCTTATTAGTCGTCTTCACCCAGTCATACCTAGACCCAAGTGGTGCTCACGACAGTCGACGTTTTGACAATGGAGAGTCAGCGAAGCAAGAAACAAAAAACATGCCGATAAGCAACACTGTGTTCTCACATTTCCATTTCGGAACTCTTATTTTTTGAAAAATAATGATGAGAAGTAATGAGGGGAGTTCAATTTCCATAGAGTTAGAGGCAAGCAGTGGATCGCGGCGTCGCACGAAAGAGGCAGAAGAATCGTGTGCGAGCTTCCCATACATTTCTAATGCGCACCAACAGTGGCTAGAAGTACAGAAGCACGTGATGCTTTGTCGAAGAAAGGCGACGCCTTGGAGCGAGCGGCAACGACCTATCGATCGAAAGTGATTAACTGGCCAAAAATAGGCATCCCGCGCGCACGTCCACATTGCGACAGGAAGTATTGGCTGTGTCAGGTTGAACATCGTAAGAGGAAACTTCGCCACACCTTCGGGCGGCTACATACCGGCCCAGCAGTGAAACAGAAGCAAAATCCACCCCGGCTATGGAATGGACAACCACAGGCATCTACAGTTTATCGCAGTAGAAAACAACAGAAGACAGGACTGGGAGGAGCGCGGAAAATTGTTTTAAGGAGCAGTCCACGTCCAACGGAATCAGTGGAATCCACAGGGAGGGAAAGTCAAGCAGAAAACCATGTGGTTGGCAAACACTTCCATCATATCATCGTGTGGGACACCAGAACTGAAAGTCAGGGTACAATGGCTCTTTTTTGAGGTGGCCTTTATAGCAGTTTCGCTGATTTGAAGCCCAACATGTTCGAACGGTAGCCAAAGCCGAGATGTCACCACCAAATTACGCCCCGCGTGAGCCCCCCAAGGAATAATACGACAAGAAGAAGGCAAAAGCAGGAGTATTTGAGCGTAATTAGTACAACAGATTTAAGGTAAAAACGCGTGTAAGGCTATGTCCGTCGGGCCAATGAGCTTCTGCCCTAGCATGGATATCGGTACGATTGGCTATTGACTCAACGGCTAACTGCAGCTTAAATTTTAAATTATCGATTGATTGCCTGCCAGTCGCGTTTGCCGCGTGTAGGCCGATCGATAGCCTACCATACGGCAGCTCGCTGCCTGTATGCTAGCCGTCAGCTAGGCTCCTCCTAACACAAAAACGCCCTTATTGTAAGCTGGTATACGCACTGACAAGCACATCGTGTGAAATCCAAAGTAGACGGATTGGTCAACCTGATTAGTCATTAGGACCGAATCCGCCTCAGGTCGTTTTGACATCAGAGCAAGGCAAGTAAAGGAGAGAGTGCGATAATGCTATGCAAATATGGCTTGCTATAAACTAATTCAAACAATATGCATGCGCTGCGCTCGCTTGATGGGTTACACACAGTGAAGTTTGTCATTTACGACGGTTGAAATGTCTAAATCGAAAGCAAAACGCCTGCCGAAATAGGTATCCTCATGGAAATCGAGTCTAATCCTTCTTAAGACCAATTAAGAGTCCGTTGCCGTCGAGGTGGGACACGTCCACAATGTCCAATTCCTAAGCCAGAGTTGACTGACGCCTACATCAAATAAAAGTTCCTAAAAACGTTGGTGTTCAACCTCAAAACTGTGTTTCCGTTGTCAATCCTTCCTAGCCATGGCTCATTGGTTCGAATAACGCTGTTCAATTTAGGTTGAGGCATAAACCGTACAACAGTCATAGGTAAGAGGGTTTATATTTCCCATTCAACTACGAGCATTCTTTCAGTTTTAAGCTTTTTCTGCTACAAATAGTTTTGGCAGTTCGAATAGACGCGGAACTGTCTACAACGTTTGCACTCCAGTAAGCTCCGTGTGGTCTCGCAGTGCTGTCGTCGCCAGGCGAGAGCCACCACCGGAATTCGGTGTCAATCTGCCTACCAATCTTTCGCATCATGCCTACCATCTAGGTTCAGCCAGGTAGCTGACTACTCAGTGTTTTAATTTACCTGTTATTCATAGCAAGATGACCTGCTATCACTTTTTTTCTGAGTGCTGGCAAGGGGCGAGAAAAACAGTTGGCTGCCCGTAGCTGATGAGGGCCAATAGCCCGAAATAGCTATACTGCGGTTTGCCTGTCTTTGCTGGGATACAAAGAAAAAAAACAGGAGTCTGTTATTTCCGAAAAGCCCTGCATTAAGGCTATTCACCCATGGCGAGCGAGGTAGACCCACTGGCGCCTATAATGGGACACAATTGTTTATGTCTAGAAAGCAATGGGCGGTCAAGACAGACAGTTCAGTGACTAGTGCGCCTTTCGCTAACTAACTGACCGACTGGCGTCAACTTTTTCCGTCCGACTCCAGACAAAAACGAGGCCAAGCGAACGAACGATAGGATGCAATGTGCCCTGGGCGGAGGTGATTAGTCACGAGAAAGAAACAACATGCGAAATGCGCAGTCTAGCGAGACTTCATGCATTGGACAACAAGCAAAAGAGGACTGATGAATGCGAAAATCAGTGCATTCCAGGCAAGAAGACGTCACAACACAACGTTCTCAAAAGGCAGAGCTAATCAATACGAGAATAGATTGGAACAAGGGTCTATATAGCCTGCAGATTGACAATTCGCTTGCCCCCGCTTGCAGCAGTTAAACTGACCTTCTTGAGGGCGAGTTCACTTAGACGTCTACTTTCTGGAAGGCAAGATGACAGGAAACAGGGGCGCTTTAGAGATGAAAAACAAGAATCCCCTGGGGAAGGAGAGCATCGGGGCATAGAATGAGCAGCTCAGCACGCCACACCAAGTGATATAACTCGACACTTTGTAAATGGCGCGCTGTAACCCAACAAGATCGACAATTGCCCTTCTCATCGGTCAACGGAGTACACCCAGGGAATGCTAAAGTTGGCAGTAGTTTTAACTGGCATTTCACATTGGTTATTACCAATAAAATTGGGTTTGTCCCAAGCTATCTTCAAATGTAGCGTTAAACACTGTATATATGGGCAACGATAACTGACTGTTAAAATCGAAAAACTTGACCGAATTCCACCTCGCTCACAACTCCGAATTTCAAAGTAAGTGATCAAAAGGTTAGTCCGCATTGAACAGGCGTCGTGCAGTCGATCGTACTACACAAAGAATCACAGTGTGGGTGAGAATAAGTGATTGAATCATGTCTGACGAGTTTGTCTGGATATCAAGTGTCAATGCGAGGATATACCAGCAGTAAGGACGATGTGTATGGTCACCTAGACAGCACACGGGAGTAGCATCCGCCTACAATATATGTGAATCGCCGCCAAATTCCAGGGAAAGTAGGTTTGTAAAAAAGATAACCGTTAGTGTTAAGTCTAGGGTTGCGTTTAAGGTTGGGGTTCTACAAAGAGTTAGGGTAAGAGTCAGCAGTATGTTAAGGGTTCAGGCTTGGCTTCGTGCTAACTCTAGGGCTTAGGTTTTAAGGTAGGGTTAAGATTCAGCTAACAGTCAAGTTTAATGTTGGGATGCTGGAATATTTACCCCTTCTGAAATCTATCGCAAGGCCACTTATTTTAAGTTAGCAGGCACTTTCTGTGGCCGTTTCCTGTTTGAGCGGCTATACAAGTCATCCTTGCCATGCAAACGCAAACTACCAGCATTTCCATTTCTATCTGTTTTGCGGGTAAAGAGATCTCTTCATCACTACATTTATAAGTGGGAGCATTGGTTTGGTGAAAAGAGGCAACTACATGCCAAAAATATGATTATTTATGCATCAATAAGTTGAGCGAATAGACTCGAATTCAAGAATAGCAAAGGACGTATCAAACGCCGCCGCTGCCGATCTGCCCGACTGAACTTTCGGGCTTGCAGGGGCGAGGGTTAGCATGAGTTAATAGTAGACGATGAATCTAAATTTACGATACTGTAGATTGTGGCGGACGGCCACAGTGTCTATCTCCCCTTCGTTCTCCCACGCTCGCTGCCCCAAAGTCACGCGTTGTCCCAAACAAATGTTCCAACGCTTTCCTTCACTGGCGCTCTCGTTCCTCGAGGCTTGACCTTGCAACTGCTTCTGGCTGACCGATAACAGCTGTGCCAGCCTCCACTGTTCTTCGGCGGCCCACAAATTTGACCTCAGCTTATTCAGTCACGCACATACCCGCGCGTCCAAGTAAGCAAGCATTCCCAAGGGCCACTTACCACGCCACTTCTTTGGCCAACGCAGCAGACAGCCTTTGCAGGCGACATCCCCTCGGGCAATTGCAACACACCAATAATAGAGCATTTGAACTCACTCCGCAATCCTACTTGATCAGCTGCCACCACTGTAACATACTCTACCAGGTCTGGCTGGACGCAGTTAACACTAGCCGTGGCTCCACCAATGGCAACTGCCACCTGGGACAGCAATTGTGCGTTCTGTACACAATAAACCTCTCTCACAGGTGCCTTCTGCCTTTTTACTTCCAACCTGGGATTTCGAACTGAGGGTTGTAGAGATCCTAGAACACCCACTAATCTGACCGCTACAAGAGCTCATTAACGACTAGGACTGAAATTCGTGGATGGTTTCGCAGACCAGTGCACACGGTTGGAAAATCGAAATTCAGTCTGGTCGAGCTGGTATCGGGGTGGAGAGCTTTATCTGGTTTACAAACTGTCTCGTGTTCCAACAGGTGGGAAGAAACCAAAGGCATGGCTGCCGATAGAAACGAACAGGTGAGTTTCAGGAAATAGTTCATTCCAAAATAATGATTATAACCAAAATGTCGGTGATATAAGAGTGCCTGCTGATGAAAAAATCACTCTAATCGGTACACTGTCAACTCTACTCTGATCCAACAATCCGCGCTGAGCGACAAGACACCACCCCTGTAACCACTTAGGTGTGGAGATGAAAGTAGAGAAACGCGAGCCAGCATAACTCCCAAAAGTCAGTCGATTTATGCGCAAAGTCTGGCCAATTCAGTAGGAAAGAATCAGCCTTGGATGGGTGCTCTTATATAAGGTATGCCAATATACTGATAGCCGTTTCCAGATGTCCTGACATTGGGGTATATTGAATGTAGGAAACGGAGAAGCAAGAGGGTAGATACAATACTCACAGAATATCCGGCTAAAAATCAGTTCACTTGCAAGACATCACTTCCCTCCGGGGAGGGGGAGGGGTTACGGTGATCATCAAGGTGGCTTATTATGTGTAGTATGTGTGTGGGTAGTAGAATGTTCTGCTACTGTTTTCTGCTAAGGTCTTTGATGATGAATCCGCGACGGATGTCGAAACGTCAGGCAAACAAAAGTAGTGTCCCAGCGATCGAGTCGTCTTCTTCTCAATGTTCTGATTTTCAAGCGGCAACACACCTTTACGCAGAATACCGTTGCCGAAAAAGATAAGGGAGACTTGACTGGCAATTTCTGGCTTATACAGCAGACGCCGTTGATCATGCAATATTTCGACATATGTGAAAGACTAATACTCTTTCGCTAATCGGAATTGACTCCAGTTGTGATACCGATTATTGAGTAGTGTAGTTTGAAGTCATTTCAGTCAGGATACAATGCTGGCTTTTTAACGAGCTTCGTTCCGACCACCAGCAAAACGTATCGATTGTAAAAACTGACTACTTAAGTAGTATGCCTTTTTATACTTGATTTTGACTGCCTTTATAAATTAAAATATATTTTATGGAAACCATCGACAAAAAATTATTTCTTGTACATGTTTGAAAGCAAATGACGCCTTCTTTAAATTTTATACTCAAAGGAAGGGTAGCTTTCGATTTAAAAAAAGCTGCTAATCATGAGCTTTTTTACAATTGTGAAGCGTTCACTCAGAAAACATCGTACCTGTCATTTTATTAACGCTGCCTAAACTGCATAAAATATGTTCCACATCTATTTCAGTATTTTATGATAACTATGTGACTTCTTTCTCAAACTGTAGGTGAAAATGTACTTTTCCTTAAACAAGATATACACAGTGCGCAGTTTCTAAACCTTAAATTCGAGTATAGCAGTCACTATATTAGAAAATTATTCGGCAATTAAGCAAGATTTTGAAAATTGAAAGCTACCCTTTCTTTGAGTATACAATTTAAAGAAGGTGTCATTTGCTATTAAACATGTACAAGAAATAATTTTTGTCTATGTTTTCCATAAAATATATTTGAATTTATACAGGCAGTCAAAATCAATGATAAAAAGACATACTACTTAAGTACTACGTTTGGCTAGTGGTCGGAACGAAGCTCGTTAAAAAGCCGGCATCCTATCCTGACTGAAATGACTTCACAATAAACTATACAATAATCAGTATCAAAACTGGAGTCAATTCCGATTAGCGAAAGAGTAATAGCCTTTCGCATGTGTCAAAATATTGCATGATCAACGGCGTCTACTGTAAGTTGTCATCAGCTGGCCATGCCTAACTTCACCTATTGCTACCCATGATGCTCGAAGTCAAGATGTTTTGTCGGAAGCCCAACGCCCTAACCGTTGAGCCAAGGACTCGCTGTCCTTTTGGTTGCGATCGGATATATTAACAATAATAGAGGGGGGACTCACTGATTGCGTTATGGGATACACTTATCCGCTGTGGATTGGGGCCTAATCAGGAGCCCGACAGCAGCTAGAAGTAGAGGCCGAGAGTCGGACTTATAAAAGAGTGCCCCCGCCCACCTGTGTTTGGTTGTGGCCGGCTAATTATGGCTAATAAGCCAGAAGTGGTCATTCGAGTCAGTGGTTTCCTTCTGTATGCATTATTAGGCCACTGCAACCGCCTTTGGGGATCTCAAATGAGCTCAAAAGCACAATGGGAAGAGTATGTTCTGAAACACCACAGATGAGCGTCACATCAACGGTTTCAACCGAAAGGCCCGCGAGTTCGTAGCTCAATGGTTTGAGCTGTAGCCTGCTGATAAAAGGAACGTGGTTTTGAGACCTAGGGGTAAGGAAACCCAGAGTTTGAAATGCCTGACTACCGGTCTCTCCGTGTATTTTATCGGAAATAACACTCTGCCCACACTGCTAGCTGCTGTGCGGTTGCTGGCAGGACTTTAGATTGAGCTCCATGACAGAACAAAAATTTAGTGTGCCTGTGGTGTCTCACTCCACATAGGCAAGCATGTCCGAAGTCCCACTGCTCGTAACGCGTACGTCCGCACTGGATGCAGTCTCTGCAACAGCCAATCACGGATCCGCTAAGGCTGGTTTCTCACGACGGCGAATAGGACGCATGCACGCCTTGATCGATGCAGTCTGCCCGGCCAATAACCTTTGAGGCAACCATACAATGCTCGTTCTCGCTGCAGCTTGCATGACTGCTGCTAAAACCGCACTTGGACTCGACTGGCTCTCCTGGCTGGTTGCATGCTGCCCAAGTCAAATCTCTGTCCATCTATTCTCCTTTCACTTGTGTACACAATATACTCTTCCTACTACTCTGGCCTTTACGGACTTCTCTTCTGCACTAAGTAACCATGGTCTGAAGATCGCAGTTGCTGGGCTTAACTCACTTAACCCCCTGCCCTCCTACCTCTTGACGCGACAGACGAGGTCATTCAGAGCATAGGACCTCGCGCGAAGTCAGTTTTCCCGCGTGCCTCTAGAAAGGCGTAAACTGACGCGCGACCTTCACTGCTAGCGAACGCACGCACCGTGTATCCCCCGTTCTGGCCTCAACCAACAGTGGCGTGATCTCAATCCGTCTGGACAGACCTCAAGGCCGTGGCTACCACTGACATCAATCTGGACCGGGCCCGCTTCGTGGCTAGACGTGCACTCTGACAGTCAAGACTTCGTTCTAACTATTAGCCAATACATTCTGTAAAGAATATATTCTTCCTACTACTCCAGCTTTCCCAAGACTTCTCTCACATCTCCTAAGGTACCTGGCCTGGAAGATCGCAACCGTAAGGGTTTACTTTCATAGCCTTAACACTATGCGATAGGTATGCCCCATAACGAGATCAGTGAGCGCCTTTATACTATTCTTATACATTGCTGCTTAGTTAACAGCTGACCGTGTCAAAATATTGAATAGCATACTTAAAAACGTGAGCCTAAAGAAATAACCACAAGGGCAGATTTTTTGGAAAAAACTGCGTTCTTCGCCCATCTTAGAAACCCCAGGCCCCAAAATTCTGTTTTAAAGGACTGGTGGTACTAGTTTAGTTCATTTTGGTATTTCGTTAACTGGTTTAATTTTAGAGTAAGATTAGTTAGTTTTATTTAGCTTAGTTTAGTTACTTTAGTTTAGTATGTAGAAGTTATTTAAGTATACAGGGTGTCCCAAAAATGTATACACATTTTAAATAATTTTGAAATTGGTGTTTATTGTAATTTTATTACGGCAAAAATGTAAAATATTATTTTTTATGCACCGATCTATTCCTCAGGATGCGCCCATCCTGGGATAATGCTTTTGCGAGTCGGATCAACCAACTGTGTTCCGCAAAGCTACTGATAATTGATATGTTACTAGCCAACTGTCAGTAACACATCTTTTTAGTTTTTTGTTATAGGAGTATTCGGCTCAGACAAGGCGCCATGATATAGCTATTTCGGGCTATTGGCCCTAACCAGCCACTAAATGTTTTCAAACTGACGTCCATTTTGGTCATAACCCTGCTGAAAACGCAAAGCAATGGAATCGCACACAACATGAAACAATGCCCTTGATATTTGGGTGCATGCATGTTCAATGGCTTCTTTCGATTCAACCACTGTTGCATCTGTCAAAATGCGGTGAAAAACAACAAACTGATACTTGCAAATAACGTTATTTTTATTTTTGAAATAATAAAAAAATAAAAAACGCCAAAGTTACTATTATTTAAAATGTGCATACATTTTTTGGGACACACTGTATTTATCTAACTTTGGCGGTATCAAAGTACACTAAAAACTAAATAAAAACTGATACAACCAAGAAGTAACCACAGGACTAGAGGTGACCAATTAACATTTGCCGATTCTCTGAAAAAGGAGGTATTTATTTCAAGCAGCCGACCAATAAGATTCAATAGTGACTTCTGTGCATGTATACCAGGATGTCTGCAAAGGTATCGCTCGGTGAAAATTATGATACAAATACCGAAAATACCTCATTTCCATTTTCCTAATGACAAATTAAAAGACATAGTAAACATTTCCGTCTCTTCGTCGCATAAAAGTCCGCCCGGTAACCAGACTTCTAAATAGTTTCAGACCCGACAGGGTGCCCCTTCCTGGCTACTTATCAGCCGTCACAGAGATGCATGAAATTGCAATATGATCCGACATACAAAGCACGTTTTAGAAGCGCACTAAATACATCTATGGATAAAAAACCTAACAGTTACCACTAGGGACCACTATGATGCAACAAAACATAAAAGCTAGTTGAACGTACCTGCGTACTACGAGCGCACACGCTAAGATACTTTGATGTGCATTAATCAAACGTACACACACACACACAGGCTAAGACGACGGCCGACTGCAATTAGGTGTACGCACTGAGGACTAATTTAAAACATGCGCATGCATAATGCGCACGGCACGCTATCGGCGGGTTTTTCACCCGGAAACAGCCAAAAGGGGCGCCCATGAGGAGTAAACACTTCAGGGCGATAAAGTGCATAGAAAAAGCACCAACTCTTTTAGGCAGAGGAAAATGTGCGAAAAATTAGAGGTCCAGATAAATTATTGCTTTCATCATCCTCGTAAGAGGAAGAAGAAGAGACAATTTTTGAGACCAAGGTGTATTTTGGCTGACGTTTCAAAAGCGTGCTCG
>JAYGXS010000004.1:42824388-42853463 GCA_036362985.1 Ligula intestinalis | reverse complement strand
AAACTGCCCTACACAGGCCGTAGTGGACAGAACAGCCAAGGTTTCTATTGCTGCGTTGCAAAAACTGGCAAAACACCTGTTAAGTGTCATAGACCCTCTACCGGCGACACGCAAGCTGCGGGCCGCCAACAGCACAGTGCTCAATTAGAACTAATTTTGAAGACCAATTCCATTCAGCTGATTATATTCACGGGGAAAAAGCCCGATCTCTAAAAATTTCTTCTATAATGATATGATAAGGCGGTTAAATTCTGCAAAGCCAATGAGATTGCAGGATACTAAAGCATTTTGCTAGACTAAGGTATCGTTCGGAAAGATTTTAGGATCCACCAGGAAAAGTCAAGTCACGTTTATTAACGGAAATATAGGCGAACGCCTTTGAAATCCCTATTGGTACATAGTGTTTAAGAAATGCATCGGCACTGCCAAAAATTTCAAAGAAGCCGTTGACACAGCTGTAGGCGACTACTCGCTTGATCATATAAAAATTCTTGTCCGGTTTTCAAATTCTTTTTCAAATATGTGACCTTTACACTTCCATTTTTCCTTATTTGTTACATGGCATGCTGGGTACCGAAGTGTATTTTGTGGATTACTAGTGCATTTTTAAAGGCCATCGGTTTAAGCTCCCCGGACAAGTAACATGCTCGAGAGGTATACTGTCTGCGGTAGGCAGGTAAATTACTTAATGGGTCTTTTAAATTCGCATGACTACATGCATTGCAAAAATTATTTTCGGCTTTGGTGGTCTCGCGGTAGCATCTGAACCTTCATAAATAAATGCAGTTACCATGGTAGCGTCTCTGGCGTACGTAAAATATGAAAAAAAGTAAAACATTTTGTAGGATGGCAATAAAAATGACTGACATTTGGTATTCGTCTGTGTTTTTTGAGATTGTAGATGCATCAGTCTTGATGCAAGGCCATTCTGTGGGAAACAAGCTTAGTTTATCAAGTAAATTTTCGATGCTGGATAGCCAGGTCGTCGTCAGATTTCAGAAGTCATATAACGAACAACTACAATTTCAAAAAGGGCTGGTACAATTACATAGTTAACTGCTGTGAGAGCTAATTGACAGCCGCAATTTGCGTCAGTCCATTGTGGGTAAAATGAATAGTCGTAATAGCGCAATTGCTAATAGACGACTTAAATTTGCGTTAGTCCGGGGTGAAGATGACCTGGGGATCCAACGTCGAAAATTTACTGAATAAACTTATCTCGTTTTCCCGGGTTCTTTCAAATTACATTTCTTGGGATGTCTGCTTTCCAAAATAACAGCCTTTCATGGAACTATGCATAAAAGAGCATAAACGTTGGGGCCAATTGGATAAAATTTGAAGCACTGAAAATGGTTGTTCGCCAATGCGTCCTCAATGGAAGCTTAGCAATATCTGAAACTTAAAAAATTTCATGATACCACAGGCGAAAACACAGGAACCACTGTTTATTATATAACGCCACAAAACCGCATTAATGGAGACGGTATTGAACCTGCGTAGATCTTATTTATTGCAACTAAATCCGATGGCTGCATGCAGAAAAACTGCGATGCAAACAGGAAATTAATGCAATAGTTATCCATAGTCTAAAATCAATAAAATCCTTCTCAGCATCATGTCGTATTTCCACTAACTTTTTATACGTTGTAGTGAGAAGTGTAGTTATGATTAAAGGCAAAAAACCATAAAGTTAATTAAGAGAATCGGATGTGTCCAGGGAAAGTGCAGTACTGTATAATCATAAATAATTACTACTGCCTAGTGATCAAGTAATAAAGCAAGATTCATTATATTGTAAGAGCAGTTTCCTCCGAAGTGTATTATTCGTTGAGTTACTGGGAGTTATTGGGATAAACATATCAAAATTCATTTGTGTCTTTACAAGCAGTCTTCCTCCGCGCTCTGAAAATGAGCGCCATTCATCCTCTTCTTCTTCGTCCACATCGCTGCTGCGTGTTTCGAATAGTCTCCCAGTTTTTCCGACGTAGTCTGTTTGTGCTCATTTGCACCAAATCCGCTAAACGACTCCCACAGTTTACTGCCGTGGCACCGGGTCTTTCGGTCGCATGTCCTGGGACCTGTACATTTGGTGTCGTTTATACAGTCAATTTCTTTCACTGAGAACTTATATTTTTAAGTGACCATTATAAAGCGGGTGCTGAGGTTACCTGGCCATAGAATAAATTCGCTTTCAGTTTCAAAATTTATCTAAATGGCTTAGTTAGAACAACATACAAAAGTAACAATGAATGCGAAAGTAACTGTCGACACATTTCCTTGATACTACGGTACCCGTGTTATGGACTGATTTTCGATAATACAGAGAAAATAAAGTGAGTACCTAGTTAGACGGACAAGAAACGCAGGCTATGAAGGGTTAGTCAAACACACGCTACCGTCGGATGTAGCGCACTTACACGCTTTTCCGGCATCCGACGTGGGCGTGCTCTTTGATGTACTGAGGGAAATTGGAATTCGAAGACCATTAATAATTAAACATTTTGTGAAATATTTGCAAGGACTATGTTCTGCAGGAAAGCAAGATTTAGGAGGAGACGCGGCTGTTCGCAGCGTAACTATGACTGCTTAGGCCAAATATAAACAAGTAAATGATTTGCAAACTAGGGAAAGCAAAGGAATGTTCAGAATTTCAAACAAACTCACTGGCAGTAGGTGGGATTCCCGGCAACGTGACTCATATATGTCAAGCTCACTGTTAGAGGGTTACGGCTAAAGCGTTGGAAGCAGCCATGCCCAAAATAAACGAGGAGGAGGTAGGAAGGGGGAAATTTAAACAAGAAAAACGACTAAGTTAGGAGTTTTTCAGAAAAGGCACTCCAGGCGCGATGATTTGACAACGAGAAGCTTTCTAAACTGAAAAGTCAAGGAGAAAATGTAGTTAAACAACCGTCACTGCATCATCGGGCGTACAAGCCGATCTGATCACAACGAACTCAGTTTTCCTGGCAAGCTGATGACCAACTGTTGATAGGTAGCTAGTGGACCTTAGCGAAACTGACAATTTAACTGTGGATGAAATGCCTGCGACGTCTAAGCTATATCCGACTGCGACCAATCGATGAAGACAATATACATATATACACTCCGCCTGCCAGGCGCTCTGTAGAAGGCTCGAGTCTGCTCAGAGAGGACCAATAGGATGGACAATAAAATTCACACAGGACTGAAAACTGACACTGGCGGAGGAAAGAGGATGCACCGATCAGGAGTCGCGTGACTGGTGTCGCAAAAAATTTCCATTTCTAGCTGTGATGCTAGTTCTGGCTCATTAGCCGTCATCAATCATTCATGCCTAACCCTATGTAGTGTGCTATTCCCCGGTTAGAGTGTTGGCCTTCGGATTCGAAGGGCCCGAGTTTGAACCTCATTTGGTGCAGTGCTTGGGATTGGTTATGGCTGGTTGAGGACCGCTGATAAACCTGAAATGACCATTACAGTCTCCCCTTTCCTTGTCCCTCATGTCTTGGCATACCCAGATTGAGAGACTGAATCAAAAGGAGCGCAGGCAATCAATTGGCAAGGCAGGTTCAGTCACTCTCTTTACAATGAATAGGACACCACAGTGTGATGGCACCAGAGTCGACAAAGCTGCTAAATAGACCATGCTCCTGGTTGGCAAAGTAACTGTTAAACAATGTACTGAAAACGGGGAAACCACGTTTTTATACCTTTAAATGTTCATTTTTTATAGGAACTTATATTTGACTGCTCTGAGAGTCAGGTTCATCTGCCACTGTCTTTTCGACACTGTCTGAATCGACAAATGTGCTTTCAGAGGTGACTGCATAGCCTTCGCCACCCCACGTAGTTGGCCCTGCACACTAAACCTAAGTTTAGCTGCAGTTAATGTCATCGTTCACTTCGTGCATGCTCAGCGTGCCTTATGGCACATAAAAATTGTTGGTGGGAGCAATCCTGAGGCACTGCGCTCCACCACACGCGGATAGTTGCATGCAACTCAAAGTAGTTATCTTTTGGGTAGAGGTAGGCTCAATAGTTAGGGCGTAGAACTTTTAACCAACAGGCTGTTGAGCTTGCAAAAACCTGCGGTTGGCTGTAACTGACTGATGACGGCTAATAAGCCAGAAATAGCCGGTCCAGTTTCCACGATTTTCGTCGATAACTTCACTTTATTTGTCTGGTCTGCTGATTTTGCAAGTGAGTCGTGCCAACTAAATTTTAACTCGACAGACATCTATTTCTACTGGCTAGTATGGTCGCCAACTACGCTTCCACATTAATGTATGGGAATTTTTGCAACGGTGGACAGTATAAGTTAGGCCCCGAAGGAAGCCGAAAAGCCTCTCAACTCGCCCTCCTTACATGAAGTTGTGTTCTGCCGCCCCTCAGTTTATACCGAAAAGTGTAATTTCTTCAGCTGTTGACTCAGTTGTTAGAGCAATACTTGTATTCATCCGAATATGCCTGATGCTACCGGAAAAATGGGCCATTAAAATCTACCAGTGTCCATGAAGCAGCACGTTAATTAACATTAAATTCAACGCATTGGCCTGCACTTTCCCTACGCCGTTTTAATTTTCACCGATGTAAAATTAAGAAATCCTCCAAATGCCCGAAATATTTTGTGATTGCTAGTTGCATCAAAAATTAAAAAAGCAAGCAAGATTTTAAGGGAACATTTCGCACGAGATTTGGAGATTTGTCCGAACATGTAAAAGTTGATTGCTTCAATGCAGCCGAGGAACGAATTAAGAAGATGGGTGCTTTACTGCTTAAGACATACGGCACGAATTCCCCGAAAAAAGCTTTCAAACCTTGCACGTTAGCTGTATATGCCCTTTGGTCCTAAAATGTTTTGTAGTAAATGTAACAAGTCTACCTGTACTTTTAAAGGTGGCTCAGACGACTGATCAAAATTATGGTGGTTTCCGCCAAAAGATACGCTAGATCTATATTTCAGACATGTCCTGTACAGCAAAACGGGCGGATCCTTCCAGGGGCAGCTGAACCCTTGCCGAGCACACTGACGCAGGTTCGCTAAAAATACACATAATATCGCAATGGCGTCTTTCTATCGTCTTGTTTACGTCAAGATTTTGGACTTCGCATAAGTTTAAAGTGCTGCTACCTTCACGGAATGGGTGTGCCCTAACATGTGCTCCAATTTGCAACTCAATTATGTTTTGTACTTCTTACGAAATAGATAAATGCGTAAAAAGTGTGTTTTCACGTTTCTGACTTAAAACTGTCCAGTTTCAAAAAAAACATGAAAAGAACAAATCCGCGTACTATATGATATGACATTACAATTTATCGAAGAAATTAGTACGCTGTACCAAGCCGGCTTTATCCAAAATTCAATTCAATTTATGACTATTGAAAATGGATGGAGCGATAAATTCGTTATCACAATGAATACAAATAGTTTACCTAGATAGGGTGTAAGATTTTTTGTGCAATTTATGTAAACATCAGATAAAATTGACTTCCAGATACATTAAATTTTATGAGTGGAGTAAAGGCAAACCTTAGCGCAAGGTTAGATCGTACGTAGGAGATAAGTAACCCTTATTTCCAATTATTTGTGTCACGGAGAGGTTTTGATGATTGCTAAGTTTACTTATTTTTAAGTTGGTTTGGCAGATTTGCTTAATTTGAGTTGAACCCGCGCATCAGAGAAAGCCTTTGCTGGAGGCTACTGCTCTACCGCTAAGTTACAAACGCCCGCTTCACGCCATGAGTTTAATCACACTTGGATCGATATCACCCGCTCAAATTTTCGCTCATATGGAATCGACCAATACGAGAGCAAGTTGATTGCCCAAGCAGGATTTCCTAAGCAATCACCTAGAATCTACCAGAATGCTAAATTTACGGTTAAAAAATACATAATAGCTAATTTAATCCTGCTTGAGAGAACTTCAAATAGTTTGGCTGCTCGACTGTGGCCAACGACGTCACACAACACCTGTCCCAGGTGGTCCGGGCAGTCGTAACGTGCCCTTCCTTAAAGTGAAGTAGACTTGTGCTGTGTCTACATGGCTTTTCTTCATCCTCCCAGACCTACGCTGATTAAAGCATTAAATTCAAACGGCAGGAGCTCGGTGTGGGCTTATTGGCCGACAAATTTGAACTGTGCATCTACGCGGGCAGGCAGGGTGGATCGCGTCGGAGACGATGCTTAGAGAGAATTTTCGAATGCCTGTACACTTCTGCGAGTCCTGCAAGCAACTTTTCTAAATTTGTAAATGTTTGATTATATCTCCCACACCAGCGGGAACGCATTTACGAAGACTTATAAATAATAATGAGCAGCATAGGCATATTTAGTACTAAAAAGAACTATAAGAACTACTGTTTGTTAAGAAAAATAAAATTTTCTCGATAATTCCTAGCTTGGAAAGAGGTAAAAAATAGCTATGAATTAGAAAAATAAGTTAAAATAGTTTGTTAAGTCTAAAACTTAAAGCAACCACTTTCTTTATACAAAAAGAACTTGCCTTTAGTCAGAATATTTTGTACATTTGGTAATGAGTGGATACGTAGTTATTGAATATCTTGGAATAAAGTCTCTCTTCATTTCGCTAGTTTTCGGTGTATTCATTGATAAGTTGACTAGTTGCCCGTCTGTTCGACGTTAACATCAAACCCTTTAAAATAAGATATAACGAAACAACATTTACCGAAAAAACGAGCTTTTGGATATTATTTTATATGCAGATGGCCATGTTGGTCAAAAGTGGAAATGCTTCAGAAAAAAAACTTCATTTTCGAGCATACAACATGTCTGCTAAATCCCACGCGTATTGTTAGTCCTAAGATTGATAAAAAATTTCATAATAGGTTACCTCTTAAGAAGTGATTTTATTGGATATTTACCTGACAAACTTCTGTGTATATTAACTTTTTCCAAGGTAATCTCACATGGTGTGCTAGAAGGACCATTTTATGAAGGAAAATTTTGCCATTGTGTTTCAGTGACCTTCGTTTTCAGCTTAAACCTACGGGACTAAAGGGTATTGGCAGATTTTTTCGTATTTGAGTCTACTAGTGTGCGAGTATTTCTGAATTACCAACCTCGGTGACAGCGCCAGACCAAATGTGCCGATGAATTGCGTACACCTGCACTTAACCATTTCCTGCTCGACGACTATTTTTGCTAAAATATGACACAAATGATAGAATGTGACCAAAAACACAATAGACACGTGCGGCATCTCATCTGATTTGTGCACTTTTAGCGATTTTCAAGGCCAGTTGAAGAGTTACAGAAAATATTTGGAACACAGGCAACGGAACCACAAGGAGTCAACCTGTGTCAAGTACGTCCTCCAGCACTTGAGCGTTTCTTTCGGTTGCCAGGTGGATGCTACGAGAAATTCAGATGACACAAATGTGTGTCGAAGTCGCATAATTTCAGTGTTAAAGATTTTTGTATCGAAGCACAAAAGTACGGTAGATGAGTGCTTTTTTCTGACTGTGCACATCCATCGTCTGGGTTGCATAACTAACTCGTATTCCTCTATGTCCTTCTACGAAGGCAAATGGATAGAGCTATTGAGCCTAGGGTATTTCGAAAGAAAACCTGGACAGATGTCGTCTCCTGAAACTCTAGAAGCAGAACTCTAGCAGCTGTACAAAAGACCAGATACGGAAAAGATTCCTCCTCAGGTAATTTGGCGGACACACCAAAAAGCTTGCTGCCCCAACTGCAGAATACAAAGGCGTGTTCATATGACTGCCCTTTTTTGGCAATGCAACAAGCAAACTGAACAGGCAGCATCGGAAGACAATGATCACAAACGCATTCCCCACGAAAAACCTCAGCGTATGTTATTCGTATAAACTGGAACACACGCATTCAAGGACATTTTTATTCGAAGAAGATGTTCTTTGGGATAAAAAGTAACTTTAATGAGTGAATTTTCGAGTTTGGCGTCCCAACTCCTCTTTGAACGAACAGGAAAAGTGCAATGAACAACTAAAATTTCAAAACTGCCGAAGAAATCAATAGTTAGAGGAGGTCGTATGTGATTGGTAGGTGTGGCCTCAGTTAGTCTCTGTCGTGCGGTCTCTGTCTTTTCCATCGTTCTTTGAAGTGCTTATAAATACCATCCAACTCTACGTGCCGGTTGATGCATGAATCTCGTGTAGCGAAATAGTGTCAGAAAATTACAAACATCCGTTGGCCGCAAAGAAACATATGCAGAAGTTATTCTAAACTATGAGAGCAACAACCCCATATCTCATAAACGAAGTGCCATCAACAGTGTGCTATGTTGAGAAACGACACAATGCATTGACGAACAAACCTACCGAATGGTGCTCAATTATTTGTTTGATTTGTTTAATCGAAATAGTTACCCCACAGGCTTTATACGCCAATGCATGAGACAACAACAACGCAACAAAAAGGAACCAGATATTTCCACTCAAGCGCCCAAAACAAATACATGGCGAGTCCTTCTTTATATAAGGAATGTGTCTGAACACGTTAAAAACACTTGCGGGAGCACCAAATAAAAGTGGTGCACAAACCGATGGCTACTTTACGCACTCAGCTAGTACACCCTAAGGATAGGGTCAGCTATCTCAATAAGAAAGAAGCCATTGACGAAAACCCATGCAGAGTTTATGAGACTATATATTTTGGCCAAACAGGATGATCCGTCTCCACACGCATCCACGGGCAGCAATTGGCCGTGAAGAGATGTGACCATTTGTCCGAAGTGGCTATGCATTGCCTCGACACAGAACACACCTTTGTATGGGATAAAACACGCATCCTCGGAGTTTGTCTCTTCAAAAATGGCCAAGAATTCCTCGAAGCAATGCACTCCGACAATTCATACATCGACCGGCACGTAGAGTTGAATGGTATTAATAAGCATCTTAGAGAACAATGGAAAAGACAGAAGCCGCACGGCAGAGACTAAATCACGTCCCATTTCATTGATTTTTTGGCAGTTTTGACATTTAAGTTGTTCATTGCACTTTTCCTGTTAGCTCAAAGATGAGTTGGGGGCCCAAACTCGAAAATTCCCTTATTAAAGTTACTTTTTACCCAGAGCGTATTCTTCAAACTAAGCGTATGTTTCACGAACTCTTCCGTCTCACGCTTGGAAGGTAAATACCGACTCCAATTGAAGGCCAAATCTATGTGCATTTAATCTTTCACGTGCTCCTGTGGAACAAGATACAATAGCTAAATAACGAGAGGCCTGAAAAAGAGGTGCAGGAACACACATCTGACTGGCTGGGTAAGAAAAAAAATAGATGCATTTCAAGTTCTATTCTCACGCACCTAGTCGATACGAATCACCGAATCGATCCTTTAGAAGTCTTTCAGGTCTTCAATCGGACATCAACAATTTTCTCTTAGGGCCTGCGCCAATGGGTGCTATCAATAATCGAGGCAAAAGCTATACTTCTAGTTGTTTTGGCAGAAGATCCTAATACAAATACCTTTTTTCCGTGGTAAATGACGACGCCAGGTAACGAACATATGTCACCTCAACCTCTTGGTGAAAGTTGTTCACTCCGTGCACGTGACAGTAACTTTTCCCCCACGTACTCGACCCAGGACCATTAATCTCAGCCTACCCATTTTCATTATCAATTAAATTGCACGGTCCCGATGATGGATTGCTGAAAACATGTTAGTAGATTTGATGTTTCACATTAAGCATGTAAATAGGCACAGAACTTGAAAGAATATTCGCTTACACTTTCTTTATACCTAGCCTATTATTCGATCACATTAAATAAACCATAACGTTACGTGCACAAATATGTACAGTAATTTCCGGCCTCATGATAAAGTTGAGTATCTTTATTGTGGTGGCAGTTTTCGTTGCCATTATATAGGCGCGGTGGATCTTTAATCGGTAAAAGTGTTTTGGCTGGTCGATTTGTGGGAAATTGATTTTTTAGCGCAGAAAAATGTTCAAACATGTCAAGTCCGGCTGATTGACTTTCATGTGACTTAATTTTTTAGAAGCTGACTAAGAGCCAGACCGCGAGCTCGGAAGGAACAAAGGATGCCCCACTGCATCTTAGCGTATACTACGGCGCCCAACAGCGTATGAAAATCGTCTGGGGTCGGATTCACCCTGTCATGGGAAAAGCAGCTGCCTAACGTGCAAGGCGGTATTTGGCATTCCTTATCTCCCGAAGCGGTAGGCTTGTTTTTGCCCAAAGGTCACAGCAGTTCATACGAATTTTGGAGATATTAAAAAAAGGAAGGGCAGATAGCCGGCGGCCGGTGGAACAGCGGTCGAATGATAGTTAACCGTAATATATGTGAGGGTTAGAGATGAAACAAAACGTGGATAAAGCGTGGACTGGTAACGTTTAACGGGTATGTTTTTAGGCCTGCGTTTTAAACTTGCGCAAGTAAGCTACAGTAGATTCAAATAATTAAAATTTTCTCCAAATGGGTGGAAGCTAATGCCCAATTTAAGCGAAATCTGAAATATTTTACAGGACTATTACTAGCAGTTACATAGTTCATTCTTCATTTCGAGCACTGGGAAAAGTCAACTTAGAATGTTGGGAAAGACACTCGTTGATGAAGGTTCACCGACCGGGAATTCAGTTGTCCCGCTCCTTCATCAACGATTATCAATATTTCCTTACGTCCTATCCTGGATATGAGAAGCTCCCCTTACCACACCATTGCTAAATGGCTGGTAGAAAAGTTGAAACCTCTTGGAAGTTACATGTATCCTAGAAACCTGAAAGACACATTTGAATTTGTCAAAGCTATAAAGAATATGAACGTTGCAAGAAGTAAGATGCTCTCATTGGATGTATCGTCACTATTCACCAATGTACCCGTGGCAGACACCATAAACTACGTCTGTGACGTTATTCGGGACACGAACTACCAGATAGGTATGCCCGGGAAAACCCTCAAAGATCTCCTCACGCGATGCACACAAAATGTCTCGAAAAGAGGGTACGTGAGCACATACCGACCTGGCTAAGTAAAGGTGAAACTAGATCGATCTCGAGTGCTATTCTCGCACATCTAGTCGATACGAACCATCGAGTCGATACTAACGAAGCCTTTAAGGTGGTCTACAGGACACCATCTAATTTTTCCAAAGGCCTACGCCAACGGATGCTTACAACAGCCGAAGCAGTGGCTATAAGGCTAGCAAATCCAGTGCTGAGTTGTCAGAAGACTCTGACACAAGCTCTGTCACTTCCATGGCCTAAACCGACACCAGGTGGCAATAGGATTTTGCCCCTCCCAACAAGCGACAATCCCTCAACCAACACGCTGACATGGTCTACATGCGCAAACTGACATAGTCCGCGTTGGCCAATTATCGCCCGTGTTAGATAGTTATTGATTTTTCTACCTATTCAAACGTTTATTGTTATGTACAGCGTCAATTTCCCTTGCAAATGTTTGGTCTGATGAAGAGTTGCTGAAAACAATTGTTTGCCAAAAAAACTGACTTCTGATTATCAATATCTCCCGACAAAAATTGAGAAGACAAAAAGCCGATGGCTCAATGGTAAGGGCAATGAGAAAGGTCGCGAGTTAGAGCCTATAGCGGTTCGCCACTTGGGGCTTAGTATGACGGGCTGACGACGAATAAGAAACCAGAAATGAACATACCAGTTTCCCTTGTCTTTGCCGGTGATCCTATCAACTGTGGGAATTTATAGTTTTTCTTACTTAAACAATTGATATAATATGTTCCACAGCCAAAGGTAACCTGGCTCTTTGACTAAAAATTCGATATTTGTCCTCAGTTGGTCCAAATGTTATATTTTAAGGACCGTTTTTAGTCAACTGCTGTCTTGGGAAAACATCACAACCCCCCCCCCTCCTTGATGCGGCTGCATGACTAATCACTCTGGTTTCCTTTCTTGGGAAGACCAAGGCCCACTTCGTTTTCTATAACTGTACATTTGATGGTTCAGTTATTCAACATGGTCTTCGACATCTTCAGATTTAACAACCGTTGGTTAACTATACTGTACTCAAATAATGAACAATTAATAGATTACTTATCAATAGCTATTGTCTTTTTCAGTACAGTAAGCCAATTAGTCGTTGCCAGCGTTTCGTTAGACTCATTGGGATACGATTGTTACGACACTTTTTTGTTCAAAATGCACACTGCCTCTTGCAGTGAAAAGCGCACTTAAACACCATGCTTCTTATTCACGAATATTCTTATTTTTAACTCTACAATTTTGTACTAATTTACATTGAATTTCCCACCTAAAAATTCACCTATTACCACCACATCCGTTTTATATGAGCCTGTCGTTACTGGCTACGAGATGGAGTTAAGCAACCTATTTTTTCGGGTTAAGATGACGTTAAGCGTAAGGACACGCGAATAGGAACAACAAAAGGCGACATCTTACATGGAATATGTTATATTCTCGAAACCGTTTGTTGTTTCATCGTAGAAAGATATTCAAGTTCAGTACGTGACTGGTTGTGCTTGGCCGGTTTTGCAGTGATTTATTTATCTCACGGTTTGAAAATTCGAACCTGTATTTCACGGCCTAACGATGGGGGGAAGGGGGGCTGTAACACCTGTTGAGTTAAGGCTATTTTGAAGGGCGTATCCAACTTTTGGTATGCGAAACTTTGTAAGAAAACAATTTCCTTTTTTATGACTTAAAGCTGACTCCTTGACCAAGCTCGTTGCTAGATTCCTTTTTAAATCATAAAATTAAGCCTATCCTATGGCGTGTCTGTCTGGACTGGACAAAAATGTCTGGTGTTTGAGTTGCTAAGACGTTCAGGTTGCCGCCCAAATTTACCTGAAAATCTCGCGGCATTTACCACACAAACACACCCATAGCACATTTTTATACGTGTGTCTAGGGCGTGTTGAAGGTGTGGCTTTTGGCCACCGCTTTTGCTCAAAGGGTCTGGGACAGACGCTGCTTGCGTAGTTTATGCAGGGGCCTTTTTATGCAATTTGAAATCAGTTGAAATTTGAAACAAACTATCCAATTTACCGAGGTTATTTCTTTAGGTGTAATCAGGCAGAAAAAACTAACAAGAACCTTACCTAACTGTCGGCTGACGTAAACCACATGCCCAAGGTCACCTGTACGGTACTAGATTAATAATGGTTGATTGAAATGAACAAGCCATCATTTTGCAGTCGACTGAGTCAGCAACCACAAAACTCCTAACAACACCGCAAAACCTACACTTACAATTTACAAAATACAAAACGCCAATTTCGCCTCAAAATAAATGCAAAATTTTAATTTTTGAAAGGAGACCATGTGCTTGAAAACACAAGAATACGAAGGCACCCGGTGATATAGTAGATTCCCTATCTCATGAACTGCTAACCAGAATTTAAAAAATGTGTGTTCGATTCGAACAGTTTACTGAAATAAAATAGAAGTGTTTTTATTCGTGCAGCTTAATCTCAAGATAGTTTTGGCACGTCAGGATGCTGGGTTCTGAGCAGCCTCTCTATTGCAGTTTGCAAAAAGCGTGCACTGTAAATAATAGGTCTTTAACTAGCTCATATTTTTGCCCTTACTCTTCTATGCCTTTATATATTAAAATATATTTTATAGAAAATATGCATATACTATTATTTCGTCTTCTTCATCTTTTAAGTTTGAAAAATACCATTTGCAAGTACACATATTAAAGAAAACGCAATCTTTTACCCGTCGAATACAAGAAAATATATTTTTGCCCACGTTTTCTGTAAACTATAATTAAGTTGATAAGGGCATCGAAGATGAATAACGAAAACACATACCAGCTTAGTAGCTATTTTATCGCAGAGTATACCTTTGTAAACGGCCAGAAAGGAGCTCGTTTAAAAGCCGGCATCCGGATGTGACTGAACTGTTTTTAAAATAGCTGCACGGTAATCAAAATTGGAACCCTTCTTGATCAATTTATTGGAATCGAAAACGAAATTGAGAATTTGAGTTGGTATTTCACGAGATAAGGCAAAAAAATATAATTCAAGTCGGCTTGCAGTTGAACTATGCAGTGCCACAGAACTGGCTATACGCGTATATGGACTGCCAGTCATTACCTGTGCTGTGAGTATGGTTACTCAAGCAATATATTGCTAGTAGACAGAAAACGCACAGAAAGGAACTTAGGATGTCCTTTCTGGGTAGAATTTGAATTTCTTTTCCAGTACAGCGCACGAAGATCCCATCTTTCTTTAATGCGGGAAAAGTGGTAGTTAGGGTTAAATGAACGGGGCATATCAGAAAAAGGAATAATTATTAAAAGTAGAGCGAATAAAAGTAGAAAATAAAAGGAATCATTATCTAAATAATCGAACATTTGACAATAAAATAGCGCGCCATAAATAAAATATGCACACACAATTACCCTGAACTGATCTGTTTTCCGGAACAATGCAAGGAACTACAAACTACAGAGATTAAAGTAAAGTGAAGTTAAAAATAAAACAAGCACCACATTTCACTAATAACTTAAAAAAGAAACTAAAAAATAAACACGAACTGAAGTAAACTAACTCAAGAAAGCTACACTAAAATAAGCTTAACATTCTAACTGAAATAAGAGTAATCCAGCTAAAAAAGCTAAACTAACAAAAGCCAAACCAAATAAGATAAAAACTAATTTAAAACCACTTAAACATACTAGTGGATTTAAAACGAAACAAAAACGAAACTAAACTTTGAATAAGGTGCATAAACCAAACTACCTTTACTAAGGTGAAGTAAATCAGTAACGATTTTAACGCCGAAAGCAGCCACATGTGGCTAATAAATCTAAAACTGAACTAAAAATAAACTTAACCTAAGTAAACTAACTAAACAAAGGTAAGCTAAAATAACTGAAGCTAACTAAACTAAAAATAAATCCAAAACTTAAAAAAACATCAAAATACAATAAACGTTAACTACAAAAAAGTATAAACTATAAGTAAACTATTTATGGCGCGCGATTTGTTGGCAATCATTATATCATTTAAACAATACCGCACCCTAAAATAACCTCTCACTCTGTTCTGATGGGGGGCTGGGAAGGGAGCACAATTTTTTTAACACCTATTTGAAACCCTTGGTGAATGAAGGATGACATCTCCCGGAATAAGAGATAAGGCCAAACTGACCGGTGACGCCAAATGCGGCCAATTCTGCCTTCATTGACTGCCAGATTCTGCTAACTTGACCCTCCCGTTAGACAGATCGCTGCCTTGTTTGCTTTGACCCTTGCACCACTACACTGGTTGCCAACCAGTGTTGACAACTTGATAGAATCTTAGAGGAGTGTCTTTTGTCTCCGTTTGCTTACACTTAGTAGTTCCTCAGTCCCGTGGTTCTGAATTCAGAGCTGGGAAATGGACCAAGCTGAATTAAACAAATGCGCATCCATTGTAGTTAAAGTAATTTTGCGGAGACGCTTTTGTTCTGTTTCTGCTCCTTACAATTAATCCGAGTAAAAATCCGGTCACTATAACTAGAAGACAGGAAACACCATCTCAAAGTGTACAGAGTGTACAACGCGACTGTTGTAAGTGTATCTAAATAATTAAAATCGATGACCAGTGACTGACCATATAAGGCGTAAATCTGGGTAACAGAACACGTTTCTCCCTGAGAAGGATTACTTAAGCGTGGATGTAGGAACGCCATTCCGGCATATGGCGCGATGAATGCAAATAAAACTATAAAATTTCGCCGGTTAAATAGTATGCCTTGAATTTCAATGCCACTTTAACATCAAAAACACAAAACAAAAACCGAATATTGACACTCGTTGATGAATTTCCAACCTCCGCTTACGGAACTCACTTGTCCTGCTTTACCTTGAGGCCCGTACCTAGCGAGATCGAGCCTCGAGTGGTGCACCACTCAAGGCTGGGTATGACTGACCGACGACGTCTTATAAGTCAGAACTGTCGTCTCAGTCTTATTTGTCATTGGAGGCAATACTATCTGCCTAAGCCAAATATCTTTTTATTTATATAATTTAGGTAAAGATTAAATTTGTCCTTAAATTTCATGTTGAAGAAAGGGAGCCTTCCATCTACCCTTTCATTTGAACATTCTCTTCCGTTGTAGTTGCCTTTAGGAACTTAAGTCTACAAGCTGTATGCAGGTTTTGTGAGGGCAATCATATATTCCCCTACGCCAGTCGGAAGATACCAAGCGGTGCTAAAAAAGGTTGTAAGGAATGTGGCTATTCGAATCGATACTTAACGATTAAAAATATCTCATACGCAGAACCGGCGGCAAAATTTACTCCTAAAGAACATCATGGATAGGATTATGAGAACGTATGTGTGGGTAGATAGGCGTGTAATAGGTCTAAATCAGTGCCCAAATACCAGATTACTTGACGAATGTCGGTTAAAAGATAAATTCCTTTCTATAACCAACGCGGTAAGGCCCTTTTCCATCGTTTAAGCTGCCCTATCCCCACTGCCATGGTTACCAAATTGCACGTTACCTATCAATTCTGCTCGGTAATAGGGTTGATAAAGCATTAATTGCCAGTTAGCAGAGTCGTACAAGCATTCGCTATCTTATAATTTTTTTCACTGTGGAAAAGTACCATTATTTCGAGTAAATATTATGAAAAAAGGGTGGTTGCCCATGAAATGGGTAAAAGAAGGATATGTTTGTGTTCTCTCTTCATAAAATGCAGTTGGATACTTAAGGTGTGTGGAAAGCGGTAGAAAAAAGGGCAGTCGTCCTTTAGCCATGTATAATTTTTGTAGGTGGATAAAAAGTAGTGCTTGCAAAGATTGGCGTCACCGCGATCAAATAAAAAAACACTGTAAAGGCCTGGGTAGATCGATTAGTAGCCATGACTTTCATCATTAGTTAAGAACCAAAACGAGTAATTAACTGACATTCAACGCAGCAGAAAGACGTGATAGTTCGATTTTAACTTCTTTACAGTATAGCGATCGGCAACAGTAGTTTAAGTAGTGCATCTCGTATATCCCTAGTCCCAGCATTCTGTCTTATGGAAACGGTGGTTATAAGGATTTTGGGGTAAGGAATTGGAGTAGGCAGTGGAATATAGCCTAAAAGCTGCAATACGAATTTGTATTTTCTTATATTCATAAATTTGGTTGATGTTTATCGGTAGATTTTCGTGATCTGTATTATCATTTAACGTATTGTGGAAAAAACCAGATAATTAAAATAAAATTCCTGAAAAAATAGAAATAGTGTTGAGGAGGTCGTCTACTTTAACGTACCTGGGGTCCAACTTACCATTCTGCAGTTTGATTAATATATTTATATTATTTACATGCGGCGAAACTTACTCCCAGCGGCCGCAGGACACAAATTTAACTACATTTTTTACTTTCCACTTACGCAAATTTCCTTCACTGCTTATTCTATTTCCCAACCCGAAAAACCCTGATTACCGCCATTTCCGTAGGACAACATGCTGAAACTAGGGTTACATGAGTTGCACTGCTTAAACAACCTTTTCTTAGCGCTCTAACTGCAAACTGAGGTTTACAGTTTCCTGTAAAACTCCATGGATTAGGTGGTATTGATGCCATATTAAAAAAAAACTGATGCGCTTGAAAGCACCGATAACTACTATCTCATGAGGATTCTTCTCGAGAATACAACATTTCATCCCACATAAAACAGTTCCAGCAGTCTAAGTGTTGGTGTTTATCTGTACTTCACAAACTGGACGCAATGCTGGCGGACTTTACTGTAACATGAGACAGAATTTTGCAGAATCTGCCGAACACGTTCCCTGCACTGTCAATGATGACCAGCTGTGGGCATGCACACAGTAAATGAAAAAGCTAAGCAGTCCATTTTCGCCTTTTCAACACGACGTGATTTTGACTGCATGTTCTCAGCCACTGTAAACGTTTCTCGGAGTTGACATGAGTTGGACTGCCGAAAAGACTACATTGAGACAGAATCAGCTGGTACTTCATATTTCTCACTGGTTGGGTGGCCAGCTCTTCGGAACTATGGATAAACATGACAGCCTGCTTATTCCTTCGGGAGTTCTAGTTTCAAGGAACCTGGACGCAAGTAGCTATGAATGCACGTATTAAAGTAAGGGTTAACATTAAGACACGAGATAAAGTGCCCTCCTGGAATTTAGCATAAAACTATCTGTCCTATAAGAACATGTTTGTTTGAATTTTAAGAATCAACACAAATATAATGGCAAAACCGTCCTTTTAAATTTCAGGCTTACCAAAGACAAACGCGCTTCTAAAAACTGCCGAAGACCGGCAAAGAACGATAATACTAAGTTGATAAAGATAACCGAAGCAGAAAAACAAGCAGAGGGCAAGAAATACAGAGTATACGGGCAGTTTACTCAGTACGCTAAGACGTAGCGACCGAGTATGCTGGATGGCAAGACATTAATGATATTCGGTTTGACGAAGTTGGTGCAGTTTAAGAGCGCATGCTTCTTTTGTCGCTCCTTGTTTATGATTGGGATTATGATTGACTGAAGGGTACCAGAATATGTTCTGAAACATACTGTATGAATCTAAGCACAATGGCTGTTTTTCCTCACGATAACCCAGTTCAGTATTGCCACAGGACACTCTCTAGAAATTGAAAATCCTCTGGATGTACTTGATGGCTTGAGCAATCGCAACAAACAGTTAGTCGCCGTAAACGTTTTTTGGCATACAGTGAACAACGCGGCGTGTAGCTTAATAGAAAAGAAGCCTTCCATGGTAATTTAACAAACCTTATGCACTCATGGGCCATCCATTTTTGAAATCTGACTAGGTTTTCATTTGTAACGGCAAAATGGCTTAATGACTTTCTCACTTTTACCTTACAGATGAAAAGTACAAATAAGCTAGCAAGTGACCTCCTGGCCCTCTCATCTTCTACACTCACTGGTTAACACAGTCAGCAAGCGCCAGCTTCAAAAAGTTTTGGGCTCTTATGCAGTGCGCTATGTATGAAGGGCACAAAGTCAGTAGAGTTATTTATTGGACTTCGACCCTAGAAACAAAACTCACCTAAGCGGATCTGAAGCGAGAACACAGTCAAAATATTTGCTCGAAAGTATATTGTTTAAATGACTGAAAATCAGTTCAAAGATCAGTGGAATAAGGAATCTTTTCGTCAGAGTTATTTTTCAGAAGATAATATCATCTGAGAGAAAAGTGCCTTTTATATTTACCATGCTTCGAGAGAACCGGGCGTCTTAGGGGCATCTTCTACTACCTGACGTGCCGTAGCCCGTGAAAATATGCCGCACCTCACGCGTAGGCAGTTTTGACGGTTAGTCAGCGGGTGTAAAGGAAACACATTTAAGCGAAAAATGCTATGCTAGTGTCCTTGAGAGTTGAGCATGCTATTGGTTGTTTCAAGGCTACTGGTCGGGAAGACTTTAATATCAAATGTGCTGAATAATAACACAATGGTGTTTGTACTTAGGGATAATAAGAAAAGCCCAGCTACACATCTCCCCGTAAGTACTAGGAAAAAAAGTTTGGAAAGCCTTTTATGACCACTTTTGCACTGGTTAAGTTTAATATGAGCCTACCAAATCACAACCAGATCAAGGACAGAAATCTAGCTTGGAGTACAGTAGGCTACGAGCTGCCTGCTAGACTGCAATATAATCCACTCATCTGAACTCAACTTCCAGACGGCAGTGTGGGGGAACGCTAATCCTAACACTTTTTCTAGCACCAGCCCTCATAAGCCTAAACATTCCTATTATAACTCATAGGACGTGTGGTCCCAGTCTGGGGGCAAGAACGTACGGAGACACACAATTTCGGCATGCGTTTTCAAAAGCTGGCTTGCTTAGGACGGTTTTGTTTATGAAAACAAAATACAGATTTCCGCTTGTTGTAAAAGAGATCAATAGTTGCTGACCGGCATATCACTATCTAAAGTAATCAAGCAATTTAATTCTGTAACCCACCTATGTGCAAAAGTATACAAACGACCCATTTATATCGAATCCAATTAAAACTTATTGAAAATATATGATTAAACATTGAGTTGTTGAGCCTGGCTGTGAACCGTTCTATTAGTGGGTGCATATTCTGCCTGAGAATGATCCAAACGGATTATAAGATGTTGCTGCTCCAGCGCTATTCACGTGCGTCATGTACTCCCACTATAAACTTGACTTGCTTTTTAACGAATTTTGGCACTTTCGACACTTACGCTTTTCTAATCTGGAAGTGAATTGTTTTTGCGCATTTGAATAACGACAGTGTTAGTACGGTTTTCGAGTTTTTGTTTACGGCGGCGTCGTTTAGCCATAATTAAGGTTTTCCAGCGGTGTAATTGGGTTGGTTTACGATTTTCATCATTATACTAGTTGGCGGACAATAAAGACCTGCAATCGCTCGGTCGGCCAGCCTTCGGACTTTAAACCTGTCAAAAGGATTCAAATTCTTCAAAAAGAATGACTTACATCATACCCAACTATGCACCCGGCATAAAGTTATGCACGACGGAGTATGCCATTCCTCCCGACGGTTGTCTATTTAACTGTGTCTTTTATGCTGTAAATGTTAGACACATCACTGACAAGGACTGTCGTCCTTGCCACTGACGTTTAATTCTCGAAAATTCCAGCAGTTTTTCATGTGAAGACACGGTCTACAATTGAATCTGCGATGAAAATTAGACTTGTGTATACTCATCTTAGATTTTCGTACAGTATGCAGTTTCATTCCAACATTAGTTATCAACAAACAAGGTCTAGTCCATCGTCACTCAAAAGTTACGGGAATCATCTTGCGTTCCCTTAGGTAATTTAGCAATGAAAACGTAAAGTTCAGCCTGTGACCGATATAATTAAATGTTAATCAGGCTTCTGAAATGGAGACTTAAACTGGGATAAGGTCAATTCTTGAGGGCTTGATACCATGATAATTCATAAATGCCAGGATTCCGGTTATTCAATAAACTTCTTGGCTACCTGTTACCTTAATGCTCAGTAGAACTGACTAATTAAGGAGGACGAAGTTTGTATATTAATTTCAGTGTCCTTATTTATTCAAATAAAGTTAAAAGGAAACGTAAACCAACACATCCTTTATTTTGCATATTTCATAGTGCGTCACATCTTCGAATTTCGTACTGTAATAAAGTGTATTTTGCGATTCAAAAGCGCTTTCATATATGACATATTTTAATACGGTGAACTTTCCATTCAAATAGCATTGGGTGAATATTAATAAATTGATTAATTTTTGCTGAGTACCAATTTTACAGATGGCCGCAATCACATGAATTTAAAAGCTAACATCCTGGTATGTCTGAAGTATTATGAGATTACCCTGTAAGCTAATAAAGATAAAAATCTTGCTTCAGTTATCCTTACTATTCATAAATCCTCTTCAGAATTTTGGTTAATATTCCATGATGAAGGTCGCTGAAATTTTTATTTGAGGCTTTTTTAATACACTTTTTTCGAAGCAATCCTCATCAGAACCCGCAGATGACGCAAGTTTTTCAGATATATACAGATTGTGATAGAACAATTACCAGGTTTTAATGTCTTATAATTTCAATAATCAAGACATTCCTTATTTCATCCGTAAGAAAGCAACATTCAGGGTCCACAGAGTTTGACTATATCTTGTTACAATACGCCCCGAACACAATAATCAGGCCATAGAAAAATGTGATCTTTATCTGTCTGGCGAAAGCGACATTGGTTTTTGCTGAGCTTTCTTTAACGTGTGTATTCTCCCAAAAAGGACGAGACCAGATTGAAGGATATTTCTGGCTTATTTGGGCCATCTGTCAGCCAAAACTCCAGATTCGAAAGCCGAGTCTGTTAGTTTTGCTCTCTCTCCTACAATTAGAGACCCGCGCTTTTTAGCCAACTTTTCTGAACAAACGTGGGTTGGAAGGTTAAACAGCTTGTTATACGTTTAAAAAAAGACACCTGTCAGACATACTTTAATTTGAAGACAGCATATGTAGCAGAATTTAATGGCACAATAAATTTCGCGAGCGCTCATCAGCCGCTTCCCCTCGCTGCCAAATTGTTTATTAAGACAGAAGAATAAGACTCCCCGTTCTTCTATCACTGAACACCTATTGAATACAGGTCATTCTGTTGACCCTAAAACATCCTTCCGTGTACTTGTTCGGACAGGAACAACTCGCATCTTACGCTACCTGGAGGCAGCATGCATAAGGCGGTTTAAACCTAACCTTTGTAAACAACTGGAGCATGTGGTGAACCTAAGCCTGCCATGGTAGCACTGGCTCCCCGTTTACACACCCCTTTCCCACCTTTTTGCCTCAGATGCTTTTGCATAAGACCTTTTTACAGCGTTTTTTCTGCCAACAATGTTTTACTTTCCTACTTTATTGATTTCCCCCTGGCTAACTCAAGTGAACTTGATGTTTTGGATCGATTTTTCTTTATGAATTCAATTCTGTAATTCATCATTCGCTATTTTGTTTATACAGCGCGTGGAAGCGGCTGATGAGCGCTCGCAATATTTATGGTGCCATTAAATTCTGCTACATACGTTGTCTTCAAAGTTGTACCTGGGAAACGATGTTTCACTTGTTTTAAAGACTCATACGTTTCTGCAGTCTTCAAATGTATGTATTTTGAGGCCTGCTGCGTACAGTGTTCGTGCTGCAAGACTGTAAAAAGTTAATACTGAGCATTATAAAAAAGCATAGAGGATTGGGTGTGCCAACATGAAATACCAGGCCCTGCTGTTTGTTGTGTGACAGTTTTAATAACCCCTAACGGCAACTCGGAACGGACACAAACTCTTGCGTAACTAAGCATGCTGTCTTAGCCCACAAACCCTGTTAAGGATATAAGGGCAACAGTAGTTTATTAAGTGCACTTCATTCACCCCTTATCCCAGCATTTGTCCTGAGAAAACGATGATTATAGGGTTTTATGGGTGGAGAATTAGAATAGGCAGGATAATATACTTTAATAATTGCTATGTGCATTTTATTTTATTATCTTAGGAAAGGTTGTTGATTTATATCCGTGGCTTTTCCTAATTTTTATTATCGTTTAACGTATTGCAGAAAACCCCGATTATCAAATTGCAGGTTTCTTGAAATTCCTGAAAAATTTAATGGTGGTTAGGAGGTCGTCTACTTCAACTTACCTGAGGTCCAACTCATCGTTCTGGAGAAAGATAGGCATAGTCCGCGGCGCAAAGTGCTGCGCACACCTTACATTTACACGTGGAACAACTTATTCCTAGCGGCCGCAGGAAACAAATTCGACTGTATTTATTCACTTTGAATTTCTAAAAAAATTCCTTCCTTGCTTATCCTATTTTTGCGCCCCCAAAAATCATTTAATGGCTGCGTCCGTCGGACAAATATTGGGACAAGGAGTATATAAAATGCACTTCACAAACCACTTTTGCCGAAATCAGTATTCCCCAAGCGTACCTAGCGGAAATGATAACTTCCTGAGGATTAGCGTAGTTTCGGATATCTTTGGAGATCATTAGAAAGGTTAAAAAAATTAATAACTGATTATCATGCTAAAATTAATATTTTCCACCTTCAGAAGAATTGGAGTAGAAAATGCGCAATAAGATCACGATCCTATTTGACGGTATTATGCAACGCATAACTTTTAGGCAAAGCCTGATGTCTACAGCTGCTTAAACGATTTCACTTGTATTTCTGATCTTTGCAGGAACAAATACAGGTAAAGTGACTGTTTTAACAAAAAATTTTTTTACTTTGATTTAAATGCAGTGCAATGCAATTCAGGCACACATTCCACCATTTATTTTCTTCGCAAAAAGTTCGTTTGCATAAGACTATATTTACGCAGCTCCAGCGACATTTCAGCCCCAGAACCTTTTTGCTGAATCATCCTAATTGCAAATGTATAAGGCAAAATGTTAGGCATTTGCTCCTCTTCCCCGCTTGTTCTGTGCCTACTAACAACCGAACGTCTAATGGCTGTTCTTGTAAGTGTTATAATGCAAACATTAAGGTGCATTCCTCTTGAACAAGCTAAAAGCTTAAGATTATGTTATTCAGTTTATGTGCCGATAGATTCATCGGCAAAAGGCTGCTTGCCAAAACGGAAAATACTTCCATACAGATGATCTTACAGAAAAAAGACTGAATACGTATAAATACAGTTAAGCGGGTGCTGCATACAAGTCATGGTGAAATATACCTGGCTAGCTTACGATACATTTTGTTACTTTACTTCGATCATCTGAGTGGATGTAAATCTAAGAATGCCTTCGATTTTGAAAATTACCCTTTTAGGTAAGTTTATTAAGGGTAAAGAGTATTGATTTCGCTTAAATTGAGAGCAATCTTATATGGAAAAAAATATCAATGCTTTCATCTGCCAAAAGAAACAACGGTTTTTTGTATGTATTATACTATAAGAGAAGCCTAAAATGGGTAAGAAAAGTTTAAAACATATCGCAACTAAAACCAGAAAATTAAGTCCAAATTTGCTCAAATGCAATCAAAGTCAATTTTAAGGAACCAAATTTATTTTCAAAAGCAAGGGAACATTTCATTTGTACAAAGTACTTTTTGCTAAACTGTGAAGTTTTTTGCCACAAAATGTAGCAAGAAAAAGTTGTAAATCGCAATATCTCAGTAGAACGTCGGCAACTATCTTTTGCATTCGCATGCCTTGAACTGAATCTGAAAATAATCCCCTATGGTGGTAAGTACTCCAATATATTGAGCAAAGTAAGTTCTTTTAGTACCAACCAAATTTGATTATTTATCTTCAGGTTAATTAAACAAAACACTAACTTTCTTAATCTGCATCGTTTGCAACAGTCCTAGTTGTCCGAGTGATTGTAGAAAAACTTCTGACAAACAAAATGATGTTTCCTGCTCATTGCCTTGTTCATTTTAGGACTGGAATCTGTCGTATCCATGCCGGCAATCAGCAGCCTCGTCCTGGTTAGCGCACAAAACTAGTCTATTTGTCTGTCGTTATAGATAAAATGACCCCTAAACCGAGTTCTGAAACGCGGATGCAGTGAAACTGGGGCACTCATGACAACTGCTTGTGACAGCTTGACGTTGCTTCAATCGGATTAATCTACCTTTCCTTGCAGATTAGTTCAAATGGCATTTCGACAGCCTCAATTCTACTCAAACATCTAACAGCAGGACTATTCAACTGTGTCAAAAACACTTAAAAATTTAGCCTGCGAGTCATTTAGTGGATACCAACTTGACTACTAAGCAATCGCGCGTAGGTAGTCAACTGACTGCATCGCCATTGTTAGATTCGATACACTGGTGTAGGTTGGTCGAGCAACTTGACCTAAATTTGATTAAACTGTCTTTGCTTAGTCTGGGCCTTATTGCTCGGGTGACAACAGTGTTGGGTGCATAAAAGTCCCACATTTTCTGCTGCACACTTCAAACCCCACTGAGGCTGCCGAATACACACAATTTGAGGAATTATAAATGCGTTTGTATGTTTTGGTCTTATAAATACGCAACTGATGACCTTAATCAGGCGCGAAGACATAAGGACTAAACAACCAGAAAGGGTTTGTTTTTGAACTTAATCAAAACAAAGATCTCCGGATATCGCAGTATACAGTCTATTAAAAGTTGTTGAGGTAAACACGCATTGTTATCTTCGGCTGGACACTATTGGAATCCTCCACGTCCATTTTTGTTGAAATTCTATCCGGTCTACGTACGATTATTCCCTTCCTCCAAAATACTTTTCGCCCCTCCCCCTGTCTTGTACAATTCATTTCGATGCGTTTCGATGAAGTGTGTATGACCCGTCTGGTAGATCCCATTTGCGCCATCTGTTTGTGCCCATGCTTGTTCTGTCCGACTCAGGTGGTGGTCAGATTTGCGGTTGACTGAATGAAGGTAAATAAGCCCTCAACAGTTCTGTATCCAGTTACCGCCAAACGTTGTCATCCCTCTCTGCTGTTATGACTTGGCCGGCCTCGGTCTAGCAGACGGTCATCCGTTTCGGGACACCTGGCCACTATGTGATTTTTGTTTACTTCGGAAGTCAATTGGATCGGTTTTTTGCAGTCCTGAGTATATATATATATATCTATATATATGAGAAGAAGAGGCGATCTCGGGAATAATGGGTATAATATCCTGACGTTTCGAAAGCGTACAGGCTTGCATCGTCGGAGGTTGGTGTTTGTACACGCCTCACAGTCTTTTGTAGGTGTTACAACTGACGTCTCGTTCGCTCTCCGTCTATTGGCGCTAGATCCCCTGCGGGGGCGGGGCTGGAGCTCCGTCATCGTCCTGCTGACCAGGGTTTCTCGCCGTCACCTCGTCGGAGGGGGAGGGCAGTGTTCGCCTGCCAGCGGTCATTGCTCGCGTCTGCATCGATCGCGTCGGTGCCGCATGTCCTGCTGGCTTCCCCCGTTGGCACTTTCCCGTGTTCATCCCGCCGGCGGAATATCGAACTCCGCCATCAGTGTTTATGCAGAGACCGTTGTCATGTGCAACTGCGTTCAAGCCCGACAGGAGGTCTTGTTGGTTCACGTTGCCCGTAGCGTCGCTGACGGCTGCATTGGTGTCTGGGGTAGGTTCCCGGACGCCTGTATTCTGGCCCCGTGTGGGGTTGCTAGTCGTCGCGACCCGTCTGACTTCCTGCCGGCGATTTCGTTGATTGAGCCGCACGCGTAACGCCTGGTAAGCCGCCGGGAGAATCGTACAGCGGTTAATGGAATTTGGTGCAGTGTGTCATGCTTCAAGTGTTTCTCTGGTTGTCCGGTCACTACCTCGGGCTAAGATTTCAGCGTCATCAAAAGCGAAGGTGTGTCCAGGAGCCGAACAATGTTCCGCCACCAACGAGCGTGGGTCCATCCTGTCGACTGCCCTTGCGTGCTCGCTCATACGCGTCTGTAGTCGCTTCTCGATCTCCACAATGTAATTGGCCTCACAGGTACTACACTGGATGCGATAGACGACGTTTGCTGTTTCTCCGCGGGACAGAGGGGCCTTTGGTCTCATGACCAGTCGTCTTATTGTTGCCTCGGGTCTGTGGGCTACGCCGATACCCAGTGGTTGTAACAGACGAGCGAATGCTTCAGAAACATTCTCTATGTATGGCATTGCTCTCCACAATGTCGGTTGTTCGGCCACCGGTCTTGCAGCTCGTTTCGGTTGTCTGCTGCGTTCTAGGAAGCTGCGAGGGTAACCGTTAGAGATGAACATCCGTCGAAGATATTTAAGTTCAGCCGCTTTGTCACCTGCCTCGTTGCAATGTGTTTCTGCCCTTTTGTAAAGCGTTCGCACACAGCTGCGTTTGTGGCTCAGCGGATGGTTACTTTGGTAACTGAGTACCTGACGTGTGTCGGTTGCCTTTCGGTATACTGTCGTCTTTAGGCTCCCGTCGGTTTTGCGGTGGACCAGGACGTCTAGGAACGCAAGTTGATTGTTGCTCTCAGCCTCTGTTGTAAACTGAATGTCGGCAAAAATGGAATTCAGCATCGTGTGAAATTCAGAGACCATTTCACGCTTGAGGACAACGAAGGTATCGTCTACGTACCGCGCCCAAAATACTGGTCTATGGTTCGTAAACACCAGTGTCTCTAACTTTTGAAGAACCGCCTCAGCAAGGAAACCAGATAGCGGCGAACCCATCGGAGTCCCTTTGATTTGTTCGTTCACTGTGCCCTCAAAGGTAAACTACGTGTTGAGGCAGAACTTGAGCAGCTAGATGAGATGCGCACGTGTAGGTTTATTAGTCCCCTCCTCATATCGGCTCTCAAGCAGATCACTCACAGTTTCAATTGCAAGAGTCTGAAGGATTGATGTGAAGAGTGAGGTAACATCAAACGATACCATGACTTCGTCTGCATTGAGGCGTAGCCCGTTAAGTCTTTCCAAGAAATGTACGGCCGAGCGTACCGTTGTGTCAGAGCCTGATGTGAGACAGTTCAGACGCCGAAACATCCATTTAGACCGATTGAATGTTGGTGTTCCCCGTAAAGAAACAATGGGCCGAAGTGGTGCACCGGGCTTGTGCACTTTTGGCAGTCCATAGAATCTTGCCATGGCTGAATCACTTGGTTTGATATTTAGTCGTTCGATTTTTGAGATGGCACCGTTATTCTCCAGTCCCACGAGTGCTGTGTTGATTTGTGTCACCATCTTCTTCATAGGATCTCCGTCGCACTGGCGGTAGGCATTTTGGTCATCGAGTAGAACGTTGGCCTTTTGGAGGTATTCAGACTTATCAAGTACCACTGTGGAGCGCCCCTTGTCCGCTGGCACTACTACGATGCTCCTGTCAGCATTCAGTGCCTTGATGGCGTCCTGCTCCGGCTCCTGGACACACCTTCGCTTTTGATGACGCTGAAATCTTAGCCCGAGATAGTGACCGGACAACCAGAGAAACACTTGAAGCATGGTACACTGCACCAAATTCCATCAACCGCTGTATGATGATTGTCCCGGCAGCTTACCAGGCGTTACGCGTGCGGCTCAATCAACGAAATCGCCGGCAGGAAGTCAGACGGGTCGCGACGACTAGCAACCCCACACGGGGCCAGAATACAGGCCCCTGAGTGAATATATATATATATATATATATCAGTAAGGGGGGTATGACAGCGTATGGGGGTAACCTGATACAGAACTGTTTCGGGCTTATTAGCCTTCATCAGCCAAGCAAAAGCCTGGCAGGCGGTCACCCGTTGGGGACCTCTGACCACCACATGAACTTTGTTTAGTTCGGAAGCCTATTCGATCGGTGTTTGCACATTCCCGAGTGAATATATACCCGATCAGCAGTGACAGCAAATGGCAGGTGGCGAGGCGCTGTTGAACTGCGGTTCGATGAGGTGCTTATGACCCATCTGATAGACACCAGTGGTGGTCCAACTGCGCTGTCTGTAAATGCGTTTGTTTGTGTTGTCCGACCAGCTGGTGTTCAGGGTTATGCTTGGCTAATGAAGGCTAATAAGCCCGAAACAGTTCTGTATCAGTTAACCCCCAGACGCTGTCATACCCCCCTTACTGCTTTTATGACTTGGCCGGAATCGGCCTGGCAGGCGGTCACCCGTTGGAGACCTCTGACCACCACATGAACTTTGTTTAGTTCGGAAGCCTATTCGATCGGTGTTCGCACATTCCCGAGTGAATATATATATATATATATATAT
>JAYGXS010000004.1:42766056-42823988 GCA_036362985.1 Ligula intestinalis | reverse complement strand
ATCATCATCATCATCATCATCATCATCATCATCATAATCATCATCATAATCATCATCATCATCATCATCATCATCACCATCATAATCCTGTACCTACAGCTCGTGTGAATTTTATTCAACTGCTCGAGTGGTTTATTCCATTTAAAGCAAATATGGTGGCTAGTAAACAGTCTGCTACGCAAGAAAGCCCAGTCTTTTGCCGAATGCTTATCATCGTTTTCATGACGTCCGGCGTCATTCAAAAACTTTTTGTTTCAAATAAACCACATTTTAACGATTCAAAATTGCCGGATTTTTCATGAAAGCTTCCTGTTTGCACACCCATTATGATTGGGACCTCTAGAGTACGGCCTAAAATGCGTGTAACATGCCAACATATGCGAAAAATTGATACTATCTCGCAAATCGCCATTGAGTGAGGTTGTAATACTGATTATAGTATAGTCTATTCAGAAGTCATTTCAGTCAAGATAGGATGCCGGCTTTTTAACAAGTCCTTTCTGACTGCTAAAAATATGTAAAACGTGGCTACTTAAGTAGTATGCATTTTCCTCATTGATTTTGACTGCTTTCATCAATTAAAATATATTTTATGGGAAACATAAGCGAAAAATAGTTCTTGTACTCTTTTGGTAGCACATTACGTCTTCTTTAAATTTGAAACTTTTGGTTTCAAAAAAGTTTCCGAATAATTTTCAAACCTACTGACTACTGAACATGAGTTCAAGGTTTAGGAACTACGTGCTGTGTATATCCTAAGGCAAAGTACGTTTTCACCTACGGTTTGAGGAATAAGTCACATAATTCTCATGAAATGCTGCACTGGCTGTGGATCATGCTGTAGAGAGTAAAGGCAGCATTAATAAATTGACGGATACGATTTATTATGAACGAACACCTCATAATCGTAAAAAGCTCAAAATTAGAAACATTGTTAAACACGAAATATACTGGTTCTTTGAGTATAATATTTAAAGAAGGCGTAATTTACTACCAAACGATTACAAGCAATAATTTTTTTCAATTAAATATATTTGAATAGATAAAGACTGTAAAAATCAATGAAAAAATGCATACTTTTTATGTATTCCCCTTTCACGGTACGTAAATTTTGTTAGCGGTCAAAAGGGAACTCATTAAAAAGCTGGCATCCTTGCGTGACTGAAATGACTTCAGAAGAGACTACATGCTGATCAGTATTACAAACCCACTCAATGCTGATTAGCGAGAGAGTATCAGTCTTTGGCATATGTCGGCATGTTCCACGAATTTTAGGCCGTACTGTAATTCAGACCTCCTCCACTCTTATCTATTAGCATCATCTTGACCCTAATCCCAACTTGGAACTTAAACTAGAATGTAAAGCTTACCCCTAACTTCATCCTCAATCTAATTTTCATGTACTTTGGCGGAAGGTCACATGCATTGGTCACGGCTTCTGCCTCCCTGTTCTGTTTCGGCGGCCATAGACGTCATACTTATCCCGTGAATTATCACGTCTTTTGATGTCCCTGAGCATTAACGGCTTCTTTTATTGTATTGGTTGCTACCTTTTAGCATGATGGTAAACGGGCTTCCTCCTTCGAAGTGACAATGCAGATTAAAAAGGCGTCTCTCCATTTCTATAAGCATATAAGGAAGAAGGTATGCTTTATTTTAGGAAATATCTTTGATATCCTTGATACTAGGTTGTCTGTAAATTACACCGTGTAAGCACGTCAAAACAGACCCAGAGCTTCATATTCGGTTCTTTAACTTCTCAGAATTCTGGGATATCGGAGGGTCTTGCCGTTAGGGACTGATTCTGATTAGATTTTTCGAACAGGTTGGACTATTACGCATTGTCGAATACCAAAAAGCAAATATCGAGCGTTATCATCAGAGTTCCACACGCTGATGAAAATTTGAGACACGGATGTCACAGGAGGCTGTGCAGCTCAATCGAGAGCCCTCGTGAACAGTCATATAGAAAGCAATCAAATGTCAAGCACAAATATCAAAAAAGACAAGGGAACTTGGGGTGACCATTTTTGGTTTGTGAGCTATCATCACCCGGCCATGCCCGGTCCTGGAGTTTGGATAGCCTGGGATTTAACCCAGATTTTTCTTAAAAAGCCAATTGTTACGTAGTCCAGCAGCCTGATATTTAAATACGACCTACTGTCCTGTTGATTATGATCATGAATTTTTGTAATGGCAGGAGCGGGCGTTAACCGATCAGGTGACGAGGCAAGCACGTTATTTTACGTTTGCAACTGAAGCTAGAGTCTTAGCGTAATGTCCAATAACAGCCAGTAATTAGATAATTGCAAGACAGCTGTAGATGGCTATGAAGAAAGAAGGCTTGTCGCAAAATCGAATTTTACTCGTGAATTTCCAAGCAAGTAACTCTTGCCCATCGTCAAACTAAATGAAAAATGATGGCTGGGATTTTCGCACTGGGCAGTTTGGGGGCAGAAGTTACATCGAATAGGGGTGAAGGTGCGGATGGGAACAGGGGTTAAGGTGACGCAAATCATGTTGCGATTGGCGCTGCAAGTGAGAGGAGGTGTGAACATTTAGATTGTGGATCATGTGTCCGGGGGATGCCGAATCAATGAAGTTCTGCTTGGCCGAACACGCATAGACTGCTGTTGTTTCCCGCTGGGTGCAAGAAAGTGGACCATGCGCACAAACCGGTAAAATTTAAATGGCGATCCACGTGCCTGGTGATACTGTTGGTGCCGGAGTGCCAAGCTTTTAGAAATTTTCGTTAGCCCTGGCGACCATTTCATTTCCGCCCCAATTGAAGCCATGCTCAAAATCAGTAGCGTGTGCAAACCCGAGAGACAATAGACCACGTCTTCCGATGGTGAACTTTTGCTCCTTCATGCGGGCCCCGAGTCTCCCACCTGCATGGCCTACGTAGACACTAGGGTAATCAGCACACGGCATGCAGTAAATTACATTGGCTTGGTGCTCTGCCGGTATGTGATCTTTAATGCGAGATAGAGCTGCCCTCAGGGAGGACAACGGCTTGTGAGCGATGCTGATGCCGAGCCAATTTAATTGTCAGGCGATCCCTTCAGTAAGTATATGCGTGTAGGGTAAGGAATAAAATATCTGCTTTACCACTTCGCCGTCAGAGCTCCAATATTCTGATTGTCTCTGACGTCAGAATCAGATGGATATATGTGACTGATTAGCCGTCAAAAACCAGCCTTGTGCACTGTAACAGATAATATTACGCATCGCAACCTCAACTCTCTCGTTGAACACATTGGAAGTAAAGCACAATGATCAGCAGCGTCCGGTTCCAACTACAACAATATCGTAATTTGGGTTGGCTTACAGTGGCTAAAAAGAAAATAACTTGACGACTGTCTTCTATTTCTTGCAGGTTTTTTAGCAGTATAATTAATTGAGCTGGGAATGAAGTGCTTCTGGGGGGTCGGACAAATGCTAAAATAGTTACAAAAAGCTGTGCAAAATTGACAACAAGTAATCAAAGACTCCACCGCCGGTATGCCCTTCATTAGAATAAATAAAACGACTTCAACTGCCTTTTTCCTCGTATTTTCTATTTGTTTTCTGCTTCAATGAACAATGTCTTGATGAGTTAGCTCACAAAATCACTGGGCGGATTCAGCGAAACTAGCATGAAAGACGTAATGGCCATTCGTCATTGCGTTGAATTTTGCAATTTCGCCTTTAATCAGCGGCATTCGGACATTGGAGCAACAACTGCCGCCGCCTTTGAGCGGTGAAGATGAAATTTTTGTATAAGAGAACAATTTTATAAATACGGCCCTTAGTATGTACACGTGGCTAAGATACAATCAAATTGGCAGGCTGATCTGATTCTATCTGAGCCCTGAGCTTATCTAACTGAGATATATTGGGGCGTGTATATTGCAACAGTCCAAATTTTCAATCAAAAGAACAACTGAGAGGGGGGTTGGTACAATTTAGCAAGCGTAGGCATGCCTTGAGGGAATATTGCGTGGGAGGTTTGATTGACAGCATAAATAACGATTTTATTGAAAGGCAGAGGCCAAATTGTGCTAACATTTGCTGTTGCACTTAAAAGGTGGTAACAAACTTGGCTGGCCTTGTGACTATGCGGTAGGCATTGCCCAAATACCCTTATTTTCTATCAGAATTTGTGCTTAAATAATGTTCCTCGTGCATATTATGAAATTTTATTCCTCTTAAACAGGCAACATCTGGCATTCATATGCGTACAAATTTTCATAGTTTGCTCAAATAACCAGGTTATTCATAACTGTGGGGCAGAATGTATCCTTTGTTTTAACGGAGCCCATGCACAATCTCAACAATCACAGTGCTTCAAGTGCTCGGAAGGAAGAATTGGCAACACAACTATTAGTAAGGGCTAGCAAAGGCTTTGCGCGTTGCGTCAAATTTGGCACTATCATCCACCTAAATGGAGAAAACTGTTAGTTACTTGCCTCTTATACAGTAGAAATATTGCCAGTAGAAAGGCATGCCTCCAAATATCGTGTGCGGATATGCGTGTATACCATAACAAGAACACAGAACAGCAACTGTATGAATGGGGCTCCAAGGCCTCAAATCATTATGTCGGGTAGGGATAGGACTCAATACTTTGTAGTGTGGTAGCTGCTCGAATACGCACGTCTCCCTGAAAAAAAACATTAAGTCGTCTACAAACGATTGATTGCTGCCACGCTCATACCACAATTGGGTATCATGTCGACCCCCACTACACTATGGCCCGGTGCATGTGGTTTTGGTCACAGCTCTAGCATTAAATTACCAGACCGACCAGTTTCGATGAGGCACGCTGGCCCTTCCCGAATAAACCAAGCCGGAAAGTACTATATCTGCCCAGCCACGTGGCAGGCCAAATTGAATCGTTGCGCATCTCTGGATGGGATTCAGACTTAGAGACCTTCAGTCTTAATCCCTCAGATGGTAACTTCGCACCATTGGCCGCTCGACCAGGCCAATGTACCAAATGTCTGAACCTGCGGTTCTTCTCTTACTAAACAGGATTACTATTGAAAAGACCAGATTGTACTTCAATTTTTACATAGTTCAACCATCACTAGAGTAAACCTAATCTGTCTCACAATGGTCTCAACCCACTTCCCGTTGCACTTCATCAGTCCGTGGTAAGTGCCAGTTTTTTGCTTCGTCTCTTAACTCCCAGACAATTTCGGTGAAACATCTTTAGACCCTTTTGCCATCGGCTACCAGCAATTCCGTCTCTTTTTGCATAAATCCACAGTTACTGTCGTTATGGTCGAGCAAAAAAGACTACTACAGTAGACGCCGTTGATCATGCAATATTTCGACATATGCGATAGACTAATACTCTTTCGCTAATCTGAATTGACTCCAGTTATGATACTGATCATTGACTAGTCTATTCTGAAGTCATTTAAGTCAAGATAGGATGCCGGCTTTTTAACGAACTTCGTTTCGACCACTAGCAAAACGTATCGATTGTAAAAACTCAATACTTAAGTAGTATGCCTTTTTATCATTGATTTTGACTGTCTTTATAAGTTCAAATATATTTTATGGAAAACATGCACCAGAAAATTATTTGTTGTACTTGTTCGATAGAAAATTACGCGTTCTTTAAATTTTATACTCAAAGAAAGGGAAGCTTTCGGTTTTAAATAAGTTGTCCAATTGCCGAACAATTTTTTAAACGAGTGAATGCTACACTCGAATTCAAGGTTTAAAAACTGCGCACTGTGTGCATCCTGTTTAAGGGAATGTACAGTTTCGCCTACGGTCTGAGAAAGACGTCGCCTAGAAGTCCTCGACTACTGAAATAGATTCGGAATATATTTTATGCAGCATAGGCGGCACTAAGAAATTGACGGATGCGATTTATTATGGATGAAGACCTAACAATCGTAAAGAAAGCTCATAATTAGCAACTAATTTAAAACCGAAAGCTACCCCTTCTTTGAGTATCAAATTTAAAGAGCGCATAATTTGCTATCAAACAAGTACAAAAATAATTTTCTCATGCATTTTTTCCATCAAATACATTTGAATTTATAAAGACAGTCAAAATCAATGATAAAAAAGCAAACTACTTAAGTAGTCAGTTTTTACAATTGATACGTTTTGCTAGGAATCGGAACAAAGCTCGTTAACAAGCCGGCTTCCTAACCTGATTGAAATGACTTCAGAATACAATACAATATAAACAGTATCATAACCGTTGTCAAGTTCGATTAGTGAAAGAGTATTAGTCGTTCGCATGTGTCGAAATATTGCATGATCAACGGCGTCTACTGTATAATGACCCAACTGCAGATACAACGCGACTGTCAGCCCATGCACACAAGGGTCAGCCGACGCCAATCCGGTTTTACCAATCATATTCCCGAGACTGACTGACAAATGACCTCGTTGGGGGCACTGTGATGACTTTCGCACTCTCGCTCCTCGAAGGCCGGCTCTCTTGGCTGTGATCGTGCGCTCATCCAGCTGCTAACCTCCCCCCAATCTATTATCCAATGGCTTTCTACAGAATGTACTATTCCTCCCACTTAATGTTCCATTTCTTCATCTCTTCTCACACGGAACTGGGCCGGAAGATCGCAGCAGTTATGGTCTGTCCCTACTAACCTAAAACAGTGCAACACCACCACCTGAGAAGGGCAGGAATGCCGAATATCGCCTTTCATCTTATGTAGGTGAGTTTTCCGCGTCAAGGTGAATCCACCCCTAGAGGATGGTTTTACCGCCCTAGACGCCGCATTTCTATCCGGCGAGGGGAGTGCAGGTGACATCGTGTATCCTCCCCCCTCCCCGGACAAGCTACTTAGAAATCCAAAGACCGCCTTGGAGTTGCAACAATATCTGCTCGTGGGCAGCTTTTGAACAGTTAACATAACTTATGCTTGGGCGTTAGGGCTAGCCAGGTTAGCTAAGAGATTAATTTTCTGATAGACTGACATGGTTTCTTGGATGGGCTGATGAGCCCTTATCAACCTCGACAGAAATCATTTGTAGCACCGGTGGATACCCCAGATCCTGCCCTGTACGATCCCTCACGACAATAGGTTGAGGAGTTCAGCAGTCCGTGCTACTACTTTTTGTATAAGTATAAATGCGTATGAAGAAAATAAAAGGTTCTTCGGAAAAATCAAGATGTACTTGTAAATTTTCGAGTTCGTGACATGTGCTCTTCAGCAGACGAAATAAAAAAAGTTAGAAGGAGAAAGATAACAGTAAACAGTTTAAGGAAACAGAATGGCTAGACCAGTGGCATGTGAGGTGAGCCATAGCTTTTGTTTGGGTATGTCCACCGTACAGTTTGTATCTAGGGTACGGCAGCTTTGCTGGGAATCTTCAAGTAGTTTTGGTTGATTAGTAGATAACTGGGCCATGCTTGTTATTGTGCGCCAATTTTTCATACTGGTTTGGTTGACATCTTTCTTCTTCTTAGATATTTACCAGTCCCCTTTTAAACGGCCTGTTTATTGTTCCGGCAATAGTCGCAAACCCTCAGTAGGGTATTTATTTCATCCAAAAGCAATTCGCCATGACTATGTGTTCTGCTTTTTACAATATTACACGCTTTATATACTAAGATGTCTTAATAAGTGCGAGCGAATTTTATGCTGCCTTGCCTGAAGAGTAAATTGACTGCAGACTGATTCTTTTCCAGTTATAGAAAGCCCTTACTGCCACGCTCCTGCAGTAAGCTTGCTGTTCCGTATTGGTGGATTCTATACGAGCGGTGAAGTTGAGCGGCTAAATTCGACCCTAGTGTGATTAAATTCATGGCGCGAGGTGGGTCGTTTGTAGCACAAAAGGTTAGAACGTTGGCTTCCGGTAAAGGCTTGCTCTACTATGCGGGTTCAAATCCCATTGAAAGCTTCGAGTTTTCCACAAGAAGGTCATTTCAAATTAAGCAAATCTGCCAAAGCTCCTGATAATTATGCCTCAATACCTTTATAGATCTATAAAGCACTCAAATCAGTGCAGACTCTGTCCATGCTTACGACAATAACGGTCATATTCTACCAGCTACGTCAGATGTAGTTGTGCTGCTGATATTTTAACAAAATAATTCTCAAAAAGGAAGTATTTTATTATATACACGCCATTAATTTTAACAGCTGGCGATGGCACTGACGCCAAGGTTAGTAAATCGGAGATCCTCGTGTACCATAAGACTGGAGTACAAAAAGTTTCATCAGCAACTGAGAGTTATGTAAGGGCAATGGCCGTGTACCTCGAACTCAACTCAACAGCATTGGCGATGGCCCCTTCTTGAAACTGCCCTCATGGCACGGCTTATCGGTAGGCATTCTAAAACGCATTCACTGAAGCATCCTATGCATAGAGTCAGGGATCAGGTCGTTTGTGTCCCGCGTACACGGACCGTTTAAATGTATGAGCGCCAACCTCTGGCCGTTTGGCTTTAATGCATCTGTGGTTGCTGGGTGAGAGAGAACGGGGTAGATGTTAAACAAGTCTTCTTCACGCGAAAATCATAGTTGCCCTCATATTCTTTGGCACGTAGTGCACGACTTTGTTGACGATGATCAAGTTGCTAGAACTCTCTGAAGATCTCTCAAGTAAGATAGAATTCTTTATAAAATATGTTCCAACCGTAGATCGAGCAACTGTCCAAACTTCTAAGTCATGCAAAGGATAAGAACTGACGGTCCTTTGCATCCTCAATTAAAGAGGATATGCGTCCACATAAACTGTTATGAAAGATCACCGAAAGAATCACAATTGATTCAGTTGAAATAAGAATTTGAAAAAAAAATTCCAGGTGAGTAAAATTAATGCTCAACGATGGAACTCACAAAAATATTTAAATACATTTGGCCCATATGTATATTATGTCTTCTCATACAAACAAGGATTTGGCCTGATGGTTGTGGTGATCTGAGCACAAACACTGCTTGGACCCTACTTCATCACCTACATGTTGCTCTGGTTAAGGATGACGTTCAAATTTATCCTAGCATAAACATAACCCTCACCCTAGGCATAAAGACAACCCTATCTTACCTGGAAGTCGACAAGAAGCCACCTGGATCCTTTTATCAAGTCCTGTTTAATGGGCCATATAGTACATTCTTATCTTTGAACTCTTACGTTAAATGTGTAACACTTGTGAGAAAAAATTAAAGCGCAGACCTTAAAAACATCGCCTCTAGGTTCTGGCAAAGCAGCCGTCTACGTGATAACGCCTCGAAAATTATCAGTTTCACTTTTATTGGCACTTACAGTCATGGATGCATACAAACCGGAATCCTACACCAGGCGCCACGTATTGCAGTACCCTGTTGTGACAAAGGGCGTCTTGATACGTTTATTGGATTTACCACAGAGAAGGGAAGATGACCTAGTCTCGGACAAAAATGGGAGATTACTCTGGACGCGGAAAATCGAATGCGCCACATAAATGTAAGTAGGTGACACCAAATATCGAGTTTTGGTTTAATAACACCTTCATGGTCAACGAGCCTAAAGTCTTCGTAAGAGACTGCAACTGTCTGGTCCGCAAACTGCGTCAGTCAGGCTTCTGTATGCTCGGAGAGTAAGTTGTCACGTGATGCTCCTGGGGCCGGAAACTGCTTTCAGTGACAGGCTAAGCTGTTGAGTCATTAACATGCAAATAATCAAGATTGGCGCTGAATTTACCCTAAGTGCGGTGCGCTTGAGAAGTCTTCTCTCTTTTTTGAATAACATTTCCATAATTTCATGCAGGTAAATGTAGCATTATACGTGAAAAGTTAAGAAAGGTCTTCAGGCAATTACGAGGCTATAAAACCTGCCTGTTTTCCTTTCCATTTGAATTTGGGGAATGTAGCCAATAAGCGGTGCTCACGTTGACGTGACTGTCAACATCAACCAATAGGTGGACGCAAAACTGGTGGGAAGCAAATACAAATTTATCTGGCTCAAAGTTCAAGGAAGTGCAGCTACGTTTTACGCTTTCTGCAGGATGAGAGGCGTGCAACTGACAGAAATTGAACGAAATCATACGACAGCAAAGTAGTTGGCGAGCGTATGTATGTTTTCGATAAATTCTCGTCAGACCAGTTCATTTATATGTTACCGGCTTACAAGTTAAAACGTGTTCGTCTTTTCGTACAAGTGAGTCGTGGGAATAGGGAGAGGGGTCGATAAGTGAAGGTTGGTTATGCGGGAAGGGTCTGCTGGAGCTAGCCCAGGGGAAGGGAAAGGAAGAGGGGATATGATGGAGACAAAAAAGAGTGCGGACGAGTCCATGCTGCTGAGTAACTGTGGGCTACACTTAGTGCAATGGGCTGGAAATTTTGCTCAGCTGACAGTATTGAGGACCTACTTCGCGAGAACGGCTATACTAAGAGATGTATTACAAGGAATATGGCTGCGAAGCAAATAAAATCACCACACTTACTATGGAAAAGAAAACACTATTCCTCAAATTTCCCTTTCGAGGGGACGCAGCAAGTGAACTCCTTGACCAAGTCTTGTCATTAACCCTACCAGCAGCGAGAGTTTAAGTATTATTATCAATTAACCCAGTCTCCCGGGGGAAAGTAAAGATGTGCAATTATTCCTCTACTTGCGCCTGTGGAGTAGGTTATATTGGTCGTATGAGGCGGCACCTATCCAAAAGAACAAAGGAACACCTCCCGGCATGGCTGAGAAAATAGGAAGTCATGAGCATAAAGAGCTCTGTTATTGCGCACATGGTTGATTCCGGACTCTGTGTGGACTCCAGCGAAACCTTCTGGGTAATCTATAAGGTGGCATAAAAATCTCCAAATACCCTGGGTCAGCACCTGCTAGCAACAGCAGAAGCGATCGCCATCAGGTTGATTAAGCCGGTTTTGTGCAGCAAAAGAACCTCCTGCAAGCTCCGAGTTTGGCGTGGTCCCCAAAAACATAGCAGGATGCACTCGTCCGCGCTCTTTGTCTCTATCATAAGAAAGGCGGAATGCGCAGGTGTTCCTTCTCGCCACCTGGATTGAGGCCAACCCGGCAAGCCACCTGAGACGGCAACTAAAGGTTGCGTACACAATAAAACCTTCATTCTAGTGATTTTTGCCTTTTACCTTCTACCTAGGATCCGACCTGGTGATCGTAGTGATCCGAGTGCACCCAACACCCAGAGCGCTACAAATTGGTGCCCCAAACATTGAACGCGCCTTCTTCGGAGCACAACCACTGCTCAATTCCTTCTGCTATATCTAATGACTTCTTCACGAGATTCCAACTCGACTTCACCGTACTATTTTCCCTGCGTCACTCGTCGTGCCCATGGATAGGGAAACGCGGTTGCCGATACCCGGTCGCGAATCAAGATTGATATCATCAACAACGCTCAGACATTCATGTCCAGGTGGAACCCCAATCAATTTATTTAGAGCATACATCCTAATGTGTTGCTATCCCATCACATCGCTTCTGTAAACGAGACATTCCTCCGCCCATCAACAACGACATCATCATTCGTGAGTTCTTTTCATGGTTCATTCAAAATGCAGTTTTGTACGCATCGATGGATTTTCATACTTTCGACACTCTACTCTATCTCAATTTTTGTCTGGACGACATTGAGCCTATTTCACTGACGCATTCGTCCGACTTAGCTCTCGTTGGGACGCCCCGTTTTAGAAATCGTCCTCTTATGAGCGAGGTCACACCAGCACGTATCTTCCTTCTACCAACTTGCTGACTCACTGGCAAATGTAGTCGAGATGCTCCTTCCTCCTAGCAACGTGCCGACTCACTGGCATACGTAGTCGAGATTACCTTTTTTCCTACCAGCATGCCTATTCAAAGGCACACTTAATTGAGTACAAAAACACATCCTCTTCTCCTTCCAACGTACCGACTCACTGGTAAGCGTTCTCGAAATCACGCCAAAACATTCTTCGGCTGATGCCAAAACCGCAACTGAATACAGATCGCAAGCTTGTAGCGGGTCATGCCTGGCTGACTAGCTCGCGTCGAAGTGCACTTTCCCAAACGCTCACCGATGTGCTTTCTCGACGTCTCAATCAGCCAATCATAGTTCTCGCATCTATGAGGCAACGAATGAGGAGATTGCACGCGTGCCTGACACAAGTTGCCTCTCTGCCCAAAATCTCCAGGCTGACCTAGCCAATGAAAGACCTCCCTCTCTCTGTCTTCTGGCCCGACTACTCTAAGACCTCACTTGGGCTCGGTCAACCTACTAATCGGACGTATCTCTCCCAAGTAAATCTATTCTCCTCTTCCGTTGTGTACACAATAAACTCTTCCATCAACTCTGGCCTTTAAAGACTTCTCTCTTCTCCACCATTTAGCCATGGTCTGAAGATCGCAGTTGCACGGTTAGACTCTCTTAACTCCCTGCGATATTGGTGACTTTCCGACGTGAGATGAACACTCAACTTCTCATCTGGCTGAGCTCAATCATCATCAAACCTCCCTCGTCTTCAATTGAATTTATCCTGTGTCATCTGATGTGACCGCGATATGTAGACTTTCTGCACCGACATCCTGTCGTGAAGCGAGGTCGAGATCTTCAACCGCTCACAACTTCTGATGTGGCCTGCCTTTCCCTGCGTATTTGGCGATTTATGGACATGTCCCTACGTATTTAGTGATTGGCATTCGCGACTTACTGCCGATAGCCCATTCAGCCCAGGTCATGGTTACTTTCCAATCCAACATAGATGTCCCGTTATGAGTGTCAGCACCCAGATCTCCTTCTCAATCTCCACCCTTCCTTCTACTGCCAACGATTCTTCTGGTTCAACTCATACTGATACGGCATACTGATTTGCTGTTGAAGTTCAACCCGGCCAACCAGGCTCCCTCCAACCCTCACTTGGGCCTGGTCAACCTACTGATCGGACTTATCTCTCCCAAGTCAATCTATTCTCCTCTTCCGTTGCGTATACAATAAACTCTTCCATTTACTCTGGCCTTTAAATACTTCTCTCTTTTCCACTAAGTAACCATGGTCTGAAGATCGCAGTTGCACGGTTAGACAATCTTAAGCCCCTTTGATAAGGTTCTCCATAGATTCCAACAGGAACCATTACTGTTACACACGAAAAACGCTTCTGAATCTGCATGTCACTGGGTTATCTTCTTCTTTTCAACGTTCGCTCACATTCGGCACATTCACTTCGTTCTGTGTGTGGCTTCGCCAGTGGCCACTGCCACCTGAGACAGCAAGTCAGGATTCTGTGCACGATAAAACCCTCATTCTGGTGACTCTTGCCTTTTATCTTCTACCTGGTATTCAACCTGATTATTGTAGCGATCCTAGGACAACCACCGCTTAGATCGCTACATGTTTCAACTAGACAATAATTTAAAAAGTCAGTTCGGCAAACATATGTTTCCAGCAATTACTCATTAGGCTTACGCAAAATGTGAGTATGTCAGATACAAGTAAATTGACACACAGGCCTAGTCATATCTGCGTCCTTAGCTCCACTGACTGACAGTTAAGTAGAACTGTATATTGCAGCAATCAAACTTGTCAGTAAAGCGAGTAGCTGGAGGAGGCCATTTGGCAGGGATGGACAAGCCTTGATGGAATAATACATAGGAAGCTTGATTGACACCATGAATAAGCATTGTGTTGACCTTTGCTGGCTTCATTTAAAAGGTGTCTTTTGACTATGTTACAACCGCATCCAGATGAATTTTATTAGGAACATTTTCGCCAGAAAATACTCAACGTGAGAAGCAAGTCTACATATAACCATTGTTCTTATAACTGCGGAAGAAATTGTATCGGTTGGTCAAATTTAAACGATAAATAATCTTCACAGTGTAAAAGAAGTGTTTTCAGTTTCTGGGATGCAGCTTTTAGCGATGACCTAAAAAGGCTTTAATCTTTGCGCTAACATTGAGCCTATCCTCCACATAACACTCAATTAATTCCCCATAAGATCACTTAATTCCGGAAGTATGAAAGGCACGCGTTAAAATATATTTAAAATAATTTAGTAAAATAAGTTCTTTGGGAAAATGTTGTTTATTGGCTGAATTTTCAGCACTGGCTCACCAGGTCGTCATCAGGCGGATGGGAATCGTACGAAGCAGTTAATCCACAATGATGGCTAATAGGGGTTAATATAGTGGGTCAGGGTAATTGTCACCCCATTTTGATTATGCAAAACTGCACACCAGTTTGCGTGGGACGAAACTCGCATTGCTGGCTCCTGTCCATACAGGAAAGGCCGTGAATTCTTAGAAGCCATCAACTCCGACGACTCGTGCATCAACAGGCACGTCGAATTGGACGTGATGTACATCAACCTCAGAGAAGCACGGAAGAAACGACAGCCTACCCGGACTGGAGGAAGCCAAAGTCAACCACCCCCGACCGCACCATTAGATGCAGTCGACTATCAGTCTCCAACCAACCGCATAATTACATGCGGGTAACAACTATTTACTTCCCCACTGACCGCATAAGCACATGCGGGTGACAATTACCCTTACCCATTAAATAAACCCCTATTAGCCATCATTGTGGATTAATTGTTTCTTACTATTCCCATTCATCTGATGACGACATGGTGAGCCAGTGTCGAAAATTCACCCAATAAACAACATTTTTCCAAAAAACTTCTTCTACCGAATTATACCTCGTGGGATGTCGACTTTCTAGTTCATATTTAAAATAGTTCCCCGTTAACGTTTTCAGGGCGCCACACACACACGTTTCTGTTTCCCCTCTGTCTCGTGAATATTTCCTAACAACCACCGGCCAATCCTATTTCCTTATGCCTTTGCCAAATTCCCCAGTCCTTCTAAACAACATTTGCTGCTGTTATGTTCGAATAAAAACGAGCCTACCACATCAATAAAGCAGGCCTGCCAAATATTGCTTTCCATTTCCTTTAGCTGAGTTTCCCACGCCTGGGTTCATTCACATCCGGACATTTTTTACGTGCACTGCACCCTGGCGAGGAAAGTGCAGATGGCACCTTTCGGCATTCCCTGGAATAAAATGCTCATAAATCTCAAGTGGAACTGGCAGTACAGTTTTAAAACGGGACGAGTGAGTACCTCTAGCAATCGATGAGCGTCCATCAGTGAATTTAAAGAATATTATTGCAGCAATCTCTGCTCGTGGGAACCCTTTTTTAACTATTTGTGTAACCTCGTCGCGACCATTATGTCGACCATAGTTGGCTATTAGAACAAAAACATATACAGTTTCTTGTTCGGGCTGATGAGGCCTTTTTATTCTTGACTGAAACCATTGTTATGTGGAAAATAGTTGAGATGTTCAGCGGTCAGTGGCTGGATTGTCTTCACTTGAGAAACCATGTCTATTATGTGTCATAAACGTACAAATTGAAACATCTCTCGTGTTGTTTAACCTAGGAAGCGCCGCATGCCTTAGAAATATCCAGTGTCCAGTCCTCGCCAGACGAAGCACCCAGGGTCGGTGAATACTTGACCAGATCGGTGTACACCTATGTACTAATATCCCAACATTTTTGAGTGAGATATGGAGACTCGAACCTCCCATTCCGATATGAAACTTCATTTAATTCTCGTCGGTTTTTCATGGCTGTGCTTTTCAGGCATGCATGACGCTGGGAATATGCCCATTCCCACGACTACTCTGTTAGCATACACCTGCGCAAGCGGCGCACCATTCCCAGGCCCGCGAACTCCTCCTACGCAGCTGTCACAAGAGCGCGACGTGACTATCGATTTTCCCCTGATCATGATTGGCCCATGTCGCTCGATGTCTCTCTCGCGTTCCCCTTTGAAGTACCTGCACGTTTGGTCTGACTCGACATTGCGCTTGCTTGCACTGACGCGCTGTACCGTGCTCCTGTCTGAGTAGACGCTTTGTCTGGCCGACTTGTCTTCTCACTGTCTCTCTACTACGGGCTCTTGTGGTACCGGTTCGTGCTGATTAGAAGAACCCAAGGCAGGTCATAACAATTTGGCAACACAGTCTTTCATTCTAAGATGGAGGAATTGTGCGTGGACTTGAAGCTGATGTTGCAAAAGCAGCTGAAGCTGATGGAAACCCTCACCACCAAGATATCCACCCCCTCCACGGGCCAATCGAGTTCTGCTGGTGGCTCACAATCCGTCGATTCCATCGCCAGCAGCATCACCGAATTCTTGTATAACCCGCAGGCCCAGATTACCTTTGACTCCTGGTACGAACGATACGAGGATTTATGCTCTGTCGATCTCACTGCCCATGAAGACGCATGGAAGGTACGACTCCTCCTTCGCAAACTGGGTCCAGCCGAGCACAAACGCTACACGAACTTCATTTTGCCCAAGAATCAAAGAGACATTTCCTTCGCGGACACGCTGAAGACGTTGTCGCAGATTTTTGGTGATCAGGCTTCACTGTTCAACACCCGATTCCAGTGTTTCCAGCTGCGCAAACGGGAATCTGACGATTTCATCACGTACGCCAGCATTGTGAATCGCGAGTGTGGGCGTTTCAAACTCGGCTCTCTAATCGAAGACCAGTTTAAATGCCTTATCTTCATCTGCAGCCTACAGTCCCCCAAGGATGCCGACATCCGGACACTTCTTCTGTCCCACGTGCAAAAGAGCAGCTCAGTTACCCTCCAAGAACTGGCTGCCGAGTGTCAAGCACTTATAAATCTCAAGCACGATTCGGCCATGGTCCAAGGCGCTTCGACTGCTGGCTCCGTGAATGCGATCGCAACAGCTAAGCCACCCCTGGCAAGGCGGCCCGAGCCAGCTCCCAAGGCGAACTCCCCGCCCTCTCCTTGTCGGCACTGTGGCGCGTGGCATTTCCAAAGGGGCTGCACATTTCGGCAACATCGCTGCCAGAACTGGAACCAGGTGAGGCATCGTGATGGGTTTTGTTAATCCTCCACTCCTGTAGGCAAGCCCGCCCCTGCCAATTCCAATCAAAAGCGCCGCTTTCACTCAAAAAGCAAGTCAAAGACTCAAACTCTCGGGAATTCTCTCAGTCAGTCGGCCACCTTCCAGGTTAACGCAGCTGATCGCCGGAAGTTCTTTGACCTATCTCTCAACGGTCATGCTGTTCGCCTACAACTGGACACTCCGAGGCTCTCTGGCACTCACTTGGCGCCCCCTCTATGCAGCAGACTTCTCAGTCCGCCACAAGTGCGTGCGGTGGCCTTGTCGGGTTAATGGGGCAACTGCAATGCTGTGTCTCCTTCCGGGACACTAACATCACTGCTACCTGCTACATTACCAAGCCTTATCCCAATCTTCTTGGTCTCGACTGGATCGATCAACTTGGCTTGGTTGATTTGCCGCTCCGGCTTGTTTGCAATCAAGTGCAGACTCCGGCTATAACTGCAGTCCCCGATAACGATATTTCCCAGGCTGCCCAGATGCCTGCTCCTCAGTCGCCAGATCCATGGCAAACTCCGGTTAGGCCCTAGTCTCGTGTGCACCTCGACCTCGCTGGCCCACCCGACAGTGTAACTTACCTACTCGTGGTCGACGCCTACTCAAAGTGGCCCGAGATTGCACCGCTGCAGCCGGCAACCGCCTCTGCTACTATCGCCTCCCTACGGCGCATCTTCAGCCAGCACGGCCTACAGGATGTTCTGGTGTCGGATAATGGCTCGCAATTTACCGCATCGACCTTTGAGGATTTCTGCCGCCAACACCACATCCAGCACCTGCGCTCCACGCCCTACCATCCCCAGTCTAACGGTCAGGCGGAACGCTTTTTCTACACCTTCAAACGAGCCCTGTTGAAAGCTCGTGGGGAGGGGACTACGGATAAGATACTCCAGGCTTTCCTGTTCTCATACAGGACCATCCCTAACGCAGCGTCAACTGGTGGTGTCTCCTCTGCTAAATCCTTAATGGGCCGGAAACTTTGAACGAAGTTCCACGCGCTGCTGCCTACTAATCTGCCGTCCCCACAGCGACTTACACCTGTCTCTCGTGGCAAGATCTCTGTCGGAACACCGGTCTCTGTTCGTGACTACCGAGCAGGGTTCCCGAACTGGATTAAGGGGACGATAACAGCGCACAGAGGCAGCATGTTGTTCGACGTCTCCGTCGGTGATGACACCTGGGTTCGTCACCACAATCAGATCCGACGGCGGCAGCAAAGCAACCAAACCGGAACTCAAGCAGGCCTTTCACTGCCTCTCGATATCCTGATGGACACCTTCGCTATTACAGCGGACCAGTCAGCTCCCGAACTGACTCCTGCAGCCTCTTCGGATGTATCGCTTTTGGAACCAGCTCCTGCCCCCGCACCGGTAGACCTGAAACTTCCCACAACACGCCGGACTAACCGTGCTCGCCAAAGTCCGCAGCGCTTACAGATCAATCCACGCCACCAGCGGTACTGACACACTTGAAGGGGAAGTGCTGGGGATGTGTCCATTCCCACGACTACTCTGTTAGCATACGCCTAACAGATTGATAGCCTGCGCAAGCGGCGCACCATTCCCAGGCCCGCGAACTCCTCCTACGCAGCTGTCACGAGAGCGCGACGTGACTATCGATTTTCCCCTGATCATGATTGGCCCATGTCGCTCGAAGTCTCTCTCGCGTTCCCCTTTGAAGTACATGCACGTTGTGTCTGACTCGACATTGCGCTTGCTTGCACTGACGCGCTGTACTGTGCTCCTGTCTGAGTAGACGCTTTGTCTGGCCGACTTGTCTTCTCACTGTCTCTCTACTACGGGCTCTTGTGGTACCGGTTCCTGCTGATTAGAAGCACCAAGGTGGGTCATAACACATGGTCTCTTGTACACCGGCCTGCCTGTCAGTAGTCATAAACACTCACTAGAATAACTATTTCATCAAAAAATAAATAGCTGCGACTACCTTTTCTAATACTACTCACCAGCCAAACAGAGAGTTTTCTTTATAGAAAGTTTACTTTATCAAAGTGTGAAAATTAAAACAAAAATAATACCTCAAATGCCTGTAGAGTTTTGGGATTTTTCGATCCTATAAACGTTTTCGGCAAAATTTGCTTACGTAGCCTCACTCATATACCCCTAGTACCGGCATTTTTGTCCTGCGAAAACGGTAGTTATAGAGTTTTGTGGGGTAGGAAATAGGATAAGCAGCGAAGGAATTTTTTAGCAGTAAGTGTTAAGTGAAAAAATATAGTCGAAGTTGCTTCCCGCGTCCGCTGGGAGAGGTTGTTCCGCATGTAAATTGAAGGTGCGCGTGCCGCTTCACGCCGCGAACTATACTAATCTAACTCCAGAACGGTAAGGTTGACCTCAGATAAGTTGAAGTAGAAGACCTCCTAACCACTATTTCACCTTTTCGGGAAATTCAAGAAACCTGCAGTTTGGTAATCGGGTTTCTTCCGCAATAAGTTAAAGGATAATACAGTTTATGAAAATTTGTAGATATAAATCAACAACACTTCTAAACACAGTAAAATAAAAATGCATTTGGCATTTATTAAAGTATATTCCACCGCGTGTACTAAGTTACCGCCCATAAAACCCGATAACCATCTTTTTCGTAGGAAAACATGCAGGTTGTAGGGATTAATGGGTTGGGCTACATAAGCTACTGTTGCCAAGTTTTCATGCAAAACAAAACTTAATTTCCCTCTGAGCAGATTTGAAAACGAGGTTTACGCTGATTAGATTTTTAAAAAGTCGACAACAGAGCACTATCATCTATAAAAATGCTAATGAAACAACTAGTTGCATAATAAGCATCGTATGCTGTGTCCCTTAGAATAATAGAATATATTCGCGCTTGATACGTAATGGTCAAGTAAATTTTATCGAGTATTAGGCGGCATCTTTCTAAGACTAAAATAACTGTGCTTAGGCGCCCGGCTTTGCACCATTCATCTCTGATAAACTCGTCACGCACTTTTGTCCTTCAGGCCTCTCGTAAAGTTCGTTTGTCAACGAAAAAAAACATTGTTGTGTGAGTGGATGTATTTGACGAAGGGCGAGCCAGTAGAGTTCCACCACCCTCCCATCAGCGATCCGAATACTTAATTAGCCCTTAAATTCTCTAAAAGTACACAGAATTCACGTCACCGTACGCCCCCCCCCAACCCCATCCCAGTTCGTGTTAACCTCTGCCCCCAAAACCACTAGTGCAACATTCCCCAGCCCTCACTTTTCATTGAGTCTGACGACGAACAACTGCTACATGCTCGAAAATTCGCAAAAATAACTCGATTTTCCGAAGATATGTTTTCTTTTCATCATATCATCTCAGTACGCAACTTACTTCAGTTATCCAAGAGTACATATGTCAGAAAAAAGGCCGCCTATTCTTATTTTAGCAAGCGTCACCTGCTTGCAAGTATGCCAGGACTGTATTTGTGGAGCTGTTGTTTTAGCCAAAATGTCCCCTGCAAAGTGGAAATTCCAGCAAAAATGTGCGCAATTTATTCAAACGTTTGGAGTAGAACTAACGCCAGTGTCGCTTCCCTCTTATACTAATGGGATTAAATGCATAAATTAACCAGCATATCTTGTATTCATACTTTTCGATGGTTCATTTAAAAAATGGCCGTATAACAGGAACTCGGCGATACACCATCTGCAATGTCTTCTTGGTAATCTGACTTTACCTGTATAAATTCTCAAAAACTCTCAGTGAACCATGATACGTATGGAGTTGTAGCGCGTCTGCAGCCCAACCCCTCCTAACGCGAGAAACCACAGACGAGGTCTCGTAGGAGTAATCTCGGTCACTCAGTCGCGCTCGACCCAGCGCAATGGCTCATGTCCGCATGCGACGCATAACCTTTGTCCTCGTGCGACTGGGGTACACACAGGCACTCAAAACTGATCAGACCAATCATCGTCCTGAAGCTGTCTCACACAAAGCCCGTCCTGGGCCTTTGTGACGATTCCCGCACTGACGGACACTCAGGATTCCGCCCATCAGAGTGCGGGAGCAGGCAGCGTCGTTGGCCTCTGTGACGACTCCAAGCTTTCACACGGCCCTCACGATCGAACGCCATGCCAGACCGAGTTGCAACTTCCTCCTAACTCTTCTGTACAGATTATAATAGTATAAACAGGCTCGTAGAGCTTGACTCACACTATACCGGATTTCGTGCATGGTCTAATAATCTGGACACAGCCTGAAACAACAACTGGCTCTCTGTGCCCGGTCAAGTGGAATTTCTCTGACTCTTAACCAGCCCCCCCCCACCCTCCCCCGAACACGCGGCCCTTAGTCCAAACGCTAACACCCCTCCCCTCTCTCACTAGCACAACCTTTCGCCGCGGGTGTCACGTCACCATAACCCTTCCACCCAATCCCCACCTTCCCTCCCCCGTCCGTTGTAACCTCTGCCTCCAAAACCTCGAGTGTGACATTCCCAGCCCTCACTTTTAATTTAGTCTGACGATGAACACGTGATACTTGATCGAAAATTCACGAGTACAACTCGATTTTCCGAAGATCTTCTTTTTTTCATCATATCATCTCGGAATGCAACTTACTTCACTTATCCAAAAGAATACATTGTTCCTAACAATCTGGCTTTCTCAAGACTTCTCCCATCTCCTAGGAAACATGGCCTGTAAGGTCGCAGTCGTAAGGATTAATAGCGTTAGCGCTACGCGATAGAGTCACTACCGAGTTCGCGTGTGGCCAAAGTATACGGCCATTTGATTTTTTTCAGCCATTAATACCACAACGAATTCCGACCGTTTGCTTTACTGCCTCAATCTGAGCAGGATTGATGGGGTAAAAGAGAGCAAAAGCAACGCGGAGGTAGCACGAGTATACTTCCATTTAAGCAATGGCCCGCGACAGTCATGACAGCCCCGATCTCTTAGGCGTTCGCAACAGACAAATTGTTGACCTAGTAGAAGGTTTCTCAAGAAGTTTGAAATTCCTGATGAAACATTTCTCAACTGGAAATTGAGCAGTTGTTAGAACCTTCAAGACAGGCAGAAGTCAGGCATAAAGGGTGTTATTTAATCCTAAAATAGTCTGTGCTTTCAAGCGCTTAATTTATGAGTTCTGATCCATACTGTAAGGTGCCATTTCTGCCTAGCCAGCATGCGTTACTAGGCCCTCTTTTCTGTCGTACACGAACACTGTTATGGGGAATAAGCGTGCACGTGCTGTGCATACAGCAGTCCGAAAAGATCACACAACATTTAACTCCTAATTATTCACGGAGTTTGTTGCACTTTAGCGTCCTACACATGCGACAAAGAACGCTATCCTGTTGGCACACAAATGACCCCCTTCTCCGAATATCTCCGCGGGACATTCTACAGTATTATTCTGATTGGAAAATTTGTTCTAGCGGTACATTGCATCTATTTGTGCACTATTCAAATACCTTTTTTCGGAGGATTTAGTCCTACGAATGGCCCAAAGTCTGACAATATCTTAGTCCATATATATAAACATAAAACACATGGAAAAGAGTTCCGCGCTTATGTATATCTGCGGAAGACCGACCGCGGTAACTTGAAAATGCATAATTAAATAATACGGCCAATTCTCCTACTATCCGAAAGAATCGAGATTATTTGTTTATACAGTGGAGTCCGGTTAATGTGGACAAGGTTAATGTGGACAACCGCTTAATTTGGACAATTGGCCAGGAACGGAATTTCTCCATAGTAAAATCCTCCGGTTAATCTGGACAGCCACCGCTTAATGTGGACAGCACCAAGCTGTCAACGGGTCGGTCGACCCACAGATTTTGTCAAAAATCCAGTCCAAATCGCCCGCGGCGGGGAATTCCCGCGTCCTGTTCTGAAAGTTTTGCTTCAGATGAACAGTACACCAAGCTTTTCTGTTGGTTTGCCTGTGGTTGTGTACGTGTGGAGGCTGATCACGAGAAAGTGAAGTGCTTTTGACTGTCATTCTTCTACTTCTGCAATCTTTCTTTCCCTTCTTTCCCAGATGGGGAAGCGAAAGGATCGAACACCAACAGAGAAACCTGATGTTTTGGACAAGTTCCATGACCTTAAGAAGCAGTCACCCCGAATTGGTCTTCGAGAGGCAGCCGACCAGCTTGGAGTTTCCAAGTCGATGTTGGGAAAATTGGTGAAAAAAGAGGAGGAACTTCGTCGTGAGGCTTCAGAAGATGAACAAGGCCCTGCACAGAAACGCAATAGATATGGCAAGGACAAGGATATCGAGGCAGCACTCTTGCAGTTTTATCATTGGGCCCACGATCGTAACATCCCTCTCAATGGTCCGCTGCTTATGGAGAAGGCTGCTAAAATCGCAGAAGTAGCGGGAGTCAACTTCACTCCCACCGTAGGGTGGTTTGCGAGGTGGAAGAAGAGGAATGGACTCGTCTTTGCGACTCTGCGTGGTGAGGCAGCAGAAGCCGACACCTCCAGAGCTGATGATTTCCTCAAGAAAAATTGGCCTGACCTGATGAAGCAGTTTCAACCCAAGGATGTCTTCAACACTGACGAGACAGCAATTTATTTTCGGGCACTTCCAGACTCAACGTACCTGACCCAGAAGTCAAAGAAGTCGGCAAAGGGATTCAAACCGGCGAAGGACAGAATCACCGCTCTGGTTACGTACAGTCTGGAAGGAGAAAAACTGCCGCTTCTTGTGATCGGGAAATCAAAGCAGCCAATGTGCTTAAAAGGAAGGAACATTCCATCGGGAGTGCATTACGCATTCGGGAAGAACGCATGGATGCCGTCTGGGCTGTGGGAAAATTTCTTACGAGAACTTGACCTCGAAATGGGGGGCCAGAAGCGCAAGATCCTTCTCTTGGCAGATAACTGCAGTGCCCACACTCGAGTCGAAGGACTGAGGAACATCACACTTCGATTTTTGCCACCCAACACAACTGCAACCCTGTGATCAGGGCATCATTCGATCTCTTAAAGCCTTCTTTCGGACCGCGATCTGGCGAGAGATTTTGCAGATCATCCAAGACCTAGTGGAAGACGATGAGACTGGCATGCGTTTGGCTCACAACGTTGTGAAGAAGATTGACGTTCTTCAGGCCAAGGAGATGTTGAGCACTTCGTGGAAAAAGGTGAGGGCGGCATTGGCCGTACTCGAAACGGGGCATCGACAACAATGTTTTGATGTGAAGAATTTTGACACTGTGATAAAGAACTTTAGGGGAACTTTAAGAGAAAAGTTTCCACCAAAGCAATCAAAACTGAGCATGTTCTTTCAATAAAACTTCATTCAGATAAAAATTCTGTTTTTTATGCTAGAAACGACTGGTTTGGGGTCAGTTCGCTTAATGTGGACAACCGGTTAATATGGACAGTTGGCCTGGAACGGAGGTGTCCACATTAACCGGACTCCACTGTATATGTATATACATGTAAGAAGATAAAGCAACCTCGGGAAACGTGGTGGTAGTGACCTGGCGTTTCGAAAGCAGACAAGCTTCGATCGTTTGAGATAAATATCGTACTGTGCTTCGTAGTGTATGTAGGTGGTGATATTCATAGTTAAAAACGGTTACACCAATTCAGAGGAAGGGGGCGGGGCGAAGGAATGCTCAATCTTCGTGCCAATTGAAGCGGATTAACCTCAGTCGAAGAGCCCTCCGTCGGTGGCTGGCGCTCGTATTAGTTTAAACCTTATTACCTATGAATGTAACTGCCTATACATACTGTGAGCCGCAGTACAATTCTTGCCTCAAACGATAGAAGCTTGTCTGTCCTTAAAACACTGACACTACAGCTATGGTTCCCGAGATCGCCTTATTGCCTTAGCTATAATCATTCATATAGAATCTTAAATGGTGTCCCATGCGAGGTTTAAATCCGCCATCTTGGTAGTTGGAAGTCCAACGCTCTAACCATTACGTCACGGACTCGCTGCTTTGCTAGTTGCTAGTACACAATAGTAGGTAGGCGCTCACTGATCGGTTAGAGGACTCACTTGTTCGATTGTGCCTTCGGGTTCACTCTCAAGGCGCTTATTATATAAGCAGAATGACACCACTGAAGAAGACTATAAGGCACATATAGTACTCTATATCCTCAGCCACTTTAGGGCACGGCTCGAGAGTGAGCCAGAAAGCACAATGAGACATCGGAAAAACAACAAGCATTCAAACTCCGGGTGGGACACCACTTAGAGTTGGGTATGGCTATCTGATGATGTCTAGTGAGCCATAAATGGCCGTTTCAGTCTCCCTAGTCCTTTTCGGTAATGTCCACCTATATGTTTATCGAAAATATAAAGCATAAAGGTTTCTCAATGAAGGTGCATTAAATTTTTAATTTATCATCTGAGTGTTACCAAGCTGCTAGAGACAAACATTGGAGCGAAAACTGTGGTCATGTCGGCGTAAAATACTTAATTTAAACGCTAACGGAGCCGTCTCCCGAACCTGTTTAATCTCACTTGCCTATGCCGGTTGACGTAGAAACTGTCAGGGTCTGGAGGATTTATGACCAGTCGAAGAGGAAGGAAGGCACTCCTGCTAAAAGTCGATGAATACGCCACGTTGGAATAGATTCATCCAGATTCTGGACCCAAGGTACCTAAAGTTTGCCACTGCCTCCAGTTTTCCTCTGCTCTCCCAGAATGACAGCAATAGTTTCTGGATCCTTGTTCAAACAACACGAACAAGTTATCGCATTTATCTGTCGTCCCATACATCCTGGGAATTTGTAGCATATGGACAATCGTGCGCGCGTCTCATGATTCTACTCACCTTATCAACTCTAAAGCGTTAAGGAAGCACCCGCTTAGACGAGCTAAGTTCGACTAAAAGAGCCCGGGCTGGATGTTTAAAAAATGCCCCAAGTTGTGGAAAATGCCCAATAAAGATTGCGTAAAATTTCACCTGTAATTAGTGCTTGAATTTGCTGCGGGGGACACACGCAATAAATGACACTATCCAGACAAAGGGCTTGACACATGTTGGAACTTTCGCGTCGGCCAGTGTATGTTCTTCCATCGCCAGTCGGTTGACCTTGTCTTGCGATAGAAATAGAACATAAACGGGGAAATAAAGATCGTGGGAGGACAGATTTCTTGTGTTTCAGAATTAACATTTTAAAATTTGGGCTTTGATATGAACTCGTCGTCATTCTCTGTGAGCATCAGCTAGACCAGCGGAGATGAGCAGTAAACAGTGGCTGGCCTGTTTCCTGCTAAAGGAAAACTTGCACAGAAGTTATCTTATTTTTCTTTTTCCACGCCCGCCACAGAAAGGCAAATTTGGAAAGATGAGAAATGAGTGCTCGTGCAACGCCTGTCGTGTTAGATTGACGCCCACGCATCTAACACAACAAACTGTTACCCCTAACGATATCCCTTGTTATAAAGGGCAGGTGTTACTGGTAACAGTTAATTCAAAGGAATAATTGAAGCCTGACCATTTTTTATGGACATCAGCCTAGATAACCTTTCGTTTAAGTTTTTTGAACGTCATTGCTATTATTAGCGTGGGATATTTACGCCAGTTTTAGATACGATAATAACCTTTTCTAAACATTGTGTCCGTCAACAACTGAAGTGTGACGTCATGAACTGTAAAATATATAAAACCATATTTCTATTTATAGGTGTCATACATTTATATGAGACATTTTCTGTGAAGCCCATTTCAAATCCACTGCCCCTGTTTTTTTAACAAATTCATATCTTTCTTATGTGAGGCTCTAAATGGAAGTTGAAAATTTTGATTGTTTCCCTGATTACGTACTTACATTTCAAGAAAAAAAACTACGCAAATGTTTGCTGTACGGTTCCAGCTGAAAAAAAGTATATATAGTAATAAGAACCCCCAAGTTCCTACCACAAAATTTAGCTGTAGCCCTTAACTTAGGCGTGATTGTAATCCTAATCCTAATCCTACCACTCCTTTTAAACCTAACCATGCCTGACCTCCAGCCCTAACATCACTTCTAGCTATAATTTTCCCGGAAATGGCAGTGTGACTACCTATATTACGGATACTCCTATTCCCGTTTTCTGCCGCATTTAATCTACACTAGAAGATCTTAACTTTTGAAACCCGGGAGTAAAATCTGAATTTCATGCTTTAGGATTTTCAGTGGCCTAATTAATCCCACGCATATGAGGAGCAGAATTATTCGGTTTGCATTACTCTCTCCCTGATTGTGTGGATTGCGTTCCCGAAACCCTGTGCTCACGTAAGTTAATGTTGGTGTTTACCGTGAAGAAACAGATTTGGAAGTCATCCTACACTTTGAGAGCAATGAACACATCTCTTACAAAAGAAGCACCGTCGACAGCCTCCTTAACCGAGCCAAAACACATTGTTCTGATGCAAAAACTTACCAAGAAGAAATGATATACCTTTTTCAATTATTCTTTAAAAACGGATACCCACAAAATGCTGTGCTACAATGCATAAAACAGCAAGCATCCAAAAGAAATGAAAGAGGCAATTCAACTGGTACGACCAGCGAAGTACCGAAAACACTAACCTGGCGTTCCCTTCCATACATAAAGAATGTATCTGAGCTTGTCGAAAGACAACTAAAAAACACCAGATACATGTGGCACACCTTCCCGCAACCACCTTACGTTCACAGCTTGCGCACCCTAAGGACAGGTTTAGCTATCTTGAAAGAAAAGAGATTGTCTACAAGATCCCATGTTCCAGTTGTGATGCAGTTCATTGTGGCCAAACTGGGAAATGCGTCTCAACCCGCATACAACAACATCAATCTGCGGTCAGAAGACATTACCCTTTATCCCAGGTGGCCATGCACACACTGGAAACCGGCCACAAGTTCGCATGGGAGAACACACGGATTGTTGACAGTTGCCCAACTAGAAAAGGCCGTGAATTCCTAGAAGAAATGCACTCAGATGAGGCATGCATCGACAGGTATATTGATTTGTACGCTAGCTACGGTTACCTCAAAGCTAAATTAAATACGCAGCACCAAATCACGGATGACAGCCAAAATACGGAAAGCACATAACATCTACGAGCACGGACCAAAGCTCCTACCAATCGGCGCACACGTACGGGGAAGATTGATTTTCTCAAAGTTTAAACGTGGTAGTTGTTCGTTGCACAATTTTTCTACGTCTGACGACGACGGGTAAGTCTGTGTCGAAATTTTACACAATAAAATTGAAAAATTTCCCAAAAAATTATTATTCTCATAATTAATATCTTGGGATGCAAATATTTAAATACTTCAGTACTGAACTCTATATGTTTATAAGATTATTTTGTACATTTTAAGTCACTAAAAGCCTCCTTTATTCCCGCTAATATTGCCCATAAAACGATAGAGCCTAGACTTCATCTGTTCATTTAGATGTTTATTATGTCAACCTGTGGCTTTCACAGCAGGTTTAAAAAGGAATCACAACAGTACGTGATCAGAGAGGATCACGGGCGTTGACAGCCTCAAAGCTATTATCCTCGAAAATTTACTTTGCCCTACTCTCCGACACTCTAGTCCTCCACCTCATCTGCTTTTTCGTCCACCACGTCCACCACGTCCGCTGCCGTCAACTGTTACTTTTTCGTCCTCAATCGCCAACCCACAAGCCACAAGGCAAGCTCATTATTCCTCTGTGTTTCCTGTACAGCTGTTGGCGACAAACATCAGCCTTAACGGAACATTGATGGTCCGTACAAAAACGCGTCAAAAGTTACCAATAATCCGTGCATATTTAACTCCCTTAGCATTGCTTTTTGGGCACCGTTACTTGATTGTTTCAAAGGCTCGTAGGACGAGCGACCATATTCTGCGGAATTTTGAAGCTTGCCATCTTAAACGACCAGCATCTTTTTGATTGCCTGCATAAAATATTCCGTTAAAAATGGGCCACTCAGATAGTATGCATTTTAGTCATGGATTTCTGATGCTCTTATAAATAGAAATATATTTTATAGAGCTCGCGTACAAAAATTTTCTGTCTTATATATGATTTGTCTAAAATTAAATTAAATTAAATTTTATGCTCAAAGAAAGGACATGTTACGATGTTTTCTAATTAAGCTTCCAATTACGAGATATAGGAAGAGCGTGGAATGTTCAAACATAGCACATCGTATCCGTCCACTTAGTAATATGAATTGTCAAAGCGAATGATAATTATGTGATCTCTTTCCAATAGCATAGAAAAATATGCAACCTCCCATGGATCGAATGTTTTTGGCATGCAAAGTTAACGGCATTTTGAACTGTTTTTCAAACTAGTGCATGGGTGTACTCAGATCTCGGCCAGGATTCACCAACCCTGGCTTGTGGACACTTCCACTTACTCAACGAAACAATTATGTTACGCGCTAACTTTAAGTAACAATGTATTACTGGAAAACGTTAGGACTCTGAGATACGCGTATGTCAGAGTCCTAACGTTAGTAGTGGCCTTGCTGCAGCCATTTGCAGCCCAAGACCAATCGCTGACGCATGGCGCCTTTAGCCTGCCTGTGCACCTACTGCTAGGCTAGGCGCTAGCTGTCCTTAACCGACGTGCACATACTCCTCAGCGCGAACGTGCGCTCAGGCTAGCCAGCGTTAGCCAACCTCAAGGTCATGCGCACACGCTGGTGTAGACATCAGCAGCCCCATTGGCCCCCGGGACAAAGCATTCGCCGGTGATTCCTGATGCTCTAGTCACTCCGGAATTGACGCCCTAGCAGCCGAACTGCGGGCCTCCGCAAGTCAACACTCTTTCCATCTATTCTCCGTCCTCTGTACACAATAAACTCTTCCTTTTACTCTGGCCTTCCCAAGACTTCTCCTATCGCCTAAGGAACCGAGCCTCGAAGATTGTAGGTGTTAGGGTTAACCGTCTTAGCCTTAATACCTATACGTTTGCCAGTAATGCATTGTTTTTCAAACGGACAGAAACTGCCTTCAAGCGTGAAATGCTAAGAAGGGGTTATTTGTTATCGAGCAAATGAAATAAAGCAATATTTGGCATGTTTTCCACTAAATATTTTTCGAATTTGTAAGATTATTTAACAATGACTGCGAAAAGATATACTACTCACGGAGCCATTTTTTTACAAAGTATGCTGTTTTGACACTCTCGAGCAGAAACTAGTTAAAAAGCTGGCATCCAGACAAGACTGGAATATGTTTAGATACGGCTGCGTGAAATTTATTACTACCACACTGCGTAAATATTTTGAGGAAATCAAAAAGATGTTTCAGGCTTCCGGTCAATATTTCATGAGATAGCAAGTATACGGTATCACCAACATTATGCAGTAAGAGCTCTCGATTCGATCTAACTTCGCAAGTTATAAAGGGGAATCCTTTACGATTTAACGCAAAATTTCCTGAATTTTGATCTCTCTGACTTCTCCGAAACATTCCTTTGACCACTACTCCCTTCGAGGTTTTCTTATACTTTTCTTGTTATTTGCACTTTGACATCGTTAATTGTGCTCCGCTAAGGTAGTTGGTACTTGGCATTAGTCAACGGCTATTCGTATTTTTAGCGTCTTCCAAAATTGCTGGCTACCAAATCTGCTGTCATTATTTTTCATGCTGAGATTTCTGTTATATGTCGTCCTGGGGGTGGGAGAGGAGATGAACACTGCTGACCACCATCTGGTATCTTTGGTTTAGGATATTCTTCAACCGGCGGCAAACAACCGTTTCCACCCTTCAACCCCCGACCCGATGCACAGTCTTTCTTTCAAGTCGCTTGCATCCTCTGTCTCTGTGTCCTGAAGTAACGCGTAGCTTAAAAACCAGTGACAACAACAGTCTATGTAGTGTGGTACTGTTAACAAAAAGTAAAGAATATGTTATAAGGGTCCGAGAAGGGATTTAACCTGTGTCGCCACTTGCTGTAACGGTGACATCTGATGTGTGTCACCTTCAAATTACGTTCTTTCAAATCCCCAAGGAAGAACGCAATAAGAAGGGCGTAACTTTGGAATCCACCCGGAGGAGGGTTTTTTGTGTACAAAATCCGGAGTTGCTGTCGCGGCTGGTAGTTGCTGCTGGTTGATCTCCAGCACGCTCTTTGTCCAGCCTCGGGGGCAAGCCCCGGCATTAGGAGCGGAAGTACGGTGTCCTTGCAGTCCAGCGCGCAACTCCACTGTCTGAGAGGTGACAGTAGCTTAGAACTGATGGTCATGCGCATTCGCCTATAGCCTGATTAGACGTATTGGGATAACTGCGACCAGTGGGCACGCGTGCATCTGTGTCCTCTTCAGACGTAAAGGTAATCGTGCGTGGACAGTCATCTCGTGTAAGTGGTCAGAGCGAACAAACAAAGACATTTGGATAGGCTCTCCTGAGTCGTCGAGCCTCAAAAATTTGCTAGCATTTGTTCAGGCTAAACTGTTAACAGAATAATCTAGACAAAAGCCTGAACAATGGATACACGTAGTCAAAAGCAAGGGAGTCGGCCAGATATCACCTGACTCTAGACAGAGTAAGGACGCACGCCAAACAGTGCCACACGGATGCAGGGTGAAGCCAATCTTGGGAAAACGTGTGTACCGGTGGGAGAGGGGAGGCCGGTTGCTTTCATGCGACTTCGGAGCCGGTTCATGTAGTGTCCCATTGATGAGCTACATCGGCCGAGGGGGTATTGCACGCAGAGGCCTATGTTGCTTTGGCCGGGGAAAAGGGTGTTGAAGTGGTCCCTCGGAGCAGCCGTGACTACCTTGCACGCGAAAGGAAACTGGATCAAGGGTGTTCCGGTCAGCTAGGCGGAACAGCAGCCTATATAGGGCGCTTTTATTGCACTAGAGAAGGGAGGCATTTTTGACGCCACAGCTGGCTCAGACACGCGTGTGTATTCGAGTGGGAGAGGCTTCAGGTCAGTCAGCTGCAGATAGCTGCCTGCGTGCAGTCGCTTGACATCGAGATAGGGAGCCTTGAAAAAAAGGGGAGGACAGCTAGCATTCTTGGGGAGGGAATTCAGCGAGGGATGGAAGGCAGAACAGGGGAAGAGGACAGCTTTTGGAAGAGGGGAACAATCATGTGTAGGTCACAGATAAGTTCACTGGCGATGGATTTGGAGAATGCCAAAATTGTTCAGCCAAAGATAGCAGCTTCCATTGTATACAGAGAAGGAGAACATGAAACCTAGCACTAATTTAATAGCCGCTGATGTATTCTCTGGACGGCTTATTCGTTTGAACAGCCTCAATGCTTAAAGGGATGCTGTCTATGCCAAAGTAAGGCAGATTTGCATTGACGTTCCGGGATTTTTCATGGTTTACTCAATCTGTGTTGTTTTTTATTTCTATTGTACTCGGTAAAGTGAAATCTTTCAATATAATGATAACAGAGGGAGACAGAGACACGACCGCTAGAACAAACCTTGTACGGGAACAGGTGCTGACAGTCCATGAACTTTCGTTCATCGACGCTCACCGATCAATAGCGACCATCACTCGTCCCGTTCTGCTTTGGGCCTAAATAATGAGCTCCACCAGCAGCCGCACAGCGGTCAGCAGTTAAGGCAGGCGAATATTGCCGGCAAAGACAAGGGAGGATGAAATGACCACTGCTGTCTCATTAGCCATCAGCAGTTAGCCATACCCAACTACGGCTGGTGCACTACCCGAGGATCAAACCCACAACATTTGAGAAGAAGTCCAACGCTCTTCCCTTTGAGTCACGAAGTCCACTTTCTCTCTAGTTTAGCTCGCGAATAATGGCATTCATTGTTGTGCACACGCCAGGTCTTGAATTGCTGCTTCGGGTAGTGCACCACCTTGGGGTTGCGTATGACCGGCTGATGACGGCTAGTGAATCATAAATAACCATTCAAGCCCTCCCCCTTGTCTTTACTGGCAATGTTGATTAGTCCAAGAACATCTGAACTTCGCCTTCCTGGGTATTTAATGTGAGAAAGCCAGAGGTGGATGACGACCAGTTGGCCCTTCCTCGTGTTCGCCTTTGTTCTCGAAGATTATGGTAATCTAAAGACCAAAGCATTCAGGAAAGATACCATGAAGATACGAATACTGGGCTATAACGGCAACGCGGTTGTATGATGACGCTCTGTTGGTGTGTTTAGATGAACTACAGTGAACCAGAAGCCAAACTTATTGAATTGCAATACCCTCAATGGATGCCCGGCGCAAATGTTTATCCGCACAAGGGACAAATGACAAAGCAGCACTGCAAGCAATCTGCTTTCCTATTGAAGGAAACTAAACTGTATGCGGTGGCTATGCGTGTTGTAGCAGTGAGAAGGAATGATGCCACCTCTCAAACTGCGTCGAATGGATACAACAGTTCGACTGTCTTCGTCGATGGAGTTCATCATGTGCTCCACAGTCTGCTGGTGCAGGCATAGTGACTTACGCATGGATTATGTGATAAAAGGCTTGCGATGCATCTACAACCGCACTATTTCATCGCTTCCTCTATCTGTGTCCTGTTTCAAGATAGAGGCAAGAAAACCGAAGAGTTAACCCGACGCAGGTGGCCAGAGCCGCCATTCCTGACGCAGCTATTACACTGAACCCGGTTTCGGCAACGCTGAAAATCGCAGGAAAAATAGGCCGTGAACTACTTGAATCATAATTTTGCGGTATTCAATCGATTAAAAAATCTGTACGATATACTTCGTCTGTATTCAGCACTGGGATTGCTTGGGCAGCATAATCGTTCGCGTGGGAGCGCGCGGCCGGTTATTGTTCTCTGTGCTAGTGGTAATAACCGAAGCTGATAAAAGCCCACGCAAATGACTGGCAGCCATCCAGGCCAGACGTGAGAGCCGTCAATTTCAATAAGGTCGCATAGGTACAGCCTCCTCTGCGCGGGCTTTTGGCATTGAGCCGCCATTTTTCTTCCCTCCATTTGCAAATAAATTATCTTATCTATACCTTGGTAAGCTTAGTACACCCATTACAAATTAATTGTTTATTTTAACTACAACAGTGAGGTCATAAGCCTACGACGCTAGCGCCGAAACCCAATTTGGCCTACAGTTTGCAACATGTTCAAGGACGTTTCTCCACAATGTCGGCAATTGCAGTTTCTTTGCTGTATTTCGCTCATAGTGATTTGAGGACGTTTATACAGAAAATGTTGGCACGATATTTTAAAAATAATGCGTACCTGCCTCTCTCGCATTTACCTTTTTTCTTGCTCTCTCTCTGACGATGGATTCGACCGTGAGTCCCAATAAAACTCTTGCTTACTGATAGTGTCCTCGTTCTGCTGTTCTCATAAAACTTATCGCTCTTTTTTCGACAACAATTAATGCCGTGTGTTCTTCCATGCGAATTTATGCCCCGTTTTCAGTGTGTGCGTTGCTACCAGGGATAAAGTAGAATTCGCGTATACGGGTTCCCGTTTAGGCACAATAAACTGCACAACAGCTGACGCATGGGATTTTGTATAAAAAAACGTTTTCTATCAAGGTAACTAAAACTGTCTACAGGGTGTAGATGCTGTGAGCCTGGGTTGTTTGCGGAGTGGTGTGCTATGGTGTTCGATGTTTTCTTAGATGTCCTCCGACAATCGCACATGTATTTTTTACGCATGGCAACGTTCGCCAGAGCATTGTTTTTGATGCCTGGGCAGCCATATCATGTGAAGTAAATTGCTGTGTGGATTATTCTTGCTTTGGTTTTGACGCACAAAGTCATGTGGGCAACCATTTACGGAGAATAAGCAGAAGGGGCATTTTATTTCTGCCTGTCGCGTGGGTATACACTGATCAAATATGAATTGAAAACCATATTAATTTCTGCATAAAATGTCCCCTTCTATAGTTAGGCTCGTCACTTTGTGTGTCAAAGCCCAAAGCCACAATAGTCCACACAGAACGGTATTACACGGCATACGGCCACTCAGGCATCAAAACAATTAGCTGGCCAATGCTACCATACGCGAAAATGTATCTGGGCTTGTCAAAGGGCAACTAAGAAAACATCGGATACAGCAGCACACCACTCTGCAACTACCCCTCACCCCCAGCTTTTACACCCTAAAGGCAGGTTTGGTTACCGTGATCGAAAAAGGTGTTGTCTCCAAAACCCCGTGTGTCATTTGTGACGCCGTTTATTGTTTTGCCACTCGGGAAAATCTTTCTCAATCCGCATACGCGAATTCCACATAGGGATCAGAAGATGAGACCATTTATTCCAGGAAGTCACGTACACACTGGAAAGTGGACATAAATTTGGGTGAAACACCCAATCAGAACAGAGAGCATCATTAATCAAAAGAAAAATAGGAGATCACTGGAACAAGAGTTATATTTTCCTTGTTCCAGTGATCGCATCTTTTTCTGTTGACCTGCTTCCTAGGGCTTGCATACTCACTTCTATTAGTGGTATCATTAATTGTTGAACCGAATTATATAATTTTTACGTGGCTATTCCGTCGACGCCATCAACTTATGCGGCCCTGAGATACGTCTTTTTCAGAACTCTATGGGGTCTCGTAAGGAAATAAGAGAAATCACCATTTCTGTTGATGAAATAATGGTCTTCTTTTATGTCATTTACTTTTTCTTACATCTATATCGTCAGGGTCAGCAAGGCAATACACAGAAGTCTCAAAATCCTATGACATGGATGCTCCTGTAGCTAACTTGCTTAAACACACAGATTTTTGTTTTTCAACTAACTATTCGTTCGACCATCGATAAAAAACAAATATATTGAGTTAAAATGGGGTAACCTTAGCTGGCCTTCTGTCTACAGCATCCTTAATCTAGCCAAAACCCAGTGCTCTGACAAAGAAAGTTACCAAGCAGAAATGAAACACAACTTCTCTTCAAAAATGGATATCTAAGAAACTTCGCGCATCAGTACATGAAACGACAGAAATCCGAAAGAAAGGGCAATTCAAATGATAATGCCACGCAGGTTTTCAAAAAATGGCCTGGCGAATTATCACATACGGGAAAAAGGTGTCTGAGTTTGTCGAAAGACAAGAAAAGATCAGATAAAAGTGGCACATCAGCCCACAACCACCTTACGCTCACAGCTTGCTCATCCTAAGGATAGGGTTGGCTATCTTAAAAGAAAAGGTGTCGTCTACAAGAGCACGTGTGCCAATTGTGTTGCAGTTTATTGCGGTCAAACTGGGAAGACGAGAACATTTATCCCAGGTGGCCATGTGCACACTAGAAACCGGTCACAAATTTGCGTGGGTGAACACACGGAAAATGAACGAAAATGAACGAGAAAACAAGGCGCCTTCATGGACCACACTGTATTTGTGCTGACGTTTCGAATACATGCTTTTTTCCATCATCAGATTGGTGAATATTCGGAATGTATGCATAGATAATTGAAAAGGAAGACGCCCAAACTTTGGCCGGTCTGGCTCCTCAGTTAAATGTCACTGTAGCTCGAACCTGCGAGTTTGAACATTTTAGACGTCTTTATTCCTCAAATGTACTGGTAGAGTCCGCTTACCTCGGAAGGGGGGTGTGGCAAGATGTGACTAGTCAAGTTTTATTCATAAAAGCAAACCATATATCATAAGTAGACGTTTGAATTTACAATTCTATGCACTTGCGTGTTTTAACACCGGGTAGCAGTGCCAACCAACAGGCGCTTGCGACCTCGAATTCTGTGCTGAGGGCGACGTTGGGGGATAAACCTCGATAATGTTTAATGTTGTTTTGGCCGCAGAAACTACCAAGTAAGTTTTATTTATGTGGAACAAACGTGCCACTGGGAAACTACATAACAAACTATATTGAAGGTTTATGAGATTCATGCTTAAAGATTACCTGTATTCGTGACCCACGAAAAGGGATGTTCTGCTGAGAGGGGAACTAAACATTGGGTAAAATGTGCATATGTACGCCCTCAAACATTATGGTGCAAGAAAAACTCTCATGTAGAAATGGTAGTTACATGTTTGGGCAGTTCGAAGGAGCGCTCATTTGTCGTGCCGCTTCCTGACCAGCTACCTAGCTCTGTCGCGAAAATAGAACGATTGCCTTTCCCGAATGAGATCTCGCGGAGGCTTATGGATTGTTTGTGCCACACCGGATTTAGTTCAAACTTACTTTTTCATCCACGTAACTGCTGGCTTGTTACTTGAGTTTAACGCTATCATTCGATTCTGTTAAAGGTTCGCCCCTTTAAACCTCTCGTTCCATTATTCCCTATTACGGATGGTCTTGCGTCAAAGTGTTAATACCCGGCCAAAATTTGTCACTGTTTCCAGCGCGCTAATCAACGTATTTTTCTTCGAAAAATCTAACTGGTAAGGGTGATGTACCTTATGTACCCCAAGCCCCAGCATTCGGTACCACGGAACGGTGTCATTTGGGACCCTGAGGGCAAAGAAATAGGAAAGTCCGGGAAGGAGATTTGTAGAATTAAAAGCAAAGGGGAAAAATGTGGTTATATATATATTTACCGCGGCCTTTATATGGCCAGGGATTAGAGCACGTACATCAAAAAAACACGCAAAAGCATCATTCGATCAATAAGAGACATTCGAAGTGACAGACAGGCCAGGAACCAGTGGGATTAAAAGTGAACTGCATATATTAGTTATTAAAATATATAGTTATATATAAGAAGATAGTGCGATCTCGGGAACCATTGTTTTATCGTCCTGACGTTTCAAAAGCATATAGGCTTCCGTCATCAGAGGTGGTAATTGTAACGCGCCTCACTGTTTCTATAAGTGGTGGCAGTCATAGTTAATAGGGGTTTAACCTATACAGAGGAGGGGGAGGAGTAAGTTAGACGGGATATTCAGTCATCGTGCCCTGTGAAGTGTAATAACCTCTGTCAAGGGGTCTCCCGTCGGCTTCCGGTGTTCGCGCTTGTGCAGCTGTCATCGACCGAAGCTGTCGTCTGAGGCCGGGAATCCTGCCTGCGCTCGTATGTTATATAAATATGTATAAACAGTTATAATATATCATAATTATTAAAATATATGGCAACATTCCAGCATAGCTCTGCACAGCGTCGTCGATGCCTCACTGAATTAAACCACATAACGAACGTGGTTTACCGCTATATAATTACTTCTACAACTTTCCTTCACTGCCTATCCAAATTCCCTACCCATCTAACCTCCATTACTTCCGCTCTTATAAGACAGAATGCTGGGGCCAACCTACCCATACCATTTGGAAGGGTTTGTTAAGCTGCCTTGCAAAAAGCATGTCTCTTGCTTTTTATCCTCTTCAATCGTCATTCTTCTTCTTCTCTATGTTGGAATGCTAATTCACCCAATCTTATGGTCGACTGACCTTCTCACTTCTGTGCATGTCCAGTGCTCTTTATACGATAGCTGAGAAAACACTGACTGGATTACTGTTATAGACGAGGACTAAAATGCACTTTTACATGCCGCATAATTCATGGTTCCAGGCAGATTGTCATTTCTAGACGAATGAGTAACACATCAGTTCAACGTTGTTACAATTAGCAGGCGCTTTATAACGTGCAAATACGTGTCCCTCAGTTAGTCTAAATCAGTCGCTATCTTATCAGAGAGCTTCCCCACCCTTTTGGTCGCGAGGAAAGCACCATAGAAAGCCGAGACATAACCGTACTTCTTGTTAGCATTGTTGGACACTAGCAAGCACTACAAGCGAGCTGGAGTAGCCGGTTTTGGCTATTTAGCCATCATCAACCAGCGATACGCAACATCAGGGGCTCGAACCTGCGAACTGTTGGCTGAAAACCGTGCATTCTGACCATGGACCACGAGGTCGTAGGTTTTGATCAGCTATATAAACGGTGGACGTCTGTAAGCACCGCACTGCCACGCCCTCCACCATCCCCAGTTCAGCCACGATTCCTCTAATAGTTGTTTCACAACTTAGCTGAATCTGATTGCCGTAAGTAACGTTCCTCCCTGTTCAATACTTGCCTGCATCATTTGCAGCGACCAATTCACCGAGTCGTGTTCATGGAAGTCACACTTCTTGGAGGGCAGCCCTCATGTCATAAGCCTACAGTCAACGTCTTCAAGGTGTTGATACACGACTTGAATATGCGTACTAGTGAAAAATGGAAAGGGCACTTTTTAAAAATTTGGTTTTATTTGTGAATATTTATGCTCAGGACGCCAACCCGTTGTTGGCCAAAAGGTCGACCAGCGAGCGAGTTGTGAGCTCACACGAGACCATTTAGCACGACAGGACAGTCAAGCCAGTGGCGTGTCACTAGGTAAGCCGTAGTAGGTTTGTGAACGAAGGGGGAGGTTCGTTGGAAAAATCTGATTTTACTTGTGAGTTTTCAAGCTGGGGACACCAACGCGTCGTCGGTGGAAATGGCGAACAGTGAAAGAGCAGCGAGATAACGCTAGACCTTTTGGCACGCTAGGAGAGAAAGGCCATTGGCGTGGGATCGGGTAAGTCGGGGTATGTTTGTGGACGAGAGAGGGGGATGCGGAAGTATTACGTTTCCCTGTGCTGAATTGAAGGTTGGATTAAGTATCAGTTGGACCCTTCTTAGCTGATTTGGCAGAAGTTGGTGTCAGATGAAGCCAGAGGGCCGTACGTCGTGAAATCAGGCCCTCGTAATGGGCGTTAAGGTCAAAGCGGCGGTTTCTACTGCAGGTACTGACGTACCAAACCTCGAAAAAAGTATCTCGCTAGCCTTGCATTAGCCATAGCGTTTTCCTCGGTGTCAGCCCAGTTGAATGTGTGATTGCACTCAATTGCATTAGCAAACACGAGGGGTCTCGTGTCGACAGGCAACTAGTTTGTGTTCGTTAATACGGATGCCCAGGCGTTGATCTGCAGGTCGATGATACACGCTAGAGCAATTTGCGCACACGATAGCTTACGTTCGTGTGTGGTCATATATGCTTAAACAATATACAATGATTGTATAAAATCATGTAATATTTATTATCTGTGTAAGTTAAACGCGATAACAAATTAGCTAGTAAGGGAACTATCACCACTCAACACATATCACCGTAATTTGAAAATTGAGAACAGTTTTGCTAATAAAAAATCTGTTTTTACTCAATATCGTTAAATTTAGAAGAATATTAGAGAAGTCATATGCAAATGTTTTTTGTAACAGTGAAAGAAAATATAATGTATGCATCTTACTATAGCGAACTACAAGTTTTGTTCCATCTCGACAGAAGTCTGGATTTTTGGAAGCGGTCAACAATGTGAGGAGATTTTTTAACGACTGCTTGATCACTGAAGATGGCTCCCATACGCAAATGTTTAATTTCTTGAAAAGAGGTTCAATACAAGCGAACATGCGTGTCCCAGGAAGCAATTGAGAAGAAGAAGAAGAAGACTCGATCACTGGGTCTTCTCACGGTCAATTATTTGGCGATATTTGAGTAGCCTCGCGTGGCAATCTTGAATGAACAAACGGATCATTCTCTTGCCGGTTTGAAACATTACGTGTTTCACCGCCTCCGTGTTCAGCGCCGGCTTGTATCTCACACCTTTCGGCAACAAGTTATTGTCAAGACATCTGTGCATAAACGGGATCTGCGAATAGGTTGAGGCCTCACGAAGGGTAAATGTTTCCCATCGTCGGGCCGATCTAAGCGCATCACGCCCAAATAAATTTTCAATGCAAGTGAACATGCGTGTCCCAGGAAGCAATTGAGAAGAAGGGATTTCCATGCGAGGCTACGCAAATATCGCCAGATAATTCACCGTGAGAAGACCCAGCGATCGAGTCTTCTTCTCCTTCTTCTCGGAAAGAGGTCCGACAAAAGTGCTGGATAGGGCAAACTATGTAGATAAAGAAGCAGAAGCGACCACTGGAACAAGAGTTCTATTGTCCTGACGTTTCGGATTACGTTGGGAATCCTTAATCATAGTTAATCGTAGACAAGTCTGTGACATGCACAGATAAGTGTGCTAAATGCACAGGTGACACGGTATTTAGAGTTCACAGCGGTCATCCGCATGTGTTCTATAATTGTCCATTTTTAATTGCGTGTTTATAGTTTGTTGACCGGCATGCGGGCTCTGACTGGCTGAAATTTCATTACACATGGTGGACTCAGACGTGATGATTGCTCGGCCATCTGGTTTCCCGGTGTTGGCCTAAGAAGGCACGCTGTCCTGTGTGTTCCCCAAGTGGCAACTTGCTGTGGCCAACTTGAGGCTCAGCACCGAATATGGATTGAGACATTCGTTCAATTTGTTTATGGCCTGAGGGCCATGAAACATGACTCATTTAATTATCGGCTCATACGATTATCAACTCTTGCGAGAATTTGGGCCTCATAAAATATGAATATGCGGCCGAGTCTCGTCGAATTAGCCGCAACTTGAGAATTGGCATCATTTCGCTGCATGGCTGCCGAATGTTCGGCAGTTCGCGTTTTGAGAAGTCTGCCAGTTTCGCTAACATAGTCGCCTTTTCCGCAACTGCACCAGCTCCTGTAGACGACTTTCAATGTTACCTGCCGTGGCAGTGGGTCTTTCGTCTCATTAGCTAACGCCTTATGGTTGTCTCCAGCCTGTGTGCGACTCCAACTCCAAGTGGTGTGAGAAGGCGGTCGACAGTCTCCGAGGCGTTTTCGATTTACGGGATCGCTCGCCACATTTTGGGGTTGCCGCAATTTGTTGTTTGCTATCTCGTTTCGCAAGCACTGGTTGATGAATTTGCGCCTACTTTATGTAGGATCCATCCGTTTAACGTTCTCATATCTCCGATTTCGTGCATTTGGCAAAGCATGGTTGAATGAGCGGCGTTTTGGGGTTTTTCGCCATTCGTAGATTACTGTTACACGTACCCGCATCATTTCTCCCCTTAATGGCTTGTAAGCATAAGTAGAAGCACGTTTCCGACTTCCAAAGTCTATCGCAAGACATTTCCACCTGCCAGCGAACCGTGCGCAGGTTGATCCCGCTCCGTTTCCATGTTGTTCGAAAAAGTTAAAATTTGAAGGAAAAAGTGCCTCAAGGGTTCATCCTCTTCAAGCATTTTGGCATTCAAGATTGTAGGAAAGAAGTTGTCAAAGACAACTGACGTGGGTAAATTGCACAAATTTCAAACTCTAGACTGACATTGTCAGATTATTTTTTTCCTGCAGGAATTTTAAACTATCTTACCAATAAAAACGGACATTTGTGTTGCACCTACCCTTGCAGCACCAATTTTTTAGGCAGACGGTAGATTATTTACCGTCAGAGTGACCTGTGACTTCGGGTGTATCCAAGCTCTCAAAATGTTTTCGGCAATAAGTCGTTGTTCAAAATACAGTGTTTTTAGAAATTCAGTATTTGAAATTTTTTCCACAACCTTTTTATTTTGAAGGTTCAGTTTTGGTGGACCCAGATAGTGAACACAGAGAGTCAATTTTTTTCTCGCAACAGCCTGGATCTTATTTCAATAGGAACTTTATTCAGATTGCTTAAAGGTTTAGGCACGTATCACTATTTCTGTAACGGATATTTCATTTGACCATTTTTAAATCCTAGACAAGGGTTAACAGTCGAAATTTGAATCCTTTAAATGGAAGCAAGTATCTTCGCTTATTCGGTTTGATTACAGTGTGATCTAACTTTTGTTTTGCAGGTGCAATTAGCTTTTATTTCTGGAATGACGGAAGAATGGAAACTGGAATTTGTCGTACTCACCTCATTGTATTCCGATTTCTCATTGCATTTGAAGGTCTACTACTGTCCATTCAACTATGACCGAAACAGTCCACCTGAATTCGATTTGAAGTCATGGCCAGGGAGAGTCAACCCGCTTTTTGTCTGCCGTTTAGGAAAATTTACTAGACTCTGGAAATTTTTTTCTTTTGCCTTCTATGAAGCATCTGATCAATTAGACCACCTTTTAGCTGACTAGATCTCGCACTGCGTGGGGCCCTGATACGTTCATGCGCAGTTTGACATACAATCTAGAATCAGACATTGAGCTCGCTTTCGCAGCATTTACACAAGCCTGTGTCACCAGCTGCCATTCATTTTCGGGTGTTCTCTGATACCAACATTGGCGCATATTCAACGTATCTTCTCAAATACCCAGTTCAAATTATTGAGCATCGTCCTGCACAAGTGCCCAGAAAAGCCAGTGCATGTTTTTGTAAGGCACGCAGCTGGACACTACCCCCCCCCCCTCGGAGATTTTATGATCGATAAACAAGACATAAACAGATCAAACGTAAGAGCCGACCTCTGCAACTACTGTGTCTGGCACCCTCTCCAACCAAGTTGTGCTGGGATTGTGTTGTTAAAAGTTAACCGAATTCACACTAGGCAATCAAAGGGCATAATTGTTGGGGTGAATCAATATTTGAGGCTTACACTTACAGCAGAGTACACATTTAAGTGAGACGAATCTTGCCCAGCAACTCGTCGAAAATGTCTAATTGTAATATAGCTTTACTGAAGTGGACGCTTTCTGAGCGTTTTCCGATTTTTTTGCTAGAATATGAACACCTTCAATTTTTCCTTTCTGATTTTTTAAATACAATCTCTCTTTTAAGAGTTCAAAAGCAAACGGTGAGCTTTTTTTCAAATTCATATCGTGCTTTTTACATGATTGACGACATATTCTCATTCTTATCACCTGGCGTTTTACGCATATCCTAACTAACTAACTTAAAGGTAAAGCTATCTAAGTTAAAGATTTCTTCGTCCGTCTCAGTTTCACCCTCATGCCCAGCATTTGCTTTCAAAATACGCTCATGACTGCTAAGTGTTCAGAATACACACCTCATTTTTCTGGCCAATAGGAGCGTTGCATGCTTGAGGTTGCCGACCGCTGATTGGCTGAGTCTTTATCTGTTGGCAGGGTAGACAGAAGAGTTGGTTGAGAATGCACGAATTCCAAAACTTATTATTACCGCAAAAGTAGCAAAACCTATGCCCTAAACTAACTGCAGAGCCGGCAGCCACGTTTCACGGACAATTGGTCGGTGTTAGCTTCTAGCCCAAATCTATGTAATATTTTTAAGGACCAAGTGGATGCTTTAACTCAAACGGCGCTAGTTCGCTCACCAGTCGCGGTAAGTCGAAGCAAAGAGCACCTGACCTCTAAAAGACCTTAGCGCGGTTGAAAAGCGCTACATCTCGCAAGTAGTGAAGCAAGGCGCTAAATACTATTGAACGGGTGGGTATTTTACTGGAGTCGCTCTGTCTCATCAGCGAGGCCTATGACTGGCACAAACATAATTTCTTTAAAAAATGGCTCAAAGACAAAATGCTTCAAAATACAACCAGTTAGCGTAATTATTTTATCACTACAACGACTTGAAAAAGTGAAGCTAGGCAAACGTACGCTTCTGCATATTCAGCGCCAAGCCAGCATTTCGTAAGGAAATATGCACAGGGCAATTCACAGATTTTTACAAACTCAACCAACTAAGTTGGCAACAAAGTTTATTTCCTTGTCTCACCAATCGAGATAGGAGAATGTATAATACAGATAAGCTGGGAAAAAAGTCGTCCGCCTACAGAACATTCTCTGAGAAAGGGGCTTTCCCAAGAAGTTTATCTGTACATATATATAAAGGAACCCTACCTAAAAAACCGGACGCGCCCATGGCTAAAAAAAGAAGTTATTTTTCCCATTGCCATTTCAAGGGAGTCCCGCAAGCAAACGCCTACATCCTCGCTTAAATGCTGCTATCACCCACACGTACCCATCAATTAAAATAAGACTAATCTTTCACAAACGTTCGGCCCCTTTGCCTTGAACATAGGGCTACGCTGTATTTGCAGACCTCTGCGATGTGTATCTAGGCCTTCACCTGCTCTTATGGAACAGGTAAGAAAGAAAGAGAAATATGATTTATTTTGAAGGCAAATATCGAAAATGTTCGCCAATAAATAGCTCTATGCACCGAGGGCAAGGGATGAGGTAAGGTAAAACGTCATAAAATGCTCAAATTCTGAAGGTTTAAATGATATCCATATATGTTATGGGGATAGAGTTGGTGTCATCTTCTGAATTTTCGTTTCTTCACATGCGAGATAGCATGCTAGGAATGGGAGTATAGGGCGGGGATATGCCGATGTACGGCAAGGCGTATGGTGAAGTCTTCAGCGCATAGTACGGGAAGACTTCGCAGCCATTAGTTTGTAGTGGAGAGGATGAGTGAACTCACTATGGATGCGATCAGCAAATTGCTTGACCATTTGAAAGTGTCGCTGTATTATAATATCAGCTGAAAAAACATAGGAAACACCGGCACCCGAAGAGAGCATTCGGAGCATACGTCTATACGTTATAGTGGTCGGCCGACAGGGCGCCTAGCCAAGCGGATACGAGAAGGGCATCCTACCCGGCTAAATCAAAATATAGAAAGCGTCACCTTTCGACCCAGTTAGGTGGCAGCGACCACCGTGTAGCCGTCCACCAAGCCTGTCGAGTCATCCATAAATTGCCGACGAGAGAGCCCTAGTTCCTGCGTCAGCGTATACCTGCGACAGCAGAGGCAGTGGTAACAGAGATAGCCAACTCAACCTTGTGCGCACATAAATCATTTCTACAGGCCCTTAGGTCTCCTGACTTGAGTTGAAACCAGCATGCGTGTTCACACCTGCCATGTTGCTACGAGATAGAGACATGGCTGACGTTCAGACACCGCTCCCCGTCTTCCCCCCTCCCACCCCTGACAGAACTAGACTGCAAGCCTTGACATCTGGAAGCCCTCAAACCTCGCCCGCGCACTTATTGTTTATTGGCTCGTTAAAGTCTTGGTACTTTACACTCGCTTCTACTGCCATACAAGCCGGATGATGAATAATCGGAAGCATACGTTTGCCGAACTGGACTTTCGAAATGTTTCCACGAGTGTCATCGCTGAACTATACCCGAATTTCATGGGTTCTTAGGTAACTGCAGTCTTCGTTTCAGTATCAGTATCAGTATATTGAGGGTATGTAGGAAAAATTCCTTTGAGTGCCCTATTTGTACATATGTGCAGTGGTAGCAAAAAATTTGTTGCTTAGACTGTTGGCGAGGCCAGTTGTCCTGAGTCATAGGATGAAAATAGGAGCAGACAGTGAAAAAACTCCTCAGGGATTTTTAGGAGAAAAACTATCGCCCTTGTGGGGGGAATGCGTGGGATTTAGGAGAAAAAAGGGAGTTCCCACTGGGGGGGGGCATTGCAAAGGTTCCCAGGATCATCACTGGGACTGACATCAGACTAAAAGTCGACAGTTTGTGTAGATAAAGCCGAATTTATACATAAATTACATTATATAAGGAAATGACCACCAATATCTGAAAACAAGATGATCTAGCGCGGACGATGTGGACCTGATAAAGGCAGAGCATTACGGCACCTCATTGGAATTAGTGTCTAGCCCCTGTAATCATATCTCAGCTTTTCGCTTCTCCATGTCATTCTCTATAAGGCGGGGGACCTCTAAATTTAAACACTCCGCCAACGTAGCATTCCGCCCTCGTCTAGCTCTTCAGGCCAATTAACTCGATTAAGCACTGTTTCTCTTGACCAGCTAGACTTCACCGTGGAAAAGTACTTGACAGTACTATGTTGTTCAGCCCGGTTCTAGCCTGGGGGATTACCTGTCAGTAATCTGACCCGGGAATTAACCAGTCATGGCGGCTGCTCCTGTATTGTTTTCACGACTGCAAAATGCGCATAAACAATGGAAAAATCCCAGGCGTTGAAGCCTGCGACGGGTGGACTCGCACGTCTGTGTGTGTGTGTGTGTGTGTGCGTGCGTGCGTGCGTGCGTGCGTACGTGCGCGTGCGCAGTGAATGTGCGCACAACCCTCCCCACCCTGTTTCGCTAATGAACTGCTGACTTGCAATCTGGCATCAGCCACACCCTGCTATGGCTGCTGCTGCAGCTCCTCGCCGTATTTGTTTTCGTACTCCACTTAGCTAGCTAGCTCCCTCCTCTCTGTGAAGGTCACTTCGGGGAGACAATATGCCTCCCGTTGCCTCCTGTGGGGTTTTGTGGCATTGCCTACGGGGCGCATTATGTGGTTTCGCGTGTGCGAGGAACATAACTGGCCCGCATACAGTGTGTCTGTTGTCGGAGACGACTGCACTGAGATTAGGCGTCAGGCTGAGATTATGCGTTTTAACTGACGTGCCAGTGATACTGCTTCATTTGACAAGCGGACCACTATAAAAGCGAAGAGCAAGGATATACGTTGAATAACTTGGCTCCTACAACCTATCAACTAAGCCAATTAAGGGCATTTTAAGCATGAGCGACCAGCATACTCCGTTGTCTAAGCGGCAAAAGCCCTCTCTTAATCATTTTTTTCATTTTACATGGGAACTGACAGGACAAAAATCTCGTGACTCGATGGCAGAGCGTTTGACCACTTAGCGCCCGATGAGCAAAGAAACCGGGTGATGCAGAGCTTGGAACAACGCTTGATGAACTTGAAGGGGTCATCACAGTACCGATTGTTTCTTGCCATATCCAGTGTTGGCCTATATATCACTGGGCGTTATGTGACTTCCTTCGAGAACTCAAAACTGAGCTTCAAGACACAGCAATATGAGCGTATTTCCCAATCCGACCAGATACTTCATTCAGTGTGTCGGAAAAATAAAACGGGTCCTCTTAACGGTTTCTATTCTTTAATACTTGTCAGAATGACACAAAATACGTTAAGACAGTTCTAAGATTCCTATCCTGCTCACCTACCTGACCACAGACAGTAGGTAGCTGCCAGTGGAGTGAACAAACGCATAAGTAGTTAGATACTACTTAAAACGAAGGAAACTAGAGGACACACATGCCATTCTGGAACAAAGCAATCAGCAGACTGAGACCTGTTAGTGATTAATCAACGGAATTTACTCTTCGTGCTACTGTTATGACGGCTGAGTCATAACTTGGGCTGCCCTAAGGGCCCTAGAACAAAGAAATCGGACAGGCCACTGCCATCCTTCCACTACTGCACCTGACCAACTGTGTGCAGACAAAGCAATTAGCTTATGATCAAAGTAACAAAAATTTAGCCTGTGTCGCTTCTGTTAGGGGAGGGAAAATTTGAAAAATCTCTCGGTTACCTCCGACTCCCGGGTTACACGCCTCTTTAAACTCAATAGGGTACACCTACATTAAAAACTATTCATGGCAATAGATGACAGTACCAAGCCGTGCTATCTATTTCAAAGGGTCCTCCGCCGGCATCTTCTATCATTTGGATCTCAAAAATACTCTGCGCTGGACCATAAGACGGTCTTACTGTTACGCCCTCGGTTAAGTTCTATGCGTTGGAACCGCAGTATATTCACTATTGAGCAAAAAATCCAGGTTGACCAAGATTCCTGCACACTATTGCACCCTTTTGTTGGAGTACGCGTCCAGAAAATGACAATCGGCCAAAACGTCCACCGGTAACTTCAACTCGGTTCAGCGCTTCCCAGGTTACGCTCAACGAATGTATTTATTCGATCTGCAGCTAAGTGGTCCACGCAGTCGGCCCAGCGTGCCTTGTGTTGTGTGAAATGGATGGATGGCTGGCTGGCTAGCAGATTGAAATTCAGACTCATTCCTTCGCCTTTACGGTGCTCACACTAGGTGTGGTCCAAGCCAGGTAGCTTTTGTACAAATTCCTGGCCAAGTTTAGGCTGTGGTCGGATGGAGCATACTGGGTAGATTTTTACGGAAGCCCAGACTGTGTAAGTTAGGATCCAAACTACCGTCCCTATCCCTTCGATGTGTTAAACTTCTGGTCGACTGATGGCTGTGATCAGGTAAAGTAAAATGACATGTAGGACACGGAATCTCAGAGGGATTGAGCTGGGATCCTTACCGCTGCTTCTACCGTGGTCAGATGTTTGTTAGGGATCAAGGTTCGTGGTGGCGTGCTAAGAGGCGGATTTTGACGGCCCCTCACATGTATCCGACCTCGTTTCAGGTCTTCTGAAATCTATCTCTCTCTCTCCTGATATTGGCTACGAGGGGGTGAATGGAAAAGCGAGTGAGGTAGATGCTGCGAAAGCCTACTACCACTTAAAATGCCGTTTGCCTTCGGTCGGCCGAAGCACGCGTTTTATATCGCCGAAACAGATCGTCGACAGTTTAGCCAACAGGTGGAGACAGAGTTGAAGGTGCCGTTCGCCCAACGACTAGCCTGTGTCATAAAATTTTACACATACTGAAATACACCTTTTGGACAGAAGCTGGGCATGCATGTACCAGCGGCAGTTTGAAAGGACCAAAGAATATAAAGCTCGCTTAATGCAGATTTTTTAGCACTTAATTCTAAAGGGCTATTACGACGGCGCCTAAGGCTAGGGTTAGAATTAAGCTGGGATTGGTGATATGGATTGTTCAGTTGACCCAATTGTGAAAAAGTCGCGGCCTCGGTGGCCGTAGAACCCATACAATAAGGTCAACTAAATTAAGCAAATCTGCCAAACCCCTTAACATTTAAGTGTGCCTAGTACTCATTCTGGTGGATTCTAGATGATTGCTTGGGCAATCCTGCCCGGGCAGTCGACTTGCTGCATGTTTAATGGTGGATTACATGCAATCAGTAGGTTGGGCGGATAAATCAACCCAAGTGTAATTAAATTCACGGCTTCACGCTCAATGTTAGAGCGTTGGCTGTGCAAAAGCCTTCCCTGCTGTGTGGGTTCAACTCCCATCGAGGCTGCAAATTTTTGACAAGTGAGTCAACTGAATTTAGAAAATCTGCCAAATCCCGTTAACAGTTGTAGATTTTTTGAAAGTTGAGGTTGAAGCGCAGAGATAGGCAAGTTTCCTGGAAATAAGCTATGGGTCACCTGTATTACGAAGGGAGTTATTATTGCCTCGTCTCACTGGCAGTTCGCATGGTGTTATGTCAAAAAACATTTCGACAAAACGGTTCTCTGATTTCTGGGCTGAATGTTGCCATCGCACCTCAATCCTCACTCTACTCCCTTTTGAAAGGTCCCAAGTCGAATCCAATGATGCTGTTGCATGCCGGAAATCATGATACACTAAACGAAATGTCTTAGTTACGTTAAAAACTGAATTGCTGGGCAAGCATTCACAGTGACTGGCGAGCTAAACTAGTCCGTCTACGCGTGCCACACACGATCTGGCGCCCAATCTCTGCGCGCCAGGTTAAAGTAAGGGATGCTGCGACATCACGTATATAACAGAGGCTGAACGGTCTAGGCAGGAAGGAAGGAGCCAGCGTGGTCTGACCCACATTCACAGCCATTAAGACGATGCGATTCATCCCAGGTTCACCTGTTCTGCCCTCTTCCATGCATCGACCGTCTGCGCCCGTCAGTTATGGTCAGTGAGCTTATGGAAATTTGACCGAGATTCGATAGAAAAGATTTCTTGGGAAACGTGAACGAACTATATTGTACATTTTCGAGTCTGACACACCACGTTGACGTGAAGGAAATGTGTAAAGAGCAGTGCGCATTTTTAAGCATGCCAAAAACGATAATGATTTGTCCTGCTTGGTCAATAGCGAGTTTTGGTGGTGGGATGCCTATTTTCAAATTCATACGAAAGTTGATCGAAAGTTTAAAATTTATTTACGTGTTAGAAGGATTATTTAAAATGGAGATTTAATATTAACGACCGTGAAGCCTAATGCTAAAATATAGCAGAAAGGTCAAGATGCCGTCATTTGAATGTGGGCCTTGCCGGCTGCATGCAAAAAACTACATTCAGCAAGAAATGACTACCTCATCTAAATTCATTTTCCTATTGATTTTTGGTTGTCAAAAATTTATATATAGAGCGTTGGACTTCTAAATGACAAGACCATTTGTTCGAAACTCGATTGGGGCACAATTTGGGCTGGATATGACTACCTAACGATGTCCAATAAGCCCGCAATGACCATCCTAGTCTCTTTTGTGATTTGCGGTAATGTCCTTCACTCTATACCATAAGCCACCTTGCGGCCTGGCCAACGTGTGAGCCCCAAAGGCATCAGGATGAGACGAGTGTGTCTTGTAACTGATCGGTGTACGCCTATCTGCAACCATATATCTTACAGAAAACGTAAGCAAAAATATTCTCCTTTGTTATCCTTTTCTTGAGAATTACACACTCCACCTACTTCTTCACTCAAACGTAGGGTGTATTTAGTTCAAAAAGTGCTTTCGATTTCCGAATAATTGTGAATCCAATTTGTCGTAGCGTTTGCGTTCAGAAGACCTGTTTTGTTTTATTATTTAAGTGCTACAGAAGATAATCATCTGCGTGCTAATATCTACATGTCTATGAAGTAATACGCTAAGTTTTTTTACAGTGAGGTTTATTACTACGCCCAGTTCCTTTGCCATATTTAAACCAAGGCTTTATATGTTTCGGGTACGGAAATAGTAAATTCCTCATAGCCCTTAAGGTGCTACTGGAAATTTTTTTCTTAAAACCTTCAATATATCTGATCTATTATATACTTCATGAGAACGGGGCATAACTAAACGGACGAATGGTACGGCATCTAGACGGACAGTTTACGCTCTTCAAGTATCGCATAATAAGAGGCATTTTTAAAACCAAATTATATACTTTTTTCCTCAATTATAAATAGTACAACTCCCTAATAGAAAACAGAATTTCGGTTAACTTAGCCTGACACCAGTCACTCACTGTAGTTTGTGATGAAATGGGACGCTGTGGTTGAAGGGGACAGAACAGGTCGTCTACGTGCACCTCACAAACCCGGTTGTCCCCTCATGTGCCAAATAGCCAGCCTCCCTAATCACGTTAGACGTTCGTGTGTTCTGACATGTGAACTTTAGCCCGCCGTACGGGCCCTGGGAAATTAAATTACATGCCTGCCGCAGGGGAGGGGGGAGATGCATGGTCTGCTATGGAAAGTTTCGGTGTATGCGCGTGTAATGGTATAGGTTAGTGTAGTACATGAAACAAGCATATGTTCACATGGAGGTTCCTCGTGGGGGTAATTTCCTTCAATAACGGGCGGCAATTTTATGCAAGTTCTCTTGGCAAGGTTGTCTGTCAAAAACACGCCCGTTACCGAGCAAATTCATTTGCACATTGTTTACTCATTCAGAAGGATTGAGGGGATTTCCCCAGAATAAAAAATAGCGAAACAAAATTATATGCAAGACGAAGAGTGGGTAGAGAGAGTTTTTTTTCGAAAAGAGCAGCATGACCTCTACGGTTCCATCGCCGCAGTTCAGCCTCTACCCTCCCCCCCTCTGCCGAGGTTTTAATGCACATGGTAGTCTATTAATGCATTTCAATAGTCCTCCTATGAGACAGTGCTTAAAGTAACCTTGATTACACATACATACATAACATACTGAAAGTAGGAAATCAGCCGTTTGAAAGGCAGACATCCCAAGAAATGTACGATCGCAAAGTCAGCGTTTTGTTTTGTTCAGCCTGCGCCCTTCAACTTTTAAAACTATTTTTTTTTATTAGAACGTAGCTTCGTGAAGTTAAACTGTTCCTTGTTTAAGGATTGAAAGTGAAATAATCGCATTGATCATTTCAGAAATTGTCTGGAGGAGGTCCGTTCAACATAACGCCAAAAAGGTGCTGTGACTGAAAGTAAACGTTACAAAACTTGTAGTTAGCCTCACTCGGTAGTTTTTGTGCATATAAAAAAGCGTTGCAATTGTCGTGCACAGCACCAGTCTAAAGCTCGGAGGGAGAGTTCTTTTAACGCCGCCATTTCGACGGTAAAATATTTTGTTATTTTAATACTTCCCACTGCCGAGAATTCAAGCAGTCTTTCTCTGGACAAATGCATTGCCATGTACCTTTCTCGGTGACCATTGCATTCTGTATGCTAATGGAATGCAAAAACGTCGAAGGCACCTTATTGTTTAAAACAAAGAGTTTACTGGTAGAAGCCAACAGTTGGGTTTAAACAGTGTAGCACTCACCTTAGACATTATTGCAGCTTCTTAGCTGATTTTCAACGAAACCTTGAAGTCCTAAAATATAACGAAAAGGAATCACTTAATCCTAAAGACTTTTTGAAGTTGAACTTAATGGACTACGAATGTCAGTACAAGAAAAGGCAGCAGAAGAATTAAATATACATTTGAATTTGAATAAAATCCAGTTAAACTGGGCTCTTACTTTACAATGCCAGATGAGAGTAGGTATAGCCACTAAAGGACTGAACCGTGGTTCGTTAGGAAACTCGGTAAGAAGAGGTCATGTAAGCCCCGCGTTTAGAATATACAGTTATGTACTATAGAAGACCTGTTTTGTTTTATTATTTAAGTGCTACAGAAGATAATCATCTGCGTGCTAACTGCTGCATGCCTATAAAGTAATACGCTAAGTTTTTTTTACAGTGAGGTTTATTACTACGCCCAGTTCCTTTGCCATATATAAACCAAGGATAAATAAGTTTGGTGTAAATTTATTCTCTTTTTATGCTTTCTCGCACAAATTCCGTTGCTTTTCTGTGGTAAAAACCCGCCCATTAAACCCGTTTTGCACTGTTCTGGGGTTAGTGTTGGTTAAGTGGACAAGCACAACGCACCGTTGCCCAAATGTCCCGGTTAGTCGTGGGGCTGTCCTAAGTTTTGATCTAACGAGAGTTTGACCGTTGCTCTCGACGATGTTCCCCACGAGCTTCAGCAAGCCAAAGCAACGCGGTGACACCCGCGGGATTATAGTGAGAGCAGACTTGCGGCGAATCTACCCTGTTCTCTCAACCACCTCCACATCGGAACCCGATTTCAAAATAAAAGTCGAGAAAACGGGAGGGTGCAGGAGGTGCCCGCTAACGCACTTCAATACGCGTCAAAACAAAACCACCTTGTTAGGTAGCTTCCCGTCTGGGAGCGCTCTAAAGATTACAGTAAGAAGGAGCCCTTGAGCCTGACTCTCAGCCCACAGTACCCCGCTCCACACCACAAGACACACACTGGACTGACTGCGATGTCCAAGTTATCCCGTCAGCTGGCAACCCTCCAACCCACGGCTTTTAGTGCACCGCAATAGTTTCAAGCTCATCAGATTGTTTTAAGTGAGGAGAACAAATACACTGAGGATCGACGTCACTCTCTTCCCCCCATTCCCCTCACTCTCTCGCACACTGCTGGAAGCAACTCAGCAGCTAGATTCTGAGCTGTGTACACCTTACAATGTGTTACTGTTGACTCAAGTCAGTAATCCCCGCTCCCAGCCACGCGCTGAAAGACATGCCGAATAAGAGCGGCTGACTGTTGAGATGTATATAAGTGACTACAAATCCATAAACTGCCTGAGCAGGCGATAAATCATTGGGCCTGGTCTGCTTTCGATGTGTGTGCAGTTAAGTTAAGCGTGTATGGGTTTGATTTTGACTTACTTCCATACAGTTTTATCCCGAAATTTGCGGATGTTAATTTCCTGTACCCTTGGGAATTTTCAAGGTGTTCCAAGTTTGACGGAAAACGAATGAATGTGTACGTCTACTTATCAGCATCTATTGCACATCAATTCTGTCGTAAAAAGCAATTCAAGTTTACCTAAAATGTGGTATTGGAATCGGCATAAGCCTTTTAAACTGTACACACAGTGCTACTCCAAAAGTTTTATAAAGCACGATACGGTACATACTGTATTTATATTTAAGTCTACTGTGCACCATCTTGCGATCAAACGTATCTTCTCTGAGCGTCTGAGCACCGCGGGCGCATTTTTGGTGAGACCATGGATACAATACCGTTGGGAGGAAGGGTAGTCTCAAACAGAGGTGACAGTAAGCACCTCCCGAAGAAGATGTTTCTCCCGGCCGTATCTTGCTTTTTCTTCCCGAAGGCTTTCCTTCTAATTCGTTTGTCTTTGTGAAGAATATTTTTTTATTGGAAGTTGCCGAAAGCCAAGATGACTTACAGCAGTATCGAGCCAGCTTCCCGCTGAGATGTGTCAGGTGGATTGTAATTCCGCTTGGAAAGAGGGTTCTTTAACTCTGCTACCCCGACCGTAAAATATTTCGTTAAAAAATCTCTTTCGGATGTTGATAGCAAACAGGACGCTGCTTTCCATTGTCAAAATTCAAGCATTTCCATGTGACCTTATCGATGGTCATTCCATAATAAATAATGATCGAATGCAAAAACGTCATCAAACGTTCATCAACGGTCATCAAACACCGAAGGCAAATGATTGTTTAAAACAACAGGTTTACTGATAGAGGCCAACAGTTGGGTTTAAACATCATAGCACTCACCCTGGACATGAGTGCAGCTTATTAACTGATTTGAAACGAAACCTTGAAGGACTGAAGTAGTATGCATTCCGAGATGATAAATGTTGAAAGAAGGCCTGTCGGAAAATTGAGTTTTACTCGTGAATTTTCGAGCTGGTGTCACTTGCTCTGCCGCAGACTGAGTGAAAGTGAGTGCTGGGATTGTTACACTAGAGGGTTGGGGGCAGAGGTCACCTAGGGTGACGCGAATACTACTGCGACAGCTATGGAAGTGAAGATGGGGGTGTGAACGTCTCGATTGTGAGCCACTTGTTCGGGGGAGCAGCCGTATCAGTGAAGTTCCACTTGACCGAGCACGGATCGACTGTTGTTATTTCAGGCGGGGCGCATGTTTGTCGACCATGCGCGCTAAACAGCGAAAGGTGAATCAGGATCCACATGCCTGTTAATACTGAGTGTGTGACGGAAAACAGTAGTCTCCGGTTATTAAGCCCACGGTTGCTAGGCCTAGCCGCTTACTAAGCACAATTTTGTCTGAGCCGGTGGGCTTAATAACCGGCAACTACTGAAATAGGACTCTCCGGTTAGTGCGCCCGAGGCACATTAGGCCCAATTTGGTTTTGACCTGAGGTGGGCTTAAAAACCGGCGACTACTGTACCAAGCTTTGAGAAATTCTCGTGCTCATTTTGTATTAGCCATGACGAACCAATTCAGTTCCATCCCCACTGAAGCGTGCGCGAACACGAGAGACAATGGGGATGACAGCATTTGGGGGTAACTTGATACAGAAATGTTTCGGGCTAATTAGCCTTCATCAGCCAAGTTTAACCCTGAACACCAGCTGGTCGGACAACATAGACAAGCGCACTTACGGACGGTGCAGTTGGTCCACCACTGTGGTCTAACAGATTAGTCATAAGCACTTCATCAAACCACATTTCATCAGCGCCTCGCCAACTGCCATTTGCTGTCACTGCAGATCAGGTATATATTCACTCAGAAATGTGCGAACACCGATAAAAAATGCTTCCAAAGTAAACAAATATAATGTAGAGGTGAAAGGTCCCCAACGCATGACCATCTACCAGGCAAGGTACGGCCAAGTCATGATTGCAGAGTGAGGGGATTGACTGCATTTGCGGTCAAATTTAAACAGAACTGTTTCGGGCTTATTAGCCTTCATCAGCCAAGTATAAACCCGAACACCAGCTGGTCGGACAACACAAACAAACGCACTTACAGACGACGCAGTTGGTCCACCACTGGGGTCTACCAGATGGGTCATAAGCACTTCATCGGACCGCAGTTCATCAGCGCCTCGCCAACTGCCATTTGCTGACACTGCAGACATGCTACATATTCACTCAGAAATGTGCGAACACCGATCATATAGGCTTCTGAAGTAAACAACGTTTATGTGGTGGTCAGAGGTCCCCAACGCGTGACCACCTGCCAGGCCGAGTCCGGCCAATTCATAATGAGAGAGAGAAGCGGACGACAGCTCTTGGATGTAATTCGATACGAAACTGTTTTGGGCATATTAGCCTTCATCAGCCAAGTATACCGCTGAACACCACCTGGTCGGACAACACGAAAAAACGCACTTACAGACGGTGCAGTAGGTCAACCAGTGGGTTCTAGCAGATGGTTCATAAACACTTCATCGAACCACAATTCATCTGCGCCTCGCGACCTGCCATTTGCCGTCACTGCAGATCAGGTATATATTCACACAGAAATGTTCGAACACCGATCATATAGGCTTACGAAGTAGACAATGTTCATTTGATGGTCAGACGTCCCCAACGGGTAACCACCTGCCAGGCCTAGTCCGGCCAAGTCATGAAAGCAGAGAGCGGGCGGAGGATGACACCATTTGGGGGCAATTTGATAGAGAACTGTTTTGGGGTTATTTGCCTACATCAGCCAAGTTTAACTCTGAACATCAGCTGGTCTGACAATACAAACAAACGCTCTTACAGACGGTGCAGTTGGTCCACCACTGGGGCCTACCAGATGGGTCATAAACACTTCATCCAACCACAATTCATCTGCGCTTCGCGACCTGCCATTTGCTGTCACTGCAGATCAGGTATATATTCGCACAGAAATGTGCGAACGCGGATCATATAGGCTTCAGAAGTAAACAACGTTTATATGGTGGTCAGACGTCCCAAACGGGTGACCGACAGCCAGGCCGAGTCGGGCCTTGTCATAAAAGGATAGAAGGGGGGATGAGAGCATTTGCGGGAAACTTGATGCAGAACTTTTTTGGGCTTAGCAGCCTACATCGGCCAATTATAACCCTGAACACCAGCTGGTCGGACAACACAAACAATCGCACTTACAGACGGTGCAGTAGGTCAACCAGTGGGTTCTTGCGGATAGGTCATAAACAATTCATCGAATCTAAATTCATCTGCGTCTCGCTGCCTGCCATTTGCTGTCACTGCAGAAGAGGTATATATTCACACAGAAATGTGCAAACACCGACCATTTAGGCTTTCCATTTAAACAACGTTCATGTGGTGGTCAGATGTCCCCATCGTAAGAACACCAGCAAGGCCAAATCCAGCCAAGTCATAATAGGAGGTAGGCGGGAATGACAACACTGTTGAATAAATTGATACAAAAATGTTTCGGGCTTATTAGCCTTCATCAGCCAAGTATAACGCTGAGTATAGCTGGTCGGAAACCACAAGCAAAAGCACTTAGAGACGGCATTGTTGGCCCACCACTGGGGTCTACAATATGGGTCATAAGCACTTCATCGATCCACAGTTCATCAGCACCTCGCCACCTGCCGTTTTGGGTCACTGCAGACCAGGTATATATTCACTCAGAAATATGCGAGCACCGATCATAAAGGCTTCCAAAGTAAAGAAAGTTCATTTGGTGGTCACAGGTCGCCAACGGGTGACCACCTACCAGGCCGAGTCCAGTTCAGTCATAATAACAGAGAAGTGGGGATGACAGCATTTGGGGGTCACTTGATACAGCATTGTTTCGGGCTTATAAACCTTCATCAGTCAAATGAAAGGATGAACCCCAGCTGGTCAGACACCACAAATAAACGCACTTACAGACGTCGCAGTT
>JAYGXS010000004.1:42752588-42763919 GCA_036362985.1 Ligula intestinalis | reverse complement strand
AAGTATAATCCTGAACCTCAGCTGCTCGGACAACAAAAACAAACGCACTGACAGACTGTGCAGTTTCTTTTCCACTTGGGTCCACAGATGGGTCATTAGCACTTCATCGTACCACAGTTTATCAGCGCCTCGCTACCTACGATTTGCTGTCATTGCAGATCAGGTATATATTCTCTCAGAAATGTGCGAACACCGATCATATAAACTTTCGAAGCAAACAAAGTTCATGTGGTAGTCAGAGGTCCCCAACGGGTGACGGCTTGGCAGGCCGAGTCCGGCCAAGTCTTAATTGCAGAGAGGAAGGGAATGACAGCCTTTTGGTGTTACTTCATACAGAGCTGTTTCGGGCTTATTAGCCTTCATCATCCGAGTATTACGCAGAGCACCAGCAGGTCCGACAACACAAACAAACGCACTATAAAACAATGCAGTTGCTACACCACTGGGAACCACCAGATGGGTCATAAGCACTTCATCACACCACAGTTCATCAGCGCCTCGCCTCCTGCCTTTTTCTGTCACTTCAGATCAGATATATATTCACTCAGAAATGTGCGAACACGGATAATATGGGCTTCTGAAGTAATCAACGTTCATTTGGTGGTCACAAGTCCCCAACGGGTGACCGCCTGCCAGGCTGGGTCCGGCCTCGTCATAATAGCAGAGAGGGGGGTGACATCACTTAGGGTTACCTGATACAGACCTGTTTCTGGCTCATTAGCCTTCATCAGCCAAGTATATATAGTGGCCTATATGCGCACACCGATCTCTCAGAGGACCCACTCGTCCGCCCGTGTTGTGTTTAGTACCCTCTATCGACTACGAAGGTCAGTTCATGACAGCAGAAGTTATCAATATCGATATTAATTTGAATGGCATTCCATTTCGCTCGTCTGTTTATTTCTAACGCTGTATAAGTGAAGGTATTGCTACTAACTGACTCAAATGTGGTTTGTTTGAAATGTACGTACGATGAGGTTCTTTAGCCTCTGGATTTAATATACAAAACTATGTCCTTTTTGTGTTTTAGAATGGGTTTATTATTTCAAAGCTACATAAATTAATTATTTTATCGTTAACTACCGCATCCATATAACAAAATTGTTTTTTTTCTATTTTTGTTACTCAATCACCCTATCTTAGGGTTACCTATTATGAAGGGTTCTTAACAGAATCCGAAACGTCACGCAAATAAACTTCTTGTTCTAGCTGTCGCATCTTCCACTTCTGCATCTTTTTATTGTGTTACTTTTTATTTATTTTATATTACCATGCCCAGTTCTGTTGCTATATGTTAACGGGATATAATACCTTTGGTGAGAATTTACTTATTTTCTGTTTTCCTGTACATTTTTTGCTGCTCGTCTGCATTGGAACCTTATCCGTTAAACCACGTGTTCCCACCATTCCGTCTTGCATAATTCTGAGGTTAGTGCCGTTAGGAGTGACCAAACAGCTAGCATTCAAGCAGCAGCCACGCTCACAGTAAGCTATCGATCGGCCTACACGCGAGCGAGCGTATCGTGCCAGACAATCAGTCAATAATTTAAAATACAAGCTACAGTCAGCCGTCGAGGCACCAGTCAATCCTGCCGGTGGCAACATTAGAACAGAAGCTGATTGGATATAGTTTATACGCGTTTGTTACTCTAAATATATTGTATGTATTACACTCAAAGAATTCTGCTTTCGCCATGTTCTTATCGTGTTCTTCCTTGGGGGCTCACAAAGGACGCAATTAGGTGGTGACACCTCGGCCTTATACATCCGGCATAACAAGCGGTGGCTAAAGATGCTTATATAACCTCCTGTCATCAAAATGTCTAATAGCGTTGTGATGTTACCCTACGTGTTGATCTAACAACTGCTCGGACACTGCCGGCAGCTACTTGACAAACAGATTATGAGCTGTGTGCACGCTACGATGGCTTAATGCTGAGTCACTCCTCGTACCAGTGATTTCTGCTTCCAGCTACGCGCTGAAAGGCATGCTGACTCCGAGCGGTAAAGCTTTAGCTGACATGTATACGAGTGACTACAAATCCGTTCACTGCCTGAGCAGGCGATGAATCATTGGGCCTGGTCTGTTTTCGACGTTTGTGTGGTTAGGTTAAGTGTACCTTGGTCTGATTGTGACTTAATCCTATAGAGTATCCTCCCGAAAATTATGGATTTTATGTCCCTATATCCTCGGATATGTCAAAAGTGCATCCATTTTGGACGGAAAAAGTACGATGGTCAACAACTACTCATCATCATCTGTTGCAGATCAACTCTGTCCTAAAAAGCAATTCAAGTTAACCTAAAATGTGATAGTAGAATTGAAATAACTCTTTAAAACTCTACAGGAATAATAAACACCTATCGTGTCGTCTGCTGACCGCCACCCTTTGCCCGACCGTATCTTCTCTGAGCAGCTAAATGCTGTGAACTAATTTCGGTGAGACCATACATACAGTAAAGTAAGGAGGAAGGTAAGTCTACAGCAGAGCCGATCATTAACACCTCCCGAAGCAGACAATTTATCTGGCCGTATCTTGTTTTATTTTCTCGTAGGCTTTTATTCTAACTCGTTCGCCCTAGTGAAGAACATTTTTTCAGTGTAAGTTGCCGAAAACCACGTTGACCGACGGCTAGCTGCCCGATGGGATGTATCACGTTGATTGTAACTATCTACTACTGCCTCAGTAGATGGCACCTCATTAAGTCTGGCCGGTGTTCCATATCTGCGCGCTCAGTATAAGCTGGCGTACACACAATCTAACCTTAAAATTAACCCCAACATCTATACGATTAAACGCAATGCCACCTATAGTCCGGGCGTTCCCTGATCTCATTGTCTCATTTTCTACTTGCGTTGGCCTATAAGGCAACCTCACCGATTTTTTAAATATTGCACCTTATTACTTCAGTAACTATGGGAAAAAACGTGGAACTACTTTTATTGAAAATTTGGTGCTACTTTCTCCAAAATCTGCACTTTAAGGCAGGTATTACCTTAGGACTAAGTCTCTAGTTGACAGTAGATTACTGATTCCATCTTTGCAATGATAGCTCCTTTTTCGGGTTGAATAGCGAGCCTCTCATATACATCCAGGATATTTGGAATGTATTTTAGTGTATTCTCTCGGGAGGCAGTCACTTATTTTGATGACGAGCCTGATTCGCATAATATTTTCCGGAATAAAAATGCTCTGTTTCAGATGAAAAAAAAACTGCGGCTTAACGATGCCCTCGGTAAATTGATATTGATCGACGTATTTGATTGGTTGCTGAACAACCTCACGGGTGAATTCTTTGGCTTCGTGTACAGGATCTAGTGCAGTTGCGGACAAGACAACTTTGTCAGAGAAACTGGCAGACGTCTCAGGACGCGAGTTGCCGAACACGCAGCAGCTGGTCAGCGAAATGATGCCAATTCTCAAGCTGTAGCTCATTCGACAAGATCTGGCCACACATTGAAATTTAAAGGGCCGAACTTCTCGCAAGAGATGAAAATCGGGTGAGCCGAGAATTACTTGAGTCATGGTTCATCGGCTCCCAGTCCATAAACACGTGTAACGACTTGTACAATCCATATTTGGTGCTGACACTCAATTTGGCCAAAGCATGTCCCCTTTTGAGGAACGTACAGGCCACAGCGTCGTCTAACACCAAAACCAGAGAGCCAGATGGCTGCGTAGTCATCAAGTCCGAGTCCACCAAATGTGATGAAAGTTCAGCAAGTTAGAGCCCGCATGCTGTTCAACAAGCTATCAACACAGAAGTGGGCAATTATCGTTAATTATGGTTATAGGTTGGCAATAATGACTATCTACTGTAAATACTGCAAATTCTGCTGCGCATGTTACCTGTTTCTGCAATTGCTTTCTGATCATGTCTCTGATGAAGGATCCGCGACGGGTGTCGAAATGGCATGTGAATAAAGCTGGTGTCCCAGTGATTCCATCGTCTTCTTCTCACTTACCTCCTGGGATTCACAGGTTCACTTGTTTTGGCAAGTAAACAGTGTCTGGCTGATGGCAATTTTGCAGTCGGCTGCACGAGGCCATTGCAACTGCAATAAAATATGTGTTACTTGAATCTATTTCCCAAACGCCTAAAATTCAGGCGCACGCGCGCGAACGTGTGGTCTTATGGCAGCGGGTCAGAGGCAGGCTCCGGAGTTAAGCGCTTTTGACATAAACAATAGCAACTGCTGTGGTGGAAGGGAACTCTGCTTTCACCGACTGCAACTGACCGAAAAAATTGCCATGCGCTTTCTAATGAGACATAGTCAGTAGGCGGTCGTCTGTTATGTTAAAGTAACAGGAATTAGGGATGATTTCGCGCTGACCGCTGCAGGTTTGGTCCATTAAATGGGCAGGCTTTAGTTGCTAATAAGTGTGGGTTCTGGCTTAAAGAGGTAGTAAAATTGTGGTATTACGACAAGTTTTTTATCGATTGAACACTAGTCAGAACAGGAGGAAGGGGAGTTTTTTGCAACTGTTTGGAAATAATGTGATGACGATGACTTTTACGGTCGCCTGAACAGCACACTTGAACAGGAACAGTCTAAAATGCATATGACTCTACACCAGATTTCGAGAAACATGGGTTTAAGCTTAAGCTGGGACATAGGGGCAATTTTAGACATGGGTTTAAGGTCAGGGTTTGGGTTAGGGTCAGAATTATGTTAAGGCTTGCAGTTTGTGTTCGTATTAACGGTAGGATTTAGGTTTAGGCTAGGATCAAGATCAAAGTAAAGTTTTAGGGTCGAGGCACGCGAAATTCTTTAAATTTTGAAACAAAGCCATCTATTTTAAGTGGAGTAGGTATTTCCTATCCCCATGTCCTGTGTAGTCAGCCATACAAGTCATCCCTACCAAGAAGGGTCACCACGTATCGATCACAAACGACTAAATGACAAGTCAGTACGCGTCAAGAACATTAAATTTGTTTGAAAGTATGAATGCAAATTGGCTGCGGAGTGTTTATGCGGCCTGATCCGAGAGGAGACGGAGTAGGAAAAGCCGCACACTGCATACATGTGACCTTGAGCTGCATTCCAGGAAGCGGACCTATTCCCTGCGTGTCCCGCAGGATAGGAGGGGGAGGCTTACATGATCCTTGCTAAGGATTGACCTTGTGCGGCATTTAAATTCCCTAATCTCTTATCTATCTGACAGTTGGTTTCTAAAGTAAAAAACGTGTACCTTTGTACTCATGACTTAAAACGGGGACGTTTTTATCAGTGGGGGTGTGTTGATGAATTGGTATCAAGTGATTAATTGTTACGTGGGTGGTATTAACACCTGCTCGCTAAGAGGACAGTGTAGTACTAATCATGTGTCCAGACCACGTGGCTAGGACTATTAAAAAAAGCGTCCTCACGCATGCCTTATTAGTGACCGCAAATTTCAACACTCGGCTGTTTCCTATCATCAGATACTTTAGGGAATGTCCTCTGACGCAGCAACAATTCTGACGAAAGCGGGCACAATTGTCAAGCCATTATCAGGCCCGCATCCAACGCTGACAAGGCAATTGTAGCAATTAGTGAGTCGAAAGCGAAGTGTCAAGCCAGTATGGCATCAGTTAAGACCCAAGTGGTGGCTACAGAAGTAAATAACTATCACACACGTGCAGATAAACACTGTGAACTATAAATACCGTGCAACCTGCGCATGTTTCAACCCTATCTGCGCATGACTGTGACTGTGCTATCATCACCTATGATTTAGGATTCCCGACGGAATCCGAAACGTCAGGAAAATAAAACTCTTGTTTCAGTGATCGCATCTTCTTCTTCTATCTGAATAACTGTTCATTCGCCATACGGTAGATGTACTTCATTCACAATAAAGTTGGTTAACAAAATTGACTTTACTTCGGTCATATATCGGGGTACATGCGATTTCAATACTTTTACCATACGGCAGTTTGGTAAACAGGCTTCACATTGGCGTATTTCGTAAGCTTACATTCTGGAAGAAGTCTGAGAGATTTTGGCCCCCATTTGACAACCAGCAAGATTATCTTTCATTTGTTGAATTGACTTAGAATATCCACACAAGTAATAGCCTTGAGGTGTGTTCTGAAACCTGTACAGCTGCGAGCAGAAAAATTAGCCAAAAACGCTCGCAGGTCTATTTAACCACCTGGAACTGCAAACGCCCCCATTCCAGATCATCATCGCAGTTAATTCACGCTCAACGTCCAACATCGGCCGCGTCTAGAGCATTCCCGTAAGCTGCTATCAGTGACTCGACTACCATAGACATTGATGCCACTCCAACATGGCTTAATCGGTAGCATTTATTCAGTACGCTTCTGTCCCACGCCAGTCACTCAGTCCTGTTTGCACCTACCATAAACAACCTGTGCTCATCGTCTGCTAAGTGGCTGCCAGCTCAGCTTGGTTTATCCGACTGTCGCGTAGGGACGGTGTACATTTGTGGTACATTGCAAAGGCCCTAGCCCACTACGAACCCAACTTGCACCCCATTTCGCTGGCTCTACTGACTTCACTGCAAATGCGGAGTCGTCGGAATTTCCCGCATACCCTCAGCCTACCCTGGTAAACTGTTGATGGTAGCCCTATTGCGTAATGGTAGAAAATTTGAGGTACTAGCCATCAAAAAGGCATCTTCTTGTAAGCATCCTTCAACTGCATAGATAGTTTACTCGTTCTTTGGACCTGCAACATCATTTGCTGCAGTGTGATATGTTTTAGTCATCGGCGAGCGTTACGAGCGAACTGCACAGACTCCAAATCTGCTCCACGACAAGGTCCTTTCAAATGCATTCGTCTGTTGGAATGCAAGCAAACAGCTAAGGACAAAATTCGACAGACGGTACTCACTTCATCTCGCAATTCCAGATCAAAGTACCAAGCGAATGCATAAGACGGCGTCGAAATCGGACGCTTGTCAACTTTTGACATGTAAATACCGATTTCAAATCACCATAATCTAAGCATTCAGTGGAATAAGAAGTTGATGTGCAGAATAACTTAATGTGCACCTGTCTGTGGCAGCTTTGATGGTAGGCTGTGGGCAAACCGAACTTGCCGACGTCTGTCTAAAGATTCTAAAATTATTTGTCAGCAGAACGGAGTTGGGCCGAGGAGACTTCCTGTGTAGTCGTCATAACTGCGGCTGCTTGTGTTATCCAAACGGGATGCAACGTTGCCCTGAATCCAGTCCTGCGCAAACAAATTCCTGCAGGTCCATCGTTTGAGTTCAAAGCGCGAATCATGTACAGACGTATGGCAAGTAGTTATTTTTCTGTTCATGTTCACGTCGAATTGTGACCTCGCCCGCGCCTTTCACATTCATCCAGCACCGAATGCGTGCAGTCAACTTTCGGACAGTGCTTCAACCAATCAAATCTTCCTATTTACCTTGTTGTGCAAGCTCATTGGTCAAACTGATAATAAATGAAAGAGAGTGAATTATATGCATAATTTTTGTAAAAGTTATTTTCTGGGAAATTTTGCCTATGCAGACTAGTTCATCGGGTCCTTCGCTAAATGCTTAGATATTGTGGGCACTTTCTGCAGTTGGCAATCATAGCGGTTGGCTGGCTGGCATCTCTGATATTGGCGTTTTTAATATGCTTGCTATGCAGTGCCAAGGCCTTGAATTTTGCTGCTGAATTTTAAAAGGACTGCTTACATCTAGCAGCATGCACTCCTTCGATTATCTCTACGCTCTTTTAGAAGTGTTCAGAAACATAATGAGTGTTTGCGGCAGTCTTTAATAGCGACGGGGAACGTTATGCTTCGGTTGACAGCTGTACACAGATATGAGCGTTGAACTAGCCCCTTTTAAATACCTAGTGATTTAATATATAAGCTGTGGGTTATTCCTCTGTGGCAGACCTCTATAGACACGATCTGACGGTTGATTTGAATAACTCAGCTTAAATTCACCAACTCTAGCGGAGTAACAGCACAATATTTCCAAGCTGCTAACAGGCGGTCAGTAGTACAAATTCCTCATGTCATCTCTCGCATTTAGTCTGAAAATATTTGTGTGGAATTGTTCGCCGTGAAGTAACGTATTATTTTATAATTAAAGTAAAATGTTTACCACCAAAAAATAGGATATCACCCAAAGCACTTGAGAAACACCGAGTAACCCACTGGTGGAGCGGACTCATTACAGTTGCGTCAACGGAACACGTGAATGGCGTTTTACGTAACAGGTGTACTGGCTAATCAATCAACATTTTATTGTCCATTTGCTTTTTTGCGAATACTGTCTGAGAAGAATAAGTTTGGAAATGCCACAACCGAACTTAGTTGTAGAGTTATATCAGATACATAATTCGGACAGTTGCTGCGAGACTTCTAAGATCATATGGAAAAGTTTGTTGTACACCTTGAATATACTATACCTACCCACCAATCCAATTTCTCCTGCTATCTGTAAAACTACATCACCACCCTGAAAGCCCTTCTGGTAAGTAAAGTTATATAACAGCTTCTTGCGTCGGGAACGATTAAATATTCATCGCCTGGTCCACAGTTATGGAGGTTTTCCCCATGAGCTGTCACTAAATGAAGTAACCGTTGGGTGGAACTGACACAGGGTTTCTGTGACGGTGAGTTGTATGGTTTGGGAAGGTGATGGAAGTAGAGCAACAGTTAACTTCCAGAAGAATTCAGTAGTTTCTCTATGTGGTCTCGTAAACGAACTGGGTAGTCATGTGGGTTACGGGGATGCGATGGGTCGGAGCGGAGCGACCTATTTGTGACCCTTGAGGAGGCCATAGAAGCGAGCCAAGGCCCTTTCTTGAGTTCTTGGAATGCGTCGGCACTATTGCACCCACGTTCTCCGATGCCAACAGCATCACCATATTTTCGTGTGTCAGTTTTTTGAGGGGGTCAGTTTTGCATGGAACTTAAAACTGGTGATCCTCCAGTAAGTTTTTGGTCTTCTGAGGGTAGTTTGTCTTGTCAATACGACAGTTGAAAGCCCCTTGTCTACTGACACGAGGACGACGTCTCGGTTGATCTTGAGTTTCCTTAGTCCATCTTATTCGACCTTAGGGAACATTTTGCGCGGTTGCTACACCACAAGGGGGGATGCCACCTGATGTCAAATCAGGTTATTTATGTCTTTCATCGCTACCGCCTGCCTTATGACCGATTCCACAGCGGCAAACATGTGGGCAAGCTTCACATCAGCCGTGCTGAATGAGGTCTCCTTCCGTTAACCTCATACTTGCTTCTTTGTCAGTTCCTTCGATGACAGGTGATATATCAGCATGTCGTAGTTGGATGATGTTGGCTTGGGCACCTTGCGGAATTTGTTCTCCAGTACTGCGTCGCTTGTAGCTTTCTGTTCGCAGATTCGTCCAGTTACTTTCTGCTTAAGCAGTTTTACCATCCTCGCCCATGACCTCACAGCATGTGTCATTTTCTTGGTCACTTATATAACAGCATTTGTGCAGCCTCGCGTAACAATTTTAAAGGAGCACAAGGATCATTGTTTTTCCACCCATAACCCTTCCGGTACATCTGTGAACGCCAGCTTCGTGTGAACTTTTAAATCAGCGCAATCGCCTGCGAAAATCGCTCTCCTAGGGCGATCGTCGCAAGCTTTGGCCTCCAAAGCGCATTATTCAGTCTAATTTCCTCCTAACTAAACTGCGTGATTGATGCGCTGGAAAAATGGGAGTGCTAGATCAAGGCATGGAATGCGCGTCCATAACAAATGCCAAACATAGGGGAAGGGAGAAAATGTAAGTGGCACGCATAGGTGCAGGCTCAAACACTAGACACCCACGACATTTATGACACAACCGTTCTGAGTCAGGCTTAACAACGCCGATCACCTCAACCTGATCCCGCCTCCGATGCTCATGACTTTATCTTGACACCGGGCTCGGACTGATGAAAGATAAGATAGTGTGGAATATGCAATGTGTTAAGTATTGAAAACGGAAGGCAGTTTGTAGACAGGACGATTGTAATTTGTGTAAAACAGAAGGCAGCTTGTAGGCAGAATGGCAGGCAGGCAAAACAGAGGACCGTCAGTAGGCAGGACGGGTACCGACCACGAGAGCACAGTTCAAGTGACGAATCATGTTGACACCGCATTGTATATGGTGTGGGGCAAACTTAATAGGCCGAAGGCTGGCCAATCAGAATAAGGAGAGGAATGAGCCCGCTAGCCAGGAGTGAAGACGGGGCAGTCACAACAAAGAAAGTGGTGAACAAGTGTCCGTGACCTTGACCAGCGCTTGACGAGCGCATCGCTCATGATGTCCCGACAATACGGATGGACATTTATAGCACAATGCAAGTCTACTACGACTTAAGACGACTTCATGCGTAAGCCACCATCCCTGCAGAACATACGATGGACCTCCCACGGTCAAACTGTCGGCTGGTAGTTAATTTATCATGAAACAGACTTGTCGTGCGTCTGCTATACCCTCACAAACGTATTTTCTGATAAGAGTAGGACGTCTACTAAACAAGTGGCTAGCAAGCTGGAGAAATTAATTGAGGATAAGGATGAGGATGGTTAGTACCGGCAGCAAAAACCCTATGCGTGATTCGAGCCCGATCACCAAGAAGATGTCCCATTTTCATCTGGCCGAAAAGTGCACACGGACCTACCAAACGTACAAGAAGAAACTTTGAAAAGTTGAAGAGGCGTGATAAGTTTCTGAGCATAAATTCGCACCCATACCCAAAATCAGCCTTACTTTTCTGCTTTACTTTTGTTTTTTTACGCCCGACAACTACGACGGTCGCTTTATGTTTACAGATATTCGGCTCAAAACTAAGCTTTGGGGGTGGTACTGGTACGTACAGCCGATCTTCGACCCTCCATCCTTCAGTGCTGACAAAAAAATGTCATGTTTACTGATACAGTCGACTAGTGTTTATTTGGCATGTGCTACTTTTGTTACACTACGTATCATACGTGGGCGTGTTCGTGGTTTACACGCAAGTCGTTTGAAATATGCGCTGGAACAGCAAGGATGTCAGCGTAGGGTACGGCTCGTGTTAATTTGCCTGTGAGGAAGTCCGCTTATCGCAAATGACTGCTGTTATTCGTTACTTGCTATTAGTTGTAGTCTTCTCAGTCTTATTGGCATTATTATCACTAGAAATACTGGCCGCAATCCTAATTGCAACAGTCGCACCTTCGGCTCAGCTTGTGGCCTTAAGCCAAACTCCTCTTCCTAACGCTTCTAGCGCTCCTTAAAACTAACCATTTACAGATAGGCCGTGTTCTCATTCTCTCTCTCTTGCCCTTCTCTATCTCTCTAGCTTTCTCTCGTTTTCTCTCTTCTTTTTCTTTTTCTTCTTCTTCTTCTTCTTCTTCT
>JAYGXS010000004.1:42692605-42751536 GCA_036362985.1 Ligula intestinalis | reverse complement strand
TTATTATTATTATATTTATTCTTTCTTCTTCTTCTTCTTCTTCTGTCCTCTTCTGCTTTTTTTCTTTTCTTCTTCTTCTTCTTCTTCTTCTTCTTCTTCTTATTATTATTATTATTATTATTATTCTTTCTTCTTCTTCTTCTTTCTTCTTCTTCTTCTTATTATTATTATTATATTTATTCTTTCTTCTTCTTCTTCTTCTTCTGTCCTCTTCTGCTTTTTTTCTTTTCTTCTTCTTCTTCTTCTTCTTCTTATTAATATTATTATTTCTTCTTCTTCTTCTTCTTCTTTCTTCGTCTTCATCTTCTTATTATTATTATTATTTCTTCTTCTTCTTTCCTCTTCTTCTTCTTTCTTCTTCTTCTTCTTCTTCTTCTTCTTCTTCTTCTTTCCTCTTCCTCTTCTTCTTTCTTCTTCTTCTTCTTCTTCTTCTTCTTCTTCTTCTTTTTCTGCTTTTTTTCTTTTCTTCTTCTTCTTCTTTTTCTTCTTCTTCTACTTATTCTTCTTCTTTTTCTCCTTTTTTTTCGTCTTCTACTTCTTCTTCTGCATTTTTTTTTCTTTTCGTCTTTTTCTTCTTCTTCTTGCACAAGCTGCTTTAAAACGCTTACCTCCAGCTTGTTTCTTTTTTAGCACAGCCAACTGGAAAACGCTATTCGGGTTGCACTCCCATAAAAAATACCAGGCATATGGCACGGGCGTTAGTGGCCCGCTTTGGTACAGGCTCAGGCACTAGATACCCACGACCTTTATGACACACCTTTTCCGTGAGAGCTGAGTCAGGCTTAGTAACTCCGGCCACCTCCGGTCTTCATGACATTGCATTCACACGGGGCTAAGACTGAGAAGGTAAATAATTGTGCGGTAGATGCAACGCAGGGCTACTATCCCTTACAACTACTTTACGCGTAGGCCATCCTCCCTTCACCACCCTGGTAGCCAAACTGTCGCGTGCAAAACCGGGAGTTATTGGTTGCTCATAAGCCAATCTGGGCACGTTAGATGCCACTCTTAAAACACTGGCGACGCAGCTCAGATTGTTCCTCGGACGTTACACACATGAGTGACGCACATTCTACCATGCGTATTTCCGTTACATCAATTGACAAACATAACAATTTGTTAATCAGCGTACTGTTGTCCAAGGCCGGGGCTAGCTCGGCAATCGGGGAGCAGACTTGCGGTGTCGTCGCAGGCCCTTGTGCAACTCACTGTCTGAGAAGTGACAGTGGCTTCTAAGGGTTTGTCAAGCGTCTTCTCTTGTGGCCCGATTGGAAGCATTGGGACAACGTCACGCGACCAGTGGGCACGTGTGTAGACTCGCGTGCACCTGTGTCCCCTCCAGAGGTTAAGGTCATCGCGTGTAGGCGGTCAGACCGAGGAAACACAGATATTTGGCAGGCACGGCACCTCAGGAAAGCCTATTAATATTGCCAGCATTTTGTCAGGCTAAACTCCTATCACGCTTGACCAACACAAAACTTTGTCAAGTGACTTTCAACGGGTAAATAACGCGTGAGCATCTGCCTTTATCTGTTGGTCTGCGTCATCCGCACAGGGACAAAAATCCGCCCAGCATAACCAGCGGGTTATTCCGACCACTTCCGTAGAGGACAAGGAAGCTTGTAAGTGCATATGCCTATCAGTCATGCTCATTGTAAATATAAGATGTAGGTCTAACCATTTATATATTGTTACAGTATATGAAATACTATGCTATTATGCTAAGCTAATTCTGGAAAATTTTATGCCCTTAATTAGACAGGAGACATTCTGTAACTTCAAAATTATAGATGGATACAACAGAAATTCTATAGTTAGCCTGCAAACGGTAAATAACACTACCTTGCGAGATAAAGCCATGTTAACCGTTGAAATAATCATGCAGAAAGACGACATCCTGGGGCTGTGAGTTATCTATCGAAAGCCACACTCAGTGACTACAAGAAAGACATATGTTGGACAAAATCGAAATTGGTGGTCGAACTACCATCTATCTGATACTATATCGTCACTACAATGTCACTTTCTTATGACCTGAATGCATAGTAGATCTTCAGCTTGTATTAATACACGTTTCTTTAATCATTCAGCTTACTAAATATCCCCATATAGGCTACGACTGCATACTAGGTTAAATTTTCCTACATGCACACCAGGCCGCACTGTAGCGTCCCTCTTATTGGCTTTATCACGTATTATTAATATAACTAGCACTTATAGCATAGGCACAACACTTCTAACAGTAGTATCCTAGTCCTAGTAGTTTAAGCTTTAGGAAACAACCAGGATAAGCACTTCCGCATAGGCAAGTACTTATAGCAGCAGTATCGTAGTCCATCTCCTAGTTCAAACGGACACAGCCGGGAGGATAGAGTTGACAGGGCGAAAAACAAAGCAAGCCCTGATTTGCTCAGGGCCTCAAACATGTATTTACTCCAAATAACATAGACCCAGATTTCCCACTCCTTGTTGAGCCTCAACGTTGACTTCAAATCAGTGCTATGTCTGACAAACGTTAGCCTCAGAAATAGTACCAGTACTACTAAGACTCGATTACATTGACAGTCAGTTGTAGTAAAAAAGTAGTAAACATATCAGTCTCTGCTGCCTTAGGCCTGTCTTCCCTCCTGATAAGGGTGAGCTAGGGTAGATAGTACAGTAGTACCCGCGCAAATTCAACAGTCATGTAAGACTAAGTTAGGTGGTTTTTCAGCTTACATTGGAGAAAACAGCCCACGCCGGGCCCCATTTAGTCTTCGAGACTCCGGATGAAGGTTAATCATGTGGTTGGCGCTAACTATGTCATCTATCACTTGAAGGCTACCCCTTGAGACTGTTACCTTTTGTACCAAACTTTCGGTGGACTTGGTGGACTTCATCGTTATCAATGGTGGAACACACACACACACCACTCTGTGGCAGAGCACACGATGGACCTAGTCGAAAGCCACGGTCAAAACGGTCGGTCGGATGTTAGTTTATCGTGAGGCAAACTAGCCGTGCGTTTGCTATACCCTCACAAAAATATTTTCTAATTAGAGTAGGACGTCTAATAAACAGGGGACTAGCAAGCTGGAGAAATTCGTTGAGGATAAGCGGATTATTAGTACCGGCAGCAAGAAACCTATGGGTGATGGGAGCCAGCTCATCAAGATGGTACTCCATTTTCGTCAGGTCGAAAAGCGAACCTGGACCTTCCAAACCTGAAAGTGGAAGAAACGTGAGAAGTCTCTAAATCTGAATTTGCAAACACTCTATAAACCTTCAGCTTTTTAATCTCCTCTATAAACCTGCCTGGCTTCTCTGTTTATCTTTTGTATTGCACGCTCGAAAACTAGGATGGTCGCTTTCTGTGTACTGCTGTTCGGGGGTGGAATTGCTAGGTGCTACCGATCTTCGCCCCCAGATCTTCCTGTGCTGACATGAAAATGTCCTATTTACTGATAGAGTCGATTTGTGTCTACCTGACATGCGCTATTGCCGGTAAACTACGCCTCATACGTGGGCGTATTCGTGGCTCACTCGCATGCCATTCGTAATGTGCACTGGACCAGCATAAATGTCAGCGTAGGGTGCGGCACGCGTTTAGTCTGCCTGTGAGGAAGTCCGCTTATCGCATATCAGTCATAGGAGTCTTAATATTCACTGCTTGTTTTCATTTGTAGCACTCTTAATCTTACTGGTCGCAGTCATAGTTGCAACAGTCGTACCTTCGGCTCAGCTTCTGGCACCAAAACAAGCTCCTCTTCCGAAAGCTTCTAGCGCTCCCAAAAACCACTCCACTGAGAGGTAAGTCGTTTTCTCATCGTCTCTCTCGCCCTTCTCTCTCTCCATTTTGTTCCATCTTTCTCCCGTCTACTTTTTCTTCTAACAAAAACTGTTTTTTAGCGCTCACCTTCAGCTTGTTTCTTTTTTAGCACAGCCAACTGACGCACTGCCAGAGACGCCATCAGCCCAGTGTGCTTTGTATGCGAAGTGGCTAATGAGTGCACTGGGAGTCAGGGGGCGCTGACTCTTTTCAAGTCCCTGTTTAGGTGAATCCTGCTGTGTGTGTCAAGGAGGCCATGTCATGCTCTGGAGCACGCAGATGGGTCCGCCGGTAGATTCAATCACTACGCTCATCCCATCTCAGATGACCGATCAGCTTGTTGCTGGTGGGTTGGGAGAGATAAAGATCCACCATCGGCGCGTTTGCTTCTCCACTATAATCAATCTGACGTGTTCGAAGCTACCACGCTGCGCTAAAAGCCGCCGTATGGAGGATTGCGAACTGACGGATGGTGCAGTCAGCCCAGTGTGTGTCTTGTTGTGTGGAGTGGCTGACTTACGAGCTACGAATCAGGATGCTATGGCTCCTTCTTAATGTGGCCTTTTGGTGCTGGCGCGCACGCGGAAGTCTACTTAGCAATGTGTGCTGTTGATACGCCTATTGGAGTGTCACCTGAGTCAGCCAACAACACCCTTCCTCATCTCCAGTCTTATCAATTCTTGTCTTAACAGTGGGTACAGATATTGAAATGGTGAGAGAGCGGGGTAGATCGTGCGCGTCTAGTTTCACTATAATACAGCTATAGTCACCATGTGTCTTTAGCTTGCTGAAGCTCATAGTGGACGTCGTCGAGGACGACGGCCGAACTGTCGTATCTCATAATAAATGCCATATATGTGGGGTATATTAGCACGCCTAAGCACAAGCTTGTGCCACGCCAAGCAACTGCAACCGATCCCCGAATCAAAGGACTTACCGGATCTGACAGCCGTCTGAGGCATGGGAGACGGAAGGGCGAATGAGGTCGACTACGAAGACGCCGCCCTCATGGTACGCTCTTCTATACCGAGGCACTAAAACTCTTGACTTGAAAGGCTGCAAGCCGGCGGGATATATTCTACTTCTTCCACAAGCCCCCTCCCTCTAATTGGATCAAAGTTTCTCCAGCTTTGTTTGCATTTTCTCCATGTCTGACAGTTTTCTCGAGCAGAAACACATCCTCTTCATTAGCACAATGCTAATGCCGTGTTGTCCATGTTACAGTTTTCAAGCCTGACTTGATAGCAGACGCATTTGTTGTTATAAAAAGGCTGTTTGATCCCTTTCCTGGGTCGCAAGAAGTCAAAAGATAAGTGGAGGCAAAAACTGTTTTTGTTCCACTGTGCCCTCATCATACTCTAGCTATGCGTTTTTTGGTGGCTCACTGTGCGCAGGCAAGCATGTACCAAGGCTCACCACCGACAACGAGTTTGAATGTACTGCCCGCCTACGCCCGTCCTTCAAGCCAATCCGCCTGACTGATTCCCTGTCAAAGCCGACTCTAACAAAGGCTGCTCCAGACGCTGTGGCGATCCTCGCGGTCACCTCATTTCAGACATGGTGCTATGGCTGGTGGTTGATCGCTCGTCTGAAAGTCAAATTCCTCTTGCCCATTTTGTATTCCCTCTGTACAGAATAAACGCTTTCTTCTACGCTAACCTCCCACCTCTTCATCTTTTACCAACGAGCCGGTCCTGCAGATCGTAGTGACAGGGGTTTTCTCAAGCTACCTTAAATCCACGCGACACGTTCTTGTGGGATGCATAGCGAACGTCTTCATGGCACAGATAACGAGACACTGCTCATTGAGTCCCTTCCCCAAATCCGCGACTGCATGTAATTGCCTTCGCCTACTCCTCAAAACAATGACCGTTTCATATTATGCGCATGTGATTGGATGGTTTTTTGTTTTAATATACAGTGTATTTCCCAGTAGGTTCTCTGGAATGTACTATCATTGTGCTGAATGAGGAAAGGCGATCCCTGTGTTATAAGTACCCTAGGATCAACCCTTTCCTGTGAGTAAGTTTAGACGAAAATCTTCTAAAATAGCCTATCTGCGTGTCTTCCTTCGGGAACATTTTTTCGTAACTGCGCAGTTTAGCGCCTTTGTCGGGTTCGATTTCGCCCACACTTCAGTTTAGTTAGTTTGCTACTTGTTGCAATGCCTTTACGAGTCATTTTACTAAAATAGAAAAGTAAAGTTGTGATTTCGAAGGTGTGTCTGTTTCTGACATCAGCTTATCTTGCTTCTTGGACGGATGTTTTTCAAAATCCCGAAAATAGCATCACTCGTCAACACCGACCTGCACAAATTTTCCGCAGAAGAAGTTATAATTACCAGAAAGTGTTAAATGTGTACGGATCCTGCTAGCAAAAGCCCGTTTCTTTCCCTTGACTGATTTGCTTGCAGCAAGTCAGCCGACGTGACAGTAGATTCACCCGCGACAGCGAAGATACCCGGATACACGTACTAGTGAGGTCACCTTTAAAACACTCCGAAATGTTAGGAACCGGGGTCGCTGAGACATCCGATTCAGCCGCAGCCTCTGTCCTCTCTTTCCCTTTCCCTTGAACACTAATGTTGGCCTCGATGGAACCGTCATTTCAGTGGCCATTGTGATACTCATATACCCTATTTCTTTCTTACTCCCCCACCGTAGATGTCTTCGGGGTGACAGTCTGCCCTATCAGAGTCAGCGAAACTCCTCTATACGCATTGTTGATGTCCCACATTTGGAGGAAGGCTCTGTGCCTCCACAGACAGAGGCGTCCTGGGGTCACTTCGGAAATGCGCATTTTCGCTTGGACATAACTTCACAAAGAAGTTTTTTTAAGCTTAGCTGCCAGTATTTTGATGCTTGCTTGCACGTCTTCCTCCATCCCGCTCGTCAGTTTCGATAGCCTAGATACGTCGCCTCTCTCTAGAGCATCGTGAGCATGCAGTGGGATGGTTTACATGCCATGCCGAGGCGCATTTAGTTCTCATTTATAGCTTAATAGCTCTGTACTCAAGAACTGGAAAACGGCCTAAAAAGTAACGCACATCCAAATCGCTCCGAGGGATTGCTTTTACTACGTGTGAATCACCTCCTTTCGTCGGCTTACAACCTCGAGCCAGTGCGGAAGGCGTGATTATTTCTGAGAAACTGCACTAGTAGAACTTGGGCAAGAAGACCTATCTCTTGAGATGCAGTTGCAACAGCGTGATCTCCAAGTTCTCCAAAGTGTCCACAGTCAACTTAATCTTCCATTTATCCGTCTACCCTACCATAAAAACTTTCATCCATGTCACAGTCAAATCATCCTCCCATCTCATTGTGCCCGCAAGATTGTCCTTCCCTCCTTTTTTCAGTTTATTTGTCTATTTTAGAAAGATAGTAAACAATCGGTATTGCAGAATGTGCTCGATTTATAGGTGGAGGCGCTTTCGATATTGCGCAGTAACAGAGGCGTCATCAGCTACGAAAAACGTGTGAGTGGTGGCGACTGGTAACTAATCAACGACCAGTGCGCAGGCCTGGAGGGGACTGCGCAGAACTATGTATATTGACACAAGAATTGAGTTGTAATCAGAGATTCCAACTTCAATCAAGTCCCAGTCTGTCTTGCTCATGACTTGAGCAGTTATCACGGTATTTTCAGAATTGAACGCGTGACCAGTTTCAAATGTGTGGGTGGCTGTTTTTGATAATTCGTCCACTAATCGCACACCCAGCTTGTGTATGTACAATCAAAACATGGATTCATGTGGATGTCTGTAGTTGTAGGGATATTTAAGGCGCATGATCCAGTATACTAGGCCAAAATTCTCCCTGGGGAGAGTTTGAACCGGTTCAAACATATATCCTTCGTCATGGCTTCGAATTTAACTCAAGAACTTCAGGCGAATAAACCTATTGTTACAGCGGCTCCATCCTCCTTTTCTCAGTTTTTACGGAGCCAGTCGTCTATCAACACCCGAAGCATACGCCCAATCTGCTGAATTCTACATCCACGTATTTGGAATAGTAAACGTCCACATGGTGTTGACACCCACGTAAGTTGAATAGTAGACTTCCACATGGTGTTGACGTCCAGAGGATTTTTCCGGATATATGTGGGTGTATAGACGTGCTCGAAACGCAACTTTCGGAAGTGTTTAAGCTCAGCTTTAAGGAAATTCCAAGTCGATTTTATCCTGCTGTTTTTCCAGTGTCACTTTTTGTGCTTACGGATTGGGAACCGCGACTACCGACACTCTGGCAAGAATCAAGATCAAAAATCTCAATGATAATCAGTCACACACGTTTACATCGAGGTGGAATCTAATTGTTTACAGCAGTTATCAAAATTTTTCTCCATTTGAACGCACCCCTTCTTTGTCCGAGACAATTTTTCGCCCCTTACCCATGAAACCATAACTCGTGAGTTATTTTCATGCTACGGCGCGTAGACTGATTAACTTTCCAACTTTGTATTTAATCGCCATTTCTCGTTCGTGAGCACAACTTGACTTGTACGGGGTCGCGGCATCAGCCTCGCCTTTGCGCGGGCAACTCCTGTCACAACGGCTAAACCCAACCTGAATGTGCTCTGGATTATCTCGTTCCCTTCATCATTTTCTTCACAGTCGACACCTCCACTTTGTTTTGTGTTTGGCGGGGAGCTGTGGACGACTTTATCTAGCCCCTTTTTTCTAGGCCCGCCCATAAACATCAAAAACATATGTGAATGGCAGGCCGGAAGTAGCCATAAAAATTGTCGAGTCAAAGCATTTGCGTGTTACCAACGCTCATGTCTTCGTTTGCTGGACTTAAACTAATTTTTGTTAAAACTACTCTAGCGGTAAATACCTGCTTATTATCTCTCTCTCGAGAACTCAAGAGGTGCTTGTGTGGAAAAGAAAGTGAGATGAGATGCGCTTGATGCTATCTGTGGATTTAATTTCTCTCAAGGAGGCGATCTTCATAAAAATAAGGGATAATCGTGACGAAGGTTGTCGACTATGATTGGTGCTTCGAGATCTCAGTGGCGACCTTGAATTCGCGTGTACCTCGGGAGAGATTCGTTAGCCGATAGGTCGGCTATCGCACAGTGGACCAAGCGGAGCTTTTTTCCAATTGGCTAAGTTCGAGCGCTTGACTGTGATTTGCATCAACCTACGATAATTCCTCTTCGAGAGGTGTGGGAAATTTGCTACTCAAAGCGGAAGGCCAGCATTAAAAGGGTGGACAGAGCGCTTACCACAGCAGCTACCGGCAACAAATGCTGACGCTACGATATCGTAGTTTTTCATCATGCTTTGTCTAAGCAAACCTGAGCTTTGGAAAGTATCCTATCATGTAGATGAATAAGAAAAGCTTTCGAAACCAATCACTGACCTTGCTCCGTCTCTATCTTAGCTCCACACACAATGAATTTCTAGTCTGACACTGCTTTTATCGCATTTTGCACTTCAGACGCAGACTTGAAATGGAACGTATTTGACAGTCTCGCTGGTCAGCAGGTGCCCATACGACCTTGTATAGTAGGATACTTACCTCACGAGAGTTGAATATGGCGAACAATCGCGTTCCTAGAGGTGACTATTTCGGCATAAAGGATGCACTTACAAACCTTGCTTATTAAACTAGCGTAACCAAAAGCGAACCGCTGTTTGACCCTCCAAATGGACGCAATTGACAGCTATGTGTGCAGTACGGGCACAGTAACAATAGGGATAGGGCAGTTTAAAAGCAAAAAAGGGCGGTAACGCATTTGCAATTAAAAGTAATTTATAGACTCAGCGTCATCAGTTTTTTTCGCACGCACTTAGACCTTTATACACTGCCAGCACAAAATAAGACGGGGCGTTCACCGGGAGAGGTTAAGTGTGTGTCTGACGCTTCGGGTAATTCCGGAAATTTGTGCTGACGTTTCTTATTATATGCCGCTCTATCGTCTCATGCGTAGCCTACCAATACGTGCTGCAGCGCTGTGGCTGACACCTGCATCACCGTTTACCGAAAACCGACGAGCCAGACTGCAAATGCAAATTTACAACAGCAACCCTCCCCTGCAGTACAAAGGAAGATGTGTATGCAGGCTGAGGCGCAGGGCAGAGCTCGTCGCAGCACGCCAGCCACCAAACAGGACGAGGTTGGGCATCTCCGTGAGTTCTTCCGAGTCAACGGCTATTCACAAGAGTTCACTGAACGGAATCGACGGCTGCAAAACGCAGAACGAAGAGCGTCTTCGAAACCGTGACTAGATTGCTCGTGCCTCTCAATATAGGAGACGACCGCGGGCCTAGCTCCACAAGCTGTCGACACGCGTTGAGGACAAAAGACCCTAAGCCGGAGAAGTCAGTCGTTGTCTACCGACTTCAGCGCAGCTGCGGGCTGTGCGAGTGTGTTGGAGGCACCGACCGACAACAACAAACACGAATACATGGGCATCAGTTGGCCGAAGTCAGTTGGAGCCAAAGTCAGAGGTAGCAACCCGAGCTGTGCAGAGGAGACACATCTTGCAGTCGTGGGTCGGGCCGATGACCACGCGTCAAGGCAAGTGAAATAGGGCTGAGTGTCGACTGACTGTTCTGTCAACGGCCATATTAAGTTGCCTACCGCCTAGGATTCTTCCTATCAGGAGACCGTCATGGCGTGGAACAAACGGGACTGCCAACTATCTCCGCAGCCAGGGGACCACAGCAGACGCGTCTTCGTCGCGTTTCCACCCGCCCGGCGGCCAAGGTCTGCTACACCAAACCTCCCTACGGTGGATCTATCTCCCCTCCTCTCCATCTGTATTTTTTACGACGGAGCTGCCCTTCTCGACCATACTGCCCCGACTCCTCCTCACCGCCGGGATTGAAGGCCACCCGGCGGGGCTCCTGGTCCAACAAGGGCTACTAGCCAGCCAGTCAGCGGCCAACGAGTTCAGGGGAGTAATCAAGCCACGGTGGGACGCAGCACCAGATGCCGTCAAGGTGAGCGATGGCGTCGACACAAGTGACAGTGAGATGTGGGTCAGGGGCAGCGGCGCAACCTTCTTGGCAGACCACGCACAAGGAAAAGAACGGCATAAAATGAGAGCTGTGAACACGCATGTCCAGTCCTTAAAGGTGGGTCGGGGAAAACGCAAGAAACGCACGAAACGTCAGACACACAGTAACCCCCCTTCCCCCTCCCCCGGCGAAGGCCTCCTCTTATTTTCACATACCACCTGGAAATCGCAACCATATTCCTGCCTATCTATACCTACTCACACACCCTCAGCCCTCTATCTTGACCCTAACCCCCAACCCTCATTTTAACTCTAACCAAAACCCTATCCAATGTGTCCCTTAGGATCAGCAATCGTCCTTGGTTTGAGGGGTTGCACAGGCAGTTCTTACCGAACATTATGATTCAACTACTGCCTCAGACACCATTTAAATAATTCGAATTTACGAATGCTTTTCTAACTATTTTTAACCGAATAACACCATACTAATGCAACTATGTCATTTCTAGCTTCTCGTCCGCAACTATGGCACCATCGGTCCTGCTATTTGTGTCACCCTCTGTTGTGGCATTAAACACGTGGGACTAGAAGCTGCTATTGCATCAGAGGTTGACACTCTCACCAGTGTGGAAATCTCCCTTCCTCGGGCAATTTTTTTATGGTTTTTATGGTCTGCTCTTCGCCCCCAACTTTTACTGACGGCTCGTCAGTCACGCATGCTACGTTCGTCTGTTAACTTTTAGGTTACTCATCCAGGAGCTCAGGGTGAATAATAAAATTGGCGTCAATCCCCTGAAATTTTAGGAACGGATTTAAAAAGTCAAGTTCCGGAATCACGTTTCTATTTTCTCCATGCCAGCATTATCTGTGGTATGAGAGACACTAGACGGATCAGGGTTCAGCGTGGTCGTCGAGAAAACCGGTCTTTTACTTGACAGCCGAAAGAAAGTTCAGTCCACCTTACGCATACAATTACTTCCGCTTCCTCAGCTCCTTGTCATTCCTCGCGGTGCCTGAGTGTTAGCTTGTTTTGCCATTGCTCTTTCTTCCCCAACATTTTACATACTTATTTAACAAGAGATTCATGTCCTTTTTCACTTAATTCAAAGTTTAAGTTCCTACCATTATCTCTCACTCTCTGATCTGGTTATTATAACTACATGTATGCTCATCTTCAGTCTTTAGCTTTCTCCTGTCATTTTTCCTGGTTTATTTACGATGAAAATGCTCGCGTGCAGACGTTTCTCTTGCATGCTTTTGTCCCTCTCCCCCCTACCGATGTTTCTTTTTTATTTTTCGGAGACACCATTTTATGACGACATTTCCCAACGCTGAAAAAAAAACTAGCTTAACGCATGTTTTACGATTTTGCCCATCTCTCCACTCCCCCCTCCCCTGCTGGTGGTGAATGCATTCCACTTAATCTGGAGTGGGTTCCGTCGGGCTGTACCTGGGGCTATTGTCGACCTATTTTACCATGTTTGGCATTGTTCGAACACGTACCAAAATTGAACTCCTAAAACTGCTACTGGACTCGTTACAATAATATGCATGGCACTTTTTGGAAAACTTTTTCTCAGCCCATAGTCATTTTTATTCTAGTTATGCTAGCTGGAGGAATGTTTCGATACTGAGTCTTAAAATGAAGCTTTGTCTCCCCTCTCTCTCTATTTCTCGCGAGTTGCCCATTCACGGGGGAAAAATCCACATCCCTATACTATCTAAGATAAACATTCACTGAAAATATTTTACCCTCAGTAAACTTATGTCAAAATTGTCCAGACATAAAAACATTAAAATTAAGCAGACATTTCAGATGGTACTCCGAAAAGTCTTACTTGCACTTTTTACGCCTGTAAACATGCCTAATCTAGCCAGTCCCAATGATGTCACGGACGGTAACGCTCCATGCGTGACGATTGGCGGCAGCGGATCTGGAGAACTCCTCCCAGTCTCTTCTCCAGCTATGGAGACCAAAAATACAAGGTCCAAGAACTGCTTCCACGACTTGACAGACGGTGTCGAGACAAGTCTTCAGAAGTCTCCGAGAGGTCACTCGTTAAAAATTGGGTTAATGAAGCATCGCCAACACTTTATCCCCTATTTGGCGAGCAGGGAAACGTAACTGTGGCAATGGCGATCTTGCCCTCTTCCGCCAGCACTCATTTACGGTCACCTTGACATTGCCTTGTCATTGGACAAAGTGGGTGAGAAGAGGGAGAGAGAGAGGGAGGGCAGTAGCTGCGATGCAAATTTGTCTCACTAGAAATCAGTTCACATGCAGTCCATCGGTGATGCACCTACACCGTGGGGCAGATAGTGTAGGTTGTCGCATACAACGATCAAACTCTCCTCCTCTCCACCTATGGTTACCCCTCTGTTAAAAGCTCTCTTGATCTTCAGGGCACAATTATGTTTCACGTAACCTCTGCTCGTTTTGTAGGCTCTCTGACTAAGATACAAACATCGAGCCCCATCGGCTGACTGATTGATATCACGTACGAGTGCCTAGCCTGTAGTGTCATCTGGATTATGAGTGCATTTCTTCAAGCGAGAAATGAAAAAACTTGAAAAGTGGTATGCTGACCTCGCATGCTAAGCCACGCATGAAGCCCAACGATCACGTTCCTAGTTTGCCTCTAGGGCAGGTCGCATGTCTGTCTCTCATGTCCACCAAGCACGTGCATACCAGAGCGTGTCAAATGCAGGTTAAGGTCACGGACGTGTGCTCACCCGCTGGCCAATCATTTTTCAAGGCCGGTTCACAAGGGACCTCAATCCGGTGACGGCCTACGCTCAGACCACTCCCGGACCCAGCAACCTCAGTGCCGGACTGTGACTCCGGACCCGGCTCGCTCACGGCTGGACTGCACTCGTGCGAGAGTCAATTACCAAGTACTCATACTTCACTCCTTCTGCACTTATTTAAATTATGCCCGATTCCCTGGCCTCTCACGTCTTCTCTTCTTATTTACTGATTTATAACCGTTTGTATGCCCTCATCTTCTATCACCCGACTGGGCTACTTGGTATCCTACAGTGACAATCTCTCCAGAGTTTGAACAGTGTCCCATCGACTAAACACTACACCGTGCTTGCCTTTTCGTTAATATTTCGTCGCAGTAACCCACCAAGCTCACCAGTGTACTTTGCTTTGCAAAAGCTGCACCAGATGTGACATGCGACACGCAGCACTCCACCTACTGACCGGGAGCCCCTTGATAGCGTAATCTGACAACATTCTTTGGCTTTATGTATTTTTGTTTCCTTCGGAAGTTTTGGCTGGCAAGAGATACCTTAACCAGGAAAAACTTTGGTTGGGCATCCCGTTTCCGTAGGGGAAGCTACCTTTTCCAAGAATCAGGCGGGCATTTGCTTGTAAGAAATACGTGTATGACCTCCAAAACAGAACATGAAAATAGGACTGTTGACTCCAATTTATAAAGAAGATTCTTTGTATAACACCTAGAGGGATTAATAAGCTGCTATCATAAGCCAAACACTAACCTTAGGATGGTCCCAAAGCACAGCCATACCTTTTAACCTTATTCAATTATTAACCTTTACCATCTACTTAACACTAATCCTAAACTTAAACATAATTTTAACTTTTAATTTTTCTGGAATTTGTCGCAAAGCCCCTGCATTACTGGTGGTTACTGTTCTTAACCGCTGTATACGAAGCCATATAAATAAGTTTTACTTATTTGCAGACCACCGGCAAACTCCAGAAGTCGTTTACTTCGATTATAATATGGTGTATATTTCTAAGGTGCATTTAAATGCTCTTTGAAAACGGATTACCATGCTATTGCGTTTCTTGATGAGCGCGCGGTTTCTGTGGTAACGTTAAAATCGGTATGCATTGCTTATTTTCCGGCATGTCTTAGTCTTCGTGCATTTCAAGAACGCTAGCTGACTTATCTTCCGCTTCCTTCGGCATCGGAAAAGGTTCATTTCGATGATTTACAGGACCCCTTATCCCGGCTGTTAAATAACGAAGCAACGATTTCCTTCGAGTGCAAAGTTTAGCTTCCCTCAGGTGGTACTGTCGGGGGCGGCGTAAGTCTTCAGGCAGAATGAAGTAGATTGGATGTGCCTGCTGTACTTCTCTGCCTCAGAATATCCGTTTCCTGGCGGTTCGTTAGCATTAGCGGAGTGATCCCCACCGATCGGCTACAGGGCTCTTTGATCCTGTTCTGCCCGTGGGCTCATTCGGGAGCCTCGCCAGTAGCCGCACTGCAGCTCGAAGTACTGGCTTATCTAAATTTCCGACAATGGCACTGGAGCCTGGAATGGCCGTTTTTTAGCTTATTAGTCGTCAACAGCTGGTCATATCTAGATCCGGGTGGTGCACCACCCCAGGCTAGAACCCGCGACCTGTTTTTATACAAGTCCAGCGCTCTATCCATTGAGCAAAGGGTTCATTGTCTTGCCAGGTCGACCTGAAATATTAACCGTAATGGTTGGATGCTCATCGATCACTAACTGGCATCATTCAGTCTGCTCTGCCCTGGGACTTACTTTTGAACCCCGTCAGTTGGAACTGTCAGGCTTTGGGTGAATAGTTAGGTCACCTCCGAGACTGTCATGATATCATCCGAACTAGTGCGTAGACCTTTTCCCCCTTAACCGTTCTCGAAACTGAGCGTTCCAGTTTGAGGCGAGAAACGTCACGCAACGTAACACTCAAGAAAAAAAAAGGTTATTGTACGTGCATATAAAATTCAAGTGGGACCCGTCGACCACTTGGTGTGGTCTGTAAAAACTGTTCATGACTAGATCTAGAATTTTAGGTGTATTTATCACTGTCCATTTTTTAAACTGAAAATTAACCGACAACCTGCTGAGTTATAGTAACACCTAATTAGGCGGTCCTTGGGCCCAATAGAGCCATGCTTGCCGATTCTCCGGTTCATTTCCAGATCCCATGACTGCAATCTGTCTACCTAGCATAGTTGAGAGAAGGAGAGGTACGAGGAGTAATAAAATATTACTGAACCGCAAACCTTCGTCTGACCTCAGAGTCTATTGTCTAGTTGAGTATCATCTAAACTAAGGGCTTCTCTGGCAAGTTGAAGAGCTCACGTGCGTGCTACGTGGCGACGATTAACATAATAGGTTGCTGTACAAGGATCACATGATATGCAGTCCCCTTTTGGATGCAGACAAACAACTCCATCCATAAAGAGAGTTCATAATTGAATTTTGCTCCAACGTTCCCGTGGTGATGGCGATAATGTTGACATTGACGAGGCTACTACCACTACGGTTTGTGGGGAGCAGAAACGTGGTTTTTAGTATGCTTTACGTCTACTAGCAAATTGATTTACGATAAAGGCACCACAGTGCAGAAATTCCAAATCATTTTTTCCAAGTCATATTTTTTGGTAAAATCCTTTCCGACCCATTGTGTCCCCCTGTGATATGTGGTATCCGAGATGCTGCAGTTCAAATGTTAAAATGTATGCTCATTAAAGGGGAATTGGCAAAATTCTTGACGAGGTGCGTGAATACTCATCTATTTGTCCTTTTTAAGATAATATCACTGTTATTAAACGTCAATTCCATCCATTGATTTCGAGAGTTTCTGAAGTTTTCCACGAGGACTGATATACTCACTCAGCAGCGAGTCCCAACGTTTCCGACCGCTAAGCCAGCGGAGCAAATATGCACTAAAACAGATAGGCCACCATTCATTTATGTGATTACTAGATGTGCCTGAAAATAGTTTCACTTTCAGGTGACCTAACTGTGGAAAACATTGGCGGCCTTGCCGCGGTTCGAACCCACGACAGCTGGTACATGGCTTCAGTACAGTCAAGGCCCTAACCACATCGGCTACGAGGCCCCACCCGAGGATCGTGAGGTTAAGGCATCATTTCATCAACACCTAAGTGAGCCTAGTAGTTATTGGTTCTGCTACTGCTTTCTGCTTATGTCTCTGATGATGAATCCACGACGGATCTCGAAACGTCAGGCGAATTAAAATATTTTCCCAGCGATCGAGTCATCGTCTTCTTCTAGACTGATTTTTTAGGGTATCTCGCTTGGACAGTCAGCCTACGCTATCGAGTTTGGTGGATTCCATACGTCATGGTAGGTTGGGTGGGAAGCTTGAAACCCGCAGTTCCCTCTGAGGTCCCGTAGCTCAGGCTGCTAGAGCACTGCCTGTACTAATGCCTTCCCCTTATTGTCTTGGGTTTGAATCCAGCTGAGGCTGCCAAGTTTTTTACGATTACGCAAATTGGCCGTAAAAACATATTAATTTTAATTTCTACCTCCTGTGCCCTCTTGAGAAAGACAACTCCTTTAGTAGAGGAACCATGAATCAGAGCAATGCACATTTCATTACTGTTACTAGACAGTCAAAATGGGAAAAATCAAATCTTAATTTCCCTTTTTTATAATGGACAATATATCCATTGATTAATATGATGATGAAACCAGCGACCCAATATGGAAATATACCAGGAGCCTGAGGCTATAAAGATGAATGTGGACTTCTCAAACCGCAGTGGGGTTCGAGCCTTCGAATTATTCAGTTGTAAGTTTGAAGTGGCCTTTTTGTGCATAACAGTTAGCCAAACAATTGGCGGGGATCGTGTGTGTCAAAGTAGCAGTACATCATCGGCCAGAAAATGCATTAATCATGTTCATCTCAGTTCCCAAAGTGTCAATGCCGATTCGCAGAAGTGAACTTGAGACGATGAATTTGAAGCATTTGAAAGGGTGCAAGTCTTCTCTACTTTAATCTCCTCTTAACAGATGGAGCGCTTAGAGCACGATATAGCAATTTTGCTCTACATTAATCACTAGACGACGTTTTGCCAAGCAGAAAGATACCACCAGGTCGTATTCAGCCGCTTATCCGACGTTTCTTCCCCTGATCGTCAGCTGATAAGATATCTTGAACAATTTTAACGGAGTTCCCTACAGGGATAGCTGTTTCGGCTTGATTACCTAAAGCAGTTACATCAATGAGATACAATTTAGAAGGAGGGGGGTTACACGCTAAGTTCAGGATTGACAGTCCTCAAAAATTGAAATGAGGATGATAAAGAATTAAGCAACGATTGAACCATAAGACACAACGAGAAGAGTGCGTTCTGAACACTCATCTACCATAATTAATATTTCCTATCACAACCATCAAGCTAGCGGGCGCATATCACAAAGGTATAGTGCTAGATCCAATGACAAAAACTCCGGGGTTCGAATCTAGGATGCTTCACATCCGGGATTGGGTAGGACCGACTAATGACTGCTAATAAGCCGGAGATGGTCATTACGGTCTCCCTTGTTTTGTCGTTTCAATATAATCTATCTATAACAGGACGACTCGTTCGGGTCAGAAACTATGCTGCCCCAGGGTTAGCTAGGATTGGCTGATGAAGGCTAACAAGCCAGAAATGACCATTGCGATCTCCTTTGCTTTTTTGTTGTTGCTACTCCGACCCGCGCGCAACGCTTGCTTCTCGCAACTGCTGCCACATGCGTACATGTAGTCCCACCTAGTCCAGTCTGACCAATTACCTTCAATACTGACTCATACAGGACCTCACTGTGAGAGCTGCCGCGCTCAAACACTTCGGACGCCGGCCCCTCGCGGATGGTTGTGCATTCGTCTGGCTGGCAACTTCTTTCAGCCAATTGTCCGCCACCTCCGTATAGGAGACACTGTAGCGACCGTGTATTCTAACCCATGATTTGCTCACATGCTCCGCATATCTGGATCTCATGTCCGCCAGCCTGTGCATGCCTCAAGTTGTCAAAACCCATCCGTTCAAGGTCACCCTCTGTCTGGCTCACTGGCCAACCACTTCCCAAGGCCAGTCCACAACAGGACCCTAGTGCGGGGATTGATGATGGGCAGACACTCCTCGAGCGGCCCATTCATGACTGGGCTTGCACTCGTCTGGGAGTCACTTACCTATTTCTTGCATTTTATTCCTGTTACACCTTATTGAAATATCCCTAACACTCGGGTATTCCACACTTTATCATATTTACTAGCTCATAACAGTTAATGTACGTTCATCTTTTATTATCCGGCCGGACTACATCGTATCCCACAACACTGTTCCCCCTATTTGGCGTCTAACTTCTTCTCTTCTCCTACGGAACCGGACCTAGAGGTCGCAGCGACATGGGTTTTGCCTATTAAATTATGCGACTGCGATACCTTAAGCACCAATAGTCACTATGGGAAAACCTGCGAGGCCAGTTCGTTCCCTGACCCGATCGGCGAGTGTCCATATTCCATAAAAAACTTCTTTAATTAATCTTGAACCTTTTCGAAAACGGTTATTGTCACCTGCCCGCAGCCTGAAAAAGTGCTTGCCTGTTGAATATTCATCAGATTTGTCATGAAAAAGGGCGCGGATCTCCCCATCTTAGCTGGACTTGTGTGCCCCTCTGCACACTTCAGACCCGTTGGTGGCATCAATAAAGTTCAAAGTAATACACACCTGATCTGAAAATAAAGTATAACAGGGGTAGAATAGTTGCTTCAGTTTTCGCGGTAGATTTCTAGTGTATTAATAACGATAATACGCAAGACAACGCTCAACTAACATAATAGGCAGTCGTGGAAAGTTGAACTGACTTTTTTTCACTGTTTCAGGATACTGGTGCACAGTGGGAACCACAGCAGACGCGTCTACGAATCGCGTTCCCACCCACCCTCCCGGTGGCCAAGGTCTGCTACACCCATCTCCCTACGTTGGATCAACTCTCCCCTCCACCCAATCCGTGTTTTTGATGACAAACAGCCCCTCCCGGCCACGCTGCTCCGACTCCTCCTCCTCGCCGCCGGAATCGAGGCCAACCCTGGACCTCTCTGGTACTGCTCGTTCTGCCGAGTCCGTCTGGGCCGCCGCGACTGGTCTGTACGTTGCGGCTCCTGCAATGGCTGGTGCCATCTCCGCTGCAGTGGCCTCGCCACGGCTGCCGATTGGTCGCCCGCCTTCGCGTGTCCCAGCTGTCCCGTGCCCCCACCGATCTCCATGCCTCCAGCCCGTCCAGTCCTTAACCCAAATCCTCTGGTCTCCAACCTTGCCTCACCACCTAGTCTTAAGGTCTTACAATTCAACCCCAACGGCCTCCTTTGGAAGCTTGACCAGCTCCTGGCCTTCATGCGCTCGCACAGCATAGCTGTGGCGGCTATCCAAGCGACAAAGTGGTCTAACTCAACTAAGGTCCCTTCCTGTGCCGATTACACGATTGTCCGTCGCGACCGCGGCCGCAACAAAGGCGGAGGTTTGGCCTTCCTGGTGGACAAATCCATTGCCCATCACCAGCTTCTCCTGCTTGGAGCCGATCCTACGGAAGTACTGGCGATTTCCCTTGACATTGGCCCGGCGCCGCTAACCGTCGTGAACGTGTACATCCCTCCAACTTCCAGTTGTTCTCCCGGTTTCACCGCCTCTATCGCTCCCTACTTACCTTCTGGAGACAGTCTGGTGCTAGGTGACTTCAACGCTCACCATGACCTATGGTGCTCTAACTTGGCAGCCGACCCCCGAGGAGAAGCTCTGGCTGATGAAATAGAACACGCCCCTTTGCCGTTCTCAACGAGGACAGACAAACGCGGCTCCCGACCAACGGCGCCTCCAGCTCGCCCGATGTTTCCCTCGCCAGTCTCAGTCTGGTAACCTCCACCATGTGGAACACGGAAATCAGCCTGGGTAGCGACCACCTCCCCATTGTGCTTGAATTGGCCACCGTCGCCGAGCGTATCAAGGCCCCCAACCGGCACTTAATTAATTTCAAGAAAGCCAATTGGGCAGCGTTCACGACCGAATGCGAAGCCGAGATCGATGGCCTACCGCCTCCCACTTGTGTCCACATGGCGGAGCGAGCCCTTCGTCGACTACTCCTGGCAGCAGCAAGTCACCACATCCCTAACGGCCGCATTTCCTTTCTCCGTCCTAACTATCCGCCCGAAGCCTCCCGCCTGGAACGAGAGAGAGACGAAATACGAGCGCGTGATGCCAGTGACCCGCGCGTTGGCGAACTGAATGGCTTAATCACTAAGACTATCAACGATGGCAAACGCCAACGATGGCATGAACTAGTTTCAGATTGCAATTTCAGCGGCAACTCAGCTGCCACTTGGAAGCTTTTACGCAACCTGACCAAAACCCGGGCTGATACATCGAACCAGTCTATTAGCTTTGGGAACGGCAAGTTCATTTCCAACAACGGCAAGATCGCCGCGAAGATGAACAAGCTGTTCTCGCCCCACTCGGCGCCCAGTCCCAAAAGCCAGCGCCCCCTTCTTCGCCTCCTCCATAAAGCCCCGCCCCCAGACATTTCCTTTTCGGATGATGCCATCTTCACCGCCGTCAAGAAAATGAGAGCTTCGAAAGCCTTAGGACCAGATGGTCTGGCGCCTATCCATGTGCGCCACATCGGCCCGAAGGTGGCTGCCTACCTTGCCACCCTCTTCAACCTTTCACTGGGAACTTCAATCATCCCTGATTGCTGGCGCCAGTCGATCATTATCCCCCTGGTCAAAGCGGGTAAGGACCCCTGCCTAGCGACCTCTTATCGTCCAATTGCTCTCCTCAGTCCATTGGTGAAGATCCTGGAACGGCTCATCCACCCAATTCTGACGTCCGTGGCGGACCTATCTTGCCACCAACATGGTTTCCGATCGGGTCGTGGAACTACAACGGCGCTCTTCGAGCTCAGCGACGCTATCCTCGAGGGCTTCAATCAACAGAAGCCCGCTTCGCGGACCGTGGCAGTCGCAATTGACTTGTCACGAGCCTTTGACTGCGTCTGCCACGATCAGCTCCTGCAGGACTTGGTCTCGTTGAACGTCCCAACTGGCCTTGTCCGATGGTTAGCGGCTTACATCCGTGGCCGTCACGATCGTGTCCTCTTCCGGGGCGCTCTCTCCAAGCCCCGTAAGCAGACCTGTAGCGTCCCTCAAGGCTCTGTGCTCAGCCCGACACTCTTTAACATCTACATGCGAGAGCTCCCACTCCCCCGGGCACCTGTGCAAGTGGTATCCTATGCGGACGATATTACGTTCTTTTGCCGGCACCATGACATCGATCCGGCTGCACAGCTCCTCACGGAGTTCATGCCTGTTGTCGAAAACTTCCTCACCCAGCGCGGAATGACGATCTCGGCAGCCAAGTCGTCCGTAACTGTTTTTACGCTTGATCCGAAGGAGTTCAATCGTCACCCGGTCATCATAGTCAATGGGGCATCCTTACCGCTCGTCCGCAAGCCCAAACTCCTTGGTGTGCGTTTTGATCCGCTCTTCATGTTCGCAGACCATGCCAGGGAGACCGCAAGCAAAGTAAGCCGCTGCACCAAGGTCCTCAAGGCTCTAGCAGGCACATTCTGGGGCTGCACAAACGAGACTCTGTCGACTGCTTTCAAGGCGCTGGCCAAGCCGCACCTCACTTATGCGGCATCAATCTGGTCTCCTACGATGAGCTCTTCCAGCCTCCGCCGCCTCCAGTCAGCCCAAAACGCTGCCCTCCGCACGATCACGGGTTGCTATAAAATGTCGCCTATAGATCATCTTCATGCGGAGGCTTCTGTTCTACCGGTGGCCCATCACAACACTCTCCTTAGCCGGCAGTTCTGGTGGGGTTGTTCGCAACCCGGCCATCCCAATCATCACCGTTGCACCGCTCCCGAGCCCTGCCGCAACGTCCGGCCGTCTATTCGAGCACTCCACAAGGAAGCAGTTGCCTCGTCTCTCGCGGATCTACCTGTTGATAGCTCTACCACCAAGACAGGCTTCCAGCGTCTCCACCAGAGATTCGTTGTCGAGGAGAAACGAGGTTACCGTCCCCCGGTCCTTTTGGGTGGCTATCCACTTCCGATTGCGGCCTCGGAACGACATCTCCCGAGGGTCACTCGATGTACTCTGGCGCAGCTACGCGGTGGCTACTGTATGCTCCTTCGCCAGTACCAGCACCGGCTCAACCCATCCATACCCGACTGCTGTCCCGACTGCGGCGTCTCGCCGCATGACTGCCGTCATCTGTTCGCCTGCAGTTCCCGGCCAGGCACCCACCTCACTCCCGCGGACCTGTGGCTCAAGCCGGTCGAGGTCGCGGCTTTTCTCCGTCTCCCAACTACTCCCAGTTTGGATTCCGGCGGGGATTCCTGATCCAACTATGGGCTACGACACACACACACACTGGTGCACAGTTTTCAACGCTGTCAGCAGCCCAATGTAGGAGTTATTTGTTCAAGTGTTTTTGAGTACCAAGCCACGAATAACTCGTGTCCGTTCTTGCCTCCCGCTCCAACTAAAGGGACTGCCCAGCATATTTTCTGCACCGGCTAGCTCACTGTGTGCATTTATCGGGCAGCGCAGAGTTCGCGAAAACCCCAAACTGCTGCTGTTAATGGGAGGGTAGTGGCAGCCTGTCTTAACGTAGGCATCACATGGAGCCAGTTGCTATTGCACCGTATCACTGTACCAGTTGCTTGACAGGCTCACACTGGAGTGCATAGGAGAGAAGTCAAAGTGTGTCAGTGAGTGACTGTGTGTGTGTGTGTGAGAGAGAGAGAGAGATAAAGTAAACTGTTTCCCGCTACCTTTTAACTTATTTGCACGTTGATTCAATAGGGGACTTTTTCCTCCTATTGTTCTTCTCCTTCATTAGACCGGGTACGTAGTCACTTTTCAGGGTATTCGACTCGACTTGGCTTGACGTGTTCTTGGCGTGGGATCGCATCATCGATTGCCTTTCTCAATTAGCCAAAGTCCCTCCTCGTGGTGCATTGGCGAAGTTTTCAGCCTTTTTAAATTTGGTGTGCCAGAAGCCCTCTCGACGCGCTGACAAACTGGGGCAGGGGAAGTTTTCCAACCGACGGAATAACTCGATTCTCCCCTCCAGGACTGAGAGTCAGGCTGCCGTTGTTCCTTCCTGCTTGATAGCGCCCTCAGGTATGCAGCCATTTGTGTCTCTCAACTAAATGCAGAACTCTTCTTGGTTGTTGTGTATAACTGGAACTCTAAACTCCGCATGCCTCTAAATCGTGCACCGTCAATTCGGATCAGGTCATCCTTCATGCCCTTCCACTTTCTATGTCCATTGTGCTAACTTAGAGGCGTAACTTGTTAAAGTTCAACGATTAAATGCCTAGCAATCGAAAAAAAAACTATTTATTTACTTAAGGACCGTGACTCAACTGTCGCAGGCACGTGATTCACCGCACTAGCCTATATGCCTACATCTGAGTGCCTCTGAACTGTTTCCTCCTTAAAAGGGGGTGTTCATGGTCGTGGTCTACGACTGTGCACCATTACTGGTGATGACTACCACCGATAACTCTGAATAGACGAGCACTAAGGATGCCTTGACAGAATCAAGATCCGGCCTCGAGAATCAGGATTTCTTAGCAGTTGAGGTTTAGAATTGGATCTGCAAACAAGTAGGCAGTAAGGTAATCGAGGAATAATTGCACATTTAGGTTTCTCCTACCAGAGATCTGCTTCCCAATGATTTACTTGATCTATATCGTTCGTGCCACGGGACAAAGGTGCAAAAATCACCTCTTGCCATCAATGCTACTAAGCATATGGCAATACTTTCTTCCCAGAACGTTTTGCGGGCGGCTATAATCCTTCAAAAATCGTGCGTCTGATCATACTTTAATTGCCTCACTGCCACAGTGATTGCCACTTATAAGAGAAGGATATTGACCGCGTAAAAGAGAATAAATTATTCGTTCAGCGCGGCTTGAGGTAAGTCGCCTACTCGAAGGTCATTCCAATTGCCCATCGCAGGTGGATACGTACCATAGTTACTAGTTATTTTAATAAAAACATGAAGAATACCGGTAAAGAATGCTACTACAATACTGATTGCCAATCCAAGCAAACATGCGTGTCCAAGGAAGCAATTGAGAAGAAGAAGAAGAAGAAGAAGATCCGATCACTGGGACAGTTCGATCATCTCAATCGACGATGTCTACTAAGTGCCTCTCAAAGCAGACTCAACAGGTAACTGCCTTTCGAGCGAGACACACCGAGGCACTCATCGTACTCTTTTCTCCCTATCGCATCTTACCCACATAGCAAGATAATGTTGAGGGGATCCAAGACAAGGGCTAAATGGGCTATATATCCCGCCTACGCATGCCACACACGGCCCAGTCCCTTAGAGTAAAGACAGTAAACAGTGCCTGAACCAGACGAACTACAAGGAAGTCCTTAGATCCACTCCTCTCCTCCAGCAATGGTTGCTTACGCAACTTTTTTCAAAAGCTTAGTCCATGAATGTTGCAGACCTTGAAAGCAAGTCAGCGCACTGAAACCAACGAACTCATTCTGATGACAACCAACCTTACTACGCACTTATGACTCCACCTGTAACTCCAGAGCGGAGTGTCACCAGGCGAGATTTTGGCAAAGTATTTACCGTATAAACAAAGCATAGTTCAAAAGCGGTCAGCATTTTTAATGTTTCTTTAGGGTGTGTCTCTCCAGATTGGCATTTGTGATGGTCTGATCTTCGCAACCGCCAATGTGCCTCCAGCGCCCCGATGAAGTGGCTATGACGTACATAAAGCAGAATTTACAGCCTTTAACTCGCTTACTATTACTTCACCCACCATATCCATCAGTGTGAGGACGAGGTAAAGTAGACATTGAGACTGCGGTAATGTCATTTATGTGCACCACGTAAGAACTGACGGTTAAATTCCGGGGATCAGTTATCAGAGAGGGGACCCAAATCTTCTACCGAAGAGAGTAACAAACACAGACATTGATAGTGCTGAAAATTCGATTCCTGGGTGTTAGATCAGAAGAAAGAGGAGCATTCACCGGGAGAGGTTTATTATAAGCCTGACGTTTCGGGTAGTGGCCTCTCTACCCATCTTCAGAGAATGGGTACTCTGGCTCAAAGCCCTCGTCTTTATGTCATCCTTTCTTTCACGTGCCTGTTCGACCAATCACGTTTGAGCCACTCTGTGTGCCTCTGGCTATGTCCTCAGTCATCTCGTCACCTGGTCTCCTGCCTGTCACCGTGTCGCCCTCTTGTGTGCTCGTCCCGTGGCCTTTTGTGAAACCATGACTGGTGCTCGGAACAAGGGCATTGGCCGCGGCTGCGGCGGCGGCAGCGGCTGGCCGCCTGGTCATGCCGCATACGCTGGTGTCAGGCCCCCGTGTGTTGATTCCGTCGCCTCCCGTGGTGTCTCGAGTGGTTTCCGGCATGCCCACGCTGACCGTCATGTTGTCTACCCGCGTGTTAACCTCACGTGCGTCGGTGTTGACTCGTGAGCGCTTGGTCCATCGTCCTCTGTCACGCCCGGACTTGTTTCCTGCCCGCGGTGTCGGATATCGCGTCCATCCCCGGATAAGAGGGTCCTTAAAACAACATAGGGGGCCGGTAAATTTAGGTGGCGGTCGACTGAACAGTCGGTCGATATCCAGGCCTCCTTAATCTGCCTTGACGTGTGATCATCACCTCGGCCCACAATTTCAACCACGTCAAAGTTGAAGTCGTGTCCCATCGCTGCCAAACACGAAAGAACACGAACGAACACGAAAGAAAAGACGGCATAAAGACGAGGGCTTTGAGCCAGAGTACCCATTTTCTGAATATGGGTAGACGAGACCACTACGCGAAACGTCAGGCTTATAATAAACCTCTCCCGGTGAATGTTCCTCTTTCTTCTAAACACAGACATGTTAGGCAGTAAACGCTGCGACCTAAATCTTTTTTTCCGAGATGGATCCACTTTTTCTGAAAGTCTTCCAAGCGTGTTGTGAGAGCTAAGAAATGTGTTGGGTTCGTCATTGTAAGGAACCAAAGGAACCCTCTCTCTTCACTCTTCTATGCCTCCGTGTTCCGTTTGGATACGAAGGCTAGAATTGAGCCTGAGAGCACAAGCTTCGAGCGCAGAAACAACCATAGTACGAAGGCACCAAGACAATTTCAGTTTGTGTCTCTGGTAGGCTTCAGTTCTCCCGTCAGCTGGCAGTCTTCCAAACCTTGATAAGAGATGCATCCGTAAGGGTTCAAAGCGAGTTTGATTGACCCCCCTCTCACTCACGCGGGAGCCTACCTAGCGAGTTGGCTGACTCAAGTGAGCGCGTGTTGAATGAGTATCGCGCCAGCCATCTACACTCTCCCTCATCCCCGGTCTTATTGACTTTGTCTTTACACCAGATACGGAGCTGGGAGTGGCGAGCGAGTGGGTAGATTCTGCGCGAGTCTGCCTTCACTCCTGTTTTCGTTCGCGGTAGTTCGCTGCGTTGCTCATGCTTGCTGTAGCCTTCTTGCAGTCTGCCCAGCTAGCCTCAGTGTCTGTTGCGGCTTGCTTCAGCGTTTGCTGCGGCTTGTTGGAGCGCGTGGTGCCCATCGTCGAAATCGACGGGGGAACTGTTGTGTCGTAGAGATTAAAGATTTACATAACATACTGACACCAACTAACGCATGCCACATACGGCTTCGGATCTCACAGAAGTGAGAAAGAAGGAAATGGTTGCATCAAGGAGGTAAGGCGGTTTGATCCTGGTTCCAGAGGACAACCCATTTATCCCGCCAGTTAGAAAACGTTCGAGCCATGATTCCCAGTGTGTCGGGCGTGATAGCATTACCGATGCGTAAAAAAATGCTAGTTCCATGCAGTTACTCCAAATAAGCAGTATTAGAGCAAGTAACTAAGTCTGGCGTCATTTAGAGATAATATTCGAAAGTGCGACGATGATGATGATGATGAGTGCGGACCCTGTCCCGTAATTGCTAAGTGGCGACGCAACAAAAAAACTATGAATTAGTTTGTATCTGCCTCCGAGTCTGGATGCGATTATGAATCCGGAACGCCAGGTAGTGAAACAGTTAGTTGTTACTGCAAGCAAAAACAAGGGGGACTGTAATAGCCATTTCTAGCTAACTAGCCGTCGTCAGCCAGCCATACCCAGACCCAAATGGAGCTGCACTCGAGCCTTGGACTCGCGACCTTTTTGCTCAAAATTCAAACGTCCTGAGTCACGAGCTCGTTCTCAAGACGGTTGAGGTCATTAATGGCCATTCCAGTCTCCCTTGTCCTTGCCGGCAATACTATGTGCCCATACTACCAGCTGTTACGGCTGTCAGGGCCTCTGGCGAGGCCCAAGGCAGAGCGGGACAGATGAGCCCCGTTAGCGGTTAGGTAAACGTTCACCAACCAGTGTAAAATTTCCTGACCTAAACCGGCTAGACAGCGAACTCGTGCCTCAATGGTTAGTGTGTTTGCCTCTGATCAACAAGGTCTCGAGTTCGAGTGGGGCTCCACTTGTGTCTGGGTATGACTAGATGACGGTTAGTAAATCAGAGATGGTCGTTCCAGTCGTCCTTGTCTCTGCCGGTTATACTATCTGCTTATATTACTAGCCACTGTATGGCTGCTCTAAGGGCCTCTTGCGAAGCCCAAGGCAGAACGGAACAGATAAGTCGCATTAGCGGTCCAGTAAAAGTTCATCAACGAGTGTAACAGTTCCTTCAAAAATCGAGAGAACTGCTTCCAAGAAAGGAGTTTTCGACGTAAGACAACGATCAATACTGGGCCTATACAATGGAGGATTTCTCCAGAGTCTGTATCCCGATGCTTCACATTTTATGAGCACGAGAAGTTAACTCTACGGAGCCGTGATAATTTGCATTTGCAGCCTTACGTTTACTTTTTTACCACGGGTGAACTAACTTTGCTTTGTAACAGAGGTAAGAACGGTCGTTTCATCGTTTGATCAAGTGCACCGGAAGAAGGCAGCGAATCCTTTATTGCTTATTAACATCAGCGGGTTACGAAGGCTGAATGTCAAACAGCGTAAAAAGGGTATATTGCAAAATTTGGTTTGCAGAATAAAGTGTTTGGTGTCTGCAAATATCCCCAAATCGCGAGGTTCTTAACGTTTTCAACGAAGTCCTATCTTTCTGGTACGTTGGCGTTATTTTTTCTACCTATTTCCCATTCTTAGCTTGTACCAAACTCTGTATAGCAAGATTGTATTCCATTTTTAATTCATTCGACTATTGCGTTCCTACCATACGCCTCAGCCCATAATCTATCTATAAATGCCTGCAATTTTCCTGTCCTTAAATTTTTACTTCGCTGCTAAAAAGGGATATGTTCATGTGAAATAATGTCCTTCGCGTGCTTTTGTGTGTTGTCGAAGTTTTTTATTGTTAAAACATTCCATAATATGAAGGCATTTTCAAGGCCGAAACAATTAACCAATAGGATTTTTGATGTTGTTTCCCAATCCTTCACCCTGGCCGGAGTGTCACGTGACTTCTCTCATAGATGCTCTGGCTGCCAACGCATAAAAGAATGCTTAAACTATCCTTGGCATCATTTGGAACCTGTAATGTAAAGGAAATCATCAGTTCAGTCGTCGCAAACAACGATTTACCCTCGTGTGCTTCCCAGTAAGGTGGGCGCTCGGACTGGGATTTACGCATCATTTACTTCACCACGACACTGGACTGGTGCAGCATCTATAACACTACCTCCCCCCTCCCCCCATCTGAGCCCGGTATCGCGAAAGAGCCTGGATCTAGTCCAAAAGCTTGCAAAATTAAAGCATCCGTCTGCGCATCTCATACAAAAGTTATCCGCGCACGATGGATCAGCATTTCACATAACACTAAGAGCAGGAGAGAGCGAAAGAAACGACCCCAATCCCGACTGACCGAGACTCCCATAAAGAACACAACACGGCGCCTCTTACCCCAAGGGGAGGACTGCAATATTTTTATCAGCTAACAGCCTTCCAAGCCACGACTTTAGCGCTTCCTGTAGTGTCCAAGACACCTCATACATTTTTTTAGTAAGGCGTGCGCCAAAAGGCCGTTGGGACATCGTCGGCCTCACCCTCGTCGCTTCCTATCCAACATCATACCAGTCGTCCGACACAATCAGTCATCTGACGCGGTGATTGGACGCCTTTTTCTGGGTTTACGTACAGGTATTTTAACAAAGCTTCCATTAGGTACAACTAATTATGGTGGAAGAGCGTTCATTCATCAAGGTACGCAACGTGCTTGTTCTGTTGTGCCTTGGACGCAAACTGGAGTCCTTGTAGGCAGTCGTATAGCCACTAGTACTGAACACAGAAGGAGCACCGGCATAGACCAGGGGGATTGGGAACGCAATTGCGTGCATATCATCGTCATCAGCCAGCCACACCCAATCTCGGGTGTGGATAACCTGGCTTTCGAACAGGGATTGGCTTTGCTGTTTTCCTGTAGTACTCATTTTTTCTAGCTTTTCGATATGAATAATTTTTGACAGGGTCGTAGGCCAACAGAATTTGATGCTGACAGAAGTCCAATCATAATTCTTGGAAGTGATTCCAGAAATAATGAGTTTTGGTAAGGATGAATTGTATGCTCACCGAGACAGGACCCAGAGGCAGAAACCGTCCGCAATTAATACGCGCTTGCGCTTATCCGGGGAAAATCGCTTTAGGATTAAAGCAAGTGTTAAGTTTACGGTTAAGGTCAGAGATGGGGTTGCGGTTGAGGTTTTGGTTAGTGTTAACTGTAGAGTTTAGATTTAAGGTTAAGATTGTAGCTTAATGTTATGTTATAGATGGGGGGGGGGGGGCACAATGCAAGAACCGGCGTCTGCAAAACACCAGCTTGTGCGCTGACTTAAATAAACGTTGTTTTGATAATGTGGGACCGACATAGACAAGGGGACCAGAATAACCATTTCTAGCTTATTAGCCTACGCATTGCCACCTGAAGTAGGCTAGAGGCAATAGATAGGGGAGGGGGTGTGAGCGCTGCTCTAAGAACGGCCGTACCCGGGTCACCAGGTGCAAGTTTTTGCTCTGCCTTAGGCTGGCGCTATACTTCAACGGGCGATAGAGCGGAGGGTAGATAGAAGAAGTATCGTGTGGTGCTAAGGCTTAGAAGGTTTATCCCCAACGGCTGCGAGCTTCCAGACCCCGTTCCTCAGGAGAGAAGAGAGATGTCTTGGGAAGGCCAGAGTAGTAGAAACAGTGTATTGTGTACACACAAGAATTAGAAGTATTGACTGCCGTAGTGCACTTCTAGCCGCCAGGCGAGCTAGGTCCGGAGTGATAGCTAGCAGTGGCCACGACCTTGAGGTCTGTCCAGAGGAACTAAGGCCACGTTACTGTTGGTTGAGGCCGGAATGGGGGAGACACGGTGCGTGCGTTTGCTCGCGCGTCAGTTTGCGCCTGGTTCAAGGCATGCCGAAAACTGTTTTAATGCGAGGTCCTGTGCTCTGATTGACCTCGTTTGTGGCATCACGACTTAGGAGGGTGTCGGGCAGCAGTGACCACTGCAGAGGCGTCGATTGCCCGCAGGATTAGGCGAAAAGTCCAGCGCTAACTCAAGCTAGCGTTGTAAGTGCACGTGACAGCATAGGTCACTGAACATTTCAGACTTGACTAACGCATGCCTTTAAACATGTAAGGACATGGTTCAGCTCCGTAAGCTAAGTCTATACGTTCGCTCCTCGGCTCCTTACGCGTGTATCTCCTATGCTATATGCGTGATGCGAGCCTGAGACTATTACCTTTACCGCGGCTGGGATGGTTTTCAGCTGATGGATTTAGCAGACCCACCATCAGCCCACTGTGTGTTTGTGTGTTTAGTGGCTGATGTGTTAACTGGTTGCGTAAATACTAGTGTATGTATGAATGCAGGTGTTTCACCGATCTAGTCAAGGAAAAATTAAGTTCCGCTTTGCCAAGGAGCTCGCAACGCAAACCCTCAATGACCGTCACATAGTGACAAAGGTGATATGATAAAGACGTGGATCCGACAAAGCAAAGGGAGACCGGAATGGCCGTTTCTAGCTTTTGAGCCGTCATCAGCCAGTGTATGTGTTTGTGTGTCGGGGGAGCAGGTCATGCTGTGGCGCGCGCAGGCGCGTTCGCCGGCCCTGTCAGCCACTGCGCCCACCCCACTCCACATCAGACAACCGACCGGCTGGGACAGTGGCCTGATTCCAGTCGTGGGAGGGGGGAAAGAATGGGGTTGACGATTCAGCCTATTCTTCTCCCTATAAAAAATCTGAGGCGTTTGACCCTATCCCGGTGCGCTAAAAACTGTGATCTGGAAGGTTGCCGACTGACAGATAATTCGAACCACGCCGTCAAGCCAGGGTGTGTTAGCGCAAAGTGGCCGACTGGCGGACTGCGAGTCAGGCTGCAATGGCTCCTTCCTAATTTGGCTCTTATGGCACTACTGTTCAGCTGGGATCGGAGGCAGGTGTAGCAGCATGCCTAGGGGCGACTTCAGTCGAGCTAGTCAGCTACACCTGATCCCGTCTCCGGTCTTCTTGATTTTATCCTGACGCCGGGCAGAGGTGGGTGAGAGAGCGCGATAGCTGCAACTCAAGTCTACTATTGTTTGCGAATAATCTACGCACAAGCCACCGTATTTGCCTTCACCTTGCTGAAGCACGCGGTTGACGCCGTCGGAACTGACATTCGAACAACCATTCGAGTTAAGATACGGGAATGTTTACCCCTCCTGAAATTTGGCTCATGGTCACTTATTATAAGTGTTCTGAACGTTCCTATTATCTTGTGCTGTTTAGCGACTCTGAAACTCATCCTCACTGAATATTGTGTACTGTTCGAGGGCACTCATCGATTAGGCTATGGGGCATGCTCGTCTCGTTTAGGGAGAAATATGCATCCTAGGTCTACAATATTTGGAGGAGTCAAGTTTCCAAAGTACGCTGTTTCGCGAGTGGAACTTGCTGTGGGGTCTGCAATGCGCTATTTCGGGTACCTTCTTTGAATACACATCGGGAACTGTTGGCCTTTTGGGCGATGCACCACATGGAGTTGGATATGACTCGCTGAAGATGATAAATAATCCGGAAACGACCACTCCTGTCTCCCTCATTTTCGCCCGTAATATTGCATGTTTGTTTGCCAGCAAAATGAATTCTTTATTTTCAAATATTTACTGCTTCATGGTTATCAACATCTTGGTGTTACGCTGTCCTCAAGTCTCTCATTCGCACTTCTTATTGAAAACCTCATACATATTCTTAAATGTCGGTTTTACATTCCTCGCTTAAATCTCTAGTGTACAGTTCAATCCCTTATCTGGAGCCTTATAGATGCCACATTCTCTTATTCCCTCCTGCTCTGCGGTTACTTTTCCTGCTTTTATGAAATGACGTCCTTCAAATTCTCTTTTCTGCTGCCAGTGTTTCTTACGTCTTTTGAGCTGCCACTTAAAAACGACGACGTTTCACTACCGTCAGGCAATTTGCTGATCGAATTCTGGAGGTTGTTTTCCATCCCCTTCACCCTGAATTGATTGCTACAAAGTCTTTCCGTCGCATGTACCGTGGCTTCTGATGCAGCTCGTGCCGTACGTCAGCATACTGATGGTCTGTAGCCATCTCTAGCACGATATTTTAAATGTGTAGTGACCGAAGTATGGACAGTGAGACACTAACTGCGCCCCTAGCAATAGCCATACAGTTTTCTGTACGTCTGTTTATCATCTCGAGATTTAGGTATCTGTGTCCTCTTAATGGTGAAGGGAAAACGTATTTTACTGAAAATTTTGAAATAAGCCTTTCGGAATAAAGTGTCTGTCATTCATTTAACCCATTTGTGGAATGCTCGGCCACTTTGCTTGGCTTAAACCCACGCTAACGCCCTTACCACCCGATTAAACTCACACCTCCCAGTGGCGCCTAGTAACTCAGGTGGTTGGGGTGTTGGCTGAAGTGAAGCCTTCTTCTTGCTGTCATGCGTTCGAATCTCACCGCATTCTTCACAATTGGGTCGAATAAATTATTTAAATCTGCCACAATCCCCCTCCCTATTAATTAAATGCGCATAGAAGGCGTCGAGCGGATGCTCACTTGACTACCTAGGAAATCCTCCTTGAGCACTTAACTTACTGTTTCAGAAGTTGTGAGTTTCATACATTGCAGCAAGCTGAGCAGTTAATCTAATCCAAATAAGATTAAAATCACGACTCTCAGTGGGGTCTTCTAGCTCAGGTGGCTAGAGCTTTGGCTGTATTAGAGTCCTATCGTTGCTGCTGCGGACTCGGATCCTCCTGAAGTCGCCGAGTGTTTCACAGGTGGATCGAATGAATTATTCAAATCCGCCAAAATCTTCAACTACAGCTTATTTGCCTCTCTATATTTTACTGTCAATCATGCCTGCACAACGCGTCCCTTCTGCGATCTACACACAAATATTTAAAAAAGATGCACAAACCCTGTGAGCCAACCGCCGATAATACTACTTCAAAAGCTCAGTGTTTAATCTACTTTTTATTAGGAAGTTTGGCAGAGAAAACATCATCTCCTTCGTATATTTTGTCGAGAGTCACATTTTTTCTGCCGCCCACTACCAATATAACTGCACTTAGCATAAAAACAAGAAAACATAGAGGGTTGCTTCAAAATTAGCTGGTTATTAAGGTCTCAGATACCGACCCACTCCTAAGCAAGTATTTTCACTTGAGTTGTGTGGTAGGACATGGCAATAGGTAGCCCTCGTAGGACAGATGACATTGCGTTACCTCCAAGGAAAGAAGTTTTAATTTTAAGGCTTGGGTTACAGGGATAGTTGTCCTTTGGAACTGCCCTGTCCAACCAAGCTGTTAATTCAAGTGACTAGGCCTGTGAAGCTAATCGAATACGTCCGACTGTAACGAGAGTCGCGCCCTCGTAGCTGGCGTCTGCGCTTAGACCTTCGGTTGAATTTTTCGCTGTCGAAAACGGCACGGCAACGGGGTCGCAACGGTCATTTCCAGCTCATTCATAGTCGTTATCTCGCCAGATTCAGCGGCCGACAGGCGCGAGTTCCAAAAACCGTGCTGGCGGTCTACGCTCTGCCACCGCTGATTGGTCATGGTCAGACCATATGTAAAGAGGGTGCTCACTGATCTGGCCATCTGCACCTCATGTGAGCCTGAACCCCTACATCGGATGGACACAAGCAGTCACGTAGCGACAAAAGATTATTCACCGAAGGGCGTGATGTAAACAGGTTGTTCGCAGTAGCGGGAAAACTAGAATTTTAGCTTTTCACTAGTATATCTTATAGTGAACGTTAGGTTTGCAAGCAGTATCAGAATATAGGTACAGCAGGAATTGAGAAAATTATGGGAAAAAAACGATTGACATCTTAATGGAGGTTCAGTTGTGTTCAGAATAACAAGAATGTGCCTGCGTGCAGGGATTGTACAAGTAGACGCACTCCAAGAAATGACTACGATCAGGAATCGTTGCTGGCGAGGATAGCAGCAGACAGGGTGGTGCGAAGTATGAACAGTTGTTTGCCGTCGGCCGAAGACTACACCGGGGCGGGTAACAGATAACAGATTAAGCGGTCTTCACCCTCTCCTGTGATGAGAGAAGGTGATCGTAAATTCCGCCCCTGGACCCAGAAGTTTTGCAGGCTGTTCTGAACATAAAATGAGAGGGTGTACTTTTAAACACAGGAGATAATTTTTGCAGAATTTTTACTTTCACTGGTAATTTTTCTTGAAAGCGATTACGCTAACAGGAAAGAACTGGCGGTGTTGGCGAGCAGAGGGAGAAGTAGAACAGACCCACTGTGGCTACTGCACTGAGGGGTAGCCAGCCCGAGAACGTTTGTACTCAGCACAGTCATCGAGCCCGCAGCGCTAGTGCTTGGTCAACTGTCCATATATCGGAGGTAAACGTTGTCTAGTAAAAGGATGTTAGCGGGTTTAAGTTTCCTTTCATACAGCGGCGCGCAGGAGATAAGTTCAAAACTGCAATCTATGGAGGCAAGCTCTAAGTTCACTAGTGTGAGAAGTCTGGATAGTACATTTAGTAGTTCTACCTCCCCTAGAGTCATTCAGGAAACATAGTACGGGAGATTTCAACTCTTGAAGCAGCGTTTAGTCCGACCTCTGCTTAGCCCTAGCAGACTTACTTCCTAGACATCAAGCCCCCATTCCTCTGAGTGATTAGCCCAGGTTCAGTTTGCGACAACCGAAAACGGATCTTAAATCATAAAACCGTGGTTAGCCGTAATTGTCGGCAAAATCCTAATCTGGCGATAAAGGTGACCAAAACGTTCGCTATCTCAGAACTGGGGCTAAGGCGAAGGTGTTCATTCTCTTCGGATCTCTACACGGTCTGGTCGGCAAATGAGCACCATCAATAACACAGGACATGCTAGAAATCTTAGGGCGTTTACGGATTACGGTATCGGGTTTTGGAGGGAAGGCGTTTCGCTCTCATTGTCGAGCACGCTTTTGTTCCATTCCACATGCTTGACCACCTAATCTGAACATCAAATTAACGAAACAGCTTGCGTCGAAAACAATGCAACGCATTATTCCCTGTTTGTCAGTACAACGTTTCAATCTCGAGTGCTGGTTTAACGCAATTGACGAGCGTTTCAATATCACGGTTACTACACTCAATGGCAGTCGATAGGTTAACGCGCCCGTGGCTTAGTGGTTAGGACTTTGGACTCCCTATCAACAGATCGCGGGTTCGAGCCTCGACGGTTTGGGCATAGCTGGCTGACGAAGGCTAGTAAGCCAGAAATTGCCATTTCAGTCTCCTTGGTCTTTGTTGTTAATGCATGTTTGGTTATAGAAACTGGAGGTGTTTGAAGCAAGCACATAAGCGCCACTGGTATAATTGGAAAACAAGTTGTTCTCTTTCGTCTGCGTGGGCACGGTCGAAATACATGAAATGCACTGTACGCGCACTTGAGAGGCGCAAGCTGAGTTGACGTTAAAGAGCTTGCGTTGTGCGTAGACGAAATACCCACGAGTAGGCAAACGGTCCTGACAAGAACAAAATGCAACTTCTTATAATTTTGCAGGTTTATTGTTTACAAGCACATAAAACTCAAGGAAAGGCGTTCTTTCGGAAAATGAGTAAGCTTATTCAGTAAATTTTCGACACTGGATCCCTAGGTCGCCGTCAGACTTGAGAGTAGTGTACAAAGCGTAATGTACAAAGAAATCCCATGGCTAAAACAAATAACCACAATTTTGGTCACCCAATCAATGCATGCAACCTTTAAAAACTATCAAAAATCCAAAAAGTCATTCGCGTTGACAACAGGGCCGACGTCATAACTTATCTGCGAAAATTTCTCGGGATAGGGCTTGTAAGTAGGCCTAGGGTCAACTATTGGGGTTTCTTCATGAAATTTTGGTCAAAAAATTAAATTCCGAGTGTCATTCACTGATTCTTTGCACACGATGTAGTGTATGGTAAAAATTACATTCACTTATAGTCCATTGAATGGAATTTGTTTTAAAATCAGTCGACAAGCGTGAGTTGCAGTGACTATTCCCACAGTGTCGGCGTTCGCACCATGTGATTCTCCCGTCCTCACGTGAAAATCGTCTGCTTGCGCATGCCAAAGCTTCTTGGCACTACTCGCTTGCCAATCAGGAGCAGTTGTGCGTGACCAGCTGAGTGCGTTGCAAAGGAATACAGACCTAAATAATTTGGACCCTGACCAGGATAGTTTAGCTGGTGCAGGCAATGTGGACCATCACTGCCACCACGGAGTGGATCTTTAGCGATGCTGACTCGCTAGGCATGTAACCCATTCTCTTTCCACACACCGCCCACCGTACTTCATAACAGGACAACGTCAACAGCGCGCAGAGTGAGCGTCAGTGCGGTTGTTGAAGATGTCAACGGTCCGTCTACACGTGCCACACACGACCCAGTTCCAGGCTTATCGCGGATCAGGGAACCAAAGTCCGGGCTTCATGCAAGTAGAAGTGCTACAGTCAGGCGGTACAGTGTGACCCTCAGTTCTGACAATGTTTGCTGTCAGTTCGCGACAGTCCAGGCTCCGAGTGTTGAATGTAAAGCACTATGGATAACTTCCAGTGCGGAAATGAACGCTGCATATGAACCGCATCGACCTCACTCTCTCTTTCTCGTCCTTGTCTCGTTCCCGGCGGATTTTTTAGGCACTTTGGTGGCGAGATTTGACTGACGTGGTCCTTCTGTGTGTGCCGAACACTTGTCGGTTCTCCCGTCCACGTGACGAGATTTCGTTGGAAAGTGTAGTTCACACGCCAGTGACAGGTCCGTGTCCCAACTACATTTTATCCACTAGGACAACGTTCACGGTGTTTCACGTTATATTTGATGAGTTTTGCGGTAAATTACGCTTATCTTTATGTGTATGTGTGTGATGGAGAAGTCTACTGACTTTTGCGCGTAGCTGAATGTGGTGAGAAGGTGACCTGGACTATGCAATTTTACTGAAATCTTTCGAGCATGGATAGATAGCCGAATTGGACATAACCACGTGTGAATCTCCCGAGACAGTGTGGGCAAGGAAGTTCTGCGTTGCAGGTGCTGGTCGAGACTCTACGTCTTGGTTATCCAGGTGGACCACCAGACCGATGCGTAATTTGAATGTGCACAGTCACAGTGTGGACAAATTGTCAATCGATGCGTAATTTTCTGGTGAGGGGGGCGGCAGTGTCATGTGGGGTCGTTCCCCTTGCGGTGGCTGTGAGAGCGCCTAGTCAAGACGAGGGCAGGAGAATGACTGAAGTTTTCGCCATTGCAGGGAGCGACCAATTCATGCGGAACGGTCATCCAAAAGCCTTTATAAACCAATGCCTGAGCGTTAGGCCCCGGAGGACCCAAACAGAAGAACCACCGAGGATATAGCACGCTCTGCCATACATAAAGGACGTCTCAGCAGCGACTGAGCGCACCTCTGCGGGACTAGGTGTTAAAATTGCACACAGACCCAAAGCTACCATGCGCAGCAGGGTGATAAAAATAAAAGACCGGCTTACGCAGAATGAATGTATCGCATCCCATGCCTAAGCTGTCCCTGTTATTACACAGGCCAAACTGAACACATGCTCGGATCGCGCATACATGAAAACAAGTTAGCCATGCAACGAGGCGACGAATTATCACAAGTCGCAGCTCACACCTACGAAACAGGCCATGAGTTCAAATTCGCTGCCGTCAAGATACTCGCCCACGCGGGAAACAAAACAATCCGAGAATTTATCGAAGACTGGTCCACGGAAAAGAATTCTGTTAAAAGATGCGTTGAATTGGCACCAGCGTAAAGAGCCTGGCACTCTTACATGCGATCACAGCCACACATCCGTCATAATTAATTGGCCCCACATCCTCCATAATCGCCCTATTTTCGGTGCTGACATGGCCATTAGGTGCCCAAACCTAACAGTTATCGTATTTTTACACGTTCAAATTTTTAACTGTTTTTTTTCACAGGCTATAACCAGCCACTCTTTTGTTGCTGCTTCCCACCTCTGAAGATGGACACCGGTAAGGGTCCGAAAGCTCAGAATAAAATACAAATCGTTCCGATGGTCGATCATCTGTCTTCTTTACCGATGCAGATACCTGGAACGCGAACGTTCTCTTTCATTCGTGATTACTAAAATGCCCGAAGCTGGGACTTCACGATATTTGTCTCGCTTGTGCACTTACCTGTATATTTGCATAATATTTTTATGGGTAGCAGAGCATATACATATAGTAGTGTCATCCGGTCTTCTAACCTCGCCTGGGTTATTTCTTGTTGGGCTCCTTTTAAACGAGCTCTCAAAAATTGAAAATATTACGGTTTTAATTTGACGTTCACCACTTTATCTTTTTGGTGATCATTGTTTTTTCACATTTCCTGCCTTAGTGGGAAACCCGCTCCTACCATGGGGTGTGTCCTGCATGTGCACACCCCTCCTGTTTTTTTGTTTGTTTCTTTCCACGAACAGCGTGTAAAAGTCGGAGACTTCGCTGTTAATCGTTTTCAAACATACGAATCACTCCCTTGGCTGTGCTGCTCGATCACTCCTTCGGATCCGGTGCAACGTCAGTCGTATCTTCTTCATTGAATATCAACATGACGTGAATCGCTTCCGCCATCTCTGTTCCGATTTTTTGTATGTCCGGGGGCCGGAGTACAAAACAACGTCATCTGTTTCCATCATGCTTTCTTATCTTGATTTCCAGACTAGTCTGACACCGGGTTTAGACGCAAAAAGCCGCCGAAGAACGCTCTGTCATCCACACCCTTAATAAGCAGAGAGAATCCACCTCTCCAAGATTCGCTTCGTATTGGAGAACATGCGTACAAAGCGGGACTAAAATATGAAGTTAAAAAAAACGCTTCTCTAGTGATAAGTTGCGCTACCAACGCTCGAATGACCAATCGATATGATAACTTTATATTTTCAACAATTTTTTTCGGAAATTTGGCCTAGGTTCCTAAGTCTGGATGGTAAGGTTAAATCGGTTGGCCATATCTGGAGAAAATCACTTGTGGAAAACTCAGCTAACCCGCTTAAACCTCCGGCAGACATGGCGTGGCGATCACCCCCTCGCAATAAGCGAACCGTGTACTACTTGCCTGAAAAGTAGTCAATGAACGGATGGCTTACGTGCGACTAAAGGGTCACTTAACAAACAGCTCCGTCGCCTCCGTGTACATACGAAATACTGCTGCATTAGTTGAAATGCTCTCTGGCCATTTTGAACTTCTTCCTCAATGTAGCAATGGTGAAGAGTTGCTAAACTTTGCTGGTCAGAACATGCTGTTTGGTACAAAGATGGGCTTCCAACACCAAAACAATCCTCTGCAGCAGCAAGCTGAAGCAACGCGGTGAATCCAATGAGAGCAGACTTGCGAAGAATCTATCACACTCTCTCAGCACTCCCACACAAGAACTCACTGTCAAGAAAAATGTGGAGAAGACCGGAGATGGGGGAAGGCGAAGACGGTGTGCACGAAACACACTCCAAAATGCGCCACAAAAACACTATCTTACTAGCTAGGCTTCCGCCTGAAAGTGCCATAAAAGCCACATTACGAGGGAGCCATTGAGCCTGACTCCCAGCCCGTAGTAAGCCATTCCAAGGTACACTGGGGCGACTGCGGTGTCCAAGTTCTTTCATCAGTTGGCGATCTTCCAGGCCACGACTTTTACCGCATGGTCATATGGTTAGTAAGACTGATTTAATTTTAGTCAGTTTAAGGTCCCCCAGTATGGCCTATGACAGCAGATCGCTGCTTGGTGCCGATATGAGCAATGCCCACGTTCTCGTTCCTACACATTTGAAAGCTCACAGTTTATCTTGGATACACCCATCGACGCCGCAGTAACTGGATCAGTGGAAGAAGCCTGCAGCTGCCTGCTCAAACAACTCAAATCAGTTGCCGTAATGATAAGTATTCCCGCCAATTCAGAAGGATGACAGCAAAAAATTGACTAGGGAGAACTGGAAGGAATACTGGGTGAAAAAGCGAATTTCATTGCACAGGCCTCAGACTTTGGTAACACTCAAAAATTCTAACAAATTATCCGCAAAGTTAGTAGCAAACTCTTCTTACTTTCTTACTCTGTTCGTGATGTGAATGGTGGCTTTATAGCCAACAACTCGGCCAAGACCGACTGCTGGTGTGAGCTCTTCGAACACCTCCGCAATTTCGATACCAAAACTAGCACTCTCCACTCCCATCTACAGTGCAGTCTCCTCCATTTATTACTTATCCAACGTCATGCAACTCACATTCTGTTGGAGAAGTTGCCGACGCAGCATAAATGTGCCTCGAAAGCACGACCGTCTGCATTGCAAACTTTACCATCGTGTTTGATTAAGCCTATTGTGTATTCGTATGTAGATAATAACACTAAATGGTGCACCAACGAAAATCACTGTCACGATCAAGGCCTACTATCCTTCCACCAGTGTGCAGGTTCTGTTTCGTAAAAACTTTCAGCACCGTTCGCTATTCGATCTGGCATTCGACAAGGCTGTGTCCTGTCGCCAATTCAGTTGAACTTCGCCATTGACTGGATTCTGGGGAAGGTCCTACATGTAGAGCACGGTGTTGAGATTGCACCAGGACACCGACTGACTGATTTCGACTACGCTGATGAGATCGGCTTACCAGCTGCGACCTTTAGTTATCTGCAATCTATGGTTTGACGGGTAAATAAAGTCACTAAATCGGTCAGTTTGGCATGCTGCATCCCTGTCTAAGAAATGGTACCTCGCGAAATTGATGACTGTCAACTTGAATTATACTATTTGAAATACCTCTGGGTGAGTTTGTTGCCAAATATACAGACTAAGGATGAAATTGTCTCCCGAATAAATGCAGTTCGCGATTTTCCCGAGCCCTGGAAAGTGCCCATAAACCCTACGCGACTGTTCCCGTGTACACTGTATTCATCCAGTCTCTCTTTCTATATGGCTTGGAATAATGGACTATGAGCGTGGAACATGAATACATCAGGCTATCGCTGCTTGAAAACTATCCTATGAATGAAGTTCACCGACTTCGTCTCAAATGATACAGTCCGCAATAGCTATGACAACATCGCAAGCATATTTCAGGCTACCCAACAAAAATAATTGGATAGTTTGGACATGTTCTTTGTCGTCAACCTAACGAGTTCATTACCATTGCCCTCGGTCCCAGAGTTACAATTTTACATGTGAGTAAGCATAGCCAAATTCTGTTCATTTCATAGAGGCCAATTGGAAGTCTAGTAAATTTTATGCCAGAATCTATTTATACGGTTCCAGAAACGGGTATTTAGTTTTACAAGAATCGCTGTTCACCAGAAGAGGCAGACATCTGTTCCTGCTCGCGTATTTTAAAGGCATAGATGCCAGGCCAAATTTTATTGCTTCAGGTGAAACGGAGCGCATTTATTTTAACCGAAAATTTTCACTTAAAGCAAAGTACGCATGATCGAAAAGTTGTTTCTGGAAAAGCGGACTTTAATAAAGGGACAAACCATTACTTCTAGATTTCGACTGCTTCAGGCAAATGCATTATGCTCGCCTTTAGCAGGCTAGACGCAGAAGTATAAGCGGCCAAAGCAGCAAAGACAAAGATAACTTTGGGTGCATTGAGCTAAGAACCACTCGGTCGAACGAAGGCTTAGGGTGCGCTGTGGAAATAAGCTTTAGCTCAGCAAAACGATTTACTTGGCCGAATTGTGTCTCATTAAATTAGAAGCATTGATTTAATGATTTACCGCAGTCCCACTACGGATGACAATGAAAAGCTTAGAGTTTCACTCATATGCGCCTTGACACCATGCAGCTGTGACGAGGTAGGTTCCTCAACAGGCCCTCCCAGCAGCTCACCTGCGGTTTTAACGAGGTAGTTCAGAGTTCTGCGTTAAACATCTATTTTTCCTCAGAAAGTAATGGATACACCTGCTCTCGATTTCACGTTTTACGACTTGTAAATCAGTCGCGTCTTGTGCCTACCTCCAAGTTTCATAAACAAACAATGATAAATTTGGCGTAGCATTGAGAACTGCAGTTTGTTCTCTTAAGAAATTTTAACTTCTTGAGTGCATGACAGACATTGATAATTATGAGCATCGAATAAAAAAGGCGTGATCTCCAAAAGGCGTGAATAGTAAGCAGGTACAGTTTATACTCTGATATAAGAAAAAAAGTACAGAAAATAATAAATGCAAAATCAGCTTATGGGGTTCCGGGCACGTGGTAGGAAACTAATGAGTTTCTTTGGTGGTTTGCGTAGCAAAATAAGGAAAATGATACAAATGGTTATGAACTGTTTCCTACATTGTCCCGTGCCGGCGCGGATACTTTACAACTCCTTGGGCTGTTGTAGGTAGGATCATAGTTTTCAATGTAGAATTTCTTGTTATTTGTGTCGTCGGTAGAACAGGTCAGAAGCTCATCAGGATCTTCCTCCAAAATTGCTTCCAGGACGGTGTCTTTGTGCGAGTAAGGCGTGCTCGTTGAATAGACTCTGCGAAATCTCCTCTGTGGTGGGACGCGCATTGATATACGCATAGACGGAGAGGAGCACGAAGGCTGGCTGCCGCCCATTTTGAAAGGCATAATACTTTGAGGATCATTTGTGAACGATAAAGAGGCTTTGCGCCTAAGCCTGAATAAAATTTGCAAAAGACCGCGCCTGTGATTCTTATCGTACTGGACGCAATTTTCATGGTCACAAGAAACTTTGTTGAAATTTTCCGTTTTGTTTTTGTAAGTTGGCTTCTGCTGACGCAAAAGAGAATTCATGTGAGAGAAACATGAGGCGGGAGAGTTGTTCAGTTTAGAGGGTGGGATTTTAGGTAAATCAGTTACGAAAGGCATATGGCCATTGGAGGAAACGTGAATCATTTTTAGGCGGCGCAAGTAATAAACGTAAGAAAAGTCTGTTTTGAATCCTTGCGGCGTCTACTGAGTATATATATTGAGAGAATCAAACAAATCAATCACGTCCGACCTATCGCCAGTCAAGCATAATTAGGGTTCAAGTTCATGTCTAGATTAAATTACTCGTACCCCTTCTATATGTTACGGCAAGTAACGCTGTGTTACACAGTTCAACGCCTTTTTAAAGTCAAAAAAGACGACGTTAGCCACTTGCTTATCCTAGAAACTTTCGGCTTAGCTCTCTGAAGTTTGTATCAACTTGATCGTACTGTACCTTCCTATTCGGAACCCGTGCGGGAATTTTGATAACAGGTCGCTAACCTTTTAGTAATTAACTCTTGAGTATCTTTATGACCTTTTCGAGGATTTCTGTAACGAAAATTGACCAAAAATTTGTCCCGGAAGGTAAACTTTCCCGTTTGTGTAAGGTAGTTTTATGCGCCAGCTAACAATCGACCGGAAGTGTACCAGGGTCAAATAGGTTTTGGAAGAGCTGTGGCATATATTGTCAAGAAGTAAACTGGTGAGTGTTTTAAAAAGCTTGTGTGAACGCTCATTAGTTCTATGTGACTTCAATTTTTAGTTCCTCCAATTCCCTTCGATTAAGAACTTATGAAAAGCGGTTATGGCTGAGGTTTGGAGTCGGCGAGTCTTTCCCACAAAAATGAAGGAATCGTGCATTTTCTAGTCACTACTAGAAAACCTTTGAAAAGTGCTCGAGTGCACCCTTATTTTGCGCAATTTTGACGCACCGTGAGCAGAATGATCGGGTTTAGTACCTATTCCCTATACTTCGGCTGAGGTAACCCTGCAGTAATTTGGGATACTATGCTGTTTCTGCAGGAATTTCTGGATGCGATTTGAGGATTAATTTTCGCACAATATCTTTTCCACAATTAATACTTCCTAGTTCATTACCTTTTTAGTTTGCTATTTAACTACCGTGCTCGGTTGTTTTGTGGGCACTTGTCAATTCACAGCGGGGTGTTGCAAAAGAACACTCCTGAATAACTCCTAATGTTTGTTTACATAAAAGATGAAGGACTTACTAATTCTACAGGCTGTCTGAACTGGCACAACAGTTCTTCACATAATTATCACATAATTTTCTACGATTTATTGCAGGGTGTAGTAGAAATTCCCATTCATGTCATGTTTTATTCAACGCAGACTTCAAAAACTAAAAAAATCACCTTAGGGATACATTCACTACCTCAATATTAGTTTACTTAACGGCTCTTCAAATGCTTGAATAAGCTTCCAAATAGGGCTGACGTGTGGAAGCCATCGTGAGTTTCTAGTATCCAATCATACAAATCCTTTCAGATCTGTTGCTCAAATATTCTGTTTAAGGTTGTCCGCCAAGTTTCACAAAGCAATTTCAAGTTAACACAGTTAAAGCAGTAATTTTACCACATTGAGTTGACCGATGACAAATATTTTTTTATATTTTAGTCCCGGAGGGCCTCCTCATAGCAAACTTTGTTCTGTGGTAGAAATAAATGCAAAAATGCCAATGCAAGCGAACATGCGAACATCCAAGCACAAGAAGGAAATTAACGTTAATTGTCTCTGTTTGTTTGCAGAAATGAATGTGTCCTATAAATACTGCAAACCCCTGTGCATGTCTAACCCGTTTCTGCTACTGCTATTTGACTATGTCTCTAATGACGAATCGGTGACGGATCTCGAAACGTCAGGCCAATAAACGTATTTTCCCAGCGATTGAGTCTTCTTATCAGTGGTCAACACTCTCTGAAAATTATGGTGAACTAAGGAGCAAACAGTGGAAAAAACTCTTCCACTAAAGTGGGGGCTGAGTTCAGCGGACCTCCACTTAAAAAACGAAGGAGAAAAAACCAAAGCAGGATTTTGAAGTCCTTCCCTTGTGAAACCCTTTATCCTTGAAACGGGTCACGTCGAAACTATTTCCCTGCTGTCTTATAGGTTGCCAATAGAAGTGAATATGTGTGTTCCAGGAAGCTGTTCAGACGATGCAGATGTGATCACTGGAACAAGAGCTTTATTTTCCTGACGTTTCGGATTCTGTCAAAAATCCTTAGTCATAGGTAATGGTAAGATAGTCTGATCCACGTGCAGATAGGGAAAAAATGCACAGGTTGCACGGTATTTATACGTCGTAGCGGTCATCAGCATGCGCACTTTAATTATCCGGTTCTGTAACCACTGCTTGGGATCTTAATTTGTGCATTGATGGCTTAAAACTGAACGTTCGACTAATTAATTGCCTTCATTTCCTTGTCCGTGTCGGATGCGGGCTTAGTAATTGCGCGACCATTATGCTCGTGGTCCTCAGAGTTGTTGCTGGGCTAGGCCCTTCTCACGTGACGGATCCTTCTACTCAGGCAATGTCTCAGTACGCACTATGGGAACGCCAAACCGTTGCGCTTGTTGATGAACTAGGGGCCTGAGAACCATGATTCGAGCAACTCGTGGCTCACGCGTTTGTCACCTCTTACGAGGATTTCGGCCTCGTCAAGCATTAAAATATGGCCAGGTCCCATCGAGTGAGATAAAACCTGGGAGTTGACGTCTTCTCATCACCGCTGAATGCTCGGTCATTTACGTCCGAAGTAATCTCCCTGTTTCTCTGACGTAGTTGCTTTGTCTACAACTGCACCAGATCCGGTGAAGGACTCCAGCCATTTCCTAAAGTGGGAGAGGGTCTTTCGCTCTCATGAACCGGCGCCTGCTGGTTGTTTGTGGCCTGTGCGCAACTCCAACTCCAAGAGGGGTGAGCAGGCGGCTCGCTGCTTTCGATACGTGCTTCACGCATGGAACTTTTCTACAAACTTGGTCTACGTCCTAATAAAACGTGCGATTTCCAGGCTGCACGACGTTTTGGTTAGTTAGCCTTCTATATCTTCATCTCCTTTCTCGTCGAAAGAGATTTAGGAGAGTCTTAAGCCTGTCACTGGTGAATGCTATACACTAGCGCATGTCGATGCCCACTTTTTCCCAGACCATTTAAATGCTAACTTCATTCATACTCCCACCGACTTCTATCTTCCAACAAATGCTATTTTCTTATAACCAAGTGTCTTTGTTCCTGTGTCTGTGGCAAAACTGACGAAACATCTTAAAAAGGTTCGAGGTTCAACAGCTACCGGGCCAGATGGGATCTCACCGTTTCTCCTGAAATCCTGCTCTTTTCAGTTAGCCCCTATATTGACACACCTCATGAACTTATCAATCATGGAGGTTAAGATTCCCGATGATTGGTGATCAGCGAGAATCACTCATATCCCGAAAAAACCTCTTCTTCTGGTCCCAAATCCTTCCTTCCAATAGCCTGCTCATCTACACTATTAAAACTTGAGTAACACGTTGCCTTGGACATAAATACACCGTTTTCTCCTATTTTCAGATTCCCTGCATTTTGTATATGAGGCAAGGTGTAGTATACTAGACGATGTCGCTCTAGTAATCTGAGCTAGAAAATCAGTCACATGAGACGGGAAGGAGTTCAAAATCCTGCTTTGGTCGACTTTCTGTGGTGAGATTACTACTTTAACAGCGTAAACTTGAAATGGCTTTGTGCAACTTAGCGGATGACCTTAAGCAGATTACCTGAGCCACAGATCTGAAAGAATTTGCTTGATTAATTGCTCGAAGCTCCCGCGTTCGTTTGGAACTTGTGGCCTTCCTAACTCACTCATTAAGGTGTTGAACGATTTTCCACCTTTGTTGAGTCAATTTTTCTCAGTATTTATCGAGAATTGTTTCTTTCCTAATTATTGCAAAACTTCTATTATATTTCCAATATATAAGTCTGGCTCCTGCTCAAACATTCACAATTATCGGTGTGTTCAGAAAACACCTCTTTTGCTAAACTGGTTGAAAAACTGATTGCCCCAACAATCACAGATTTTTGCATTACCAAACAAATTCTAAATAAATTAATAAATTGTATACTTAAGGCCCAAAAGGTCCTTTCATTACAAACTTAGTGCTATGGTGAAACTGAGAAAAAATAAAAAATATTTCAGATCAACAACGAAATCTTATAAAATAATTAGCTGGGCAGTAAAAAACTCCTATATCGGTGGATGAGTTCAGCGAGCCATCGATTTCCAAAAAATGTAGGAGAAAAACTGCCTTAATATGTAGCATGGGGTCGGGACGCTTATTGTCATGGGAAAAATAAGATAGCAGTGAGTTAAGAAGGGGTCATCCGGAACAACAGGAGACGGCATTGCAAGTCAAGGCAACATCACCGAGATGTGGCCCACCAGACTCCAGAGTCTACCGATAAGTAGGCGGCCAAGCAATAGCCATCAATAGCAACCTCGAAGATCACCATATTCTGGGAATAGCTTCAAATGCCAGGAAGACCCTTTTCGAAATCTACAAATTGCGTGTTTGGAAAGGAAACAGACAGTAACGACTTTATATCCTCCAAATTTAAATGCTTACGTTACTTGCATTTGAAAATTGATTATGTAGTAGACAATCTAATTTTGAATGGAAGATTGTTCTAAATAAAAGCATACTTGGAGATAAAAAGCGAGAACGGTTAGATGTGGAGCTACGGGGTGGTAAAATTATCATGGAAGAGTGAAGAGTGGCGTAAGGTTGGTTTACCAAAATAAGAGCTTTAATTTTTGCGAGTTATCCTGCGAGCTTTCATGCGCACAAAAACACATAGAATATTACCTGATTGAAGACGACTAGAGACTGTTTTCTTTAACAAGTTAGCTTTGCTGCATTTTGATATTTCTGAGTACTTTCTTCTAGATTGCTGCGACGTTAATTTAATGTCATGACCATATCTAACCGTCAGCGTCAGAGGAAGAAACAAAATATATACATCGGACATTGTTGAGTCAAGGGTGGTTGAACTGCCTCATGTATAAACAGGGTGTCCCAAAAAATGTATACACACTTTAAGTAATTGTAAACTTGGTGCTTATTTTAATTTTATGATTTCAAAAGCGTAAAAATTCTTAAAAGTAGCATTTTATTACTCTTTTCACTGTATTTTGCCTAGTGGAACAGCGGCTAAATTAAGGGAAGATGTAGCGGGCCCAGTAAGGGCTTATTCTCCTTCGGGTATAGATTCGTTCTTTACTGGTTCACTTCCTTCTGTCGTAGAACCTTGGGATTGTTGCTGTTCTTCCTCGGGTGCCTGAAAGATCATCGTGGCCTAAACTGTCCGCAAAAAATCACACACACAACGCGTAAGAATCCGTGCAGGACGAGTATTTATTAGATCAAAACCGTCAACACACAATTATACTGATCCTTCAGACGGGGAAAACAGCTGACGCCCTCCAGACACGTCCTCCACTTTACCAGTCTGGTCACCTTCGCCCAGTCGATCACTCGACCTTTCCACCACCGTCACTTAAAAATTGAAAAATTACAAAAAAGTGCATTAAAACAAAAAGTTCCGGTTGGGCTCCTACACGCCCCCCCCCCTCCGCCAAAAGGAGGCTCTGTCCGCAGAGCCGATGGAAAGTCAGTGGAAGTTATCTCTAACACAGAGGCAATTGGAGAACTAGGTGGGGGGGGTAAGATGTGGAGGGAGTCAGGGTCTACGGGGTGTGGGGATCTCGTGGAGGTTGATGGCATAATCGGGAGGGATGGTGAGTCAGTGGGAGGAGGGGGCCCGTGAAGTGTACTGGTTTTTCGAAGTGGACGGTAAAAGTAGTGCCAGAGGGGTCGCGTGCATTGCAAATGCGGTAGGTGGAAGGGGAAATGGTTTGGACAACCAAGAACGGACATTCCCACGGGCAGAAGAGTTTGGAGGGTATCCCCACCGGGGGTAAAGTGCGCCGGCGGAGGACGAGGTTGCCCGGGGAATATGGTGTACCGTGTACTTGTTGGTCGAAATAGGCTTTCTGTCGTTCGTATGCCATGCGGAGGTGAGAACGGGCGAAGTATTGGGCAAGGCGGAGGGTCTTTTGTAGTTCAGCAGCGTATGCTTCCGGCGATGAGCCATCGGGAGTATGAAATGGAAGTAAGGAATCGGAAGGTAGTCGAAGACGATGACCAGTTAGTAGGAAGAAAGGGGAATAACCTGTGGAAGAACGCAGAGTGGCCCTATAGGCCATCATAGCGTAGGGTAGTTTCAGGTCCAAATTGCGACGGTCGTGTGATTCGGCTAGGGCCTTCAGCAGGTTAATGATGGTACGGCTGGTTCTTTCAGTCTGTCCGTTTCCTTTCGGGTGTGCCGGGGTTTTGTGGATCTTATGAATGCGGAGTATATCACAGACGTCTGCAAGACTTTGCTCTTGAAGTTGATGCCACAGTCGAAGTGGAGAGACAGGGGATGCCAAAACAGCAGACCCAAGCAGACAGGCATGCGTCGGCAACGGTAGACGCATCTTGGCAGGGATGGGGTACGGCCTCTGACCATTTGGTAAAGTAGTCAACCATGCCGAGAATGTACCGGTTGTGGCTGTCAGTGGGGGGTAAAGGGCCCATCACGTCAATGCCGACCCTCTCGAAAGGAGATCCGGTGGCCATGGGTTGGAGGGGTGCTCCAGGTCGAGGATTAGGAACGTTAAAGCTTGTGCACGTAGCAAAAGTGTTGCAAAAGGTGGCGACCTGTTCACGGAGATATGGCCACCAGAATCGTTGGCGAACCGCTGCCTCGGTTTTAGCCTGGCCGACGTGACCTAAGTCGTGGTGTAAGTCCGTGAGGACAGGGTTGACGAGGCTCGCAGGAACGACTTGGCGGGGGGCATGTGAATGCCTTCCTTAAAGAAAAGAGGTTCGTTTTCGATAAGGAGCTGGGGCCAATGGTTGCGAAGGATTTGGGCTGTCTCGGACGAACCACAAAGCTCATTGTCTGTGGGGCGAGTTTAAACGTGGAGGGCCGAGACCGAATCGGACGGAAGCGGAGTCGGAGTATCACTGAAGTCGGGTGGACGTCTGGTGAGAGCGTCAGCGTTCGCCTGTTTGGTACCGGGCTGGAATTGGCAGGAGTAGTTGAAGTCTTGAAGGGCTTTTTGCCATCGGGCCAATTGGCCTTCCGCCTCTTTCTTGTGCTGTTGGCTCTGAAGAGCTTTATGGTCAGTGCGGATTATGAAATGGCGACAAAGCAGATAGGGTTTAAAACGCTAGACGAAGGTTTATAAAGCCAACAGTTCGCGTTTGTAGACGGAGTACTTGCGTTCGGTCCTAGTGAGGGCCCTACTTGCAAAATAAATGGGCCGTTCAACGCCGGTTTCATCAGGTTGAGATAAGACGCCACTAATTGCGGAACAACTCGCATCCGTTTCGAAGATAAATTCAGGAAGGCGTCAGGAAGGACATTGGGTAGCATCAAAACTGGGGTGGTCGTGAGGCGTGCCTTGAGTTCGTCGAAGGCGGCCTGACAGGCGTCGGACCACTGGAATGGGCGGTCTTTCTCTGTGAGGGTATGGAGGGGACGAGCGATCTCCGCGAAACCGCGTATGAAGCGCCTATAGTAGAATGCGAGGCCGAAGAAGATGCGCACGTTCGTAGGTGAAGTTGGCGTAGGCCACGTCAGAATGGCCTTGATTTTCTCGAGTGAGGCTTGTATGCCATCCCGGCTAACTTCGTGGCCTATATAGGTGAGTTTACCCCATAGGAATAAACATTTTAAGGGGTTAAGGCGTAAGCCGGCGTCACGGAGGGCGGCGAGGACTGCATGCAAGTTATCGTTATGTTCGGTGATGGACTTGACGAACACGATCACACCATCAAGGTAGATGAGGCAGCATTGGGGATAGAGGTGAGCGAGAATGGATTGCATATGAAGTTGAAAGGTGGCGGCTGCGTCGCAGAGGCCAAAGGGCATCGTCTCAAACTCGAAGAGGCCTTGGGGAATGATAAAGGCAGTTTTGGCTCTATCCTTAGGCTCTACTTCAACTTGCCAATAGCCTGACTTGAGGTCAAAGGTAGTGAACCAACGCGCCCCAGATAATGCGTCGAGTGTGACATCGATGCGGGGCAGCGGAAAAGAGTCACCTACTGTGAGGGCGTTTAGGCGACGGTAGTCTTTAAATAGGTGTAATTGACCGTCCTTCTTGGGCACCAGTGTAACAGGGGAGGCCCAAGGTGAATTTGACGGGCGAATGACCCGGTTCTCCAGCATCATCTTAATTATATCTTGGACTTGTTGTTGAAAGTCTGTGCGCATCCTCCTGGGTGGTTGACACACCATTTTTGCGGGGCCTGTATCAAAAGAGTGGCGAAGTAGGGAACAACGTCAAAGAGAGTGGTCATCCCAAGCGAAAACATCAGTGAATTGTGCTAGGAGATTCTGTAGCTGCACGCGGTCATGAGTATCGAGGTCAGGTTGTAAGGATAGAAAGCCTTGGAGGTTAGTCGGGAGGAGAGCTACTGCAGAGTCAATGGCTGCACAGAAATCATCTGCCAAGGGCACAGAGGAGGGAAACGAAGGAGGTGTTGTCGTTGGGCCAAATTGTAGAGTGCTTGATGGAATATCGAGGGAACAATTAAACTTAGTGAGAAAATCGACGCCCAGTAAAATGTCCCAATTCAGGAAAGGACTAACGGAAAAAAGGTAGGTGATCTCAGTAGGAAAGCCTAAGGACAAGGACGTAGATCCAATGATAGGTAAACGTTGGCCATTGGCCATCAAAGGACTAGATAGAGGCGAATGAGTATCAATAAAACGAGATTGGGAAGGGGACAAAAGATCGGAACGAATTAAAGAAACTGTAGCGCCAGTGTCAATTCAAGCTCGATGAGGTTGCTCATTAACGTGAAGGGTCGTATAGAAGGGTAAAGATATAGAGGGATCAAGAGAACAAACAGGAACAAAATGGATACTGGTATTTAAGTCGCTGGCATTGCGAGGATTGGAGTTGACGGATGTCCTGGTGAATCTACCACGCTGAAAATGGGCATTTTGGAAACGTGGCGTAGGTGGTTGTGGAAAGTGAGGGCCATCTCCCGTGCGATTGGCAGAGGAGGGGTTGGACTGGAATCCAGGACGATTGGTAGGAGGTCTAAGCTTATCCGGACGGAGAAGTGCTTGGCCCTCTGGATTGCATCCTCCAGATCCCCTGGGGGGTGGTGTCTAAGGGAATAGTTGACCTTTTCAGAGTTGAGGCCGCTCTTAAAGTGAAAGAGGACCACGCGGTCCTCGTCGGCCGCCAAGAGAGGAGGAGTAGGCGGCGGAAACCAACCGCTGTAAGTCATCTGCAAAGGTCTCAAGGTTTTCCCCTTGGCAACGGCGATGGATAAGGTGGTGTATAGCATCCTCGATCTCTAAAGGTGGCTCAAAGAGGTAAGGGAGCTGCTTGCCTAAGGTATCGAACTGTGTTCCGGAGGAGAGCCCCTTCCTTAAGGCCTTTAATAGCTTGTCTTCGGCGAGATGCGAGAAAAGGGAATCGCCGCATTCGGCCTTAGGCACATGGTAAAGATGATATTTACAAAGCTCAAGCCAGCTTGGAAAACCCCTACGGCCATCAAAAGGGCGGAAGGACGAAGGAAACGGATTAGGAAGGGGGAAGTTTGGAATTTTGAATTTATATTTTTCAGCGACGGTATGGCACTATCTGTCCAAAGTTAATTTCGAAAAAATGAAAAGTTAAAAAAGAATTTGACAATATGTGCAAGTAGACGTAGAAATTCGAAATAATGTGAGCAGAAATTGTCCTTTTGGGGCAAAATTTAGCAATTTTTTGCAGGTAATTTTGAACTAAAACGAAAAATTATGGCAGTTAAAAAAAACTTACGGTGAAAATGGAGACAGTTTATAATGGGCCTCCATGTTCAAAAAGTGTGTAAGAGAAAAAAACTGCTAGAAGTATAGTAGTAGGTAGATAGTAGTAGAGCAGAAATAGGTGTGGGTGGTCTGATGAAGGTGAGTAGTCAACGAAACTGCAGAAGTTTAGACTGAGTACTTCTGCGTGGCTTCGTTTGATTCAGCGGTGGTTAATGGAAACATCTAGGTTCTCGAGGGACACGAGACAGAGCGAAAAGTTTCAAGCGGATCTCCTAAATTCCCAATGGTCCTTTCTCGGAGTCATGGAGATAGCTGCTCGGAAAAGATGAGGAGAATAGAAGGTTAATAGAATCAGTGTTAAGATAAATGTGCAGTCTCCGTTTGAAAGCAGACAGTTTAGTTAACGACCTAATTTCGATAGGCAATTTATTCCAAAGAAAGCTAGATCTGGAAGCAAAAAACAAAGAGCGTTTACATTAGGAAGATACAGGAAGGGGTATAACAAGTGCCGAGTTTCTTAGGTTGTATGGACGGCTGATGGGGGTAATGACAGACATCCTGGGTAAATTTGTGCTATTATTAAGCTGAAAAAGAAGACAAAAGCCGGCTTCCAATATCTTGACCCAAAGGAAACTTAGTTTCGTTAATTGACATCTATTTGAGTAAAAAGTATTAGAAGCTGTTGGATACAGCAGTTATCGTGTGAACTTTTTTGAATTTTTTGAATTTTTTAACGGCTAACTTCATTCATGAGACCGAAAAAGGGGCAACAGTATTCTAAGATGGGAAACACGAACATACGATAAAGTCTTAATTTTACTTCATGAAGATAGAAATTATAAGAAATAAAGCCGCAAATCTTTGCGACTTTGGCTGTAATTCTATTGGCGTGAGGAGAAAGGTCTACTTTATTGGTGAAGCTTAATCCTAGGTCCTTGATACTGGAACATTCAGTCATTGGGTAACCTTGAAAAATAACAGGTTGTGGCAGCCTTTCAGGCCCAAAGCACATGTATCGGCACTTAGAAGGTGGGTCCGTAAGAGTTGCTGCCACCAATGTAGCGGGCCGAGTAGGGGCTTCTTCTCCTTCGGGTATAGATTCGCTCTTTACTGGTTCACTTCCGTCTGTCGTAGAACCTTGTGATTGTTGCAGTTCTTCCTCCAGTGCCTGAAAGATCATCGTAACGTAAACTGTCCGCAAAAAATCGCACACAACGCGTAAGAATCCGTGTAGGACGAGTATTTATTAGATCAAAACCGCAAACACACAATTAAACTGATCCTTCAGACGGGGAAAACAGATGACGCTCTCCAGGCACGTCCTCCACTTCACCATTCTGGTCCCCTTCGCCCACTCGATCACTCGACCTTTCCACCACCGTCACAAAAAATTAAAAAATACAAAAAAGTGCATTAAAACAAAAGGTTCCGGTTGGGCTCCTACAAAGCCACTGAACATGAAGACAGCTGAATACCAAGGAAATTGTTTCATTGTATGTGCCATTCCATTGCTTCGTGTTTTCAGCAGTGTCCTGATCAAAAAAGATGTCAGTTTGAGAGCATTCAGCAAAAAAAAAACAATAAGACGATACTTTTTAATTGATCTACATTTATTTGATAATAAAATTCTGATAAACAGCAATTTTACAAATAGGTAAAATGTGTATGCATTTTGTGGGACACCCTGGTTATATATATATATATATATATATATATATATACATGTTTATCATGCCAGTTTACAGGCAATTATAGAGAGTTGGTAAAGCACCTATTTGGTGCCTTCCAAAAACTCGAAGACAGGAAAAACCTAAAGCAAACTCCCTCTTATGCAGCCACTATTTGTTTTGTTTCAATTTTGTGAACTGTCAATACTAGGCGGGATAGGGAGTTTATTTCAAATGAAAAAATCCTGACTTCAAAGGTACGATAGAAACGGAATAAATATAGAGTTATAAACCAAGTTGACACATTAGCAGGAGAAAAGCTGCAGATCGTTAAGGGACACTAGTTCGAGACGGGAAGGGTTGGCACAAGAACATAGTGTTCTCAGCCTTCCTTGAATGCTTGTTGGCAAAAGTTGCGCGCTGTTGGCTGAAGAATTAGCCCATTGCGGGCAGCAGCTTCAGCAGCATTGTCTTCAGCATGAGGCCTGGCAGGGTTCAAAGTTCACGAACGCCATCAGAGTGAAACAGAGATTCCACCGAGTCAGCACCATAAATTCGTGAAAGTTGTCCTGAATGTAGAAAACTAGTGATAGCCCTCTTAAACAAAAGGTAGCTTTGCTGGGTTTTAATACTTCTAGGCAGCTCATTCAAGATTTATATGGCGTTTACTGAAAAGAATTGACGGTACTTAACTGTGCATGCCATAGGAAGAAATAAAAACACATCTCAATGACTGGCGCGCCGAGAGTGCTGGAGCTGCCTTATTGTACTGAGAGGCTTAAAGGTTTGGACATTCAAAATTTTAAACAGTAAAAATACATCCTCCTGTAATCTACGAAGCCACAGGGATCCAGCTTTATAAGTTCACACCTTTTTTGGTAGGCTAGGTTACAGTGTTCTGAAGTGAAAACTATTCTAGTGAAGAAGTGCTGCACGGATTCTATTTTCTTAAGTTCCCTAGTGCGCAGAAGACTGAATAGGGCGAGCAGTATTCAAGACTAGGTGTCACGTACATATTATAAAGGCTAGTTCTAACCTTTATCGTCTTAAAATGTCGAAGGATGAATCCGATGGTTCGGCATGCTTTCGAGACTATCAGGGCACAGTTCTCTGACAGATTGAGACTATTAGAATCGGATATGCTCAAATCCTTGATAACTCCTGGGACATTGGCATGTGGGATCAGGTAGTCGATTTTCCCACTCGAGGAGCAAACATACTCGACCTAATTTTTTGTAGGGGATGCGAACCACTTTCAGTGTCATCCTTAGACGCACTTGGGAGTTCAGAACATCTTACAGTTCTTAGTGAACTAGAACTGGAGGCGGATAAAACATTTTCCCAAAAGTATAGTGTTTATCATGACTTCCGATCAGCAAACACGGCTGACCTACTGGCACATCTAAACGCTCTCGAAAAGTCTGAATTTTTTCCAATGTTTGGATGTAAATGTTTGTACCGATGCACTGTACAAAGTGTTGGATCCACTCATCCTCCACTTTGTCCCCCGTAAGAAAGTAATAAATGTCAAGGATGAAGTGTATCTTCCTCTGTCTTTTCGTCGTAGGCTGCGTAAACTCTCTCGTCATTTGAATCGGCAGAACGACACTTCCGTTCTGCCCTTGATCACACTGATCTTTGAGCAGGCTAAGAAGCTCGCCGAAGAAAAGCAGATAGCCGATGAGGCTCACTTCACTGAAAATTCTTCCCTTAATGTTGCGAAACTCTTTTCGCGTACAGTACAAGCGCAGAGGAAAACGCAACACCCCATACTTCAAGATGATTTAGGAAACCCCATAGCTGACGCTAAGTTGACCGCCGATAGCTTCAATGCGTTCCTATCCAAAACGTTTAGTGAAAGCTCGTTCGCTGCACCTCCGGTTATCCAGGCTTGGACGGGTGCCATACTCGAAACCATAAGTTTTACCGTCTGGGATGTGACTGTGGCCATTCGTCGTTATCGTCAATATTATAGTCCAGGACCAGATGACGTCCCAGTTAGCCTTCTAGAAGCTGAAGCGAAGGTATTTAATCTTGCGCTTGAGAGCGAAACCTTTCCTTCGTTGTGGAAGGAATCGCACATAATGCCTATTCGCAAGTATGGCCGATCGACGTCATTCGACAACTTTAGGCCAATAAATACACTTCCCGCAGCCTCGAAGATCTTGGAGACATAAATCAAAGAAAAGATGATTCGTCACTTGACAGAGAACAACCTGCTCAATACAGCTCAACATGGCTTTCTCGAGAAACGATCTTGTGACACCTGTCAGCTCTCTTTCTTTGATTATGTGCTGCAATCTAGAGACAGCGATTTTGCCACTCATAGCGTCTATTTTTATTTTACTAAGGCCTTTGATCGGGTCGATCATAAACTCCTTCTTCTGAAACTGGCCTCCTTCGGCATAGGTAGCAAGCCTCTAAACTTCATATCGTCCTATTTGGATGATTGCACACAACGAGTAAAAATTTCCAATGTTATCTCCAACCCCACGCATGTGAGAAGTGAAGTTATACAGGGAAGTGTACTAGGTCCACTCCCATTTTGCCTGTTTGTCAACGACGTTTCAGATTGTTTTCAGTATGGCAGACCCTTCATGTACGCTGATGATTTAAAAGTCGCTTATCGATATAAACCGGTAGATCGCAACATCGTGCTCGAGCTGATAAAAAAGGATCTTCAGGCCTTCGCCCAGTGGTGTTGCACATGGCGCCTCACCCTTTCGTGGTACAAATGTTCCGTTATGGTTGTTGGCGACGATCATCAACCGAAATTAAGCATTGACGGCCACGAACTCAATGTCCCAGGAGTAAGCAAGGATTTGGGCATATCCTATTCTAATAGTCTCAATTTGTCAGAGCACTGTGCCCTGATAGTCTCGAAAGCACGCCGAACCACCGGATTTATCCTTAGAAATTTTAAAACTATCAAGGTTAGAACTAGCCTTTATAATATGTACGTGAGACCTAGTCTTGAATACTGCTCGCCCCTATTCAGTCTTCTGCGCCCTAGTGAACGGAAGAAAAAAGAGTCGGTGCAGCACTTCTTCACTAGAATAGTTTTCACTACAGAACACCGTAACTTAACCTACCAACAAAGGGGCGAACTTATAAAGCTGGATCCCCTATAGCTTCGTCGATTGCAGAAGGGTCTTTTTTTACTGTTTAAACTTTTGAATGGTCAAACCTTTAATCCTCTTAGTACAATAAGGCAGCTTGAGCACTCTCGACGCGCCAGTCATCGAGACGTATTTTTATTTCTTCCTATGGCACGTACAGTTAAGTACAGGCAATTCTTTTCAGTAAATGCCATATCAATCTGGAATAAGCTGCCCAAAAGTATTAAAACCCAGCAAAACTACCCTATGTTTAAGAGAGCTTTAACTAGTTTTTTACATTCAGGACAACTTTCACGAATTTTGGGTGCTGACTCTGTGGAATCTCTCTTTCACTCTGATGGCGTTCGTAGACTTTGAACCCCGCCAGGCTTCATGCTGAAGATAATGCTGCTGAAGCAGCAGCCCGCAGTCTGCTAACCCTTCAGCCGATAGCGCGCAACTATGCCAACAACCATTGAAGGAAGTCTGAGAACACTGTGTTCTTGTGCCAACCCTCTCCGTCTGAAACTAAT
>JAYGXS010000004.1:42672141-42692505 GCA_036362985.1 Ligula intestinalis | reverse complement strand
AACGTTTAGTGAAAGCTCGTTCGCTGCACCTCCGGTTATCCAGGCTTAGACGGGTGCCATACTCGAAACCATAAGTTTTACCGTCTGGGATGTGACTGTGGCCATTCGTCGTTATCGTCAATATTATAGTCCAGGACCAGATGACGTCCCAGTTAGCCTTCTAGAAGCTGAAGAGAATGACATCTTTCCGTCTATTCTTTGTAAGGTATTTAATCTTGCGCTTGAGAGCGAAACCTTTCCTTCGTTGTGGAAGGAATCGCACATAATGCCTATTCGCAAGTATGGCCGATCGACGTCATTCGACAACTTTAGGCCAATAAATACACTTCCCGCAGCCTCGAAGATCTTGGAGACATAAATCAAAGAAAAGATGATTCGTCACTTGACAGAGAACAACCTGCTCAATACAGCTCAACATGGCTTTCTCGAGAAACGATCTTGTGACACCTGTCAGCTCTCTTTCTTTGATTATGTGCTGCAATCTAGAGACAGCGATTTTGCCACTCATAGCGTCTATTTTTATTTTACTAAGGCCTTTGATCGGATCGATCATAAACTCCTTCTTCTGAAACTGGCCTCCTTCGGCATAGGTAGCAAGCCTCTGAACTTCATATCGTCCTATTTGGATGATTGCACACAACGAGTAAAAATTTCCAATGTTATCTCCAACCCCACGCATGTGAGAAGTGAAGTTATACAGGGAAGTGTACTTGGTCCGCTCCCATTTTGCCTGTTTGTCAACGACGTTTCAGATTGTTTTCAGTATGGCAGACCCTTCATGTACGCTGATGATTTAAAAGTCGCTTATCGATATAAACCGGTAGATCGCAACATCGTGCTCGAGCTGATAAAAAAGGATCTTCAGGCCTTCGCCCAGTGGTGTTGCACATGGCGCCTCACCCTTTCGTGGTACAAATGTTCCGTTATGGTTGTTGGCGACGATCATCAACCGAAATTAAGCATTGACGGCCACGAACTCAATGTCCCAGGAGTAAGCAAGGATTTGGGCATATCCTATTCTAATAGTCTCAATTTGTCAGAGCACTGTGCCCTGATAGTCTCGAAAGCACGCCGAACCACCGGATTTATCCTTAGAAATTTTAAAACTATCAAGGTTAGAACTAGCCTTTATAATATGTACGTGAGACCTAGTCTTGAATACTGCTCGCCCCTATTCAGTCTTCTGCGCCCTAGTGAATGGAAGAAAAAAGAGTCGGTGCAGCACTTCTTCACTAGAAGAGTTTTCACTACAGAACACCGTAACTTAACCTACCAACAAAGGGGCGAACTTATAAAGCTGGATCCCCTATGGCTTCGTCGATTGCAGAAGGGTCTTTTTTTACTGTTTAAACTTTTGAATGGTCAAACCTTTAATCCTCTTAGTACAATAAGGCAGCTTGAGCACTCTCGACGCGCCAGTCATCGAGACGTATTTTTATTTCTTCCTATGGCACGTACAGTTAAGTGCAGGCAATTCTTTTCAGTAAATGCCATATCAATCTGGAATAAGCTGCCCAAAAGTATTAAAACCCAGCAAAACTACCCTATGTTTAAGAGAGCTATAACTAGTTTTTTACATTCAGGTCAACTTTCACGAATTTTGGGTGCTGACTCTGTGGAATCTCTCTTTCACTCTGATGGCGTTCGTAGACTTTGAACCCCGCCAGGCTTCATGCTGAAGATAATGCTGCTGAAGCAGCAGCCCGCAGTCTGCTAACCCTTCAGCCGATAGCGCGCAACTATGCCAACAACCATTGAAGGAAGTCTGAGAACACTGTGTTCTTGTGCCAACCCTCTCCGTCTGAAACTAATGTTTTTAAACGATATGAAACAGTTCTCCTGCTGATGAGTCAACTCAGCTTACAACTGTAAATTTATTCTGTTTGTTTCATACCTTTGAAGGCAGGTTTTTTTCACTTGAAACAAACTCCCTATCTCGCCCAGTATTGACAAAACAAAAAACCTGAAACAAAATCAATACTGGCTGCAACATCGGGAGTTTGTTTTAGGTTTTTTCCGGTCTTCGAGGTGTTGGAAGGCGCCCAAGAGGTGCATTACCAACTCTTTACAATTGCCTGTAAACTGGCATAATAAAATATTATTATTATTATTCATTTCATGACCGCCTATGCTTAATTCCGGTTGATGATCGACGCCAACGACCATAACGGAACATTTGTGCCATGAGAGGGTGAGGCGCCATGTGCTGCACCACTGAGTGAAAGCCGGAAGGTCCTTTTTATCAGCTCGAGCACGATGTTGCGATCTGCCGGTTTATATTGATAAGCGACTTTTAAATCAACAGCGTACATAAAAGGTCTATTAAACTGAAAAAATGTGGAACTCTGTTGACAAATATGCAAAGTAGGAGCGGCCCAAGTACACTACACTGTGCAACTCCACCCCTCACATGTTTGGGATTGGAGATAACATGGGAAATTTTTACTCGTTGTGTGCGAGCATCCAAATAGGAAGATACTTATAAATAAATTTTATATATCTTATATTTTATGCCCAGAGGTCCTCCTCATTGCAAACTTATTGCTGTGGAAAAATAAATTAAAAGTTGATAAATGCTGCTCTCCGTGAAACAACCACATAGGCAGCGGGAGCATTTAGTAGTGTTGGCAGATAAATTCATATTCACCAACGTATCGTCGTTTTAAAATAGTAGTCAACACTCTCTGAAACGCATGGTGAACTAAGGAGGAAGCTGTGAAAAAAAATTCCTACCATTAAAGCCGGGGCAGAGTTCAGCGAACCCTTACTTCAAAAAACAAATCGTAGGAGAAAAAAAACTGCTTCAACATAATTAAGGAGCTTGGTTGAGAGGATGGATTGTAGTGTAAATGAGACAGGACTGTTGATGAGAACGTATGAGGGTTGGAAACGCTTCTTGTAATTATAGAAATCATATAACAGCAGAGGCTGTCATTCACCAGTGTAACACCGCCCGACTGGCTTCATGATCAACCATCAGGGAGATGAGACCGGATAGGGCCATCGCGGACAACAGGGTCGACAAGAGAGTGAACGGCAGAGGTCACCTGATCATCAACGAAACGCCGGACCTTGTAGACTGCGGAGTCCAACAACGAGCTGGCGAAAATAGCAGAACCGCCATGAGCATGACTAAAGACCATGAAGCCTATTTTCAGGGTTGTAAAACAGAGAATGGATGAATGGACAGAGAAGTGGACGAAACATCGTTGCAAATATCACTCAAAACAGTAAGAAATCGACATATATAATCTAAATATATATAATATAAATACAACCACCTCAAATACCAGGAGGGTCTTTTTCAAAGTCCAAAAGTTGTGTGTTTGGGAAGGAGACGGATAACAAGGACTTTATATGTTCCGAAGTTAAGTTTTCACGTAATTTGACTTTAAAAACTGCGAAGTTAGACGACAGCCTAATTTCGAGGGGAATATTATTGCAGAGGAAGGCATATTTGGAGGCAAAGAAGCAAGAATGTTTCGATGTGGAGCTAAATGGGGTTGCAACAATCCTGGACGAATTACGAGTGGCATAAGGTCTATCTGCGGGAATAAGAGCGTCGATTCGTGGGAGGTAAGGGGTAGAATTAACGCGAAAAAGGAAGCAGAGGCCCGCTCCGAGTCTTCTGACCCAAAGAAATGTCATGTTCGCTAACTGACATCGCTCCGTATAAGAAGTAGTGGATCGAGGAAGAGCAAATATTTTGCGAGTAAACATCCTCTGTACATTTTCAACCTAACCGCGGTCAGAAGAATTCATTAGACCAAAGAGAGGACAGCAGTATTCTAGGATCATTAGAACATACATGCGATAAAGTTTTAACTTTATTTCCAGCTGGGAGAAATTATATGATATAAAACCACAGATCTCTGCAGCCTTCGCAGATATTCGATCCGCATGAGGTGAAAATGCTTGTTTATTTGTGTAGCTTACACCTAAGGCTTTTATGGTGAATCGTTCTAAAAGTGTAGTATTTTGAAAGACTAGTGGACGTGGAAGCTTAGCGGGACCAAAACACATGAAACTAAGCTTGGATGAAGAGAATTCCATCTGCCAGGTAGCACTCCAACGAGAGAGTGTAAGTAGGTCCGCATTTATTTTATCAACGCATATACTTGCCGTATCCTTGGAAAATGAGTATATGCATTTGAGGTCATTTGCGTGAATGAAATTGCGTGAATTGTTTAGAACAGTCAACATTTTGTCTATGTATAGAATGAAGAGTAAAGGACCAAAGACAGTGCCTTGAAAAACGCCACTCGTGATCAGCTGAACAGCGGAGTAACTATTACCTACTAAGACCTTCTGGCTGTGGTTAGACAAGAAGAAACCGATTAAGTCGAGGAGAGGGGGACGGATGCTAATGGCTTCCAATTTTACCAGAAGCCGTCTGTGTGGTACCTTGCAGAAGGCTTTGCTCAGGTCAACGTAGATAACAACTACGGATTGCCGTTCGTTACGGCGGGAAGTGACATGGTTAAGAAAAGCTAAGTGACACGTCTTGCATGATCTTTCGGGTAGAAAACCATGCTGCGAGTCGCTTAAAAGCTTATTTTTAGGCAAAAATCGAGAATTTGATTAAAAATTATCTTCTCCAGGAGTTTAGCTAGGGCCGGGGTTTTAAGAACACCGTGGTAGCTATTTATATCCGAACGAAATCCTGATTTAAAGACTGGAAGAATAATGGATGTCTTCTAAGTGTCAAGAATAAAACCATTTGAGAGATAGACTGAAAATATATGGCTGAGTAATTTGGAAAGGGTCAAAACTCTTTTGATAACTGAATTGGTGAGTGAAAGTTTTTTAGACGAATTATATGCTTACGACTTAATTCTATGGAGAAAGCAATGTTCCCGAGAGTATTGTTTGAGTATGTTTGAAATGACGGGACTGGTTCGGATTCTGTCGTAAAGTGCTTTGCGAAGAAAGCATTCAACAATTCAGCTTTATCAGAATCATCTAGTACAATTTCTTTATGTTCAGTAAGCAATGGAAGCATTTCAATTCCTCGTTTTGCGGAGGACCTACGACGAAGCAGTTGTGCAACCGATTTCGCAGAGTTTGACCAGCTCAGGGCGCAAGATTCCCTGTGCTGGTCACGCGCAAGACAAATCTTGGACGCTAATTCGAAGATCTCAGCTTTCCTAAGATGCACAGACAGCGAACTAGTAGATCGATCTTTCCGCTGCCTCTACAATTTCTTTAGTCTGGGCAAAAGAAAATGAGGGACGGTCGATTCTGGTGTGAAGAGTTTCACAATTTTAGTGGGCACAAATTCCAGCATTTTATTAGAAACGACCGACATGAGTTCAGAAAGATATGCAGCGTCGTTAATGGAGGAAAGGCTCTGCCAATCCAATGAGTCAAGAAAATTGTTGATTGAGCTAATATCAGTGAGGTCATACGCATTAAAGGTACGAATAGCACTAGCCTTTTCCGTAGAAGGAAGTGGAAGGCAACAGTGAATTAATGTCTGATCACTTTGGAAGATGTCCTGCTTCAAGTCAACGAAGAGGGGAGCAATACCTTTTGTAAAAATCGGATCTAGGATATGATTCTGTCTTGTTGGGGAACTAATCAGTTGAGACCAGTTAGAAAAATTAATGGTATCTAAAAAGGCTTACATCTAAGTGGACAATAGTTTGAAAGCCAGTCGATTTCAGGAAAATTAAAATCTCCAGCAATAATTTTAACTTCAAAAGTGGATTCTGAAATAAATTTGAATATCTCACACACATTTGCATCTTCTTCAGATCAAGAGTTAGGAGGATTATATACACATCCGATAATCGCCTTTTGCCGGGGCTACAGGATAATGGAAGCAAAACAGTAATTTCCAGAGAAGGACGTGCTATTTAAATAAAACGGAAAATGCCTCAATGACGTTCTAATATAGAGAAGACAACCACCACCACGCTTATTAATGCGATCGTGTCGATAGAGATCATACTTTTCTATGATAAGGGAGGAGTCAGAAATGATTGGATGGGGTGATTTCGTCGCATCAATCTTGCGACTTCTGCCCTCGAAATTACGACTAGGGCTTTTAAACAAAATTAAATTAGAGTCTACAGTCGACGCCGAGGGTGTGCTGGTAACGACTGATACCGGCGAACTAGAGGTTTTGGGTTCGGGTCCCTTTTGCACCGCATCTTTTACGAGCTGATCTACACGTTTATTTTTGTCTCCCATAATAGATCAGACTGACGATAAATGATATTAAAGCTCTATGCAATATGTATAAAGCGTTCAACTTTATGAAAAAGGTTATTGAAATTACTCAGCCGTTTGTAGAGAGCTGGAATCCGGGAGAATTGTTGACAGAAGGCAGTGACGGAGATGATGCTCGTTTTGATTAAAGCCCTGGCGTGTCTTCTGAGGCTGGAGTTATTGTGAAAGTGAATCCAATAGCAAACAACGAAAGTCCGCCAGCGGGCTAGGTGAACCGAAATCCCGAAAGTAATATTTCCCACGAAGGACGAGAAATTTAAACCGCAATTTGAAGCGCGCTATTTTGTAATTAGCACTTTAAATTTATTTTAAAAGTGTATTCAATATTGGGAAACGACTCAACCTTTGAAGATCTCGAGAATATTCGGATCTTGACGATTTCTGTTACTAGGCCGCGAAATTGCTGGTTTGAAGAGGTTGTGTCTCGGTAGAATTGGTTGGAAAACAAAATCTTCTTAAATTCCGACTTCAAAAGATCGTCCACGCAAAGAAAATAATTCCAGAGGCGCAGGAAAAAATTCTAGGAGGAGCGTGGGGAAATATCAACTGTGATCTTGTAGGGTAGTTAGGGGTAGTTCAGAAGCTTGCTACCTATGCTGAAGGAGGCCAGTTTCAGAAGGAGCAGGGTTATGATCGACCCGATCAAAGGCCCTAGTAAAATCGAAAAAGACGGTATAAAGGGCAAACCCGCTGTCTCTAGATTGTAGCACGTAATCAAAGAAAGAGAGCTGGCAGGTGTCACAAGATCTTTTCTCGAGAAATCCATGCTGAGCTGCATTGAGCAGGTTGTTTTCTGTCAAGTGACGCAGCATCTTTTCTTTGATCAAGGTCTTGAAGATCTTCGAGGCTACGAGAAGTGTATTTATTGGCCTAAAGTTGTCAAATGACGTCGATCGGCCATTCTTGGTAATAGGCATTATGTGCGATTCCTTCCACAATGAAGGAAAGGTTCCACTCTCAAAAGAAAGATTAAATATCTTACACAGAACAGACAGAAACATATCATTCGCTTCAGCTTTAAGAAGGCTACCTGGGACGTCATCTGGTCCTGGACTATAAGATTGACGATAACGACGTATGGCTACAGTCACGTCCCAGAGGGTAAACCTTATGGTTTCGAGGATGGCACCCATCCAAGCCTGGATAGCTGGAAGTGCAGCGAACGAGTTTTCGCTAAAAGTTTTGTATAGAAACACATTGAAACAATCGGCGGTCAACTTAGCGTCTACTAGTATGAAGTGTTGCGCTTTTCTCTACACTTTAACTATTCACGAAAAGAGTTTCGCACCATGAAGGGAAGGGTTTTCAGTGAAGTTGGCCTCATCGCCTACCTGCGTTTCTTCGGAGAGCTTCTTAGCCTGCTCAAAGATCAGTTGGATCAAAGGCAGAATGGAGGTGTTTTTCTGTTGATGCAAACAACGAGGGAGTCTACGCAGCCTACGATGGAAAGGCAGAGGAATTTACACTTATCCTTGACAGGTATTATTGTCTTACGGGGGACAAAATGGAGGATAAGTGGATCCAGCACTTTGTACAGTGTATCGGTACAAGCATTAACATCCAAACATTGGACAAATTCAGACCAGTCAAGAGAGTTTAGATGTGTCAGTAATTCCGCCGTATTTGCTGATCGGAAGTCATGATAAAAACTTTATTTTTGGGAAAATGTTGCATCCGCCTCCAGATCTAGTGTAGTAACAACTGTGAGATGGTCTGAACTCCCAAGTGCGTCAAAGGATGACACTGATAGTGGTTCACATCCCCTACAGAAAAGTAGGGCCAGTATGTTTGCTCCTCGAGTGGGAAAATCGGCTTTCTGATCCCACATGCCGATATTTACAGCCTCAAGTAAGTTCTCAAACTTTGAAGGACCGGAGGGTAGAAACCATCGCACGTCGGAAAGATTAAATTTGCCTGCAATCAAGCAATACTTAAGATTCAAGTCGGCTGCGGCATGAAGAGGAGCTGCGTAACAAGTAAAGCAGCAAAACAGTTTTTTATTTAATCTGTTGTATTCAGTATATATAAAGGAGATAGATAGAGCCTTTGAAACCCCTATTTACATATAGATGCTGTCAGATCATACATTTGTCTCAAAGCCATATATGTACATTATATAAATCGTTGTTTTCCGACATATGTATGACAAACAATTAAAGTAAGATCGCGTCTTCTTTTAAATGCATCAACGCTTTCAGCAAGGACAACTGATGAAGGGAGTTTAGTCCCGTCTTAAATGACGAGGTGGGAGAAGCTGACCTGCACTTCTAGTTTGGCATGGTTTTTCCTCAGTTTGTATGGATGACCTCGGAGATGTGTCGTTTGTGCGGATTCAAATAAATCAGCCATCTGAAGAGCGCAGTCTACTTTCCTGACGACTTTGAACACCATGATCATAGCTCCTCTTTATTGCCTATAATAGAGAGGAAAAAGATTGAACCTATCTAGTCGAACTTCATATGGTAGACCTCCTAAGCTGCTGAATAGCTTGGTCACCCTTCCTTGTATTTTGTCTAAAAATACGTAATCTTTCTTCGTTTAGGGGCACCACGCCTGGACGAAATATTTTAACATCGGCCGTACAAATGTTCCGAAGATTAGCCCAAAAAGGTCTTCATCAAAATAAAGAAAGGACCTTCTGATCGCTCCTAGGATGCCCATAGCCTTCCTTGTGGTCTTGACAGTTCAGGCTGAAATATTAAGTTGTTACGGTTCCATTCAAAGTTTGTCGTCGATGTTGAGTTCACAACACGTTCAAAGAGACATTTGATGGCTTAAAAACTCTGATGGATAAAGAAAACTAGCATAATCTTTGCTTATTTGCTTTACTCAAAGTGTTGATGGGTGCCTTCAGAGATTGGCCAGGGAAGCACCCCTGTTAGCAAATCGGATTCGTCACGAATCCAATTCCAGCTCGACAACTCTACAAATGCTGAGTCCGATTTCAGCTCGAATTGCATCCAATGTAGTGTCCGATTCCAACTCTACAATTGCTCTACAAGGTAGAGTCATAAGTTTCATCCGAGCAGGGGTTACCCTTTTCCTCGCCCAAACCCCCCAATTCTAAACGCAGTAGAAAAGCATTTTTTGGAGGCATGTAAATGATAGAATAGTGTATTATGTAACGAAATATCGATAAAAAACGGTAGAAGTATTCAAAAACGTAAAAAGTAATCTGTGGGTTATGTAAAAAATGGGGACTGGAGTAAAAGTTCATCGAATCTACTTAGTCAACGTAAAACGTAAACGTAAAAAGAACGGGGGTGCTATTTAAATTTCGGGACTTGAAGTTGGGTCCAGTTGGGAGAGGTCAGGGGTACTGGAGATCGGGCCGCGGTCTATATCGACCGGGCGATTGAAGTCTAAAAGATCAAACAAACACAGACACATTAGGAATATGGAAACATTGACCATGACTATATATAGAATGAGTTAAGGAAATTGTGTGAATGAACTCAACATTGTCCCTGAATCGCTTGGTAATTAAGTAGTCCTTACGGTGAAAGTGATCGGAGGCCTTTTTGAAAGCTCGCTTGAACGCATTTGGCACAAGCGCCAGGTCCTGACTGTGCAGTCGGCATCAGTCCCTTGCAACGTCTGCGACAGGAGATGAAAGGGTTTTGTATGAAACATTACCAGCAACAACAGCGTAAATCTTTGACTTGGTAAAGTGCCGTTTTGGGTTATCATCCCAGACGCCGCTGGGTCATGGCGTGCAACGTCTTCCGGCAGGTGAACACTACTATGGACATTGTACACCAGTTCTTCCAGGCGATACAGTTCTTCATACTTCTCCACTCAAATTTCCAGTTAGTGTGTAGCATACAGTACCCAGTTCTTACAAGAACGCGGGCGTACTAGGCAACGCATTGCTATCGACAAAAGCATGATATGCAATAGACACCTATTGCGAAAACATCACTAACAAAAGGCTCCATTGTTCGACCGAGAATAGGCCAAAATCACATTTAGTTTTCCTATATAAAGGTCAACCATGTATAGCTCAATATACAACAATTTCGTCAACTGTAATAGGCACAGAATGCTAACTTGCCTGGTTCGTGAGATTCTTTATAAGTGCCAGGTGAACGTACTACCCACTGCCCACTACAGAAGCCAATGTCCGCTGAGTGGATGTTCCGACAAGTGTTCGTCTCCGGGTAGCTCTGGTGAAACACGTTGCAAAATTTTTAGGAGACTTGTGAGATGCATTGTGGGCGTGTTACTGTATATTGCCCACAACTTCAGCGCATCTCGGAGATTCAGATTCTCAAATGTGGGCGGCTGAATTGGAGATTCCCAAGACACTTCAGACTCGTCCGAAGAGCTACAAGAGCTCCAGTCCTTCACTGCGAATTTGCTCAACTCCAATTCTCCATTGAAAAAAAAACTGTTGGAAGAGTGATCAGACGATGAAGATGAAGAGAAACGAGACCCTCTCCTCATTTCCCGCTTAACTTCCTTCATAAGCGCAAGATAATCGCGCTTTGCTTGCCTCCTTACTGTCGTTCGGTGTGCAGGCTTCAACATACTGAAAGAAACAACGAGATATCAACAAGTTTGCGGGAAATAGTGTCACAGCTAACAGAGCTTACTTACGCGTGCGATCAGCAGCGTGCGTCACGAAATAATGGCTGACACCGTTAGCGCTACTAGCGTCAATTGACTTAACCAATCAACTTGCACAAATTCAGTCGCATGTGTGCGAAGGCCTTTATTCTAGAATATTCCAACCAATGAAATGTGAGCTCTACATATTCCACAATTTTTAGTGCCAATGTCAAGTCCGACATCTCTAAATATTTTAATAGGGACGTTCAAAGACTCATCAAAGGCCGGGCATCAGTCAAAACCTTTAATAACGCGAAATGTCTCATAGAAATTCTTGCCTGCAAATTCCCAGTAGGTTTAATGTACGCCTATCCAACCCATTACTTTATCATAGTAACCAATAGGATTTGTTCTAATATCCTTACTGGTCAGTAAGCATCCTCTTCTGACCAATATACATTTACGTTGGTCGATTTTATTTTTCTCGATGCTTTTCAACAATATATGTAGTCCACTAAATCAACTACAAACGGCTTACATTAATGTTCTACTGCTCACTTTTCACACATTAAACACACATCGCCAATTTAGATGCAAGGTCAACAGAGATGTTTAGTAAGGAATCGAACTGGCAATGCAAAAAAACTCATGATCATTCTTTAGAGTGTTTTGAGGAGAAAAACAGCAGGTAGGTGAAGTTCGCAACTTAAAAGTTTTGACACGTGAGCACAATGATCTCAGTCGCCCTTGAACGCTATGGATCCGGTATTCTGCACTAAAGGAATGTGCGTCGGCGAAGGGCACTCGTTGAAGGCTGAAGAATTAGCCGATTGCCGGCTGCAGATTCAGCACCATTACCCTTAACAGGAAGTCTGGCACAGGATTCAGCGTCCGCGAACTCCATCAGAATGTAGGAGAATCTACACCTCATCAGCACACTAAATTCGGAAAAGTTGTCCTGAATGTAGAAAAATAGTGATAAATCTCTAAACAAAGGACAAATTTGCCGAGTTTTGATAGTTTTGGGCAGCCTATTCCTGATTGCTGTGACTATTTATCACCTCACAGTGTGGATTTCTACCTGGAAGATCATGCGAAACCTACCACTTGGCTTATTTTAACCACGTTACTTCACTTCGTAAAGAGCATCAATCAGTCATTGTGATTTACTTTGACCTAAGCAAAGCTTTTGACAATGAAGAATGCACTTTCATCCATGAATTGGGACTGCCTGCTTAGGGGGATCTGGAAAAGGATTGGAGATCACTCAAGACGGTTGCATTAGATCTGATTAAGCGCTTTTGTACGGTGAAGGTACAAAATACGACTAGTCGTCCTGCCTGGTTGACGAGAGACCTTAACAGGCAACTAAAGAAGAAGAATAGGAAATGGAAGTTATTCAGGAAAACTGGGCCGCCAGTACACCTCGAGGAATTCCGACGCCAAAGAAATGCAGTAAAAAAATCAGTTCGCCAGGCCAGGAAAAACTATGAATCAAGAATCCTCCAACAGGCTGAAGAAAAGCCCAAAATTCTATTCCGCTATATATACAGTAGATTAAAAACAAGGATCCTGTCGCAGTACTTAAGAATGATGATGGCGGAGAAGTCGTTGAGAATGACGAGAAAGCCGAGTACTGTAGCCGGTTCTTTGCCTTGGTATTCACTAGGGAAACCGAGCTTCATTTTGATAATGCCAACAGTGCTGTTGTAAACGCCGGTCCAGCACTTCATTCTCTACTATTTCCATCATCTGTAGTTGAGAGGGAGCTGCAGAGCCTCAAAGAAGCAAAGACATCCGGTCTAGACAATAAACCAGCCAAGTTCTTGAAAGAATTGGCAAGCGAACTCTCAGAGCCCCTAGCACATATCTCTCGTTCTTCATTTGAATTAGGAAACTGCCATCCGAATTAAAAACGGCAAATTTTTACCCGATATTCAAGGGCGGAGCCCGAACGAAGGTCAACAATTACCGGCCCGTCAGCCTTACTTGCATTTGCTGTAAGGTGATGGAAACGATAATTAAGAAGACGACAATGAAGTTCTTGGAGGAGAACAACCTACTGTCAAGGTTCAAACACGGCCTCAGAAAGAACCATTATTGCCTTTTCAGCCTTCTACTCTCCACTGAGCAGTAGACTCGCGCACATGATGAAGATGGTAAGGTTGACGTCATCTATACGGACTTCAAAAAGGCATTCGACAGCGTCCCACATAAGTGCCTTATGTATAAATTGTCAGAAATTGGCATAAGAGGAAACCTGCTGGCATGGATCACAGATTTTTTTACAGGGTGATCGCAAACTGTGCGCATGGGTGACTCAAAGTCAAACCCTACATCTGTGCTGAGTGGCGTCCCCGAAGGCTCTGTCTTAGGGCCACTGCTCTTCCTTATCTATATCAACGACTGTGTCAACGACCTGGGTTGCAGCGCTATCATGTTTGCCGACGACGTAAAACTCTCGAGAGCCATCAGGTCTGACGCCGGCAGAAAAAAGCGCTTCAAGAGAGTCTCAATTGACTTAGCTGCTGGTCTGCTCGTTGGCATAGTAAGCGTGTGGTTTTAAGACTCCGTACTAGAAGGACTGATGAGAAGAACGATTCCTTCCAATACCTCCTTGATGGGCACCCGCTTTCAAATGTGAGCGAACAAAAGGATCTCGGTGGTCTAATAAATTCCTCACTTTAACCATCTACTCGGTGTGTAAAGGCAGCTAAACGCACGACACAGGTTCTGTTTGCGATTAGGCGGGGATTCGTCAACATTGACAAGGAGCTCTTCAGGAAAACCTACGGAGCGTTTGTTTGATCCCACTTGGAGTATGCTGTTCAGGCCTGCCGCCCGTGGTTCAAGAAGGATTACCTGCAACTGGAACAAGTGCAGGCGAGGGCTACGAAGATGGTCAAGAATCTTGGTTATCTGCCTTATGAAGACAGACTGACCGAACTTGATCTTTTCCCTCTCAATTATAGGAAACTCCGCGGGGACCTCATACAAACCTACCGTATTGTTAGAGGCTGAGACTGCACCCTAGAATTTGATGATTTCTTCGAATTGGCTCGGACTGACCATCTGCGAGGTCATCCTTTTAAACTACAGAGGAAACCGGCCCGTATCGAAGTTCGATGAAACGCCTTCTCTCAGAGGGTCATTGGAGCGTGGAACGGACTCCTGGAAGATGTGGTTCTCTCAGATACTGTTGTCATTTTTAAACACAAACTTGATTCTCATTTGCTGAGAAACTGTGGCAGATATAATGAACAAAGTGTCAGTAGCAGCACCTTGCATTTGGCTCACACTTATCGCTGATGTTAAGCCTACATTTGTACATTTGTATTGTGTACTATTGTTACGGTGGACCTATTATGCGATTTTTGGTTATGAATAGGAAGCTCGAGGGCAAAAGCCTTTTTCCCTTAATAAAGTGACTCAAAGGTGCCACACAGGCGTCTTCTTATGAAACTTAAAGCCCCAGGCATCAGGCCTCCTCTCCTCGATTTCATTGCTTCCTACCTGTCTTACCACAGCCAGAAGGTCTTTGAAGGCAATAGCTACGCGATGCCTCAGCCGATCACGAATAGTGTTCTCCAAGGCACGGTTTTAGGTCCCCTCCTTTTCCTTCTTTAAAAAAATGAAATTTAAAAAGTGCTTAATAACTGAAAAAATTTCGTTTATGCTGAGGACTTAAAGTGTATTCACTCATTTTCGAAGGACACGACCACTATTTGCGTTGATAAAGTCAACGCAGACTTGCGTACCCTCTCACGTTGGAGCGCCACATGGCAGATAGAGTTTTCTCCATCCATTTGTAGTTTTATGTGTTTTGGTCCCGCAAAGCTTCCTGGACCCATTATCTTCCAAAATAGTCTACTGCTAGAACGATCTACGATGAAGGATTGGGGTCTACCTTATACGAACAAGCTTGCATTATCGCCTCATGCAGATCGAATTTCTGCCAAGGCCGCAAAGATATTTTGGTTTGTATCGCAGATTATTTTCCTTCCAGAAATAAAGTTAAAACTATATCGCATGTTTGTTCTCCCTATCCTAAAATACTTCTGTCCACTTTTTGGTCTTATGAACGTGACTGATCGTTGTAAGATTGAAAAGGCTAGGCGAGTTTTCACTCGTAAATTTTTTTCTTTTTCTGGGTCTAGTATTTCTTATGCAGATAGATGTAAGTAAGCAAACATGAAGTCTTTGGATAAGGAAACTCGAAGCTGGTATAGGCTTCCTGTTTTGCCTAACAATAGTCCTTATCTTCTACAAATTAACGCTCTTATTCCGGTAAACCAACCTTACGTCACTGCTTAATCCTCCACGATAATTTTACCACCCCTAAGCTCCACATCTAACTGTTCTCGCTTTTTTACCTCCAAATATGCTTTTATTTGGAAAATCTTCCACTCGAAATTAGGTTGTCTTCTAAACTATCGATTTTCAAAGGCAAATTACGTAAGAATTAAATATTCGGAGGAAATTAAGTCGTTACTGTCAGTTTCCTTTCCAAACACGCAACTTGTAGACTTCGAAAAGGCTCCTCTTGGCATTTGAAACTCTTCCCAAGATAGTACAATGGTTTCTTAATATGTTTGCGTTTTCCCCTGCAGAGTCAAGCATCACTTCCAAATGCTGCAAACTTTTCTCCGTTTTGTTACCTTAGTTGTGGACTTTGAGGTCGCTATTGATGGTTATCGCGTGGTCGCCAACTTGTTGTGATGTTGCCTTGACTTCTAATTTCTTCTCCTGTTGGCCCGGATGACTCCTTATTAATTCACCACTATATTATGTTTTCTATGGCAATAAGCGTCCCAAACCCTCAACAGCAGGATCCCATTTACCTGAATCATGCCTTAGCATGCTACCTTTTAAGGCATTTTTTCTCCTACAGCTTTTTTGGAAATCGATGGCTCGCTGAACTCATCCACCAATGTAGGACTTTTTTACTGCCAAGAAAATTATTTTATAAGAGTGTTCTTCGTTTATCGGATCTTACTTGGCATCTTACCACGCGTAACATAATACGAATTCCTGTTATCATAAGCTGCTTACGCGCAGCTGTGATCAACAATTTCAGTTTATTAATTTTTTTATTTTCACGATAGCAATAAGTTTGTAATGAAAGGGCCCCTTGCGCCTTAAATATACAATATACTGTTTACTGAAAAAAACTGTCAGTATCGAAGTGCGTGTGCCACGGAAAAAATAAAAAAAACATCACGAGGACTGGTGCATCGAGATAAGTCAAGCTGTTTCAGAGAACTAGGAACTTGGGAGTCGGTTTATTCCGGTAATGTAGTCGCTGATTGGGAATGCTTCAGTGAGTTATTGCATGCTCCCCTTAGTAACCACTGCCCGATTTCTGGGAGGAAAGTAAACAACAGACCCCTGTGGCTGACTCAAGTGGTGAAAAAAGGGATAAATAAGAAGGGGAGGCTATGGAAAAAATCTCGCGTGACTAGGAATCCGGCATCTATCAATGCATACAAAGTGCAAAGGAACCTCGTGAAGCAACTTATCTTCAGGGCACGCCAAGATTTTGAAAAGGATTTACTGAACCGGGCAGTCACAAATTCTAAGTTATTCTACGGCTACCTAAAAAAGACCACGCGAAACCGAGGCCCAGTCCCCCTTCTGAAAGCAAGCGACGAAACAGAAATAACTGACGATGGAGCAAAAGCTGAGCATCTTTCACGATTTTTCAAATCGATCTTCACAATTGAAAGTGAATTCATCCCTCCCAACAATGGCTTCTACGATGGTCCAAAGATTTATTATGTATCTTCCGCAGAAGGAACTGTTCGTCAGGCGTTGTTAACACTAGATGACTCGAAATCATCTGGTCCTGATGACTTTCCGCCCAAATTACTAAAAGAACTTGCTGGGGAGCTAGCTAAACCACTTTCCATGCTTTTCAACACCTCGTTTGATGCTGGTTGTTTACCCACCGTTTGAAAATCTGCACGGATCACACCCTTGTAGAAAGGCGGAAAAAACCTAAGACCAATCAGCCTTACTTCGATCTGTTGCAAAATCATGGAAAAATTAGTAGAGCAAGAGCTGATGCGTTTCTTAGAGCAGCATAACCTTCTATCAGATGCGCAGCACGGGTTCCACAGAGGCAAGTCTTGCGTGATCAACTTGCTGTATTGTTTGGAACACTGGACTCGGGCAGTTGACGGAGGAAATCCACTTCATGTAATCTACATTGACTTCAAGAAGGCATTTGAAAACGTCCCACATCTACGACTTCTACAAAAACTCAGGCAGATAGGTGTTCGAGGAAATCTGCTGAAGTGAATTAAAAGCTTCTTACTTGGCGACCAGCAGTCGGCAGACTTTGCAGTCGAGAGCGGTGTCCTCCAAGGCTCTGCCCTTTACTCTATACTGTTCATTATATAGGTCAATATCTCCGTCCGTGAACTGGATTGCGAGGTGGCTATGTTTGCCGATGACATTAAGATGTGGAACGTCATAAGAAATTTAGCTGACGAAGAGCGTTTGCAGATTAACCAAGACCGTCTTCAAACTTGGTCTAAAGACTGGCTTTTGCCGCTTAACGAGAACAAATTCAGTATCCTACGAATTGGCCGACCCAGCTCTCAGAGCCCCATGATTTACAGGCTTAACGGCATCCAACTGCAAGAAGTAGACGCGCAGAAAGATTTGGGAATATGGATCTCTACGCCTCTCAAGCCCTCGCTGCACTGCGAAAAAGTAGCCAAGTCTGCGATGTCCGTCCTGCACCTTGTCAAACGGGCTTTCTGTGCCTTTGATAAAGACTGCTTCGCTAAGGTCTTTGGAACATTTGTACAACCGAAACTGGAGTTTGCTATCCAAGCATGGAAAGCCTGGACCGTGAAAGACCTCAATCTCCTCGAGAAGGTACAAAGGCGTGCAACTAAGCTTGTGACTGGACAGGGATCATTACCCTATGAAACACGTTTAGCAAACCTCGACATCTTTCCTTTAAGTTACAGGCAACTACGAGGCGATCTAATACAAATATTTTGTACAATGCGTGGTCAGGACTGCTGCCTAATGCCTGGTGAGTTCTTCGAGTTGGCTACAACCGCGAACTCAAGGGGACAGCCGTTCAAACTACGCGTAACAGGGGCTTGACTAGACCTACGAAAGTTCTTCGTTTGTAATAGAGTGGTTGAAGCTTGGAATGATCGGCCCCCTATATGTGGTTATGGCCAGTTCCGCAGAATTCTTTAAAAATAAGTTAGACTGCTTTAGTAGTGCTCACTCTAGCACCAGTTAACCGCTGCAGGCTGCAGTACGAAGGAAATATATTATTTCGTATAATATTACTTGATTCGTTTAAGTAACATTTAATTATGAAATTGTTCTTTCCGATCAATTCATCCCTATTCAAGCAAATGGCTTATGCCAACCATTAACGGATAGTTGCGATCGTGGCGGCTTCTCCTGTTTCCGTCGCGTTGATGACGGCCCCGGAAATTGACAAAGGCATATCGTGGTCGCAGCTCCAATTTGTCGGCATCTTTTCGTGACGTCCTCGTCCCCGTATGGCACTTCCGATAAAGATATAAGTCGTGGTGGACCCCCTAAACTGCTGCCAACATTAATAGCTTCATCCTGGCATACTTTTTAAACACTTTCTCCCACGAGCGACAGTTTTTCTCCTAAAAAACCATAAATTACATTTCATCTTGTGAATTCTGAGCCATGCCTTAGAAGTTTTTTCACTGTCTGCTCTTTTTGTTCAGTTACACCTGGTGGCTCGTGCTAACTGACATCATCCCATTTGATTATATTGCGTCGAAAAAGTGAGTAGCCACTCTCATTTACGTAATCAACCTTTGTTGATATGTTCGGCATTTTCGATGTATTTCTCAAATGCATTTGCCTATATTTCCCTTAATAAATTGACTTGTCTTGATTAAGGGAATTTAAGGTACGAATGTTTAAAAATTAAACAGTAAAAATAGTCCCGCTTGTAATGTGCGAAGCCACAAGGGATCGACGAAAGTAAATTTGTAAAGCTGTTGGTCATGCAGATTGCGGTGTTCTTTTATTGAAGAAATGTTGGACCGATTCTATTATCGTCCATTCACTAGCACGCAGATGGCTAGATAGAAGTAAGCAGTACTCCAGACTAGTTCTTACGTACATATTATAAAGGCTGGTTCCAAACTTTATGGTTTTAAAATTTCTGAAAAAAAATCCAGTTGTTTGGCGTGCCTTCGAAAGAGTCAGAGCGGAGCGCTCTGATAGATTAAGACTGTTGGAATCTAGCGACCTTTTAGTCTAAGCCATTCGTTGCTCGCACGCCTCTGGGGCATGTCTCGCATATCTGGCTCTCGTGTCCACCAGCACGTGCGCACCAGACTGTTTCAAACATCCGGTTAAGGTGAAGGACGTGTGTTCACCCTCTGTCTGTCATAACTGGCCAATTACATTTCAAGGCAGGTTCACAAAATGCCTGATTGTGGGTATTACTTATGGTCAGACACGCCCGGAATCGGAAATCTCATTTCTGGTATGCAGCTCCCAGAGCCGGCGGACGTACGGCCGGACTGGAACTTCGGACTGGCCAAAGCTCACGGCTAGACGGCACTTGACAGTGAATCAATCACCCATTACTCATATTCTAAAATTCTGCATTTATTATTCATAACAATCTGGCTTTCCAAGCCTTATCCTATATCTGCTAGTTTATAAAAATTGGGATATCTTCATCATCTATTATTCGGCCGGACTACTTCTTTCCTACAGGAATCGGGCCCAGATCTGCAGCGGCTAACTAGAGTTAATATCTGCCAAACTTATAAAACGTGTAAGAAAAAGTTAAGCACGAAATTCTAGAACGTAGTAACTACCTAGTAGTAACTAATCTACTACGAACTATGAAGATCGGAAAACTAGTAACAATTGAGAAACCAGGATATAAAACATAAAGATAGGACTCGCTGAATCAAAACGATTTTATTCAGCAGTAGCCAAAAACTGACCAAAGTGACTAGTCAAGTTCAACCGTCCGATCCAGCGAAGTTTATCACCACAATTGATAGTCCGCTTAAAGGGGGAATGTCTCTTTAGGACCTTTTCCCAAGCACACTGGTCAGATCGCTCGTAAGTCACACCGAAGAGAGAAGGCACTTAGTCACATGTAAACAGCACGGAAACCAACTTTCAGAAGAGTGTAGTATATTGAAACGAAAAGCTGTACAAATAGTTCATACAAAGGCATGCGGGTACACACCTAAAAGGAAAGGTACAAGGACCTACAGACCCTTAATAACTCCAGTCACATTCAGGTCGTGAACGTCTATATGTAGTTCAGGCTTATACTTGTCGCCAACAACCATAACAAAGCATTTGTGCCATGTGCAGCATCGCTGGGTAAATGCCTGAAGATATTTTTTAGGAGCACAAACACAAGCACGACATGTCGATCTGCCTGTTTATATCGATAGGCAACTTTTTCATCGTCAGCTTATTGATGGGTGCTACATCGGCTATTTTCCTGCAGAACGATTCTACTAGATATCAACAGGTTATTGTTATCCCCACTCCCCAGCTTTCTGTTGAGGACTGCAACACTTAGTT
>JAYGXS010000004.1:42648943-42671741 GCA_036362985.1 Ligula intestinalis | reverse complement strand
GGGGATTTCAACCCGTCAACCGCCGGCCGGAAAAGCGTTTGCGCAGCAAGACGCCAACTTTTTCTCATTCTTAAGCCTCCAAATTGATAAGTATTTTAAAGAATCAAGTTATTAATAATTTATTGATAATAAAGTAGATTTCTAGAAATGTGTTCTCCTAATGCTTCATGTTTTATCAGTAATATATTCATTGAATCAAAAAATTTCATTCCCGTTTTCCCTCATCGCCTGTGCTGGCAGGGTAGCTAGTGCCTATGCCGTCAGTTTGGTTATGTTTCATCAGTAGAGGGTAGGGAACGGATCCGTGGGCATCCCTTCTTTGCAGTCATCGAAAATTTGGGAGTTTTCAGGTTAGACCAACCCCCCCGCCAAAGCAAGGGCACTCCCGTGAACGGTACAGATCATGTTTCAAATAGGGCATCGTATTTCTTCTTGAATGCGGCAACTGTCGGCAGCAACAACGTCGGCTGGGGGGAGGGGAGGGAGATTGTTAAATGCATTCACAGTGTGCCTTGAGACTAAGTAGACTTGCGGGAAGCCATCTGTCCGTTGTACCACCAGTTTGAAGCAGTGTCCTCGCGTAGGCATGTCAACGGCTAGTTTGAAGTACTCTGCGACCTCCAATATGTCACCGCAAACGATCACTTTGTACATCATGATTTGGTCGCCTCTGGAGCGTCGAAATTCGAAGGTAAACAGGTCCAGTGCTTTACAACGCTCCAGATAGGTCAGCCTTCTCACTTCGGGCCCCATTCTTGACCCCAGTCGTTGAACATATTCCATGTCGTTCATTTCGCTCTTCGTACACGGAAACCAAGCGGACGATCCATACTCCATAATCGGGCGAATGAACGTGACCATGAGCTTACAGAATATCTGCATGGACCAGGACGTGACTGCTCTTTTGAACATCCAAAGTAGCGCTAGCCCCTTGCGTCTCGCCAAAGTTGATTGCTCTCAGGTCTTGAGGTCGTCCTGAATGATAACGCTCAAGTCTCGAGCACTCCTAACAGTGCCCAGTTTCATGTTTCCCATTGTATAGGGCGGGTGGGCCCCGATATCTCCCAATTATTAACAAATTTGATTTGGTCACGTTTACCGGTATCTTGATCTCTAATGACCACTCGTGGATCACATTGAGATCATTTTGGAACGTCATTGTGTCTTTGGAGTCGCGTATGACACGCCATACCTTGAGATCGTCCGCGAACAGAAGGCATGGGGATGCAAGTCTTGATGGGATATCCGCAAGGTATATTGAAAACAGTCTGGGACCCAGCACCGACTCTTTTGGAACTCCACTACGAGCCTCGAACGCAGAGCAACACCCTTCGCCAACTCTGACCCGGCATTGTCTACCTAATAGATACCCCTTGGTCCATTTGATTACAGTTCTAGGTACCGGCGTATTACTGAGTTTGGTCAGGAGAAGCACATGATCGGCTTTATCAAACGCCTTCCTAAGTTCGAGTAAGGCTGCATGAACCGGCAGTTTTTTTTCTTTGGATTCGCACCAAGCTTTACGTGCCACCATGAGGTTTGTGGTACACGTTTTGCCCTTAACAAAGCCGTGTTGTTCTGTCGGTAGGATTTTAGCTGGCCCAATGTAGGCATCGATTTCGCGACAGATGAAGTTTTCAAGTACTTTCACAAACACCAAGGTCAGGCTGACTGGTCGATAATTCTGGGGAAGAAAACGGTCGCCACCCTTGTACCTCGGAGTTATTACACTCTGTTTCCAGTCATCTGGTACCGTTGCAGTTTCAAGCGTACAGAGAAGCAGTGCTCTGATGATTGGTGCGATTATAGAAGCTAGCTCGCTGATAACCCTCGGATTTAGACTATCAGGTCCAGCGGCATTAGTAGGTATCAATCTACTTAAGGCATTCTCTACCTCCTCAGTAGCAATTACTATGTCGTTTTCAGTTTGGTCGGGGACCTCGAAATCCTCACTGTCGGGCGCTGGTGACAAGTAAACAGTAGAGTATTGTTAAGCTACAAGTTCAGCCATACATAACTCATCTGTTTCGAGCACGCCATCTGCATTGTGGAGACTTTGGATGCCCAGGCTTTCACGACGCTTTCTCTTCAGAAATGAATAGAATCGATTGGGCTGGTTGCCAACGTTTTTCACCAGATCATCTTCGTATGCTATTTTCTTTGCCCTCATCATACGTTTGCATTCATCTCTGTGTGCTTTGTATTTTGCTTTTGCTTCGGTAGTTTTTAGGATCATGAAGGTTTTGTAGGCACGGTTTCTGGCCTTTAACTTGCGTTTTGTCTCGCCATCGATCCATGGGGGACGACATGCTGCCCATCCACAGAGCTTAACGGGAACAAAGTCGGTACAGAGCCGCTTAATATTTCCACGGATCATTCTCCAGCGTTCTTCTACATTGGCCGAGCTACTCGGTTCCCAGGATAGGTTCATAGCGCTCTGCCTCATTTCATTGTAGTCAGTCTTCCAGTATGCCGGTTTGTAGCATCTAGTAATAACATAAGTTATATTACCAACTGCCTGCTAGCAGCTTACGAATATTTCACAGTCAGCCCAATGTGGTCCAAGTACTCATATCAAATTTCGATCTGTGCCTGTAGACCCTTGAATCTACTGACCTACTTCAAGTTAATTAATTTCAAAGGAAATTAAAAAGCTGCAAATGGAAATTTTTCGAAAATACCCAGGGATAAGTTATAGTTATTTGCAAGCCCGAATAATCGCTCTTAAGCTCAAGTTTCCTACTTAGGTACTTCGTGATAGCAATATTCCGCTTTGTTATTTTTCGGCTAGGCGACGCCGGCACTGGGGTTTATCAGTTCATTGAGGTAGTTCATTGAGGCAAAATTGTAATTTGGAATCAATGCGATCATCATTTTAGAAAGCCCTGGCTGCAACTAGAAGCTTGGCCCCGAGGAGTGATCTAAGTGGTTTTACGATGCTACAATAAATCAAATCTAAGATATCTACATGTTCTGGGTAGCTGAAGGCCACTGGACCATTGACCATTAGTTTTCAGACGAAATTTCGGTAGTGTATACTTACTAACAACATTCGCAAAACATCTGCGTGTACCTTACACAGTTGTAAAGGGATACGCGACATTCATTTTATCGCCTGGTTCGCACTCTTGAGTGCTTATTATTTTGTGACCGAACTTATTGAAAACAATTTATGCAAAGCAAAATTTGGAGTTCACTGCACTTATAGACCAGTGTTATTTTTTTACGTGTTTTTGGCTCAGAATTTTGGCTCACCAATAAATATGACCAACGCCCTTTTCCGAAAGCCGAATGATTGCACACATTTTTCGGCCGTAAAACTGCGAGATTGACGTCTCGTCAGTGTCTTCTTTGCAGTATGACTTTCCGGGTCCGACCAGCCTTCCGTTCAAATAAGCAAAAGGGTGGGTCCATCGTTTAACCATCGGCCTCCGGGACAGTGGCTCCCGATTTCGGATCATGGCGGTCTCAAAGCGACAAATGACTTTATTGTCTGATGAATGTTTCATTATAACTCATTTTTGTTTGCTCTGGAAAGCCGATATCTGTTGACTTTAATTCTACGAATTCCAAATTTAACTCGTTGGGTATCTTTCTGCTTTAGTGAATGGCAACTACCACTACCTGCGTCTGGCGAAAATGAGTTGTGAAGAAATAAACGCCTGGGTCGAGCACTTCCGTACACGTTCCGGTGAAAACATCATGCCAATCTACAAGCCACGCAGTACAAACAACCCCTCAATTCAAGGAATGTGGACTCCATTCTCACCTTCCCATAATTCTGGACGGTCTGTGATGAATCCGTCGGAGATTTTGGCTAATCTTAAAAAACTATCACTTTGTGAATTTGAACGGGACCAGTCAGCTGAGGAATATTTGCGTGACCTGGACCAACGGCAACGCCGCAGAGTCGCGAGCGAATGACTAAAGTGAACACACATCTGTATATATCCTTGTACCATTTGTATTTAAGAGGCACTTCTGCAAACCTTAGGAATACGACATCGAGGTTGTATGAATTTCGGACTGTAGGCTTGTCTTTTTGCTAATTTATGTACGAGGCGTGATTTTAAACAGATGCTTCAACTAAAAATGTTGATAGGTCAACATGAATAAAAGCCAAGCACCCTTTCTTTAACTTATTTTCCTTTTGCTCCTGGATAATTACAATCCGAGATCCGAAACGTTCTCAACTCTCTAGGGGGTTTTATAGTATACATAAGTCCTGAACTCAGCGGGTGGTCTTCTGCTAGGAAAATAAACAGGATTTCTTTCTTCCACCCCTATTGACAGTTTGGTTATCATCTTCCTCGGGTCGTCCACCTCGATGAACAACTAGCTTCTCCTCCTGTTCTTTCAACTGACCAACGTAAAGGTCCGTATAGTTTTACGGTCCTGCTAATCTAGTTGAGGGCAGCAGGCGTCTATAAGAGAACTGTTTAGGCAACCGAGTCCGTTAGTACGGTGAATAGATCGAGTGAAATTGGGGTTCAAAACCCCTGCAAAATCATCGAGTTTTTTTACTAATAGCCGCATATAACCGAGTAATTTGAACTTGAGCCTCACAGTTGACCTGTCAAAGTTTCCAGCGTGGAGGAGTAGCTCTTTTTGTTTGCTTTATGCGCTTTCTCAAATACCTTAATCACCCTTTATCAGCCTCTGATAGTAATGTATGAGCAAACGCGTCTTTCTCGTCTGTTAAAGTAGACACAATAGTGCCAAATCGATTAAGCCTAATAGAAAGCTCTGAATACCTACATGGTTTTTATGCATCCCTCCAAGTTGATGAACTGTTCTTCTTGGTTTCATCACTAGACGTGTTTTGCTATTAGCTGTTATAACGGAGGCCCAGGTCGAGATATTACCGCGCAATGCGTCACCAAATTGTTGTAACAGGTGCCAGGGCCAAAATATTCGCCGTCTAACTACGCCTCATGTGAGCCCCCAAAGAGAGAACACAAAGGAAGTGTGCAGAAAGTGGAAGTCAGAAGTCTCTTAGTGTTAGAGGTACAACAAGTTTATGGCAACAAACGCGAGTAAGCGATGTCCCTTGAGTCAATCAAATTCTCTTCTGAAATAGTGGCCGGTCCCATTGGCTCTTAGCTCAGTGAGTGACTGTAGTTTGAATCCTGAATTATTGATTGATTTTCTAGCAGGATGTGTTGGCTCGCGCATAGGCCGATCGATAGCCTTGTGTGGACGCGGCTACTTGTTGCTTCCATGCTAGTCGTTGGGTCCCTCCTAACACTAACAAAGGTCGCTATTTTAGTTTTGGTTATGTAACGAACAAAAATTGCCATCGTTTGGTCCACATGGTGGACCTAGGACGGCGATATGCGCGTGAATTAATTTATGATGGGGCAGACTCACGCAGATTTTACGGAATGCTTCCCTCACTCAGTAACTTGATTCTGACGACCTTGCTCGGCCGCGGGAAAGGTTAAGTAGCCCTCTGTGCTTGTAACTCGCGTGCTGGTTCTCATCACATTTTTCACAAAGACGGTTCGGATAACTTGCGTGAGTGTCCTAAAGGTCGCATTAAGAAGGAGCCACTGCAACCGGACTCCCAGTCCTCTAGGTACTCCAAATACTTCCGTCAATTGAAACCTTCGAAGTCGGGTCTCATATTGATACATTGGAATGTTGAACTGGATCCGACAAAGCAAAGGGAGACCGGAATGACGTATTTCTGGCTTATTAGCCGTCATCAGCCAGTCATACCCAACCTCAAGGGTTGGAACCCCCGAGAACTGAACCCGAAACCTTTGTCATTGCGTTTAATACTCTACCTCTAGTCCACGGGCTCCTCGATTTGTCGGTTGAGATCGGGAATATGCTGAATGTACGTGTTTCGCCGGTCTAGTAGAGGAACAATTAGGTTCCGCTTTGCATGGGAGCTCCATTTCACCATATCATCCTAGTCACTATGTGACGGTCTAGTGGGTTTACATTGTGAGCTCCCGAGCAAAGTGGAACTTAAATTTTCTTCTACTAGATCGGCGAAACACATCCATTCATCAGAAGGAGAAAGGGCGTTCGCCGGGAGAGGTTTATTTGTGATCTGACGTTTCAGATAGTTATCCCGTCCTTCCATCTTCATATTTGAGTATATCAGATTGATTATAATGAGGACTGCGCTGATTTACCATTGAGGTAAATTTCCCGATGCTGGCCTTACTCCCTGTCCCATGAACCCATCGACTTTACGAACCTGTAAGCCAGCCGGTGCTGTGAATGGGTCCAGTGCCTAGCGCGACAAGATGGCCCACACCTGGGTGTGCCACCACACCTCTTCCATATACGGCAGTAGTTAGCGGCTCGCGCGTGATTGGTGCAGTCCGATAGGTGCGCACTGTTGACTTCTATTTTGGCTCAGCGCACCTACCGGATAGTCTGCTGTGAAACCCAAGTGTCATCACACAGGGACACCGCAAAGGGGGTGCCGTGCATTCTAACCCTCATGTTGCTGCATCACATTCCAGTGCTGACTCTTTCTCCTGCCTGACACAGTGGAGCTATCATCTGAGCAACAGCAACTATCGGAAGCCTTAATTCCTTTGTTAGAATCTGTCTTCTAGTTCTTCTTTACCACGGAATTTGTGTGCTGTTCTTACATCGTCACGAGCGATGAGCACCAGGTGTCGCGACTTTGACCTTGGTTGATGTGACATCATTCGTAAGGTTTCTTTTCCGGTTCATAAACAAAGTTGGCAACTGTAGACTCAATGGCGACTTTATTTTGCCGCGAATATTTTTACCACTAAAGTATATTACGTCTTTTCCCTATTCTACATTAATGATGTCTACAGGGGTTAACCACTCACCCTGTTTATTTGCGCCGTACCAGCTGCTAGCTCCTTATGAGTTACACGTGAAAGCCTAAAATGTTACCATTGTTTTACCCCACAACTTACCAGAAACCCTTTTCTTATTTTTTAATAAGAAATTTTATCGCTCATCCCCTAAGGTTACCCTCACTGACAATGACGGGAGTAGCCAGCTGCAGACCATTGGCTTCCTGCCTCATAGGTCCTGCAATCCCATTACCAAACTCAGCCTTGCTCGAATGCCATCAACAGGCTTCTCAAACATTTTTGAGGTGGCTGCGTTCTTGCCGCATCGAGGAGAATTTGATGGGACCTGAAGGCATAGGTGGTTATCGTCGCTGCGTCCTGCTATCCTACGTACAGTCAGTGCCTGAGCTCAGGAAATGTCAAGTGACATATTGAAATGCGTTTTTGAGTAGGAAGGCTGCCTTAAGTGGGGTTATATTATCGATTATCATGCGGCGTAATTCCGAAATATTCCGACACGCCATGATGTGGCCTTTTGAGCGCACTCCATTTAGACGCAGTTGGGAAAAAACTTATTGCTGAAGTAGTATAACCTTTTTCTGTTTATTTTCGGTGCCTTTATAAATACAAATATATTTATGGTCAAAAGAGGAGAATATACGAGTTCCAGACAGCAGTTCAGAAGCAGAAGATGCGATCACTGGAGCAAGGACTTTATTTTCCTGACGTTTCGGATTCCCTCGGGAATCCTTAATCATAGGTGATGCTAATACAGTCATGGTCAATGGTGGCAAATAGTCGTACACCGATCAGTTACAGGACACACTCATCTCGCCCTGGTGCTTTTGTTGCTCAATCTCGAGCCACACCGCAAAACGGCTTCTGATAAAGGCAGAATGACATTACTGACAAAGGCAAGGGAGACTAGGATGGCCGTTTCTGGCTTATTAGATGTCGGCAGCTAGTCATACCCAGCCCAGTGGTGCTCATATATTAGTGCGCCATCCGAGGTGCGAATTTGTACAAAAACGCTTTCATGTACTCAGCTGATGTCATATCCCGTCTGCTTGACATTTTCTACTCGAAGAAGGTGCATCTTTCGACTTCAAAAAGCTTCTTATTATGGACTTTTTGAAACCGTAGAGTTTCTATTCAAACGAAATTGTACCCGCGCGTTTATTAGTGTCCTGCATGAAATACACGGTGTTAGTGGCGTAATGGAATTGCTTCAAGTGTGATTAAATTCACGGCTCCCAGTGGGGCCTCCTAGGTCAGTTGGCTAGAGTTTTGGCCGTAGCAAAGCCTTACCTTGTTGGTATGGGTTCGAATCCAACCAAAGCCGCCAAGTTTTTCACAAGTGGATCAAATGAGTTATTCAAGCCTCCAAAACCCCCTGCTAATACTGGAATGCATGATTTGCCATACTCGCAGCTTGTAGACTGGAAACGCTAAATTCAAAAGAAAGTCCGGCTCAAAGGTATTTGGAATAATTTTTCGCATACATATGCGTCCTTCCTTCGAGCATACTTGCACTTGGTAGACTGTGATCACGCCTGAGCTGGCCGGCATCAATAATATCACGGGTTGTACCTCTCCGCCTGTGGCGATCCGCGGCAACAAATCTGGACGGTTTAAAAGCATTCTCTTCGCTAACGACGGCGTCCGAAGATCCAAGAACTACCTCCATCTTTTTGTGAACTGTGTCGAGCCAGGTTTTGGGCTCATCCCCTCTTCGACATCTCCGATTGGGTAACAGTGCCGGATCGGGAGCCGTAGCTCTGAGTTGGAGGGGCGGACGAGGAAACACGTGCCCAAACCCCACCACATTCGTCTTTCTTTCTGGGTTATCCTTGCGATTCTGGTGCAGCGAATGCGGGCTGCCTTATTTGAGGCGAAGTTGGTGTAATTCATTCGCAGACGGGTCCTCAGGCAGCGGTGGTTAAGTAACTTCGATCTTCGCCCACCCTCAATGCGCAGTCCAACACTAACAAGCATGAGACACTGACGTATGAAGGCGTCGCTTCGGGTCCGTGGGCAATTTCTAAGGCTGCAGAAAATCCTGCAAACGGCCTGGATTCGGGCAACAATATCGTTGTTACTTTGCCCATTTTGCATCTGCCCTAACCGAGGTATTCGAAGCTGTCTACTTCTTCAATTTTAAACCCACTGATCCTGAGGTCAACTCGAAAAGGATTTGGTCTTTCTAGCATATTATGAATACTATAAAAGGGGCGAAATCAATTTTTTACCAGACCAACTAGGCTGCCTCTCCTCTTTAGCTGCATTTCCCCCCATGTATAAACCGGTCAGTTAGGTAATGTAGGAAGGAGGGTGACTTACCCGTTATGCTAATTGTGGGCGCGTCCCCAGGTAGCGGATAGTGGAACAACCTTCAGCAAAGGTTACATGCGAAGTAAGTAGGCTACTGGGTCTGGAGAATAAGCAGTTGCAGACCAGCAGCGACAATGCTACCAGGGCACGGAGGATGAGGTCTGGCGCACCGACCGGCTTATAAATGCCGCAGGTCCCAATGACGGCACTGTGACACAGCGACCGTGAACCACCATTAAATAAGCTCGCTTCCTTTGCTTTTTGGTAAGGTTTTTAAGCCAAAATTCTAGAGGAGACAACCTCAAACAAACAATCCGAGTGGCTGTTGGGGACCTGCCTGTATTTCAAATTCCCAAGGCTCCTCATGCATATGTCTACTTACGGTATTACGATCAAAGCGACGGCGTCCGTGGTAACCGACGCACTCCGCAACTCTCGTCCAGTAGTGCAAGCAAATGGTATTGGAGTTCGACTACTCAGCGGGGAACGGACTCTTTGTATTGGATGCTTAAATGTACGAACACTTCTGGAACCTGGTACCAAAAGCGTAACGACGCAAAGTCTTCATCAATACCATATGGACGTTTACTGCCTGTCGGAAGTCCGAATTCCCGACTCAAGCGCCCGGGAAATAAAAATTCCGAAAGTCAATTTCAACATCACCCTGTATCACAGTGGCCCACATGACTCTTCTGGTTGACACCATATGGCTATTGCCTCGTCGGAATCAGCAAATCGTGCACTATTGTCTTAGGAACCAATTAATATACAGATGGCTTGCGTTCGACCACAGGGTCACTTTACAAACATCACTGTCGTGTCTGTATATGCACCAACATCAGCTGCCCAACATCAAGGTAAGGAGCAATTCTGCTCACAGCTGCAGGAGCTAGTTTAAAGACTTCCTCCTCGTGATCTGTCGATTGTTGCCGGGATCTTGAACTTCCATGCTAGGCCCAGTGACCAGTAAAACGGTCACACTATTGGTTGTTTTGGGCTTGGCCCTCGAACAGACAATGGTGAGAGGATGCCACATTTTGCTGATCAGAACCGACCTTTCGTCACCAGTGCATGCTTTTACCGCCGGCGCCAAGCCCGCAAACCGTCACATGACTTCGTTCCTCTACCTCCTTCTGGGTCAGCCAATCACAGAGGCCTTAGACTACTATTGGCCAAGCAGTTGATCAAACGGCCAGGGACTCACTCTTACACAACATTTATTCACTTACGCCAACAGCGCGCTAACAGATAGACGTGCACGCAGGGACTGGGGCCTGGTCTTACCCCTCTTCGTCCTGTGCGAAAATGGGCGGGATAATTGTAGTGCTCTGAGTAGATTCACGGCTTAGACTCTTATCTTTCAGCATCGTCACAGAAATATACTGACCTGGTTTTCAAACGACGGCCATACCACCAGTCAGATCACTTACATTCTAGTTGGTTCAAGGTTCAACAGTTGCGTCTACGATAGCAGGTTGATGCGTGGTACCGAAACTGGTGACGCTCATTGGCCAGACCGTGTTCTCGCTCAAACACGCGTGAAGGTTCAACTTCAATCTGCAGCCAAAATTTCCCGTGCGAGACGCTTTGAGTTCGCAGAAGTCCGAAAACGCAGTACTATCGAGGCCCTAAGCACAGAAATCATTTCCCGGTTTACGATCCGAGCCGATGGCGAAGGCAGTAGCAAGTGGCCATAAATGAATACATCCGCCTATGGGGCAGCTGATAAATTTCTTGGATTCAATCAGCGGCGCCGCAGTGATTGGATCAGTGGACGAATCCCGCAGCTCTCTGCCCAGATGGTCCCATAACAATACTTTCTTCCGCCATCTCCGAAAGCTAATAACAAAGTCGGCTAGGGTTGACAGGCAGAAGAATCGATCCGAAACAGCGACTTCCATGGAGCAGACCTCAAATGTTGGCGACACCCGATAACTCTACCAAATTATCTGCCAGTTTAGCGATAAGTCCTTGACACTCTGTTCGCCATGAGAATGGCGGCTTTATTGCCGAAAGCTCGGCCAATGTCGATCGCTAGCGTGAACGTTTCGAGCATCTCCTCAACTTTGATGTGCAACCATCACCTCGTCCCTTTTCTCCACAGCGGAGTTTCATCCCTCTTCGGCGTCCGGAGAGGATGATATTCTTGCTAAAATCTAAAAGTCCTCTGGTGAAGCCTTGGTTCCACGAGGTGATTGAGCAGGCGTGGAAAGACGAAGTAATTCCGAATGACTGGGGTTTGAGCATGCTTATGCCTCTCTTCAAGAAGGGAGGTACGACGAAGTGCGAGAACTATCGCGGCCTGAACTTCATCAGTGTTGCTATGCAAGTTTTCACTATTGTATTTGTCGGAAGATTCCAGTCTGTGCGAGATTCTAGAACAAGACCCTTCCGAGCTGGGCATGGATGCGTAGACCAGATATTCATACTGCGGCACCTTCTGAAATCCCGCAATGGATACCAGTAACCAAGGGTCGTCCGCTTCGTCTACTTTGCTCCTGCGATTCCATCCATCGTGAGTTCCTGTGGCGAATAATGGAACTAGGTGGAATGCTGACAAAAATCATTGCCACGATTAAGGTCTGCTATCACTCCTTAATCGTGGAAATGATTTTGGTCAGTATTCCATCTAAGGTCTACTATCACTCCACCAGCAGCAACGTTCGGCCGTCTATTCGAGCTCTCTACAAGGAAGCTGTTGCCTCGTCTCTCTCGTATCTACCCGTTGATGGCTCTGCCACCAACACAGACTTCCAGCGTCTTCAACAGAGAGCCGTTGTTGAGGAAAAATGAGGCTATAACCCCAGGGTCCTTTTGGGCGGCTATCCACCTCCGATTGCGGCCTCAGAACAACAACTTCCGAGGGTCACTCACTGTACTCTGGCTCAACTACGCAGTGGCTACTCAATGGTCCTTCGCCAGTACCAACACCGGCTCGACCCGTCCATACCCAATTGCTGTCCCGATTTCGGCTTTTTTCTGCATCAGTGTCAGCATCTTTTCGCCTACAGTTCCCGGCCAGGCACCCAACTTAACCCCGTGGACCTTTGGCTCAAGCTGACTGGGTTCGCGGCTCTTCTCTGTCTCCCAACTACACCCACTCTGGACCCCGGCGGGGACTCTTGATATAACAATGGGCTACCAACCAATCAACAACCATTCCACCCCGGCGCGAGTCCTAGTCCACAGCAATCTGTCCAAATCGTTTGATATCCAGCCTGGTGTTCGACAAACCTGCGTTCTATCGCCCATTATGTTTAATTACGCCATTGACTAGATTCTCGAGAAAGCCCTACAGGAAGAGAACGGTGTTGAGTTTGCACCCAGATGCCGGCTGACCGATCTCGACTACGCCTGTAATATCGCTCTGCTGGCCTCAGGTTTTGATAATCTACAGTCTGTGGCGTCACGGGTGAATGAGATCTCTATGCCTATTGGCCTGTCCATAAGTACTGGGAAGGACAAATTACCCTCGAGTCAAACAGCTTTAAATAGCCCGGGAGGAGACTGCTATCGAATAGACAGAGTAAGAACGACATTTTATTCCGAATTGATGCTGCGCGCCAGGTTTTCTCAACCCTCCAAAAGCGCCTGTGGATCCGACGCGGCATTTCCATCGCCACAGAGATCCGTCTGGTCAGTCCTCCTTTATGAATGTAAATGGTGGGCTTTGGGCGTTGAATGTGAACAAAAACTGGAGGTATTCGGCCACCGCTGTCAGAGGACCATCCTTCTAGTAAAGTATGTGGACTTCGTCCCGAATGAGACAGTCAGCACTCGCTGCGACAATATTGCGAAAATATCTCGGGCCATCTAAGATAGACGACTGAGGTAGTTTGGGCACGTTCTCCGTCGCCCGCCTCACAAGCTTTGCAATGCTGCCTTCGATCCGGCGTTGAAGCCCACATGGAGGCGTCCAAGAGGACGGCAACGCAAGACTCACTCCGACACCGTTCGTCAACACATGGAAGCGGTTCTTGGACCTAGGGTTTTCGGTATCCATCGCAGGAGAAGAGAGTGGGTGCAGCTAAACAGCACGCATGGAGAGGCACCGTCCGTGACATCACTGAGATCGGCTGGATCAGGCATGATCACAGCCATATCAAATACAAGTAAGTATTGTAGGGAATACCCTATGCTACCTCTCTCTCTATCTATTTCACATTTGAGACCCCATCCGGATTGGATTAACCCCGTTGCAGTTTGATAGTGGCTTCATGTTATGACCAGCACGTTGGAGACCACGCTTGATTACGACGTTTATGAATAGTCTGATCACAACCAACAGGACCCCGGAAAGTCGATTCAAGAAAAGGGCGTTTAACGGCATGCCCAATAAACAAAATAGTCCGTGTTCGAATCCCAGGTCATCGAAACTTGTGGCTGCTCTATGACCGGCTGATGACGTCTAATAAGCCAGAAATGGTTGCCTCACTCAGCCATATTTTAGCCGGTACTCCGTCCTGGATAGCATAGGAAGATTAGAACTGACTGTCTGAAAGTATTTTCTACTTAAACGCAAGTCAGAGGGGAGGGGGAGGGAAGTAAACAGAAGGGTTTCTCAAGTCAACGGCACAACTACTCGGCTGTTAGGTGTTGAACTAAGCCGGTGCATACGAGTAGCCCACTCGGGTGTAATAATTCCAATTCGTGAAATTCTGCGGCGAAATTCGAATCCTCTCTTTGCCAATAAAGTGGAAGATACCAATACTCGAATGCATATGCACCTAGTGAGTGCAGTCATCTGCCGATCTGCCACACTATTCGTTAAATTTAGCATACTTGAGCGTAAAAACGTTGCCTTTGAAGACTGTATTAAAACCTGCATACAACTATTCGAGTAAAAAGGTATGTTACTATAAAATATTAAGTAGCATAGTAACATACAATTTATTCTTGCGGCGGAAAGTTGAGCACAGTCATCCTGAAGGATCAGAGATTACAAGTGTCAAATATTGACCATCAGCGTTATCTGTAGGTTGATTGGTTAAAGATCCCTATGGTTGACAGTTATGCTGTTTTTGCTGCAGGAGTTCGATATCCAACAAAATCAATGGTTTAGGTCCTCTACCAGTCTCCCTCTTCCCGAGTATATGCCAAGAATTCATCTACCGAGTGGCGGGATAATAAACCACACATTGGGCTGCATCTTCTTTTGAAAGAAGACGGTAGTTAAATTACAAGTTTTGCATATCACTGCGAAAATGGCTGGTTTAACCATCGGGGTCAACTCCCCTCCCTGGTAGTAAGTTCGCATTACCCAAAAGTTTCCTCTTTTCATTCATTTATACACCGATAGCAGTTTTCCAGAATAGTGCTCAAAAGCCAACCCCTTATCGGTCACATTTTTCAACCTTCTAGTTGTGAACGAAAATTTTTCGGTGGATTGTATGAAAGCTTCCATCAGATAATACGCATTGAAGGCAAGTTAGGTCTCTGGCAAACTCCTATTGCATAATGTGCTCAGGACAAAATCGACACCTCTCATATGCCGCAAAAGGGCATTCTAGTGATTAGGCTCAAACTAGTATGTAAAAAACGGCGGAGAGGAAGATTTCTGAGTCAACCAGGTCCATAAAAGTTGTACTTTGCATGCCTTCAATTGCGTCTGATCTAGCCATCATATAGTAACTGTCGCTTGGGGATCCATGGTAGCGGACTCAATGAACACACTTCGTTAAAAATGAGGGTATTTCTTGCAATTTTGGAATTTTATCATGACAAATGGAGAATAAACCGTTTCAAGCCAGAGTTTTGACTCGTCACTTCTCCGTTGCCCCCACCCCTCCCTACTTAATCGGATTAAGGCTAGCATCACTGCATTTACAGGGTGGGAACCGAAGAAGATTCCCTACGCACTATAATTGCTACTAGACTCTACAGAAGACTTTGTTGTGATATTATCGTCACATTTGCAAATCGTCTCATTTGACACGGTTTCGCAACCATCATTACGACTGCGGGAAGCGGTCTATGCATATCCGTTCTTGGGCTCGGAAAAGGGTCCAGTTCCATATCACGTACCACATCTGGTTTACGGTAATGCAGAGATAATGGTGTACATCCTTCATCCTGTCCGCAGTTGGCACGTACCACTTTGAGGTGTTTCGCTTTTTATATATATCCCGCAGGGAAAGCTGTCAATCAATTTGTTGCTCTAGGTAACCACAGCGTTTGCAGTAAGTGGAACTCAGCCCGTTCCCACGGTTCTTTCATAAACTTAATCGAATGTTCGTATTCCAGGTGTGTATTTAACCGAATCGCTGTCCTCAAAACTACACAGGACCGACTGGACGCATGCTTCGAACGTGCATCTATGAGCAGGAGCTGGCTGTAAGACTAGGTGGCAGATTATCACAAGTGGATTCTCAAACCTACGAAAATAGTCACACATTTAACGCCGCAGCCACGAGGATAATCACCCAGGCCATAAGCAAGACAAGTCAGGAATTGATTGAAGTTTGGGAAACCAATGAAAACTTAGTCAATCGAAGTTTCGACCTGGCGCCGACCTAAAAGTTCCTACGCACTCGCCCCCGGATTTGCATCACTAGTGTTTGATTGGTCCCTGCCTTCTATAACTGTTGCTTGCTTTTGCAGCCACTTTTACCTCGGAGGATAAACTACAGTACGAGTTCGAAAACTCAGGTGAAAAAAGCTGTAATTACGGCGAACGATGATCAATTTGCTCTTGCATTTCGGACTTGAAAACTATGTCATACTTCACCTCCCACTGAAAATGCTGTCCTGACGTTTGGAGTCTTTATGTGTGGGAATTATTACAGTCCCTTGAAAATACACACAACTACGTGGTTGCGGATTGGTTATGTTGTGAAAACGGCAGATATTTTGCAAGTGGAACAGGCGGCGGGACAAGGTATACGGGTGGTGGTTAGGAAGAGGGGGCGGGGTCAGGCCGGCAGCCTAGTGGACCTTTGATCGTCAAACGAAGCTTGATTCTTGGTTTGCCGTTGTAGCATCCGCCTCTGCACGAGTGACGGGCACTTGTTCTTGTATGAATTTCAGTGCAGTATACGTCCTGCTATCAGGCTGGCTTAAGAGGTAATCGGGTCGGGGTTGGAATTTGATGAGGAGAGGTCCCAGAGGCTTGCCCTCCTTCTGCGCTGAGGATGGGAGCTCGACCTTAACGTTGGCGTTGGAAGGTATGAGGGGTATGCAGGTATCCATCATGACACAGTCTTCGGGGGGAGCATTGCTCTGTTCCCGTAGCTGTTGCGACATCATTAATTGTTCATAAGCGGCATTTTCTGGCGCACTCGCTGGAAAAGATACAAAAAAATATGTACTTAATGTTTGTTAGTAGACACTATATGAAACTTTCATACATTTCGTCTTGCATCTGAATGTGTGCTCTGAAGCAGCACCTTCAACACCGCCTGTACTCTCAAAGGTGTATCCTTTCTCATTTTGGTCTAATACTAGAGAGATTTGATTTTTATTTATACAAAGGAAGTAAAACAATCGGGTCGTGCTCAGAAATTTCGTTAGAATTATCTGCACCTGAAAGGAAATCCTGGTATTCACAATGGTAACTCTAAGCAGGTTTCCGTGAATGCAACATCAGAAATTTCATAATGTTGGCAAATTGATATAAATTACCGCATTGCACAGGGTATTTAACGCTTTAGATTATAGAGATGTAAACATGGACGATTTATTGACCGTAGTGCTCGTTTAGAAATTTTTTCTGACATTTTTGTGCTAAATTGCTACAAACTTACCGCAACCACAAACATAGATCACTTACTTCGTAAACTTTACGGCTACCTGAGTTTTGTGTGTTACAGACTGCGGATGAACCTGAGAAAAGCTGGCTTTTCATTTCTGTCTATCCGTGAATACTCATATTTAGCTTGTGTTTAGGAGGTCTTGATGTCTGCTCCGGCCCTGGCCATTTTTTATTTCATGACCAACCTCATCGCTATTTAACCGACATGCTCGTGCTAGACATTTCAGACTGAGGTGAATTTTTCGAAGTCAGTGTTTCAGGGCACCCTGATTGGTTAAAGGCACGTCTATTTACAGGGAGGAGTATGCGCTCAGAGAATGTAGAAGTCGGCTTCCCCCGCTCCCTTTCACCTGCTGTGTATCAGTCAGTTATCTGAACTGGTATACCAACTGGGGATGAGATCGAACGTGGTGCCCAAGAGAACTAAACAATCCGTCTAGCGTGCCATACACGACCTGCCTACATAAAACACACCGGGTTTTCAAAAAACTAAGTGAGCTGCTCAAAACTCACGAGTGTTAGAATTTTATAGAGGCCATATGGAGAAGGGGCCAAAAAACATACTTTCCACTTACGTGAGCACACATCTAAATCGCCTGGCCCTACAGTACAACTTCCGTTCTCAGAAATACCCACCACATTCTCGCCAACGGTCACTGTTGCCTGCGAGGGGGCAACCCACAATTCTTTATGCGCTAAATTCCATGACCTGGTATCTGCCATATTATTCTTAGACTCCCAACCTGACCTGACGATCATAGCCTTTCCACTACTCGGGCCGCTAAAATACAATGACTGCACCTTGCTGTGACTTTTGCGACACCCGCACTGAGGTGCACTCACAAATACCAGCTTTCTTTAACCAGCTAAATGCTTAATAGGAGGCAGGTGGTCATGCGTGGCACGTGCAGAGTAATCAGCTGCCCCCTTCAAGCACTGATTCCACGCACATCTCCGGCCATCTTATCGTCGTCTTGTCGTCAGAAAGTATGATAATACTGCCTCAGCCAAGCGCGGTTTCTCACGCGGGCTGCCACCGTTCCCCCTCGAACCTTGATAGACTAGCTTGGTGTCGTTGGGCGCAATATCTTGCCACCCCCCTTTCCCTCAAAAAACTACAGTGGGCAAAAGCACCAGGCATGTTATTACGAATGTTCTTTGCATACCTTACCACTGTAATCAGGCTTTCTGTCGCCAGATAAAGTCAGAGGGATTAAAATGCGGTCACGATAGCCACTGCCTTACAGCCGCTAGTAATTAAAGAAGTAGCGCTGCAGGCACCAGCAGAACCTCATCTCCCCTTTCTTTTAGGAAGGGCGGATTAAATACACCCCCATGCCCCCTTCTGTTTTGGCTTAAAGTAAACTTTTATCTACTTCAAGGGTCGAGAAAAGCCTTCTGTCATCCCTCGAGTTCGCTGACATTTGATTCGTCGGCAACAGTAGCTTATGTAGCCCCACTCATTAATCCCTACAACCTGCATTTTTTCCCGCAAAAACGGTGGTTATAGGGTTTTATGGGTGGAGAATTAGGACACACAGTGAAATATACTTTAATAAATGCTAAATGCATTTTTATTTTTATTTATTTAGAAGTGTTGTTAATTTATGTCTGTAGATTTTCCTTATCTTTATTATCATTTAACTTATTGCGGAAACACCCGATTATCAAACTGCAGGTTTCTTGAATTTCCCGAAAAATTGAAATGATGGTTAGGTCATCTACTTCAACTTACCCGTGGTCCAACTTACCATTTTGGAGTTAGATTAGTAAAGTCCGCGGCGCCAGGCGCCGTGCACATCTTCCACTTACATGCGGAACAACCTGCTCCCAGCGGCCGCGGGAAGCAACTTTGACTTCCTTTTTCCACTTTACACTTACCTCTAAAAATGTCATTCTCTGCCTTTCCTATATCCCCACCCCACAAAAATCTATAAGAATAGGGGGGCTACATAAGCTACTTTTGCCGATTCATCTTGGAACTCCACTGGTACTGGCCTTGCAGCTCTGGGTAAAGCACACAAATGCACACACAGTTTTGCCGCACCCCCCTAGACAGCTTGACAGGGCGCCCACGCCATGCTTCGTAGTGTGAAGAGTCGTATTCGCGTCATGTGCTCGGCGCAAAAAGGCGTCCCTGCTCTAGTTTAAATAAAATGTCGTGTATTTTGGAGCAGGCCTGATAGTTGCGAGGTCAGAGCTGGCATCCCACTCCGCGCACTAAGGTAATATCTGCGCGACCGCTGGATGAGTTACCTGGGTCCCGGCTCAACATTACGGTACGCCCATGCAGCCTAAACAGCTCGGGTGGCGGACGGGCAGGTGGCCTGGCGTGAGCTTCAAAGGATGCCGCCATTTGGTGGGGGGGGGGGGGGGGAGAGGGGTTAACTTGCGACTGAAGTCAAATTTTGTTCTGTTTTGTCTTTTTCATGTGAACCCTGTATTCGTGCACGTGCACATAATGGATAATTTTAGCTCTCCAAATATACACAGCCGGTACAGCGCCGTGGGATCGCGTCCCATTCTCCCAGGGGAGTGACATCCGGCACTGCGTTTTGATTGGAGGACGATCGATTATGAGTGAGCACTGTTCACTTCAAACCTCCAGTTTGGATTTCTCGCAGGCGGCCAGATAGTGATGATTAATCACTTATCAGGCAACTATGCGGACAAGGGAAATAAAAAACGAACTCACTGTTTAGGGCTGTTAGTCAACCACATACTAACATTTTGGCTGAGCATTTATGGAGCTCTATCATTGCGCTGCGAAGTCGCATCCTAGCGGCTGAGGTCTTGAAGATTCAATGCAGAATGGAAGTCGGGATGTGGCCAACTGACGACCACTTATAAGTCCGAAATGATCAGTTCAAGTCTCTTGTATTTTGGGAGGATTGCGATCCACTTATTGCCTAATCATAATGGTGCCTCAAGTTGAAGTAACTTGCAGTAGTTAATTAGTCCATTAACTTCGCAGGCCCAGAAAATTTGCTTTTCTACATAGGGAGTCCAAAGGTGCATACCTTCATTTCCCTCAAATAAACTGCAATTTAGTGGACACATTCCCTCAATATTTGTACCAAGAGGCTGGATACGAACTAGAGGAAATTGCTGATGCCTTAACAACTGGAAAAGTCTTCGGTAGGAATAAAATATGTGTTCTCCTTCCTCTAAATTTTATCCCCTCTCGTATGCCTATGAGAAGTTAAAAACTATCTCTATCTCCTGGCACGATGTACGAGGCGCAGCCGTTCGCTCTTTTGCTGCGGCGCCGGATGGCCAAGACTTTCAGTTTAAATAAACATATGATTACTAAACTGATGTCGCTACGGAATAAAACAACCAAGTGCCCGCCATTATTTACATACGTTTTTCCTGTGATTGTGCGTTTTTATGTCCGTTATTTACAAATAAATTTTCATCCTCCGCCCAATCGTTTAAGTCAGACGCAATGCACAGTCTCGATTTATCTATCACTATCTGCGGTCATTTCGATGCTACCCAAATCCTTTGTCTTAATCGCCGCATTAAAATTTACAACGAAATCCCTATACCTTGAGTCATAGTCCAGGCAAAGATGACTTCTATGGCTCCCTAACTGAGACATAAGAACAGGAACCGTCCAAAATACAGGCTTATTTGCACCGCATTCCAGGGTAACTTTATGATTAAGTTAGGGCCAGGTTTATGGTTAGTGTTATGGTTAGCTTTCAGCTACTTAAGGGGTACTTTAAAGGTCAAGGTTAGGGTAACTGTTAAATCCAGGGTTGGGCTTTAGGGTTTGGTTAGGATTATCTTTACTCTATGGTTTAGGTTGACTTGTAGGAATAAGAATATTTACTTTCCATGGAATTATGCACAGGGCCACGTTTTCGACTTTGGAGGGGCGTTTTTGTTCCCGTGTCCTACTTGAGAAGCCATATAAGTAGCAGCAGCTGCACAGCTACTAGTAGTATGAGCACATAGTATTGCCGGAATTGACAAGGGAGACTGGAATCATCAATTCTGGCTTATTAGCCGTCATCAGCCAGTCATATCCAACCACAAGTGGTGCGCAACTCGAGACTTGAGCGCACGCGACCTGTTGATCAGAAGTCGAACGCTCTGACCCTTGATCCACAAGCTCCTTGCCTTGCCGTTTAAGACCAGGAATACTAACAGGCGCTGATGGACGTTCGCCACTCGCTAATAGAACCCACTATTTGCGCTCTCACTTACTGACGGACCGAATCCCTCGTAACTGTGCCCTGTAGCGGCCCAAGGTGGGCGAACTACGCGTGTCTGGGCTTTGCGCTAGTACTTTCCTTCTCAGTATAGTAAAAAAGTTCTAGCTGCCTGTTGACATCTTGCGAATGTTACGCGGCTATTCCGCAGTAGCTGACACCTTTCAGCTCGTATGCGCCTTCCGAAAGATCTGCTCTCATGTTACACATTAATTTTCTCAGAAATTAAACCAGAAAAACCTCAAATTCCCAAGAATGCAGGTTCCCCTTTCCCAAACCTATCACAACACACCAGATTTTATGGTGGCCTACACAGTGAAAGGTTTGGCAACAAATAACCACTGGCATCTACTTAACCGATGACGGAAAAGACCTACAATTGCTCGGAGAGGGAGCAAAGATGTGCGTTCTGCCTGTGGACTGTCACCTCAGGTGCCTGTCAGGAAAAGGATAGGCAAATCGCTGGCATGCCCGCATGCAGTCTGACCCGCAAATAATCCACTTGCTTGTCTGAACTCGAAGCCCTGCTCCCGTCCATATCACTCTGGAATTAGATTGTAACCCTGATAATCTGAGTAAATTCAGTCCCAGTTCCATCCAATTTACCGACAGCCGAGTAATCAGAGCCTTCAACCGTGCGGATGAATGGCTAACAAGGCGCTTGCACCACGCTTGACATTCAGATTCCCCCAGAGGCAGCGCCCAAGACAACCCACTGTTTAATTAAACTTTTTAATTACGTGCACCCCAGTTAGTACGCTCATTCCGGCATGCTCCCGCCCCCCGAAGTCATACCTTTGAAGTCGCACTCTGGCAGGCAGCTATTTTATAAAATTTCATTTGATGTGAATAATTAAGGGCACAACGGTAATGCGTTTCTGGCGGGGATTGTTCTGTACAGTCTGCGTTGTGTCTTTTGACCAGGCAAGGGCTGCCGAAAATGCACACAGAAAGGCCAGGTTTGTTAAGAGTGCACGAGCACGCACGCATGCACGCACGCACCTAGAGACACGCAGAACTGAGCACTGATCAGCGACAGTGGCCGTGGGCAACAAAAAACGCGCGGGCACACAGACAGAACGAGGAACGGAACTCATGGAGTTGCATCCACCCTACGGCTGCTGCATTTTTTGTGTGTATGGGTGGTTACGCCCCATTGCATTGATTTTTTTCTAGCTGCACCACCAAAATGCAAACCAAGCCTCTACGGTGGTCTTGTTGTTGTGACAGGTCTTGAAGTGTGTGGGGCAGAGCTTGCCTGAGGATTTAGTTCTCTTAAAAGTCTAGGTCACAAATGATGATGACCGTTGCCTGCACCGCTGGTCCAGCATTCTGCTCTCCGCATGTTTGCGTATATTTCTGACCGGCGACAGAAGCTGCAGCCCTTCCCAAGGGAAGGAAATGAGTCACATGGTGATGGCCACAACAAACATCCGGTTGGCATCCGGAGTAAAATATAGTCAGTCTTTTAATCTTGAAAGTTTATACGCCTGTAGGTAGCCTGCTTTGAGACCATCAAGGATGAGAAATTTCGTGAGGATGACATTGCCCTGGTCAGAGCAATGACAGCCTAAGGAGGCTGACGTGAGGATTAATTGTCGTTTCCACTGGCCCATAGAAATGGCCCAAATGTTATAAAATGCACGACGCTCGTTATGATCTCGTAGCTGACGGGGTTGGAGTGGCCTTGACTTTACTCAAAC
>JAYGXS010000004.1:42557618-42648933 GCA_036362985.1 Ligula intestinalis | reverse complement strand
TATCAGCCAAAATCCAGGAATCGCGCGCGGATACGTTCACAGCTACCACAATACGAAGATGGATACTTCATCCCCATAGCACAGAATGGTATTATCTCTAGATGTAATCCACCCAATACTCTCCATTGTGATACGACGTTTCTGCCATGGCTTTTACTGGTTTTACACCGTCAAAAACACAGATACACGACCACCTACCAGTGCCTTTGCTATCGCTCTAACCAATTAACAGTTTCAGTGATAAGGTCGCAAGGATAGCACGCACTTAATCCATTCTTCAGCAGTGATACCGCTACGGCTGCCCGTAGGTTAAATCTGCAAGAACACCTTGAACACGTCCCTTAACTCTCCTCAGATAAATCGAGAGAATTGTACAAGGGGCCAGAAACCCTAGTCTTTTGCCACAAACACAATAGGAGGTGCTTCAAGCTCAAGCAGATAGAGGGGAGTGACAAACGCTAAAATTGAAAAGACTCACGCTAACGCCACTCGTTTCTACTTCATCTGAAAGATCCCCGCAGTCAACTCAAATTCAAGGCTTGCATCGAACATGATGGACACGTTCACAGCTACCAAAATATGAGCATGGCCCCCCCACCCCCGCAGCTCAGAACGGTACCACCTCTAGATGTAACCCACCAAATACTGCCCATCGTGATACCACGTTCCTGCCATGGCTTGTACTGGTCTTACACCGTCTGAAACACTGATACACGACGACCTACCACTGCCTCTGCTATAACCGTAACCAATTGACAGTTCAACCGTCGATTCCGAAAATGGCCAGCATGTACTCCACGACTTGGCGGTACAGCGACGGTGACTTATACGTGAATTATTTTGAAGTAATGGCAGACGCACGCTGCATCTGCCACAGTCACTCTTCCCTCATTCGTCTGTGCCCGGTATCAAGACAAAGTCAAGAAGACCGTAAGCGAGATCGAGCGCAGGTGGCTGGCGGGGCGCGAGCCTGCACCTACGCGAGCTACCACCGCTCCCCCGCATCTGCGGCATTTGTAATGGGAACGCAACCCCAATAACGTTAACTATGCCCTGATCTGGCTCCCTTGTTGGTCCACTGCATCTACCATGGGGCCCGCTTAGGGAACATATTCCCTATACCACAGGGGTGATTAACAAGAGAGGGGTCAAATCGACAGTGCGAATGGGACTGGATAAACCTTAATGTGAGATATGCACAGATTGCGCGGTATTTATAGTTCGTAGCGGCCACCCACATACGTACTATAATTATCAGCTCCTGTAACCACCACTAGGGGTTGTAATTGGTGCGGTGATGACTTGACAGTTAGTTTTCGAGTCATTAATTGCCGCAATTTCGTGGTCCCTGTTGGAGGTGGGCTTGATAATTGCGCGACAATTATGTTCGCTGTCGTCGGAGTTGTTAGTGGACCCGGCCCTTTCCATATTACCGATTCTATTGCTCAGACAATTTACACGTATGGGAGTATGTGAATCCTATGAGTAAGGATTCTCAACAGAATCCGAAGCGTCAGGCAAATAAAACCGTAATGTCTTACCAGCTGTTGTCAGTTCATCCTGCCCCAACCTCAGGTCTAGTGGCCCGGGAAATTCAAAAGCATTTTGACAGAGCAAATATATTGACTAGTAAATAATTGATCACCACTATCGGAAATATGCATTTCCCCCAAGGATAGCGTTCACAAATCTAGACTCGGATCCTCAAGGCAGCATTAACGCCCGTGTTCAGTTTTCGACGTACGAAAGCTCTGCTTTGGTCACAGTTGATGTCAACGAAACTGAAAATTACAGGGTAGCTGACATTTGTGGCCCATCGTATGCCCAGGTCAATGCACTGTTAATGTCAAGGCGGTTAAATTGGTGTTTACTAATCACTCAGACGCGGAGCTCCTTATAACTCGCTGAACCTTGTGGCGCCTGTTGTTCCAAAATGGCAGTGTATAAGATAAAGTAGGCAAGGTAGCATCGCTAAAATTTGCGTCCACGCTTATTGTCCTATTTTGCCAATGAAATCATGGTGGCGATTGCTTGCAGTCAATGTGTTATTTCAAGAAATGTTAACCAAAATTCTGAAATGTTTTTTGGATCTAAAACTATTACTTTATAAGGCTTTTAAAAATAATTATCATACAAGAGAACCCCTAACTATTTTATTCTCTTCAGAATGCCAGCTCTTAACGAACTTCTTTTCAGCCGCCTGTTTCATTAAATTTTATCGCTCCTGTAAAAATTTGGGTATATTTTATAGAAAACCTGCGCTAAAATATTATTTCTTATGATTATTTGGCAGCTAATTACGTCATATTTACATTTCATCCTTCAAAAAGCGCCGTTTTCTGTCTGGTGTAAAGATGCTTTTTATGAGTTCTAAAGTAGATAGCCCAAGATTTTATGAGTCCTATAGGACATTTTAATAGCGTATAGAAATTTATGCGTTTCCTTGCACGATAAATAGATGGTTCACAGTTGGGAAACTCTCCATGCGAATGCAGCAGCTGTTCGGGTCCAAAAATATGCAAAAATTGAAACATTAAAAAAACCCCAAAATATACCACTTCTTTAAGTGTAAAGTTTTAAGAAGGAGTAAGTTAGTACCGAATTAGTACAATAAGGAACAATTTTGTGAATTTTCCTTATAAAGCATGTATGCGGCCCACGGCAGGCCATGGGAGCAGTAGTGACATTTACTGAAGGTGGCTTTGCGATAAATTCTGACGAAATCACGATTGGAGTTAGGACTATTTTCATGGTGCAGTCTTGTACTAAGGTTAAAGTTTGGTCATGGGATATTTATATACCTCCTACGCCTTGCGGCATAGGCTCGAGCATTATATTCAAAAGCACCATGGACAGACGAGTGTGTTCTCTAACTGATCGGTGTACGTCTATCTGACACTGTATATTCCCGATCAAATACCGGCAAGATAGCGAGCCCGTGGCCCAATGGTTAAAGTCTTGGAATTCTAAATAAAAAGGTCACGAGTTCGAGGCTTGGGTGGGGTTCCACTTGGGTCTGGGTATGAATGGCTGACGACGGCTAATAAACCAAAAATGACCATTTCAGTCTCCCTTGTCTTTGTCGGTTATGTCCTTCTGCCTACATCAGTAGCCGCCTTCCGGCGCAGGCTCCAGTATAAGCCACAAAAGCACATGAACTTAGGAGCGTGTCCGCTAACTGATTGGTGTACGCCGATCTTCCACTATATACCCATATGTACTCCGTGGCGGAGGGCTGCGATCCCGGTCCAGTATTTTGTCGACAATGGGATCATATAAGCCAGTTCTACCACCTCAAACTCACCGTTGATCCTGCACCGCCTACCAAAAGTCTTCCCAAAAGTTGCGCAATTTGCTTGTCTACAAAATTTATTTCTAACGAGGTTAGACACTTGCGCAGTTGCCGGAACAGAAACCGTCAAGCCAACCTTGCACAGACAACAGGCGTCATTGAAACCCAAGTCATCCTTTAAAAGCTATCCCACAGGTTGATCTGATTTATACATAAGCTCAAGTTACTAGGATTTAAAAACATGGCCGAATTCACCTCCGTTCTCCGAAGAGAAAAAGATGGGCGTCATTAACATGTCCGGTTGTTGTTACAGGGGGGGGGGGGGTACACAAGCAGCCATGAAGTCCACCATACACGCCAACAGCTTGGTACAGTAATATTGACTGTTTGGAGGGGGTAGACTTAAGTGATAGCAGACGTAGTTAGCGCCAAATGCACTCTTCATCTTTGCCCGGGGTCAATAAACCCACACAGGACCCGGCGTTGGCCGCGTTCTCCAATGCTAGCCAGAAACGCAGCCAACATTAGTCTCAAGTGGCAATAGACTTGGCGTGGTAACTACCGCACTATCTAGGTGTCAAAGACAGGCTTAATAAGGCCGAGACGGACATGGCTACTCCTACTTTTTCTACTACTAGCTTGCTAACTAGCAGTTTAGCTGCACGTTATAATTATTGGCACTAGCACTGTCAGAAGTGGCGCTGATTAAAGCCAACGCTGGGAATCATACCTTCTTGACCTCGACAAGGAGTATGAAGCTGGGTGTAAACTATTCCGAGTAAGTACATGTTTGAGGCCCTGAGCACAGTAGAGCTTGCCTTGGTTTCCACCCTCTCAACTCTATCCATCAGGCTCTGTCCGTTTCTACTAGGTTCGGACTACGATACTGCTGCTAGAAGTACATGCCTAGGCTAAAGTGCTAATTCTAGTAATCATTCATGGCATAGGTTACCAACCTTAACTTGTCGTGTGAATGGAGGAACAAGCATTTACTGGCATAGAACCATTTTCGTCATTCACTGCCTCCATCGCCATTTCCAGTCTCCTTGACGTTAGAAAATATACAACCACCAGCGATGAATCTAGGACTTGCTAATTGGATTAGGCACATGGCACCCCTCTCCGGGACTGTCTCTGATGAGGGGTTCGGGCGAGAATCCGAAACGTCATGCCAATAAATGCCATATTCCATCAGTTGCATCTTCTTTGTCTGAACTTCTTCCCGGAACTCGTCTGTTCGCTCCCATTAGCAAGGCTAACTACACTCGGGTCCAGGGCTTTATTTTCTGCATATAGACAAATTAGCGGGTTTCAAAATACCCCAACACGCTAAAATTCGTAACTTGTTATGCGAGTGTAGTGATAATTCGGCCATCGACTTTGATGATGTTCATCATATGCCCAAGAGCGGGGACGGTGGCTGTAGTCAGGTATAGTAGACGTGCAACAGTCTACCATAGTCTAAACCCTCTCCTCGCTTGAACCGGTGACAACACAAAATTCCAGATGACTGAGCAGGAATCGGGCATAGGCTGCTGTCACCAATGCAGGCAAAAACATCACCTACTTAGTTTTAAGTCGCAGTACGCTTTTGCGCTGACGCTACCGCACTATTTACCCTCACTCACCTTCAGTAAATTTCAAGGAAATCGAGGCCGGTACTGCTGCTACTGCAACTGTTATGTCTAATGCTACTAGCTAGGGCGTGAATCTGAGTGATAGTATTGCTGGTACTAATTGTGGCTGTATTATTAGTCAGAAGTGACGCTGATTCAAGTCAACGGTGGGACTCATACCTTCTTGATGTCAACAAGGAGTATGAATCTGGGTGTAAACTATTCCGAGTACGTACATGTTTGAGGCCCTGAGCACAGTAGAGCTTGCCTTGGTTTCCACCCTCTCAACTCTATCCATCAGGCTGTGTCATCGTCGACCCAGTTTCTCGTGCTCTTTAAATTGTGTTATGTGTCTTCAGGAAGTTTTTTAAAGAAGAACTTCTTGCTGTTCTGGCTTTTTGCGCAAAGAAACCCCAGCGCATCGGCTGGGAAAACTGGAAGAAAAGTTGCCTCGAGGTGCTCAGCCCCTGGAGAAAAGTATATATTAAATAGAGTCCGTGTCAAAAAAACATGGATAATACGGATAGCCTCCTTGTCCAGTCCAATGATGACGCCCATATCATAGTCGGGAAACTAATGGCCGCCTATATTACCGCTGAAAGCCTTTGGGGGAAAGACGAACAGACATCTCTATCTTGTCAAGAAAAACGGCTCTGTCGGCTCTGCAAGCTCCTTGCTTTTCATGCTTTATTGAAAAACACGACCTATTTCTTTCAAAAACATGACATCTCTTAAGCACTCACTCTATTTTAGAATAAAAACAAGTGAGATCCATTAAGGAAAAAAGTAGTTGTCATGGCGTCGGTTGTCAAAACACGCCAACTCTTGCTTTTAAATTTGAGGACGAAAACATAGATACACAAATATGTGCACGTCAGTTATAATATCTGTGCGGACTTTTTATCCAGGTTAAGCGCTTGTTGTCTCGCAGGAGCTCGTTATTGCGAAAAAACATAAAACAACCCGAACAGATATTTTCTTGACATAAAAATATACCATGGAATTTGGAAAAGTTAAGAGTGAACGTTGCCAAACTGGAATATAAACCACAACCAAAAAATTTTCCTGAAGAAGGAAGAAGACGTGTCGAACAAAATTTCCCCAAATACCTGGAACCGGAGCCTCTACTAGGTCAGGAGCACTAGCTTTTGGTTTAAGTTTAACGCCAACATCTGACGAAAGTATCAACCTACGAGAACCTCATGAATCGTGAGGTCGTAGTTGAAATTTATAGTTGAATGCATTTTTGATCCGGTAGATTTGAACAATTTAACTCAATACCCGATTGCGAAATCGGAATCCCAAACAGCACGGAACGTGCTTGGGCCTTGCCCTTATCGGCATGGGCTCAAATCCCACCGACATTGTCGAGTTATTCACAAATGTTTATTTAGTTAAATTGCTTAAATTCACCAAAACGGACGTTAGTTCAAGTCACCTGGTAATCATCTAGTAGGTTCCCTTTTCATCGTTTGCGAAAACCTCCTTGAGTAGTCACCCTACTGTATCCCGATTGGTGGTTTTCATATGCTGCCGTAGATTAGGTGGGTAACTTATCCTAACTGCAAGTAAACTCAAGGCTCTTTTTCAAGGCCTAGTAGCTCAGATCACTGCCTGTCACTGCTGCCGTGGAATCGAATCCTATCGAGGACACGGAGGTTCTCATAGTTGGATCAGATTAAGCCTTTAAAGCAGTTCCTTCAAGATACTTATTAATGGCAACATAGGCGAATGCAAGCCGTTGAATGGATGGCTCTGGATATTCGTGGAGAACGCATTCTGGAGCAGTAGATGAGGGCATCCTACCGCTGTCTTTTTTGTTGGCGTATCGCCCACAGAAGCTATCCCACTTCACATATGACCATCTTCACCTTCCTGCTCTTTGGTTAAACTTATTACTGATCTTATCCTTAACAAACAAGGGGCGGGTATGCATTAGCTTAGTTCAGTTCAATTCGAAACTGGGACTGACGAATCGTCAGGTCGTAAAGAATTGACCGAAGAAGAAAATATCATATTTAAGACATACTCGGTTCATGAAGTCACCCTCCTATCTAATCCTAGGATTCCATAATTTTCACTACATTGGGCGGATAACCTATACCAAGCTCGGGGTCAAAACCTGGTAACTTATTTAGTTAAAGTTTTAGTTGTAGTGCGATCTTGCCTTTGCAATCGTAGGCTCGAATCCCGCTGCGGTCAACAAGTTTTTATAAGTTGGCTGTTCAGTAAAAGATCAATACACTACTCGTAGAGAAAGTAGAGAGACGAGCCCCTGAAAGTTAATAAAAGACTAAATTTTGAGAAAATTCTGCCAAAATCTCTGTTTGAATACCAGTCTGCCGCTGGAAAAGTAGGTTTGAAGCACGGGCAATGTACTTTGCTTGAGTTTAAACATTCAGTACATTTCTTGTTCTAATAATTATTAACGACAAAGTTCGGCATGCGAATCAAAGCATAACTTTTAAAAACAAGGAAGGCACTCCTTCTGACAGACCCGTTACTACGATGTTTTGGATTAAACTAGCGTTTAATTCAAGGAAAACCTTCTAGGGGACTAAAATATTTCCAAGGTCAACGTCAACTGCGCCCTTCCACTCCTGCTACGCATCCCATCTATCAACACCATTCCTCGTGGTAAGTTTTTACGCGCTACCTTCAAAAGGCTATTCATAGGCCTATCTCAAGTTCACTAGGTAGTTCTTTTTCACAGGCAGAGCCCCTGAAGTGGTCCAAACCGGCTTGTCTTGAAAATGCTTTCAATGTATAGCAGTCCAATCATCGTGCTCAAGTCTTACTGTTTCTACCTAACTGCTGAAATATTTATAAAGCCCCTCAGGCAGAAGTTTAGCTAGATAAACTCTAAGTTGGTTAATGATCAACCTCTACTTTGACAGGAAAAACTTGTCACATCCCTTGTCCATTACTGAATTTTAAGGCGTGAAAATTAACTATGGCAAAGGTGTAAGTCATTCCCAAACGGAATACACCTTAACTTGCCTGCAATGCAAATACTCAGTGTAACTAAAGCCTCAGTGGACACATAATTACATATTTAGACGTGTCTGAGTTTAGGTAACAACGCAGAGTGATTGACGGACTGCCAACCCAACAGTTCAATGAATGTTTCTCCCTCTCCCACTGAATGATGAATTGTAGTCCTCCCTGTTTGCAAAGCAGTTCTCTACAGGCCATTTAAATTATTTCGTTCACTCTCCCTCTCTGTCGACGTATCTGGGATAACTACGAAAATTCACTCGCAAGTTGTAAACCACGGTAATCCTGAACTTTTGCTTAAATAGACGGCATGCAACGAACGGAAGAAGCGTTGGAAATCAAACCATGGGCGATGACCAAGTCTATTGAACTAGGCGAAACATTGGCATACATAGCGATTTCCTTTTCTAGCAATCTATAACTAAGAGGCTTCAGCGCCAGGACTTTATCTGGCGTTAAAGCAAAAACACAAGTTTTCTCGTTGTTTTTTTCAGTTCAGTGTAGACGACAATTGAGACAATAATTACACGTAATTGGCACTTGAAACAAGCCGGCAACTAAAATGATTACTCTGCCGCAAATGGAAGAGCATACCTCGTTAAATGTGAACAACCCTCGCCAGTGTTCGCCCTAAGAGTAGAATTTCAAATGGACCATGCAATCTGAGCGGCAGCATTCAGGCTCCAAAAGTTTCGCCGGGATCGGCGAGCCCGTTCGGACTTTTACTGATAAGGAGTGTTCAGATATAACGAAATAAAGTTTTCCACTAATGTTAAGGTAATCCCTGAGTAGGTTTTTGGTTCACCTGATTGTTTCACCTGTCAGTAAAATCCCATTTTGCTTTAAAGTGCCACCTAGACAGTTACATTTAACAAAAACTTCCTTTAGGCACCCTCTAGTGCTCTTCATCTCTAAAAGGTCTTCGAAACAACTCCGTAATGCTGAGATCTGCAAGATGGGCCACAGTTCGGCCGTCGTAAACTAAGAAGTCTACATTGGCATCCCCGGAAAAGGTGCGGCGTTTGAATTAGTTTACAGAAAGGCAGATGTGGACGGCATCGGCCACACATTCTTCTCCCACCTGCGCATGCTACACATGCACTATGCAGTATCCGTGCGATTTAACAAGTTTTAACAAAAATGGATTTCATTTAAGTAGGCCTGGCATTAGGGTTGAATTAAAAAAGAACTATTAAGTTTACCTCTCGGTCGTCCTACATACACGCACACAGTGGAGGACGCATTTTGCCGTTTGTTGGCAACTTCCCAAACCGTGACTTATACATTAGATGGTCTGACGCATTAAATGTCAACCGAAATTCAGAAATGTGTTTTCCATTCAAAGGAATTAATTAAATAGAGCTTTTATGCAAATTGTCCCACAGCACGATATTTCGTCCACATGCAGATGCCAAATACGAACGAACTACTTGCTGACAGCCTGCAAAAAGTAATCAAGTCAAAAATCTCTACTTAATTATTATGTACTTTTCCAATTTATTTTTGATGTCCTTATAACTTCAACCGTTTTGTAAAACGTTACACATCCTTCAAATGTTATACTTGAAGGAAGGGTATGTTTCGGTTACAGAAAAGTTCTTCATGATGAGCTCTTATAAGACCATGGAATGCTCATTCATAATACGTCCTTTTCGTGAAATTATTAATGTTTTCTATAAAGCATGCAACATGATCTACATCCTTTGCAAGATTTTATGAGAATTGTGGAGTATCTTCTTTATAACACTCGTGATGTTTTCTAAATAGAATGTATACAGCACGTACGTTTTAAATTCCAAAATATGAGTGTAACTGCCGTAAGGCTTCAAGATTATTCGGCTATTTAAAATAATTTTTAAAACAAAAATATGCCCTTTCTTTTCGTATGAAATGAAGATGTCTGCCTGCCACATAATTGCAAGAAATGATATTTTGTGCATGTTTTCGATAAAATATAGAATGGCCTACAAGGGCATCATAAATAAGCATAAAATAGGCATAGTACTTAAGTAACCTTTTTTACAGAGTACAATTTTTGACGGTGGTCAAAAAGAAGCTCGTTCAGAAGCCAGCACCCCGGTGTGACTGAAATATCCTGGAATTATGTTGCATGATACTTAATTTTAAAAACCAACTCAAGTAATTTGTTTGGATCGAAAAGACATTTCAGAAGTTCTGGTGCTATTTCATGATAAAGGGAATTCACTGTATCTCATTTTGATAGATTCAAGTGCGTATTATTTGCTATAGTAAGGAGTGCACTTGTTGGCCATTGTGATAGACTCTACAGTGTCACATTTAGTCTATTTTCTGAACCTGTCAAGAGCTAATGGTGGGATTGGGCACAAAGGATGAGGAAGTTAGAGCAACCCATCTACTTGTACCACGCTGAGTTTACATACAGTAACATCAATTATTGGTTTTTTGGAGTGCTTGTTCATTGGCACGTTGAGGACTTCCAATAGCATTTTACAGGACAACACAAAAATCATGATAGTAGAGTGAAGGAGACTTACACAGTGAGCGCCCGGTGGAATGAGAGGAAACGGCCAGACCAGTGGCCGGTGTGGAGGTCTGGCTCTTTTCGGCCAACTCACATTCGGCCAGTTTTTCAGCCCGTCGCACCAACTGATCCGTCAGCCTGGTCTCCGTGCTAGTCTGCACCCCTGGCCTGCACAGAGATGCCGACTCTACGTCGGAGCCTTCACGCAACTGGGTCTCCGAGAGGCCCACTGTGAGGACACCGGAGGTCGGCGCCTGGAAAAAGAAGCCGCAGGGTGCGTTTGCATCTTTGGCCAGTCGGTAGGAGTTGATGACCTCGTTCGGCGCGCCGTTCAGGTTTTCGAGTGAGTGTACACCATAGGTGGCTGTGAGTCCTGCAGATGTTAATAAAAAGCATACCATGAGCTACCGAGTAAGGTCTATCTCGACCGAAAAGGTAAAACTAAAGATAACAAAGTTGAGCTGGACAGTAAATTCTCCCCTGTCCCCCCAGGGCGTCTTGATCGGTATTTTGTCCAGTGTGACTAACGCGATTACTCACCCTCCTCCGAAAAAAAAAGTCGAAAGAGCCAGTGTTGAGAGTGAGCATAATGACTTTTCATACATTCACACGTTGATTGAAAGTAACCAGACTGCCTTCCATAGGTTTTCTTTCACCGAATGTTTAACTTTTTGCATACTTGAGACAACAATAGTGTCAGTTTTTAAGGCTCAAAGTGAACTAATTGCATCTCAAAAGATACAAGGAAGTTTTTGAATTACTGGGAATTTCTACTGAGTTGAAGACAGGTGCAGCAAAGAAAAGTTATTCAAGGGGGATAAAATGGAAAAAGTACAGTAACCACACACCCCTTAAAAGCGGACAAATATTCCTTTGAAGCCACACTCGGTTCTTCATAAGCATTAACACGCAGACGCACTGCAGAGTAATATGTTAATGGTACCTTTGAGTTGAGATCAGAGGAGAATTTTCAAAGTGGATCTTCAAGGGCAAGAAACCGAGAGCTATAATCAGATCAGCCGCCAACAGTGATTAGCACTCAAAGAGACTGAAGTGGAAAGGCTCCAGGCAAGGAGAGAAAGATCTCTTGGTGGTAACATTTCGTGGAGTGAAATAAAACGAAATTTCATAAAGGTGAAGAGATATATTGACCAAGAAGTGGAAAAATTCGGTGATAAGACAGCCAATTGAAAGCAGTAGAAAATTTCCCACAAATCCTTAAGGCAAGACATCATTTATTCAAATTTCGGTAACAGTAGTTAATAGATAACACTACGGAAAGTAAAAACTTCGAATTATGTAATAAGTTTATACAGGTGAGGCTTTGCGGGAAGCAGGAGATAAAATAAAGGAAACATATCAAACAAAAGCAGAAAATAATAGGGAACATTATCATAAAAAGCTAGGAAAAAGAGTGACATCATGAAGAAATAAATTTAAATAATTAATAGTAAATAAAATAAAATCAAAATTTATTAATTACATTACATAAAATGGACTAATTAAATGATATTTAAAAAAATTACCATTTGTTCAAGTCCCATTTTACAGAATTCTGGAGTTTTGGGTTTTCATGGTGTTACCTACAATAGACCGTTACCCAAATTTCTACACCAGGACTCCCATTACTGCGGTATGTCTATTTCTATGATATGATGCCCGTAGCTTCTGGACAGGCGTTTGATCATTAACATAAGCCAAATAAGAAGACGTAGGCAAACGATCACACTCATGCCATTCTTGTTTAAATTCCCAACTGAAACGTTTCTCTGGAAAAAAACGAAATAAGTGACGCCAAGGTATCCACAAATGGTTCTACTGAACTCCTGTGCTTGTGGCTCACTTTTGTGTAGGAAGCTCAAATTGACCGTTTATTTTTGTCAGCCACTGCGACCAATTACATCCACAGTTGGCTAATAGGCTTGGATAGTCGACTGGTGCATGGAAGAAATAGTGAGACCGACTATGGGGTCTCCATCTATCGGCGGCGTATCTGCGTAGCCTTCACTATAACGAAGCTGACGTGCCTGAATTTTTAACGCCGCGTTAAGAGTTGGAGTGGTTCAGGCCCTATCAGGATAGAAATTTGGGTTACACTGGCTTCTTTTCTAAATATTCTTGATTAAATGCTCACACCTCTGAGCTCTGGGCCATCCGCACGGTGACCTGGCGCATGTGTAGCACGTGTAGATGGCCTACTTGATGTTGTCTTCCATTGCGCTTGAACCCACTCTTGATCGTCTTAACACTCTCTTGCCATAAGAGCATTGTGTGTGAGAGAGCGACAGAGAGAGAGAGAGATAGAGAGAGAGCGAAGAGGGTGTGCGTGTCTGCCCCTCTATGAACGCGTTCACGCGCAAACCACCGCTGCTGAACTGAGCGATGTTGTGAAGCATTTTTGCAACCTTCCGCATAGCCATTTTTCGTCGTATGGAGGTCGTCATTCTAATGTAACTGGGAAGGAGAATACCCCCTTACAACCAATCCTTATGGCAGCCACCCTAGGTTCTGTGTTAGGACATTTTGCCACTTCCTTGGTATGCGGTTGACACGCTCTGCAAGGCCAAACCACAATCCAAATCGGTGTTTATAATTACATCGGTCATTGTTCCATGAAGCCGGATTCAGGTCCTCAGGGATCCGAACCTTTAGCGTTGGGCAAAAAATGCATACGAGCGTTTGGGTTGATTGCTCTCAACATTAGTCTGCTAACAAAGTGATATTTACTTTACATATGCTCTTAGTGTGTTGCATATCTACAATACACGAAAAATCACCAAACCATGTGTTGTAGCCGTCAGTACAGCGAAACAGTTTTCAGTCTACAGTTTTCTGCAGATCAAAGACCAGTAAGCTTTTGGCTGATTAGCAAATATTTAACTCGCGGTTGCCCATAATTTCCAACGATATTGTGTGTAACCGTGAAATGTCATTTAAGAACCAAATGCCTAACCAGGACTGTCATAAATAAAGCAGATGCACGATGTGCCATTTGTTAGGAGGGTAACGATAAAGTTGGTCTACCGCCTTAGATAGTCTAGTCCTTAGTCCTGTGGTTTTTTTATTAGTTTTACTTTAGTTTTTAGTAAATTATTGAGTAAATTAGGTTAATTTTAGTTTTAGTTTACTTTGGTTTTTATTTTAGTTGGATACCGCCAAAGCTAGGTAAATACACTTAAATAACCACTATATACCTAATCAAAATAACTAAATTAAGCTAAACATAACAGACCTAATTAAGATCTAAACTGTACTTAAACTAAAATTAAACCAATAAACTAAATAATAAACCAAAATCTGAACTATACAAATACCACCGTCCCGTAAGACGGAATTCTGGCGCTAAGTGTATCTAGAGTGATAGGCAAACTGTATTACTTTGCCAATACAAGCGAACATCCGTGTCCCAGGAAGCAATTGAGAAGAAGAAGACTCGATCGCTGGGACAATATGTTTATTCGCCTGACGTTTCGATATCCGTCGCGGATTCGTCATCAGAGACATGATGAGCTCTACTTCAACAGACGAAACAGAATGACACAGGATGAGAGGGTTGTTTGGTTTGTTTTCTCATTTCTTCTCTGAGTTTTTGTGGGTTTTAGATAATTAAGACAGCGAACTATCATAAATTGCAAACCCCCACCAAGCATTATATCCTTTCATCTGCTAAAACTACAAAGGGCAGTTTCAAGGGGCAAATCAGGCGAAAATCTGATTGCTTTATTAATTTTCTTACATATTTCACATTTTTAAATCCCTTGGAAAACGCAATCAGAGGTGGCAGGCATTGGGAATAGCAAACAAACAGCAGTCACGTCCAGTGCACTTGTAGGTGAAGCAACTTCACAGAGAAATAGGAAGATTTGTATGGGCACAGAGGGGTGAACAGGAACGGAATTTAAGGTCACACTTCACTCGATGGGACCCAGCTGCACATTCGAGTTCAACGAGACTAAAAACTCCTCGTCAGAGGCGAAAATGGTGTGAGTTATTAGCTGTCGGGTTATAGCTTCTTGGCTCGTGGCTCATCAACAAGTGCTGTGATCGCCCACCAGCCTATGCAGTGCTAAGTTTTGCTGGTGTAGAGTGGAAGGCGCACAGGTGAACACTGTTTCAAGTACTGGTGGGACATCGCGAATTAGTTCTCCTTACAATAATTATGAATACAAGCGATTAATACGAAAACTGATGATTATATTCGAAAAAAGATTGCACATACGGTACCTCCATGTGTTCACTACCTACCCCCTTTCTCTTGGTTGCTGATTCCGATGACGGGTTTGATTGAGAAGATAACTCCTGCTTCAGCCTCCGTATTTCATATCTCAAAATATGTTAACTTCCCCACCACGGACTAAGACTATTCTTGTAATTCCGTCGTATCTCGTCCCACACCTGAGTAATGACTGCCTCTTTACTTGCCGGTAAAAAATCGGCACCATGACCAGTACCAGCCCGCTACCCCACCTTGCCATTCTCGAGCAGCTGACCGTGAACGGTACGTTTTTACCTTCTTCTCTCCGGCTCCGAGCCACTGAATGTGTCGACGTAGAAGGAAAGTACGAGGGGAGCTGAAGGAAACGGGACCTGGTGGCGCCTTTCTCTCCCCTTCCCCCGCTACGTCTAGGGGCTTCTGGTCTGGAAAAAAAGAACGGTGCGCGTGGAGCTGCGTTGGTGATGCTTTGAGCATTTTTATGGGCAGATTTGAGACATCTGCGAACTATTCTTATCCCGCGCTCCCCATTCAAACTTCTCACCCCCTCAGAGGCAGGAGATATCACGAAGTAATTCTTTTAATAGCCTCACCTGTCAACTCAGCCGTCCCGACACTCTGCTGTCTAAATAAAGAGGCGGACGACTGTCTGTATTCACAGCCTGAGTGATGGCGTCTGCGGCATCATCAGAATTGTGGTTGACGTTGCGGCTCATTCGATGGGACCCGGCCGTATTTTCAAGTTTAGCGAGGCCGAAATCTTCGCGAGAGGTGACAACCGTGCGAGTCGCAAGCGGCTGGAGTCATAGCTCTCAGACCCACGGTCCATCAACAAGCGCAATAATTTAGCGCCCCCATACTGCGTACTGAGACATTGCCCGAGCAAGGGAATCAGTCACGTGAGAAGGGCCGGGCCCAACAACAACTCTGACGTTAGCGAGCATAATTTTCGCGCAATTACCAAGCCTGCATCCGACACAAACAAGGAAATCGTGGCAATTAATGAGTCGAAAACGAAGTGTCAAACCATCACCGCACCAAGTAAGATCCCAAGCGGTGGCTACAGGAGCTGATTATTATAGTACACATCGGGATGACCCCTACGAACTACAAATACCATGCAATCTGTGCATGTCTTACACTATGCTACGGTTACATATGATTAAGGATTCTCGACAGAATCCGAAACGTCAGGAAAGTAAAATCCTTGTCCCAGTGATCGCATCCTCCTCTTTTGAACTCCTCCCTGGAACTCACATATGCACTTCTATCGGCATTCTGATCGAGTAGGTAGATGAATCACCTTGTTCTTGCAGCAGGTGGTGCGCAAACCAAAGTAATTTTGTGATTAAAGCAACGCTTCAAGCGGGTGGTCATTATTGTCCTACTATCATACAGATCCAGCCCCAGTCATGTAGAAGACTTCTGCACTAGCGGAGAGCGGTGCTCCAGAAAAATCTACCTTCACCTTCTGGACACCAAGTAAACAAACCTGGAAATTCATAGACCAAATCGTCTGCCGCATGAGGGTGGCGATCGCTAATTGTTGCAGTCATTAGGGGCGACTTTTTATAGTCTCTTGATTCTTATTACAATTTCGAATCTTACTCTGCTAAGCGGTATATATCAGCTACTCATTTTGCTGACATTCAGAGGAGCCAATACGTACCTCACACTATTCATGTCGCCTCAGTCAGTTGAGTGAGGGCGCATTCATCTGGCACATTTTGGGGGTGAGAAGGGCAAATGGTTATGGTGGCAATTAGAGGAATGCATTCTGCATTCTGTCCCAAGTTTGTTATTTGAGCTTTCTTTTAAGGAACCATATAAATATCTCCTTTTCGCAGTAGATGGAGCTCAAACGCGTGAAAATGGTTTGGATGCAGCCGAACACTGTTAAAACGAGAATCATCAATTAAAATAGTCGTCAAGATTGTCAGAGAGTCTGTTTGAGATGATTTCTATAGTTCCACCTGAACATCGGTCAACGTAAAAAGGGCTTTTCGGAACGATTGTCGAGGTATTATCAGAGAGCCAACGGCGCCTGGGCCATAGTTTCATAGCCTGCGTAGTTGAGGAGCCCTAGTAGAGCCGCGACAGCTTAGCTTGTCCCAGCCTGTTTCAAACGTGCGAGGCTGTCAGGTCCCTGTATAGCCTTGGAACAAACAGTTAGCCATTAGTAACCGTCACTCAAATCACCGAGCCAAAAAAATCTGTTCCTCTCCCTACCGTGCTTCTTCCCCATCAGAAGCCGGCGTCAATCAGAGCGAATACGGTTCCATCAATTTACAGCTGATGAGCATTGTACTTCTGCGCCACTCTCTGCAACATGTTTGCATTCTATTGCTCTGCTCGGGCGAATGAGAACTGACAGATGCAGAAACGGAAAGAGCAGTGTGTTGGTGGGGGGGGGGTGACGTTTATCAGCCTTGTACTGTTTTTTACATTGTCCTGCACGCATACCCGCAGTGTATGTAGGTAAGTAACTGTATACGCGCGTCGGTTTTTTGTGGGTTGGTTCGGTGCTTACAGGGAGTAGAATTATGGCAAGGGATAAGTTGGTGTTTTCCGCATCATTTTTCTTGTGTTGTCTATCGCCTGCAGACACTAAAGTGCATCCTTGTAAAAAAGGGGCAATGCGAGTGAGTGGTTGTCTGGCATCAGTACTCAACTAGTCGCATGATTCTCCAACTCAAACAAGTGGCGCTAAATATGGAAATTTCCCGCGCCACTTCGTCACCTGTCTCTCCGACTCTTCGTTCTCATTTGTCAACTTACTGCTCGGCAGTATAGTAGCTTAAAGCTCACTGGCAAATTGCTCGTCCTTTTTAATTAGTTCAGAGTGCACCAGTAAACCTGCAGGTACCAAGCTGACTTCCGCCGTCATTTGAGGAACTGTGCATCAAATATGAGTACTTTAACTAATTGTGCTAAATCTACCGTGCAGCAAGGAAAATTAGAAACCCTGATAAATGTTCGAGGTGTACAAGGCAACAACAACAACTTCGAGTATTCGTTTAAACGAATAAAAGATTGATATAAATAGGTGAATACACGCCCTACATGGATATATTTTATGGGAAGGCGTTCACCAACCAGGTTACTTGATATGCATCTCCTGTTGCATCTTAGGGTACTGGCCCAATAAGAGGAGACCATGAAAATAAGAGTGAGTCCTCCTTCCTGCGTATATTTCTGGTCGCAATGCGATTTTCTACAGCGTCGATGGCTTCAATGCATAATAGGAAGATCACATCCCGTAAGCCGATCAATGAAATTCATCTTTACGAAAATATATGTACATGAGAGGGGCTGACGACAGAGTTGTGAGTAGATTTACATAAATTCGGTGCAAGCCAATCATAAACCAGCCAACACCCGTTTCTGAAGAGCCCTTTATTTCGAGTTGTGTCATCTCGGAATGCAAGCTAAATTAGTTATAAATGCATATAATACACTAAATAAATACGCAAGCTGCAGCAATAGAGAATGACAGGTAGTGCGGTACTGGTGAACTTCGGTTCAATGAAGAGCTCATGACCAGGGCTTGACCAGCTGCATCGTGTTCGTACGCGTTTTTGTGGTTCTATTCTGGGCTGGTTACGAACGTTATTAATGGGCTGATTAAGGCCTAATTGGCCCAAGACAGTTCTTCTTCATGCTGTAACTTATCTATGTCGTATTCCTACATGTGTTAGCAGCGGTAGAAGGCATGTGTACATAGTAGAAGGATCTCGCTGCGGAAGGTACTCGTCCACTTGTGTCGACATAAAGCCCTGCAAGCAGCCGTTCAGAAGCTAGTACCAGAGGCGGAGACTGGAATGACCAATACTGACTTATTGGCTGACAGCAACCAAATCCGGGTTTTTATTTTCGGAGACTCGAACCCGCGTTCTATTGGTTCGCAGGCCAAAATTTGAGAATTCCCGAATGCCATCCCAGTATTTTAGTGATAATCATTTTTTCGTCATATCGCTTTATATGTACAAATAATGTGGCCAGAGTGTTTAGCGGGCGGATCATGAGGTTTGCTCCTCGCCTTGCGTCTTAAAACTCAGTCGTTTAGTGACTATCTTAGGAGGAGCATTGACAAAGGGGACAAAGAAGACCAGCATGCTCATTTCTGGTATATTACCCATCATCAGCCAGTCGTTCCCACTCCGTAGCTTGAATAACCTATTTTACTTAGAGCTTATTACTGCAACAACATTTCTAAGCAAGTAAATGCTTGAATCTGATAATCTGCAGCTCTTTTCCATCGCAATATGACTAGTTCAGTAGCGCTCATCTTTCTGTGGCTAAGCTTGGAAAGGAGAAAATAATTTTTCCCATAAAAACGTATTTTGAAACGTTTATTCAACTTCATGCAGAATCTGATATGCGATGGATTAGGTTTAATGACATATGAGCAAAAATTTGAAACGCTTAAGTCATGCAAATACGCAAAAGCTAATTAAACAATGGACGCGTTTATTTAATGCACTGCAGAACGACTCTACAGAATAGGGGCTTTGTTAATCCTCTGAAAAATCGCGGTTCCAACTAATTAATTAAGTAATCAGTTATTCAGTGGTAAAAATTGGCTGGGTGAATGGAGCTACGCCGCGGTGCCCGACGCATCTGTGGAACCAACCGATTGTACTCCTACCTGAATAGCCCTTGGAAAGTGGTTTACATGTGACTCCCACACCTTCAATGACTTCCACTTCTGAACTTGGGGGAGGGGTCAAGAGAGACGATGAAGAGGCTTTATAACAACAGGCTCTTGGACTTTTGTTCGAGCTATTGTAAATTGCGTACAGTGTTTCGATGCGAGTACTGCTGTTCGCTCTCCCTCTCTCCCCCAACCGTCATTGTCTAAAGCGCACTGCCCTTGGATTTTGCGAAAAAAGAACAATTAACTCGATGTGTCCTTTCTTCAGACCTACCTACTGGCCCGTGGGAAGCCTTGTAGTTTACTAGCACAGATATCGCACGCCAGCCCTGTGCGAGCAAATTGTTACAAAATAAACGCAGCGGGCTGAGGAGCCAAGCAAACTCGACTCCCACAAACAGAGTGACATTCTGAGAACCAAATTTGGGCATGTGAAAATAAAATTCTAAAGAAGGCCGGCCTTGCCTGTCCGCTCGTGCATTTTCAAACGCAGTGGCCTCGGAAACGGACAAGGTTTAAAGGTAGGGCACGTCTTGCGCCAGCTTCCGAAAGGGAATAGTGTTAAGGTAAGGGTTAAGGGTACAGTTAGAATAGGATAATATTTATCTGCTGGAAGTAAGCACAAGCCCGCCTGTAGTATGGGGGAGTATAGATGTTCCTGTCCAACCGATTTAAAACCAAAGCCATTGTCTCCAAAACCCCAGAGTCCACTAGTCTAGCCGAGCGGCTAGACCAATTTCAACATGTTAGTTGTAAAGGCTCAGCTACCTTCTGTATTAGTACAGGGAAAGAAACCAGTAACTGCGTAGTGATAGTGGGCCCCCACCTCCCTAACTTCAGTTTTGAACGTTACTATGCTTCAGAAGACGCCATGAGGGAATGACTAAGGTTCAAGACAAGGTGATGCGTAGAGGGATGCTCACCAACCGCATTTTGGGGCACATTCTTTCCGCTTCCACTTGGGGCTCCATCTCGAGCTCGGCCAGCAGCCGCTCATTGACTAGTAGCTAAGGCAAAATGACCTTAAGACTACCGGTCGTAGCCAAACGGAGAATTCGCCTGTGGCTCAATAGATGGGACGTTGGGCGTCTAACCAACTGGTCGTAAGTTTGAGCTTCGGGAGTTTCCACGCCTGGAGAAGGGTATAGCTAGCTGCGGACGGTTAATAGACCGAAAATGGTCATTCCAGTCTCTATATTGATGTTGTAACCTACCATACTAAAAGCCCATGTACTAGCCACTGATTGGCACAGCTGCGAGGGGTTCTGTCTCTCTTGTCTTTATCAGCATTGCTCTTCCACATATATGCGTGTCCAGGTAATCATTTTAGAAATTCATAAGTAGAGAAGATTCAATCAAGTGGTCGGGACATGCAGCAGCATAAACATAGGTGGAAAAGGTGTCCGGACTTGCAGTTAGTATCGCTGTCAAGAGTACGTATAACGTCGTTGCCATACAAAGTTTATGCTACTAGGACCAATACTCGTTTGTAAAATGGACATTACGTGGGTTTTTCGTGGAAGTTGATGGTTCACGACCAAAAATTCCCATCTGACCTTAAAAAGTCATGTCCTGGACTTAATTATTTTTGAAATTATTATCTTTATTATTGTTATTAAGGAGGTTTGGCAAATTTGGTTAATTTAGTTGACTTGATTGTAAAAAAACTCGCGGTATTCGACGGGATTCGAACACACACATAGGAAGGAAGGCCTTCTACGCAAACCAAAGCTCTACCTACATGAGCTGCGAATGCCACGCTTCACACCAAGAGTTTAATCACACTTGGATCGATATTACCCGCCCAACTTTGCCGCTCGTATCGAATCCACCAATACCGAACAGCAAGTTGACTGCCCAAGCAGGATTTCCTAAGCAATCATGTAGAATCCACCAGAATGGCTACTAAGCTGACATAGTTATTAAGGAGATGGGAGCAAACTCACGGCTTGAAGCGTGGCATTCTTAGCTCAAGTATGTATATCGTTGGCTTGCGTCGAAGGTCTACCCTCCATGTGGGTTCGAATCCCACTGAATGACGCGAATTTTTTTATAATCGGGTCAACTACATCTAGATTATTATCTGGAGGAAATGAAAGAGGAACCACAGAGAGAACGCTGGGAGACCCACTGAGGAGCCGAACCTCTGGCTGTTGCATCATACAGCAGCAGAACCGTCGACAAAAGATCTGTCTGGGCTTTTAGCTAGTACGATGTACGTGCAACTTTTTGGTGTATATAGATATATTCGCGCATGCTGCCAACAGCCGTCGCAAGTGTTCAGGCGGCTTCTCCTTCCTTTTCGCTCTGAGTTACAAAGTTGAGTGCTAATCTTTGGCTTGTTGGACCAAGTGGTTACTTGCGACTCCCACACCTTCAATTACTCCCACTTCTCAACTGTGGGGGAGGGGTCAAGAGAGACGATGAAGAGGCTTTATAAAAAAAGGCTCTTGGACTTTTGTTCGAGCTATTTTAAATGGCGTACAGTGTTTCGATGCGAGTACTGCTGTTCCCTCTTCCCTCTCTCCCCCAATCTTCCTTGTCTCACGTGCACTGTCCTTGGATTTTGCCAAAAAAAGAACAAAAAACTCGATGTGTCCTTTCTTCAGACCGCGAGGTTGCGCGCTCGCCTTTCGAGGCGTCAAAACTGCCTCCTACGTTTGTCTGCGTGTGCGTGCTTTGCACGTGGCTGCTAGTCCACCGTTCCAGCTAACCGTCTCATCCGTAAATACACACACACATCTTTAACGCAAATGTGGGTTGAGATATGACGTCGAGCCAGAACGGGCCATGGGGCAGGGTGGCCGAGGTGGGACATCCAAAATTCTGCAGAGACCTTGGTTCTGGCGAAAATGCTCTTAGCACGGATTTCAACTCTTCAGGCACGACTTCTACTCCTGCTTCGAGGAGAGGGGAGGTGAGCAAGGCGTCCCTAACAAATGCATGTGTCCGCATTGTAGCACGGTTAAGACGCCACCGGTAAGTGCATGTGTCAACCGTAGACAATGTTGATTGCCCTTGTCGGCGGAGGAGGGGCGGGGGGAGCGTGTGGCCTATCTCGCCATAGCAAGCGCAGCCATTCGCTGCCAGCTGCGGTCGCAACCCATAAATAAGACAGCGATATTTGCGGGGGCTCAAAAGCGAGCTGTCCTACCAGCAGGCTAAAGAAACCCGAGCCCTGCGTTGCGTTTTATTACCGCTGCGTGGACGGGAATCCTGTCCAGATCCATGTCACCGTCGCCGCCGCTGCCAGCGACGCCAACACCCTCAAAAGTAGAAGATGCCAGAACTAGAACAAGACGTTTTGGATTCTGTCTCGAACCCCCTATCAATGATAACCGGAAAATATGGAGGGGGGGTGTAGATGCACCAATTAGGGTGATCTAAGCAGTATTCACAGTTCGCAGCGGCCACGCGACCACATGCGCCCTATAATTATCAGAATCCGAAACATCAGGCAACTAAACCTCTTGATCGCATCTTTTACTTCTGAACCGTTTCCTGCCTAGTCTCAAGTTTACGTTGGCCAGACGTTTCAAAAACCGTTGAGGGGAGTTCGTGTCGCCGCCTACGGTAGATTTTATATATCAGGAAATATAAACCAAACTTTGGAAAATATTTTCGATTCAACCAAATTACTTACATAGGGTTGATGTGCTGATTAGCATGCAGCCTAATTTTAAGATATTTCAGTCACGTCAAGTTGCTCGCGTTTAAACGAGCTTATCTCTGACCGCCTGCAAAACCACACTCCATAACACTGCTCACTTAAGTAGTATGCATTGTTTCATTCATTTGTGATGCACTTGTAAATTGAAGTGTATTTTGAGAAGAAAACAACTCGATCCCTGGGACAATACGTTTATTTGTGTAACGTTTCGACATCCGTCGCGGATTCACCATCAGAGACATAAGCTGGAAACAGTATATTTTACAAAGGGCACTCACGGCACGCCCACTGCATCGTTCACACTAGAATGCATAATGATGTACTAACTTGGAAGGTGGCCAGTTGATTGAGATACACGGTCTTTCATGGGACTGGAAGTTAGGTTGCAATAGTTTCCGATAAATGTGCTGGTTCTCAATCTGGTGAAAACCAGGTCGAGTGTGACACGCATATACTGACTTTATATTCTTGTGAGCCACTACGCCCACACCCACCTTGGGTGGTCTTGACATGGCCTCGTCGTCAGAGGGAAGTGGACGTGGAAGGAACAGCGTGCGATTGATTCTGTGAAATTCCGTTTCAAGATCAACGAATTCATGGGCAAATTACCAGTTTTAGGCTGACTCCGTGGGACACTCGATGGAAACTGTCGCTTGCGACATTTGCGGCCCAAGTAGCCTGAGCTTCGTCTAAAAAGCAGAAGGGTCTGACGAAGTTGGATTCTGTGTATCGGCCCAAAAATTATGGTGCCAGCAAATCAATGAAGGTATTCGATAGATAGTCCTCCCAGATAATAAAAGAAATGAATCCAGTTCATAAGAATTGACAATTTAATTTTCAGAGGAGAAATGATGCCTTAACTAGGAGGAACATCGATTGTTTCCTATGCAATGTCCGAGCATTGGATTTTTTAGTGATTCAATGGCAGCAGAGAAATTTTTAAAGATCGGAAGTTGTATTGGCCTTTAAGTTATTGCAAATCACTGCTTTTGGGCCTTCCTTGTGAGGTACGCGGGGAGCATTTTGTCTTCTGATGGACGGCCTATCAGACATTAGTAAACTATGCAGCTCAAGTAGCCTAATATGCATTTACATGGCAAAGGGCTCTGATGAAGCTTATTTCAATGTGTTAAACATATGTTTATAGACTTATACTATCCTGCATATGCTAACAGCAAAAGATATATTTCTAGAGAGAATTCAAATGAATAAAGTGGCTATTTACCCATTGCTACTCTGGGTTTCTGGAAGAAATGACTGTTTAAATAGGAAATAAATCGACATGAATGACTCGCAGATAACTTGGCACCATTTTATGATCGATAGAACACAGTTACGGTGATGTACCTAGACGTAGAATTTGCTTACCTCCCTCATTTTTACATCTGGTGTTCGTGTGGTTCGTCAGTAAAAAATAATGACCGCATATTAGTACTTTAATTCAGCAGTGGTGGAGATACTCACTGACTTATCGCACACAGTTTGGGAAAGGAGGGTTTCATAGGCCTAAGTATAGGTTACTCGCTATATAGCAGCTCCATTTGGTTTTCCAGACGTATAACGAGAGACTCAAATAGAGAGAGAAAGTGGTTGCTGCAAGTTTATGTTGTTCTATAATTTCCAGCAGAGTTAACTGCTGAGCCAACGAAACTGCCCTCTCTGTGCATATGCCACGTACTGAAACCCTTTAATTTCAGGACAGCTCTCCAGAATACACCCAGTCATTACTGTTGGTTGATGCAACGTGACAGCTGTCTGAAAAATGTATCTTTTAAAAATGCATGCAGTTTCGCAGGTAAACATTTAGAAGAAGGGGGAAAAGGAGGTCTTGAGGCGACCGAGTGAGTTTCTTCCCTCTAGAGAATCCCATGGTACGCCGATGTTTGCCTAACTATTGTGGCAGAGAACAGTTTTCATACTGTTAAATAACCCAGAAGAAGACTCGGTATGCAGGACCAGTCGTTATTGATTAGTTTGTGCTTTCCTTTTACTCCCTGGTTCATGTAAACTAGTTGTTTCAGGAAGACTGGCAAATCGCAGTCTTCTTGCTGAGCCATTTTAATGGAGATTCTGAAAGAGTTTTGCATAATCTACATGCCTAAAAATTCAAAATGTAATGTTGTTAGCTGTTTAGAAATTAATACGTCTTATAAGTATTTCCATTTCCTCTTTTGAATGCCTGCGCTCTAAAGGAGGACGTACTCAGCGGCTCCAAGCATCTCTAATCACCATAAGACAAATTATCTGCCCAAAGCTGAATCTCATGCTTCAAAGTTGTGCATGAAATTTTCCCGCACTTTTTTGTCAAGCGAGATTTTACTGTAGGTTTGGAGTTCACTTCTCTCTAAAAAGTATCAAAAACTGTATTATAAAACAGGCTACAGTCGGTCGAAACTAAAGCCTACTAATACCAACATGCATCACAAGAGAACTCAAACGAAAAAGCGCTTCACATTTTCGCAAAAAGAGAAGGAAATGGAGGTCATATTAGTGATGCAGATATGTGATGTCGTTAAGACAATCTCTGAATAAAATCGTCAATAGGAAAGGGAATTAATTTTCTACAATGAACAGTAGGAGTTCAGTTCAGGTCCGTATGCATGAGAGAAAAGGAGTCGCATCGTGCTCAATGACTAAAACCCTTGGATGGCAAAGGAGTCTGACATAAGGTGGGAAAGAAAGGTATAACTTAAAAGTGCTTCTTGGCAAGCCATCAGGTATTTCAGTAGCACATTTGTAATTCAGTCTGGTTCCATGCCCCCAACTCCCCTCGCTCTTACCACAGGATATATCTCTCTCCTATTTCATTGTCCCTTCTCCTGCGTTTATGGCAATCAGATATTATCAATCCTCAAACCCGCAGCCAGTATGTGGCACATGAAGAGCTGACGTTCCATAAGCCTTCGCCTATTTTTGGACTTTTTGTAGCCATAGCTGCTGCTCCTAATATTTTAAGTAGTCAACTCATAAGGAAAACCTTTCAAGTCATTTCATCTTGCTTACCTAGTAGAATTTTACTCATCACCTCAAAAGACGACTTTCTTGCATCTCTCGAAGGCAGAATTCTAAGAAGGGGGTGTGTGGTCAGTGGCTACGTTACTGTCTCTACAGAAGACGCTTCCAAAACCTACCCCTTGAGTGAATGCTTCTTGTGTTAACTGAGGAATCTCTCCTGGCAGTAAAATTCACTAATGGTTCAGCTGGACACTAACTGCTAAAGCCCCGCCCTATGAGAACTGAACGAGACCGGCAATACAATGAGCTTGTAACTCAATATATAGCGTGTTTGACTTCTAACGGACTTGAAATGTTTTTGATTAGAAAATAATACTTAAGTTGAAGTAAACTATTAATTCTCACAGAGTTCAATCCAAATATATTTCAATTAGAACAGGATTCTGGTTCCTGAATGATATCCTTTCCGGTCCTCTTCAAAAATTACACTCTTCAAAAAAGAGAAGCTAATCAACGCATTTATTTTCTCATTTATTTTCAGTAGCCTTGTAAACTTAAATATATTGTATCAAAAACTCACACTCTTGTTGTACTACTTTGAATAAATGCAACCTCTTCTTTCAAGTGTATATTTGAAGCAACGTTATTCATCGGTTTTGAAAACGTTTTTCACTGACCAATATTTTTGGACCCCACCTGCCGTTGGCTGGATACTGACACCGGACACATGTGGGTGAGGGAAGAGTAAGTGCAAAAGATGCATCGCAAATCTGATATCACTTAAAACTAATCCTCACGCATGTCTCCGTCCTGCGCCACCATCATGGAAGCGCACGGTGTACCTTGTCGAGCTGCCAGTGTGTCGTGAGTATGCGCTCCTCAGTACCGGCCCTCCCCCTCTCTCTGTCGACTGGGGATGATTTTTAGCACAGTGGATGACAAGCTTGAACACCACCCCTACTTGCGTCACGCAAGCCTATCTTCGTGACACCACTGAACGACAAATTACGATCCAGTAAAAATGGTGGAACTAGACAGTCGGATTGCTTTAGTAAACAGAAGGTTCAGCCACTGGCGCTCTTACCTGCCGTGAAGTTTTCAAGGCGGCAACCTGTGTTAACCCTCCCAACTTCTGTCATCAAGCAAACTTTTCGATTGTTCTTTTGAGTCTAGAGCAGCTAAAATGGGATACTTGCATTAAATCCGTTAACTCGCGGTAAGACTTGTCCCTGTAGTCTTCCCTGTCACGGACGGTCTCGTAAAAGACTCTATTTCAAAGTCAGCGCTCCATTTGGGCGCTGGAAGCATTCTTGAGAAGCTTCTTGAACCACGATTGCACCAATGTTATGATGGGGTTCATACAGTAACCATCCATAACGATGCTACAAAGCGCAAGTCTAGCTCAGTCCAGTCCAGTGGTCGCCCTATAAGACCTGCTGGAGAGGGCAGACTTCATTCTGCTGAGCTATATGGTTCCCTGCCAGCCACGAGCAGCAGTTGAGGCCGTCAATATCTAGGTCACTAAAGGGGTTATCACTTTAGCATCGTTTAATATTACACCTCATCAGTGGGGAGCAGCCCCGTGCTCCTCTACAATTCCTTAATCTCCTCGAGGAATCGGCGGGAAAACGTGGACGTGCACGGAAGCCAAATCACGCGGCTGCATTTTGTTGTCTGCACGCTAGCGCGTAGACAACGGTTGCCTTAATATGCAACATACATATGCCTGTCCATGCACGCATCCGGCCTAGTTCTTCTGTCTCGATTCTTATCTGGAGTCCACACACCTGCGGCAAGCGCCCGAGCGCATATCATGTTCCCTACCCCACCTCAATGTTCGGTGTCGAGGACGTGAGACTACGGTGAAGGGGGAGGAGGGCATATACCGCTGCCGCTGACAAGCGCTTGTGCGCCTGCCTCGCTCGCCCGCCCCCTCGTGATAATTAATCATGCAACAGCAGTAAGCGTGAGATCTACTCACAAACGCACACATACACACACGAGCCTTCAAGCTCTCACCCCCCCCCCCTGGACAGCCTGGGTGAGTCGGCCCTGTGAGTGGGAAGGGGTGTGACCCAGAGGCAACGACGGGAGTTCCTTAACACAAAGATTAGCGGTAAACGACCTCCCTAGAGGCCTCCGATACACCGGGTCCTACAATCAGACCACAAAGAGCATAACCTGAATATTTTATTCGAATATTTTGGAGTGCGAAACACGCCCTAATCTCGAGCTTAGTGTGACAGTGAATACGCCCACACAAACATAAACAGACGGAGGTTGCAGAACCGACCAAATGGCCAGGGAAGCAATGCCGCTAGCAGGTAATTTAGGAGAGAGGGGAAAGGGGGAGGATACCTGACCGCTGCTTCCTTCGCTGTTAACTAAAGAAGTTCCAGGTGGGGCCGAGATTTTTACTGTCACACAAAGAAATCGTTTCCTTTGTGGACAAGATCAAAGACGTGTGTCTAGTCTGGAGAGAAATTACCTAGCATCTTAGGACTTCCCACCAAGACTAAAATCATGGAGGGCTCGAACCATAGCTTGTCTGCCATCTGATAATGTTGCACACCTCCAGCAGCATAATTCTTCTTGATATTCGTTTGCGCAACGAGTCTTAGTTTGTTTTCTTCGAAAAAGAACAACTCCAACTTCGTTACGTTCCAGAATCTGAAAACTATTCGTGATATTATTTCTAAAATTGTAATTAAATTAAAAAAGATGTCTGTGTTCGGACTGGGGGGCTTGAATCTGGATATTTACAAGGATATTTTTTAATCTTAGAAAACACATGCATGCTTGACTGTGTTTGGCGACTCACACTAGGGAAAGACGCAGACGACGGGGACCATTGGAATAGCATGACAGAAAATCATCACTGCCATAAATGAACATAAAAGCTGTGTGCCTAAACAAATTCTTTCATCCCGTTTTGTTCAATTTCCGAAAAAATTAATACACGAACCTGGGTAATAAGTCCATCGGAATAACCCTTTTCAGACACTGTCCAAAATTTTCAGATGAATGTCGGAGCTGAAACCAATCAGTTAATGCAGAAGGCGCAAGTAGTCTATGGAGTTCACCTCCTATACCCCTAATCCTGGTATTTTGTCCTACGAAAACTGTGGTTATAGGGGCCTTGGGGGTGGTGAAACAGGAAAGGCAGGGAAGAAAATTTTTAGAAGTAACTTTAAAGTGAAAAAAATGTAGTTGAATTTGTTTCCCGCGGCCACTGGGAGTAAGTTGCTCCCCATTTAAATAAAAGGTGTGTGCGGCGCTTCGCGCCGCGGGCTATACTAAGCTAACTCCAGAACGGTAATTTGGACCTCAGGTAAGTTGAAGTATACGACTTCCTAACCACCATTTCTATTTTTCAGGAATTTTAAGAAACCTGCATTTTTCTAATCGGGTTTTTCCTCAATAGATTAAACGATAATACACATTAGGAAAATCTACAGATATAAATCAACATTTCTAAATACAACGAATTAAAAATGCACTGTTTATCCCAATTCTACACCCATGAAACCCTATAACCACTGTTTTCATAGGACGAAATGCTGGGCTTAAGGATTAATAAGGTGGACTACATAAACTACTACGGCCCGTGATGCAGTGTTTCGAGTGCTGGGCTGCTAGCCAACAAGTCGTCACACTTGTGGCCGGGTATGGCAGGCCGATGGTGGCTAATAAGCCAGAAATATCATTCTGCATATGCATGCATATATATGCGTGCAGGCATTTGCGTTAAAAATTTCTTAGAAGGGTATTTAAGCTCTGTAATCGCTTTCCGCGTTGGCACTTGCCTTCTGATTCGAATAAATTAAACTTCTTTTAACTATCCGTTTACTAGTAATGTACCAAAATGAACAACATACACCGAAATATTTACAGTAGCGCCGCGCTCCCTCCTCTGTATGCATTATGATCAGTATTGTTTTTAATTCCTCTGCACTTGACTGTTTTGGGCAAAATTGATTTGTGGGGCACCTCTAGATATCTAGCTCCCCGCCCAACTACTTATATTATTTTGTGGTCAAACATTCAATTGTTGCCTAGTGAGCGTAAATTAATATGTAATTTTGGCGGAATAGATTAAAAAATATTAAATAAGATAATGTCTGTTTTAATATGTTAAATAGAATAAACTGTAATCAACATAAACTTCTGTTGCGCAGGATACGAATGCTAATCGGGGGAAATTTGACATTATATAGGCGGAATTTAACCAAATTATAATTCGTCCTCCTATTGGTGTAATTTAATGAAAAAATTTAAAGGCTGGCTACCGAACCTTTCAAAGTAGTTTTTTATTATATGTCAACGGGATTTTCGGGGCCTTCATAATCAATCTTACCCTGCTTTGGTTCTGGCCCCTCGCTCCTCTAATTCACCCTCCTAGGGCTTTTTAAATTCTTTTTTTACGTCTCCCTTCCCCCTACCCCGTGTGTTTACCTTTACACTGCAATTGCCACTGACCCGGAAAGACACCATAAGCTGGCAGGCTTGAAATGGGATTTTCCAAAACCCAATCTTGACAGGTTTCGTGAAGAGTAGGCATTATATGGTTGTTGTGGCTAAAGGCTACCCAGCGCAAACTCATCTGTTAACTCCTCGGGGACTCTGACCTCTGTAATGCCTTGTAAAGTCTGTGCAAACGTCAGGGAGGAAGGGTGAGGCCGTTGCAAAGGGCGTGGTGCCCTCTTATGACATCGGCGGTTGTTGCTCGCCTTGTGGGGAGCTTCCTTGTCCAAAAAATAAGTCCCTCTGACAGCCTGCGAGCCTCAAAATGAAGGGCATGACTGTGTCGGGTCGAACGTGCGATCTCCTGAGACCGGATTTCTTTTAAGCTTGCTATGCAACTTCCAAATTCAGGCTATTGCAAAACGCATGCACGCACACATTGAAAACTACCCCTTTCCCCCTCCAGTCGATGCAAACTTGCACTAAAATCTTCTGACTCTGCTGAGCAATATCAACGATGTCCCTGTTTTTGTTTGAAGCTTTAATTCATTCACTTGTTGTGTACTGAATACCTGAAAGTTTTTAAAATTTAAAGCTAATCGGCACAGAAGCCAAAGGGCATTGAACTGTTTCTTTTTTTTAAATGTTTTGTCGCAATTCGAAAGAAATTTCCGACTTCTTTCGGATAAGTATCAACATAAATTTCGTAGCATTCTGGTTAATTTTCGGTTCAAACGCAAGTACAGCTGAGATGTAAAATTGACATGCTCCCATCTCGGATTTTTTTTAAATACTCGTTTAAAAGATGCATTGCTATATCGCGACCGGTGAGTGACCAAAGAGTAGGGCCTACGACTTCCTGAAAACAGCACATTCAGACGAAACATACTGATTTAGATGCCGACTAGAATTTCTTCAAGGTCAGGTGGAAGCGTTCCCTGCCAAAAATAACCGACTAACTGAATTCAGTGGACAACTATTGGCCTAAACTTTAGCCAAACACAGAATCTTATGTTAAGGATACTTTAAAGTTTACTGTCTTTTGTGCACCTCTCTGAAGATAAACTGAGGTACCAGATCTTAAAAGTTACACAATACAGCCTTATTAAGTATAGCTAACGCTCTAGCCAACTGATATACGATGTCCCACCCCCCCACCGGCAGCCGTGAGGTTAATCACACCTGGGACAATTTATCCGCCCAGCCTACTGCAACATATGGAATCCACCAATCCGGATACAGTAAGCTGACTGCCCAAACAGGAGTTCCTACACAATCAATCCAGAATCCACCAGATGACTGTGAGGGCCACTTAATTAGTTAGGAGGGGTGGGTTGGCCTTTTTGAATAATTCATTTGAGGCAATTGTGAAAAACTTGGCTATCAGCCCCCCTCTCTCTCCCTACTAATAAATTGTGCATAGTAGTCATCTGGGGGAATTCTAGACTGACTGCTTAGAAAATCCTGCTTGGGCGGTTGGCTCATTGTAGAAATGTTAGTGGATTCCATATGTTCCAGTAGATTGGGCAGTTAAATTGCCCTCAAACGTCTTTAAACCCACGTCTTCCGGTGGAGACCTGGTAGCTCAATTGACTAGAAATTGATTTAATTGTTGAGCAATTAATCCATTGCTGATAAATATATGTAGATATTTTATCCATATATAGTGGTGATGTTTAGCCCAAGACATCTACCAAAGCAGTACACAGGTTCAAGCCCCTGGGGTTGCTAACTTTGGTTTGGATACAGTTTGCTTATGGTGACTTATAAGACAGACTTGATCATTCTAGTCTCCTTTGTCTTTTTCGATGATGTTATTCTGTCTATATATACATATATATATATATATACATATATATACATATATATATATATATCAGTAAGGGAGGTATGACAGCATTTGGGAGTAACTTGATACGGAACTGGTTCGGGCTTATTAGCCTTCATCAGCCAAGCATAACCTTGAACACCAGCTGGTCGGACAACACATAAACTTTGTTAAGTTCGGAAGCCTATTCGATCAGTGTTTGCACATTTCTGAGTGAGTGTATACTCGATAAGCAGTGACAAAAAATGGCAGGTGGTGAGGCGCTGATGAACTGCGGTTCGATGAAGTGCTTATGACCCATCTGATAGACACCAGTGGTGGACCAACTGCGCCGTCTGTGATTGCGCTTGTTTGTTGTCCGACCAGTTGGTGTTCAGGGTTAAACTTGGCTGATGAAGGCTAATAAGCCCGAAACAGTTCCATATCAAGTTACCCCCGGATGCTGTCATACCCCAGTTACTGCTATTATGACTTGGCCGGAATCGGCCTGGCAGGCGGTCACCCGTTGGGTACCTTTGACCACCTCATGAACTTTGTTTAGTTCGGAAGCCTATTCGATCAGTGTTGGCACATTTCTGAGTGAATATATATATATATATATATATATATATATATATATATGAGTCTTACCTTGGGGATAGCGCGTGACTTATGTATAACTGAATATTGGTCTGCACTCTTTAAAACCCTCGAATGCTAATAGTACGAGCTGTGCAGTGTTCACCCGGAAAATACATGTAAAAGTGAATTAGAAAACCATGGAAGCGCGGTTAGCGCAATTCAAAATGGAACGTTTCGACTGGTGTTGCCGCCGCTAGTCACGCTGAATCGATAAGCTTCGCGCTACCAGACGAAATGACCCTCAACAGTTTATGGGCTTACTCAACGAATAAAACTCCCCGTAGCTTACTAGTCAGGTCAAAATCATCATACTCATCGTAAGCCAGTGTTTTTTAGCTTGATGACTATCTAATGAATTTCCGGTAAAACGTTTATGTAAATAAGCCGCCAGGCACGTTCCCCTACCGGATGTGAAAGAAGAGGATAGCTTTTCGGCCATTGCTTCAACGCACCCCTAGCAACCACACGGCACATTGTCAAATGAATAATTAGCGAAGGGGGGCATCTAAGTGCAAGTTTTGCATCTGTAAACCAATCCTGATGCGATGTAGCCCATTTCAGTCGCATTTTCTGAGAAAACGGAAGTGGCTAGTGAATTCCGGAGAAAAAAATACGGGGAATAAGTTTGCGCAGATGAACAAGTCCGGGATACCCTTGTGGAAATTCAAATGGAGGCGGGAAAATTAGCCACTCTAAACAGGTACAACAAAAATTAAAACACCTATTGTACCTTGTGCCCAAACGCAAGACCATTAGTGTAATTTAATTGGTATACTAAGGGTCTTTAATGAAAAATCAAAAAATCGGTAATTGTCCAGGCATCTGCTTGCAATTTTTGATTTCGGGTTGGTCTATGTCTACACAGACGTTTTTTGGTGGACAACCTGGATCCCAAAAACATCTAGAATAAAATCACAATAGGAAACTGTTCACGCCTCAATCGTTTGTTTTCTTGCGTCAAGACGGTGAATTCGTTTCTTTGGATAATGTTTCGATAAAGACACTAGCTGTTTAAGCGCCAGAGATTTGCATTGGACGAGGACCATTGTGTCTGATCTCATCTCTATTCATCTTAACTTTGCCGCAAGTCGCACTCAGTATAATTAAATTTAGAAACAACTCATTCAAACTCTCAAGCGGTGGTGGCAATTTTCAGCCAAGTTTAGGAAATGCAGTGGAATGACTGGCTTTGTCGAGAGTAAATAACAGTTCTAAGGCCACTGTAGGGTAAGTTTTTGAACAATTAAATACAAAGCAGTATTCTACTGCCCTTAGGTCTGTTTTGGCCTGCATCTGTTTTTCGATTTCCTATAATTTGAGGGCTCGAATATAGTCATGCCTCATCAGTGGGTTCTTATCCCCGTCAGGGGCATTCGCTTCAATGAGCATATATATATCGCGTTTAGCATCACCAGAAGATGTGAAGCACTCCAATCCCTATGGATATGTCTATTTTTACTCTCAGTCAGTACTGGTAGAGACAAGAACGGATGGAATGTCTATCATTAGTTGAATAACAATCACTTACCCACTGTACTCAAACTCCGTGGTCAGGGAATAAGGATATGGGACCCAAGCTCCTTGATCTAAAGAGCTACCGCCAAGCCAATGGTCCTTTTTCCGTTTCTTCTAACGTCTCTGATGAAGGATCCGCCGCGGAATTCGAAACATCAGACGAATAAAATTCTTGTTTAAGAGACCATTTTAACTTCTTCTTGGTCGTTTTTTCTTTCGGTGGCAATTGTACTAAATGTTGGTGGACTGTTTGGCAACTCAGGTGTCTTATGTAACCTGCCACTCATTGCAGTTCCTATTTGCAATATTACAGCACATAAAATAGTTGCGTCTGATGTTCACGTAGTTGATCCTAGAGTGATTTCTTTGGAAATTTTGCTGCAGCAATTAGTTTATTGCACCAGAATTTGTGGATTGCATGCGCTTCAGAAAACTGGGTAGGTAACTTAACCTAAGTGTCATCAAACTGCCGGATACCAGTGGGTTCTTGTAGCACAGATGGCTAGTGCATTAGCTAAACTAAAGCTTTTCCCTTGTTGTCGTGGGCTCACACCTCACCAAAGCCAGATTTGAGTCAAATTAATCATTCAAATATTTCAAAAACGCCTATTAGGCAGGAGACAATTAAAGCGTCAGTATTCGTCTTCTCAAAACAAGACGCAGTTTGGTTATATGGGCAGCTGTCTGCGATTGCAGGGTTTCAGAAGTTAAATTAGTAGATCAGAGGCTGGAAAGTATCTTTGCGCCTACGGATCTCGTCTGTAGTGAGACGGAAGAAGACAACAATCCATCTGATTCGCGAGTTTTCGCCTCGACCCCGAGCAGTCGGGCGCTTCGTTAATTCCGTGAGGCCATCCATTAACTAGCGTTGTTTTATCACATTCTTTTTCAAATTAGGCGTTCAAGTTTTAACCACTTATTTTAATAGATAAACTAGATAATGGTGTACATAAAATGTTTCGCCTTTTTTCGTCCGAAAGTACGCCTTCCATTACTTCCACCCCATAAAGCTCCTCTGGCCACTATTCCCGTATTCCAGATGGCCATGCTTTACGTTTGATAAGAAGAGCCACAACGGATACCCCTGCCAAAATTACCTTTACATCCATTGTTTTCGAATTGTATCTCGGTATACGCAACAAACTGGACTTGCCAATACTTCGATGACAGTAATTTTCTTAGGCGCTAGGCCCAGCTTGTTGCAAATGTGCTTAGGTTTATTTTGTTAGAGCACAGTTTTGCATTTCGTTGGTTTCAACAAATCGACTAAAATAATGATAGTCATGACAAAAAGTTTATGTTTAGTCTCTCGGTATATAAAAGCAAGCTTGATTCACTGACAATAAGGGGACATTCGCAGATTTAGACTTATGGCCTAGCTTTTCAAAAGTACGTCTCTGTTTGCTGCCTAAATTTGATAGAATTATTGGTAACAGCATTCTAAAAAAACACCAGTGTTACGCTTGCGGCTGACTGTCACGTCAGTGCTGATACCATAAGCAGAGGCGCAAACAAAGGCTGAATTACTTAAGATTATACTGACATACTCCGTCTGAGTGCACCCAGTGATACAACTGAGGATGAAATGTACAGCGTAACTTCAACCACCTTCCATAGCAACACCTGCAGAAATAACAGCTGTGGCACAGCCACTGATGAGATCGGTACTTTCAGAAAAACAACAGCCGTAAGTGCTAGCAGCTTCATCGACAACGCAACTTGCATTAGTCTTCATTCTCAAGAACGTGAACCATGCTTTACGATTTTAAGCTAACCTCCTGGTAGGAATCGATCCTATCGTCCAAACCACTGCATAGACTTCGGTCTCGCTAAATGCGACTAGCAGACAGCTTCTAAGGGGGAGGAGTGTTATGCTAACACTTCTCTGACCCTCGTTGACAAACGTTCACCCTTGGTCCCCTAACGAACGTTCACTAACTGCCTATATTACTCTGACCATTCTCTATAAAGACCTACGCCAGGGTTCTCATTAACTCTGACCCCTCCTCTGTTTGGCTCGTGCTTACTGAATCTCGCGGCTCCATCTATTCTGAGTACAATAGGGGGGCATAATATTAGTAAAACACATATTTCGACGGAAGAAGGTCAACGAACCCCCTCGGATGGAAAGGGCGCCATTGTTGCGCTGCAGACTGTTCCTGGTCACAGTGACGTAAGTTGAATTGTGATCCACTGGCAGTTGCATGCAGGCGGACAAGACCTGTTTCGAGGCCATCGGATCGATGGTGGCAGCGGTGGTGACTCCGGCGCTATCGGCCTCCAGGGAGGGAAAACGCAGCTCAAAGTTCCTGCCCTCCACCTTGTGTGCATGACGCACGAGGTGCGCACCGCCCGCCACCTGCTGGAGACCGTCGCCGCCGCCACCGCCGAGGCTGGGTGAGGCCGCGGAGGTGAATCCGCTACCGGCGTAGAGACGTTTGCGCACGCAAGCAGTGGCCAGGATGATGACGATGAAGAGGAGGGCGGCCACGGCGGCCACCATCACCGCGATCACGATCAGGGACTCGGAGCTGCCAATACGATCCTCCGCATCGGAGGGTCTAGCTGCAGCTGATGGACCCTTCGGTTGCTGCTGCCCACCAGAACCCAGGAGAGCATATGAGGAGGACGATGCCGTCGCCGCTGACTCCAGTCTATGCTCATCTCGCTGTGAGGCATGGGTACTGCGAAGCAGCGGTTTCTGCAGAGCGCTGTTGGTCAGTTTCTGGGGACTTGGCGGCACATGGGTGCCTAGGCTGCCGCTGCTGGGTCTAGAAAGACGGATGTCGAGGACAGCTGTGGTTGAGCGTACCGGTTCGCCACCATCGGAGGCTCGAAGATACAGGCGAAAGGTCTTCAGCGAAAGGATACGCAGACGGTTCTCGTAGAGGCTGTTGATCCCGGACAGGTGACTGCCGCTGGTACTGCGGTTACTCTCGTTTAGTACCTCCTGATGGAAGGGCTTGCTGATGTACAGCCAGCCAGTCTGTTCATCCAGATCAAAGTGACCTTCTTCGTTGCCGCTGATTATGGAGTAGGTGACCTTCCCACGGGTACCCTCGTCTGCGTCAGTGGCGCTGAGCTGTCAGAGGTAGACAGATAAGGGAATCCAAATGTTAGCATATAGAGGTTTTGACGTGTACTGTACGCATAATTGAACAGGAGCAAAGAGGTATTGAAACAAAAGACAACTGCTCACGGAACTGCGTGTCTGGGGGAAACAGTCTTGGGGACCCACAAACAGCCCTTGCGTGACTCTTTGCAACATATCGGACCGCATAGCACACCGAAAGGGCACGAGCGTTATAAGGCTCTACAGGTTAAGAGGCTATTGTATGGCAGTCTAAACGGGACACGGAAAAACGAATGTCCCATCCACTTAAAACAAACTTGGCCTTGTGATAAACTTCAGTGCCTTAACCCAAACATAAAAGTAGACTGTAAACTTAATCCTAAATGTAGGCTTGCCCGAAACCCAACCTCCACACAGCTAACACAAATTCAAAATTAAAATAATCCTGGCCGTAAGCCTAACCTTGACATAACCCTTAGCTTAATCCTAGGCCTCATTGTTCACATCTTGTGGTCTTGATGGAAACTTGCATATTTTTGAAAACCGACTTGCAGGTAGTTGGGTCTCAATCACATCCATATAGGATTACTAATTACGTTTTCATGGCGAAAGGAAAAGGCATTAATAGGCTTGTTCTGCAGAGCTGAAAGTGGTGCACGGCTAACAAAACCCAGGGTGGGGTATGGCTGGGCGATGACAACTGATGGACCAGAAATTGCCACTTCAATCTCCCCTGCCTTTGCCAATATTTCTTTCAATTTGATAACTTTAGTTGCCGACATAAATTTCAACCGAAACTCTTCGTCCACTGAGGGCCAGAACTAGATATACAGTATGCGCTAAAAATCGCGGAACCTTCACCATGAAATTTGATTTGGTACTTAAGCATTTAGTTGATAACAATATTTTGATTCAATAAGTGTATTTAATCCTGGAAAAGCCTTCTAGTTAGGAAGTTCGCTATTGAGTAAGGTTTATTTAGGGAAATGGGCATTGATTTTTGCAGAAATGGGCGTAGTCTCACATCAAAGGAATTCCCTATGCTATTAAATATGACAGAAACAAACTTTTTATCAATGTGCGTTGTGCTAGGAAAGAACTCCAAAATAAGTATGTTCTAATTCTAAGTAAGAATCGATAAAACATATCCCTTCCGAAACCGCAAAACGTTTTCCGAAATTTTTCAGATGGAAGGACCAATTCCAGTTTAAAAAATTATTTTTTGCTATTCTGTTTTCGGTAAAGCAAATTAGGTCATGGATAATAAATGATGCTTTATGCATCTAAGTATGCCTTCTTTTAAGGATTTATTTTTCCTTTCACACGTTATAACTTGTGGGTCCGTTGGGTAAAAGCTTTGCGAGCTACAAGGGTTTTCATGCAGACTTGACGGTGCTACGCGAATTTTAGCGCGTATTGTAGACTACTGTTTGCTGGGAGAACCACACGAGTTCATTCCTGACGCAACGTTGGCCGAACTAAACAAACTTCGAGTCCTGTAAAAGAAGTCAAAATTTTTCGTTTAGCACTTCTGACTAACTGGTCGGTGAGCTTTTTCTGGTAATGTGGTTATAGTCTTATTTTGACTTCTATATCTTCCTTAACAGGACAAGCCCGCAATACAGGCGGTTTTTCAGTTTAAGGTTAAGGATAAGGATAGTGCTAACTTTAAACTTCGGACTGAGCTTAGAACTACGGTTTAGATGTATGTTAGTACTCATGTTAGGCCTAAGACAGGGGAATATGTAATCCTTCTTAGAATTTCGCATAAGGCCGTATTTATTACCTGGGCGGGAAATGTCCTCTTCCATGTTCCTTGTCAGGGGGCCATAGAAGTACTCCAAACTAGAAATTCACTTTAGAGTAGTTAAAACCCTTTAATTCAAGACCTAGTTATCCAGGAGACGAAGGGCACAAATAGTTAGGTGTAGAACGCATATGAACAAACAAGAAGCATATTTTAAACAGTCTACGTCGAAAACAGCCAATAGTCCGTCGTCGTTTTCCGGGACGTTTAATGCCCCAGCTAGGTGTTGCTAACGCGAACTGGTCGGTGACACGCGCATGAGCTTAACAACTTTCAGTCCTCTAGAAGGGCATAAAGATACCAGAGGGAGGAGAGGGCGAGCAACAAAGTGGTCCCAGATTCTTGCAACCTCCAAAAAGCGGTAAATGGCCTACCAGGCCTTTATGTCGAACTAGACCATTTAAGCTGACCGTTCTAATTTCCTCAAAAACGTTTTTAGGGTTTTATCGAGCTCTTTCTGGTGTTACCTATTGCGTGCTGACTGCCTATTTAGTCCTGTCCATTAGACGACCGGTTGAAAAGTCAGATTCTGTGGGCTTGAACAGCTTGACACGCTCGTGTTCTGCCGTCGGCCTCTCGGTCTGGTTGTAGCAGTCGCCCCTCCACCCCCCCGCCCTGCGCCCCGTCTTTTGCTACCTATCCGGGCCTAGTGGAGACGGATGGCGTGGGGGGGGGGAGGCCGGCGCGGACCCCGCTAAAGGTGATAACAGTAACCAACCCCCACTAGTGGACACGTATGCCGTGCGTGCGTAGGCGCTGCAAGCTGCTTTATGCCCCCTTAATGGGACAACCGTGCGGCGGGGAGCGAGATTGCGCCATCGAGGTTGCGGATGCCATGGCGCCAGATAATGACGAGGAAGGGGGAGGGGGGAGCGAGGCGGGGCGAGAGCAGGCAGTGAGCAGCCCGCTCGCTCGCTCACTCGGTTCTCCTCCACCGATAAGGCACGACGAAAGCGTGCGGGGAGGTGCGGCACCGAAAGGGGCTGCACGCTCTCTTTCGTCACGCAATCGCGCACGCGGTCTGATAACAACACACCTGGTCGCCTCGGTCGTGACGACGGATCAGATACCAAAGGTGTTGACATCGTCGGCCGGCTGACCAGTACTCGGAGAGTGCGCTGTACAACGGTTCGGGCATGCATGCTGGCAGGTCATTGGAGGTGGGGGGAGGGGGGGGGAGCGGGTGTGACTAGCTCGAATTGGGCGTCTTGATAGAATAAAGAAGAGGAGGCGTGTCCCCCCTCCCCCTGCCACGACGATGACAGCAGCAGGGGAGCTGCAGAAGCAGCAGCAGTGTCACTGGCGCCGAAGCCCGCTGAGGCGGACGCTAGCATCAGGTGGTCAGTGTTCGGGGCTTTTTTTACTTCTTTGCCAGGCACGTACGCGCGCGCCCGCGCGCACAAAGGCACTGGGGGCAGACTGTCCACGGGGTGCTGCCTCTTCCTGCGTCTCCTAATACTGCCTCCACGAAGCCTGAGCCAGTCTTACCCACGGCAGACTCACTGTCTCCCCAGGAATCTCAGAAAGTCTCCTTCTAATTAGCTGGCACACGCTAACGCCGGAGCCTGTGGCTATTTTTCACATCCCTCTCATATGAACCTTCAGACCGCCAGCGATAATAAGGGGGCAGCGGCGGCGGGTTGACGGAGTGGAAACAATTTCAACCGTCTCGATTATTCACAGTCTCTCTGTGTGCCGCCTTCCCCCCCCCCCCCCCTCACCCCCTGCATGCCCACAACAGCAAACTCCATCAGAAAATGTCGGGCGGTGGGCGGTATCGTATCATTTTAAAGCTGTCTCCCTTTTTCCCATTATTCTCCATCCCTCACCCGCCCCCCGCCCCCCGCCCCCACCCCCGCCTATTTCGCTCAAGTGAAACCTACACTGCCTCCCCTGTGACAAGAAGGAAACAGTGCTTCTCAATTTCTTTTTTCGGCCGCGCAGAGTACCTCTGGGAGCAGGAGGCTGCTGCAGGCGACGTTGCGACAGAAAGGGGACTTCGGTCCGTACAGGCCGAAGGTTGCTGAATTCCGACCACAGTTTCAGGACGCACCGTGACTATTAAAGGTGGCAACCTGGCAGCGACCTGCAAGTAGGTGTGCGCAGCAGATAAGTTTCCTTATAAGTACTGCAAAATATCGTGGTATAAGCAAACATTAACTCCATATTCTTCAACAAAAACCTCATCGGCGTGGTGCTATGGCAAAGCATGTCTTCTTGATTGGTACCGTTGCGAGCATGCCTGATCTAGCCGTTCTCGATGATGCCACGAAAAAATGAATGGAACCGTTCAAGCAGATGTTTAATACAGGCCAGTCACAAAAAGCCGCACGGATTGTTTGTACGAGTCTGTCCTCTCTAGGGTAGGGGCTCAAGAACATAACTACAAGCCAGTTATGGCCAACAAACGTAACTGGTGGCGGATCGGAGTGCCGCTATCGAAGTTGTGACATTTTATAAGGCAGTCGATATACCAGCCCTCAACGCTCCACTTGCTGGTAGCCTTGTCGCTAATGGTCCACGACTGCGTATTTTTTCAAACCCGAGAGTCTGCTTACGTTGCGGCTGACATTTGCCCTTCCACTACCTGTCACGCGTTGACGCTCCTGGCAGCAAGTAGCCAGGCTAACATACTACCCGTCTTCCTGGCAAACCGCGGGACAAGACCGAAATATAACCATCCCTCTAGATCCACGATTCCGTGGTTGCTACTTGATGCAGGCCTCAGTTCGGTTTAGACTTGTGAGCGTTACTATAGGACAAGATTAGGGAGAGATTTGTGCTACTGATACCTCTCCTAGCAGGCATCACGAATGGCATTGAGCAAGGCTGCTGGGACGATGTTGGGGGTTGTCACGTTCATGAACATAATGCGGCAAGGAGGCGTGGTTATATTTCCATCTAACCGTACTCGTTTAAGTATTTTAGCAGCAATATCCGGATACGATGGTCATTTGTGTTTGGAATTACGAACCACTTCCTCCCGTGTAGCTGACGGGATAACAGTAAGGACTAAATATTGCTTCTTTCCAGACAAAAATGTCCCAAAAGCGGCTTCTAACGCCGAAGATAATACAGAGGCGCTGATATTTGCAGTTGATTGGTAAATCGGTCTGTTATTCGTAGTCTCCTTGCGTATGAATTGTCGTTAAGCACGAGGCTTGTGCACCATCGTATGACTGCCAGAATCAATAGAGACATCTCTGTTTGTGGGCGCGTCTGCAGCAAAAACGCATTTAGTTTGTTTGAAGGGCACTTCACCGCAGAGACGCTTGTCAGTTTTCTGCATGGGGAAAATTTGTCTAACTTGGTTTTCGGAACAAAGCAGAGCAAAGCGACGTGCCTGGCTCCCAACCAAACACCAGCAACAGCCGCGTGGGAGGTAGGATACGCACTGTTTTACTTGTTAGCGGTCCGATAAACTTCAAAAAGTTAAGTTACTGGAACGAATCAAGGAATATGAAACATACCGGAGGCAGCCATGAGGTCGAACAACCCACGACTGACGTGGACTATCTCTTTAGTCATATATTGAACCTGCTGCAGCTGCTGGTTAAGCAATTTCGTCGGAGATACAGGATTATTGCTGTGGACGCGGTTGGTTGAACACGTACGAGCAGTGACAAGGACTACCTTCCAGTTCTCAAAGTTCACCCACTCGACGCGTGGAATGCACATTTCGTGCATTATGGGAAGTATCATTTAAGGTCCCCCAATGAGGTCCCACCTCCCATTCAGTGCTATGATTTTTGTAGACAGAGTAATTAATCACACAGGGAGCGCAACCTACGAGCACTGCCTTCAAGAAGAACGCCAGTGTGAGTTGGTAACCTGTAAATTACTAGCACTAAAAATGAAATTGCAGTTCTGAATACCTAGCATGTGGCTGTCCAAACCATTACTGTACCATTACGGACATCTACGACGCATGCGAAAACTAAAATATAATCTCTGAAACCGGAAAGTAACACCCCTGTCTCAACGACTGAGGTTCAATTCTACAAAAAACTTTCTTAAATTCATCCTTTTACTGGCATCAGCAGTGCAAGATGATTGTCACCTTCACAAAAATTACACAACGACATCAAAAAAGTAAAAAGAATCGCAAATTAATAAATAAAGACAAAGGTTTTAGCTTGCGTGGGGCTGTCAAGCGGGTTTTACACTGCATGAAACCCACAGGCAGTGAATTGAACATAGGGACTTCCGAAATGTTAATATGAAATGTGCGTCGCTCTCCCTCTGGAGTACACAGGCCTGCGGTCAATCAGGTGAATGTTTTACCATCCTCTTCATTTTACTTGTAAAGTAACTGAAGGTGTAACCTGTTATGCGACACCTGACTAAACATTACGAAGCGACCGAACACCAAACTGGTTTTCGGAAGCCCGGGGCACTGGGGTAGCTCGGGTCTTCGCGAAATTAAGAGTTAGCTCCTTTCCGAAGGTAGCCTCCTGCGTACGCAGTGAGAACCGGGCCCTCTGGAGCACACACAGGCGGGCTGTTGAGCCTGATTGGTTACTGGCCGGAGTCCATCGCCAATCGTCATGACGTCATATGCTCATCACACTGGGTGGTTGAAGGAGAAGAGAGCGGGGTAGACGCCCTGGAAGTTTCCCTAATTAAAGCGCAATTCACCGGCATCGTGTCAACTCCACAGAGACGCGGTGGACGTCTTCACTTGCGACGGTTTGACTATCTTTTTTTAAATCAGATGCTCAAGGTAACAACTCAGTTGCAAGGCGATTAATCACAGAAGCAGGGACAAGCACCCGCCTTTCCGTACTCAGTGCAGCCGCAATCTGTTTTTGCGCCGAAAGCCCGCACATGTGATTCCGACAATGCCCACCGTCTTCATAGTTTTGCGGGAACAATGACTTATATGCCGTAAACAACATGCCCGGAAGTGCCCGGCCCACCCACGCGCTCGTGTTGGCACGGTGTATCGACGTGTGACAACACACCGCACAATGAAAACCAACGAGAAAGCGCGTAACGCCACCATATCGGACATCATCACCCCCACCAACACAGTACAAAAGGATACTTCAGCCAATTCGCTTATCGAAAAAAATGTGTAACAGGAGCAGCCAAGGACCATAAAGTAGATATTTTGAAATTTGTCCACTAGTTAAAACTGGTCTCTGGACGAGAGGGATTGCTTAATTAGTCACTTAAACAGAGAAGGGTTACCGTGGTTTACGGAAATCAAGTAGCGTTCCATCGTCCTTTACTGCAAGCTGGGGATCTGTTTTAAGCCACAATTCCAGCCACAGTGAGGGTAGATAAAACGGGGACCGGAAACTGGACTGGGCATAACTGTCAACTGACAGCGAAATCACCAATCTAAAAAACCCAAGTTGGCAGGCGTCCAGACAAAAAACTTTGTGTCCCCGATTTCGTCTCTGTGATTATTGTCAGCCAAAGAGATTGTGGGAACTACAGGAGCTAAACTGGGGTCCCAAATCTCGGTCATAGGGATCGACTTGACTTGACTTCCTTTAAGCTTAAATAAGCCTGCGCCATTACTTAAGTCAGGGTGGAGAGAAATTTACCGCGACCAAATAACCGTCTCCAAAAATCAGATGGAGAAAAATTATGGCGACGATAGAAAGGGGTGAAATGACAAGGAATACACAAGCAATTGCAAGAAAGTTTTGAGCCAAAACATAGGCTGCTTTGTAAACAGGGCCAATCTTTTTCATGTGTTTCAGCCCTGAAAAATTGACAGGCACCGAAGCAACGAGGTGGCCTACAATTCGATACTCAGAGTACGCGCCAACTATGACAAGTATGCAAATTTTGTGCTTTATTTACGCACGGGAGACGGTTCTGACAGTTGTTTCTGTTTTTTAAAAATACATCGGCCACGCAGGTGGGCGTATACTATCAAAACTGACATCTGCCACGTACAAATGACAAATTACAATGATGGAGGGCTTATATCATTTCATTTTTTCACGGTCGAACGAGAAGCTTAGATTTAACGATTTATTCCTGGCGCTATAGTAGACTTGTTTAAACAAGCAGTCTACCGAAAGGGAATTTTTTACTTTCTAGTACCCAGTCAAGTTTTCCAACGTTACAAAGTGAGCTGGTTTCTTCATCATCTCACAGCCGCCTCGTCCTAAAAGTGATGGCGCACTAGTGGAGGTGACTATTCTGCAGAAACCCATATGTTGTGGACAAGTAAAATTATAGGTATGGATTAATTATATGGCCTCCTAAACGGGACACGGAACTAGGAATGCCCCGCCCAAGTAATAAAGGCGGTGCTGCGCCTAATGCCAGCGGGTTTTACTATCCCCGTGTGTCGCAAATCTAAAATGCATCCCAACATAAACCAAAACCGTAACGGGAATCTTAAAGCTGACCCACCCCAACCTTAACCCTAAATTACCTTAGCGCCAATCCAAGACTTAAACATAACCCTAGACCTCACCCGGCAAAAGTTCAATTGGGGGTCCACAACAGCACACGAAAACGCCATCTTTCTGTAATGGGGGATAGATGATAATAAAGGGTATATGGGTGGGGCACATCTGGATGAATTAAAAAAATAATTTGAAAGAGTAGAGCGTATAAAATTCAAAAACAATAGGAATAATTAGGTAAATAAACAAATATTCGCACGTGATAATCAAAATGATACATACAACCAATACGAAAGCAGAAGGCCCAATAGTACCCAAATGGACACAACTGTCGACCCTATGTCAAGTCTATGGAGCTGATATACAGTCGGCGATTGTGTCCGTTTGCGCACTATTGGGTCTTCTGCTTTCCTATTGGTTGTATTTCTCATTTAGTTAGCGCGCGTACATCTTCGCTTATTTAAATAAGCTGCAGTGGACCCTAAATTAAGTTGTCACCCCTAACTCTACTTTGCCTGGAGGTTGCCACAAAAACGCCTGCATTTTAGAGAAAAGTGCATAAAATTTGAAAACAATAGGAATAATTAGTTGAATCAACAAATATTCGCACGTGATAATGAGCATAAGAAATAAAACCAATAGAAAAGAAGAAGAAGGCCCAATAGTGCCCAAATATACAAAATCGTGGACTCTCTATCAAGTCTATAGAGCTGATATACAGATGATATAGGGTCAACAATTTTGCCCAAATGGGCACTCTTTTACTTTTTTAATTATCGCACGTAAATATTCGGTTATTTAAATACGATGCAGTGGACCCTACAGTAAGTTCTTACCCCGAATCCTACTTGGCCTGGAGGTCGCCACGAAAACGCCTGCATTGTAGGTGCTTTCCGTCCTTGTACCCTGTTCAGGGGACCAAATTACGCAAAAGACGTATGCAAAAAAGCCAAGTTCCTTCTACGTCTACAAACTGTTTCAAATTGTCCTACAAAGTGCAGAGATTTTAAAACTTAAACCAAACGAAAGTGATTCCTGGTGAATTCTGCTGCATGCATGCTCCGTCTCTCCCGCCATTTACCGACAACTGACATTACTTCTTCTCATGCAAGCAAGTGAGGATCCCCGCAGGTTCACTACTGCTTTTTAGAACGCGGCATAATGAAACTATATAGTACCTGAAAACATTACATAAGTGAGCGCGTAATATACATTTTGTGCAGCATACCCCGAAAATAATTTAGCCACTACTGCAGGCTTACTTTTGAAAAAGCTCCTTTCCTGACTCACGCAAAAAGTACAATTCCTCAAAAAATAGTTACTTAAACAGCAACTATTTTATTATTTTTTTCTTAAGCCCCAAAAATCTCAGTAGTTTAAAAGAAAATAGGCCAAAAATGTTCCATTTATAATCATTTGGTAGCAAATTACGTCTCCCTCAAAGTGTATACTCGAAGAAACAGCTTATTTCGGTTTATGACAATTTTGTAGTAATGCAATTTATGAAGGCCATGTACTATTCCTGAATAAAGTATCACAGGGGTGCAGATAGTGCTTCTGCTTCGAAAGTACACCAAATAATATAAATGCATGCTGATGTCATCGAAATATGAGGTGCACAGTAATTACTATTAGAACCCTTCATAAGCAACCTTTTAGAATCTAAGACAGGTTTAAGAATGTCGGCTACTATTTCATAGGATAGCATATCTATTGCGCCAGAGATGAAAAGGAATAGAAACGACTCTTTCACCAAATTACTCTGAGAGTAGTAAGGTGAGGAAACGAGAAGATACAGCTCTCCTGCATGTAAGTGCACAGGGAGTGGTAGTACGTGAAGAGTGTTCCTGATCTCATGCCTTATCGACTGCGGTACGAAGGCAGACATCCTGATTTATTAGATAATTCTTCTCCGATCTGTTTTAGGATGCACCCATCGTATCATTGTTTCTGTGAATAACGAGCTAATTGGTACCCCAATTGTATATGTTACTCGCCAACTATTAGTAACAATGTTATTTTTTTTATTTTACCGACAACACAGACCATTTCATGAAGCTTTTCGGCCTATTTGGGACTCATCAGGTGAAAGTAGGTCAACTTTAGTGTAGCAGCGGAAATTACCGCCACGCATTTTAACACAGATCGGAGAAGGATTACCCAATAACATATAGTCCCGATCAAAAACTGACAACGCGGCAGACTCGTGGCTCAAAGGTAAGAGCGATCGCCTCTAGTTGGAGAGACTCGAGTTCGAAACTCGAGCGTGGCGGCAATTTCCGCTGCTACACTGGAGTTGACCTACTTTCAGCTGATGAGGTCCAAATAGGCCGAAAAGCTTCGTTAAATGGTCTGTGTTGTGGGTAAAATAACATCCTGATTTCTGTTGAAATATTAACAGTAAAGTTCTTTGGGAAAGAACCATGTTCATCCAACCGCACACATGAACACCGGTTAGCGGTGATGAGACAAGAACATATCTTAAAGGTTTTCATGCCAACACTGGACACAAGACACGTTCGCATGGGTGGAAAACCCAAATCGTTGGCACCTACCCACCTAGTAAGGGCCGTGAATTCCTGGAGACAATGCACTCAGACGTGGCCTGCATCGACGGGCATATCGATTTGGATGTCAACTACCAATCTCTCAAAATCAGATGGAAGCAATAGCAGCCCCAATCGAACTCATGATTCAGTGTGGATGACAACTATCTTCCCCTGATCGCATACTTGCACACGAATGGCAGCTATTTTCCCCAATGATCGCATAATTAAATGTGGGGACGATTACGTTCCTACACTTTGACACACCGTATAGTCTTGAGTTAGCAATCGTTTCGAGTTAACTGTTTTCAAACAACCCTCATTTGTCTGACGACGAGCTGGGGAACCAGACTCGAAAATTCACACTATAAACATGAATCTTTCCCAAAGGACTTTACTGTTAATTAAATTATAATTTCTTGCCAATTCTGGTCGAGTCGTTAACCTGGAGGCTAAATCAAGTTGAAGAGTCGTCAGTGCAGCGAGCAACCAAACGGTTTGACGTTTGCTCCATTGGCTGCAGATGAAAGCATTTGCAGCAGCATGCAGGAGTGGCGTTGAAGGCTGCCTCTTAGCTAAAGTGCTATTGCGCCACAAATTGATCTCTCCATTTGCCTCCACAGTTATCACTCCGTGACGGCTGCAGATATTGCCTTTGTTATGTAACCAGAAGTCCGGCCAGGGGCGAACTGCGCGTAGGCTGGCGGTAGGGGGGGGGAGTGGGGTGACGGCGTTGGAGTGCACCGAGCAATGCATACCTCCCCCACTCTTTCTCTCTACCTGCCTCTCTAACCCCATTCTCCCGCTCTTTGTCAACTCCCGCAAGTGACCCCCTCCTCCCCCGCCACCAGATTTGGTCGTTTCCCATCACGCTCCAACCCCTATACTGATCTCTGTTGACATTTTGGCGCAGCGGTGTCTGTGTCGGAAATGGCTTCGGCTGTCCTGGGGGCAGGGGGTGGGGTGGGGTGGAATGAGAAGTTCATTCGGTAATTGCATTGAAGGTAAGCCGATCAAACCAGGCCTCCTCAAGTACACTTGACTCACCTACCACTGCCGGGAGGGAGCACAGTAGGAACGAAAGCGAGGGGCGATAGCGGCAGCCGGACGTCGTCTTCGGTGGCTCGGTTGGCGCGGAAGGGGGAGGGGAGGGGCAGGAGGCGAGACAGTAGGAGAGAGAGCCACACCGCCCAGATGGGACTGACTGCCGTGGGTGTTGCTGCCGTTATTGCCAGCAGCAGCAGCAGCAGCACTCGGACCGAGCAGGACTGTGAGAAGCTTTGCAGCTGTCACTTTCAGCCACAATGGAACGCCGGTCGTTGCTTTTTGTTTCAGAGGTAACAAGAACCCAGAGAGGACATGCGGTTGTGCGCGGAGTTTTACATCGGTATTATTTGCCGTCAGGGTAAGTGGTGGGCGACAGGACAGCCCTGACTACCGAAATGAAGTCTGACTGTCTCGCTTAAACAGCCCCTCCCTGGCATGTAGCCCTCGCAATCCCCCTCTCCCCAGCGTCGGTCTGACCGTCTGAAGCAATCGGTCGGTCGGTCGGTCGGTGTCGAAGTGGTCCAGTTTAATTGAATTTCACAGTCAACCTACAGCCTATTAAAAACTCGGTTGCCCAGTCGCTGGTGTGTCGCCCTCTTTTTTCTCTTGGTCAATCCCTCCCTGCTGCCGGAAACCGCCTACCACGCCAGCCACTCTCTGGGTGGACGCGCATTCATTTCAATTAAGCATTCTGAATAGCACGTTGACGCCCATTCTGCCCAGTTTATCAGTCATTTAGAGAGGGAGGGAGGAAGGCGGACTGCTCTTTCGAGTGTCCACGCACCTTCTACGGTAATGGAGCAAAGCTTTTATCAATTGGACAGCATGTACTTCCCAGTCTCCCATTCCCCGCCCCCGCATCCCGCCCCCGCATCCCGCCCCCCGCCTGCCTCTCGTTCTCCCAGTCTTGTTCACTACCGCTCATCGGCCTAGACAGGACACTACAGATAAAAGCGACTAGTATTTTTAAGTATTATGCATGTGAAAGTCGAAAATAGTCGTAATTGCTTGTATGCACCTTCCCCCCCCTCCCGGACAGGACAGGACAGGACACGGAAACAGGAATACAGATGGCCTTGTACTGAATGCCGGTGGGAGAGGGGGCGAGGGGGGCGGCGAGGGGCTCATATTTCCGTGACCAAACTCTAAAAATCCAGCCTGACCGTAAAACTAATCTTAACTTTAATCGGACGTTCCTAATATCCCCAAAATATAGCTCAAATTCTCTACCCTATCGAGGTACGGACGGTTCCCGTTCTCATGTCCTGCTGGATGAAAGGGGACACAGAAGTGATCTCTAACTCCATAATTGCCACGATTGGCCTTGAATGTCGTTCACAGGCATGTACTTTCATTCAGTTACCTGGGAAGTCTAATCGTACAGGCGGGGACAAAGTGCAGGGCAGGCCCTATAAAATTTATATGTTTGATCGCGCTGATTTCCACAATCGGTAAAGAGGACCCCCTATATATTCCGGAGACCTTACTCACATTTTACAGGGAAATAACGGTTGAGTTAAGGGTCGACTTTTAGTACACGAGGATATTAATCATTCCAGAAATATTTCGTAAGGCCTCCTGGATTACTAGGGGAGGAGGTTGTGCTTTCTCCGCCCTCTTAACTTTGAATGTTTGTCTGAAGCACCCAAAGTCATTATTGATTGCGCGAAATGAGGTGTTTGAAGTTGAGTCAAGTGCATTGCCGCATAAGTGAGATTAAAATCAGTGGCATGCTGACTGAGCTTTTAGGCCTACCCAAATGATCGATAACAGACTTACGGGCGATAAGAAGGTGTTAAATATACAGCGTTGATTTCAAAAGGGCATACAGTCTATCAGTCGTGGAACGCCGGCCACATAAGACGGAGAGTCCCCTACTACCTGCTAGTTGAAAGTGCTCTAGATGGATTCGAATAAGAAATTCGACCTAAACGTTTGACATTAACAAGGGTGGTCAATGAAATTTCATGGTATACAAGTCATTCTTCACGGTTACAAAACTCCGAAGTCGAGTTACCATTACCATTTGGTTCTAACATATTGCAACGCCTGAAAACTTGTCTAGACAATGTTGCAGAGGGCGGCTGATGCGTGACAATTGCGTAGATCATGTCCAATGGAAGAAGAATAGACGAAGATCAAGGTAGCTTAGGTGATCATTTCTGGTTTATTAGCCATCACGAAACAGCTGCGTCCAAATCCGTACAAGGATAACTCGACGGAGCCTTGGATTTAAAATCACTAAATGACCAAAGAGTTTGGGATTCAATCCTAGACTGATTGACTGACAACAGCGAGGAAGCCGATACCCTCTTCTCTCAGCATGTCAGTTCGACCTCGTGAACGATCTTCACTATTTATAGAAGTCAAGGGAATAAGTTAAGAAATTATTGATGTATGACATGGAGTTTAGTAACCGGGATATGACTGGAACTCGAGTTCCGATTCCATCTTCTTTGTTCAGCAAGTGTTGCGGAATGAAATGCTCTACCTACTGAACCATGGTCCCATTTCCTTGCCAGTTTTGATCGGATTACGCGGTATGCTAGTCTCGTCTTCTCTCGTTGTGTCTTAGGACTCGAACTGCAGTCTCACAGCCAGTCACACAACGAGTAGGGGTGTATGCAGAGCAAAAATGCCCGACAGAGACAACGAAGACTGAGATTGCCACTATGCGAATGGCTACGAAAGCCCCAGATGGAGCCAAAATGCATAACGGGATGAGCATGAACTGCAACCTGATCGGCGATCACGATTTCGGTAAGCGCACATGGATAAGTATTCAAGTGCATTTAAGACGCCATATGGCTGTCCTTCGAAGCGTACAGTATTGACTACCCACACAGAAAATCTTTCACTCTCTAGTATTTTGGATCAGGCAGAAGATATTACTTGCATTTATAGTCGTCAGGCCGCACTTTATATGTTTTATACCTGCGATTCAGCCTTCTGGTCCATAGCGCCCAACCGATATTTTAGAACATTTGTCCATCGGATGACCTTTTTAAGACTGTGGGCGAAATCATGGGGTTATGAAGAGCACTAGACGAATCGTTTTGAAATTCGGAATTACGAATCTATTAACCAGACATGATTAATTTGAAGTTACGCGCTCCCTCCGAGCACAGACGTAAGCTGCTATTTCTCGGTTTAACGGTTCATTTAAGGGCAGATCGGTATAAATTTTCGAAGTAAGCACGCGGCTCCATTCGTACGAAATGAAACGAGCTCCTCCCAGATACCCACGCGCAATCACAGAAGACCGAATCCTAGACCCCTAGAGGGAGAGGGTTTCTGCCAAAATTATCGTGATGGCAAAACTCAGTGAGACCTCTTGACCATCCCTAATGGCAGAAGAAAAAAAGCAAATCTCTATGCCCACTCTCTACTGACGTGTGTGAGTGCTTTTCCATTTAGATATGTTCCTTCCTGTGGCACTGGTTAGTGCGCAGTGCAACAGTCGCCTGTCATTCATAATTTCAGTGACAGGAGACGAACAACCCTACTGGCCAAATAGTGACATGCGCCTGACTGATGCGACCATCGCAACAACAAAAACAACAACAACTACCTTCCTCCTTCTATTCCAGTTTATATAGGACTGACCCTACAGTCCGTGGTATCTCAAAAGTCACCGAGGCTACAGTTCTCTCATGAATAGGACATAAATGACATCGAGTGACCAACATGCACTGCAACCGACGCCAGCTTACGTTTTGGCGCGTGACAATTCGACGTTGTCGTCGTCAGTGGCGAAGTCCGGCGAAGTAGGCGCACCGCCGATGACATGCCAACGAGGCAGACTCGCGCAGCATCCACCACGCCCTTCCCTCGGCCACCGACCTTCCTCCGATAGCAGGAGGGTGGCAATACGACGGAAGGTGGTGGGTACGAGCACAGGGGAGAAAAACAACTAAACAGTCTAGCCAACCACATTGGCGAGCCTGGAAGGACCCTACAGCTGCATTGTCGGTCTCTGCTGCTCATCATGCTCCCTCCACTGGGTTGAGAATGTATGCACGCGTGGACTGACGGTCCTTTCAAGTGCAGATGACATGCCCAAACCAGCTGTCAGATTGTTCTGGCAACCTCTGCATCAGCGGATGAGGTGTAGAGACGCATGCAGTCGGTGGAGGGTGGAGGGGGGGGGGCAGGTTGATCTAACAAGTAAGACTTGGTGTCATGGTTGCTTCCCACGACAGGTGACAAGGGCCTGTCAACCAGCTCTAGTCGAGCCCAGTCCATGCCTCGAGTCTAGACACTAATTATTAATGAGAGTAAACTAGGCGCCAGTGAACAGTGGTTGACCAGTCTACAATCAACCCAAAAGTGGATGATTTCAGGGAAAAAATCGGTAGACTATGGGAATAAAATATCGAAAGCTAGAATGCTGTCATACAGCCACGGCAAGAAACATACGGAGTCGTCTACAGGATCTGGTGCAGTTGAGGACCCAGCAGCTGTGTGGGAGAAACTGGCAGGGTTTTCAAGACGTGAATTGCCGAACACGTGGCAGCACTGCGGCGAAACGATGTCAATTCTCAAGTTGCGGCTCATTCGACGAGACCCAGCCACACATTCAAATTTGATGGGGCTGAAATTCTCGCAAGAGGTGACAATCAAGTGAGCCGAGAATAACTTGAGTCATGGTTTACGGGCTCCCAATCCATCAACAAAGGCAACGATTTGCCCAATCCATATTTGGTGCTGAGACTCAATTTGGTCAAAGCAAATCGCCGTTTGGGGAACAGGGGGGGGGACAGGCCACTGCCTCATTCTACACCAGTACCGGAGGGCCAGATGACCGGGCAATCATCACGCCCGAATCCACCACGCCTGATAAAAGGTCACCAGGTCAGAACCCACATGCCGTTCAACAGACCACCAACACTCAAGAAGGCAATTACGGTTAATAGGCGTCGTAGGCTGACAGCAATTACTGTATCCTATAAATACTACAAACTCTTGTGCATGTGCTACTCTTTCAGCTATTGCTCTCTGAGTATGTCTCTGATGACGAATCCGCGATGGCGATCGAAACATCAGGCGAATAAGGTATTGTCCCAGCGATTGAGTCTTCTTCTTCTTCTTCTTCTTCTTCTTCTTCTTCTTCTTCTTCTCAATTTCTTCCTGAGATTCGCATGTTCGCTTGTATGGATGTCATACAGTTGAGAGGGATTAAAAATAGGTAGTCATGTAATCAGCTGCTTTGGAGTTCAAAAGTGGACTTCACCTTTACCAAAAAAACAAATTCTAACAACTGCAATGTTATTTGCGCAGACTGCTAGCCACTGTGCAGCTGCTAGCGGGGCTCGATAATGAGCTCTTAGGCAGAGTAGGAAGAGTGAGTTTCGCTAACGATCGGTGAAAGTTTATCAAAGAGTTTACGTATCTCCTGACCATTACCGGTACGACAACTAGCTAGTGGCCTCGGTCGGTGCACCACTTGGGGTTAAGAATGACTGGCTGATGAAGGCAAATGAGTCAGAAACGGCCATTCGAGTCTCATCTGTCTTTGACGGCAATGTTCATCTGCCTACGCTACTAGCCAATGTGCGGCTGCTAGCGGTGCTCGAGAAAGAGTTCCAAGGCAGAGCGGGTCCAGTAAGTTTCGTTATCGATTGGCGAAGGCTCATTCACGAGTGTCAAATTCCAACACTCTTCGTTGCTTAGTTCTGTAACCTTCAAACATCTTCAACGCATTGAATACCATAAACTCCCTTGCAATTTCAGATAAGGACCATTATTTACCAAAAGTGCCTTTGATGATAGATTCAAAGTGAATCCGAGGCGTCAGGCGAATAAAAGTCATCTTCCAGCGATCAAGCCCCATTCTGTCCCACTTACATTGTTTTCCTCAAGCAGGGTCCACTAAGTGCTCGTGTGTGTACTCCGAACAATGCATATTTGCGACGTAGAAATGAAGAAAAATTGAGGCCGAGGTAGTCATTTGCTAGAAATATGACAACGAAGCTCTCCTTTGGTCCCTTGGACACGCATTCTCATCAATGATAGGTAGGGGTAGCAGAATAGAAAAACCTGCGCGGGACTTTAAGCAGGCACGAAGGTGACTTTAACCGGTGTGGACCAAATCCGCAGATTCTGTTCCATATTCAAGTTGCCTGGGAGTCGGTCACACGGCGAAGGACAAGCAGCATTGAATAATAAACGAAGGCAAATGTTCGAATATTTCAAGTATGTCTATGAAAAACCAGAAGAATGGTCCAATTGCGGAACAATTTTCTTCAATATCGGAGCTTTCGAACTCTTGCATGAGACGGCGAAAAAAACTACAACTCAGCAGCAGACAGTTATAGGGTATTTTTGCCAACCAACGGGCAGACATGAAAATGGCAGCGCAGGGTCCGGTATGCCAGTGAAAGTTCGACAGATCGATTAACTGAATTGTCATTCCAGGCGCAGGGATAACTTAATTCTTGACCTGTCTTTTCTCTGGCGTGGACAGTTATGGAGGGCAGCTGTTACCTCGGCACCGGTGTGCAAGGTGTGGGCAGACACTTGCGATACTTTTCCACTCTGGTGCACAGTCGGTTCAGATTCACGAATGCGCCTGTAGCCTGTGCTGTTTTTGTTGTTATTGATGTTATCTCCTCCAATGGGCTCGTGAAAGCTCAGGCAAATCAGCAAACGGTTATGGCGCCTGACCAGCCCTTCTGCCTACTTGCTACTGAATACTTTTTACAGCAAATTTGTAAGAGCTGGGTTTGAGAATGACTCTCTTATGATGAGAATTTAGTCAGAAACTATCAATCCAGCGCCTCTTGCACTCTTCGATAAACTCTTCCAAGCAGTAAATTGAAAACAAATGCTCCCTCGGAAAGTATTATACGCAATCGACCAATGTGGAACATAGTCTGCAACTAACTGACAAAACAAGAAATATCACCCTTTTTGTTAAGGAGATTGCCAGCCATGCTAGAAGATGCCAACAATGGATAGCTTCTGACCTCCGAACTAATAGCGGAATACAGGATCCTCTGAAATAATTAGTTGAAAGTGTGGAATTTAATAGTGACGAACGCAACATACCTGTGACCTACTGCTATCAGGCTCAACAGATCCCAATTTATAAGAGGTCGGCTTGTCCTAAATGCATGCGTGGCTTGCCTTCAACATTTCGACTATTGTTGGAAAGTGTCCATCCGGACAATTTTTCTCACCTGCTCACACCCCCACCTTGACCTGCAGCGACATGTAAAAGTGAGAATTGGTAAAACTTTTGGAACTACCGAGATCTAATTTATTGACACTTTTCATGTAAATTAATTTGCTCAGACTGCTTTAAAGTTAAATAAATGATATCACGAAAAATAGGCCGGAATTTCTGTCAAGCGATCTGCTAAGAATCCCCTAGTGAAGACCGAAATCTGAATGATTGTATCAATATTCTGAAATTCCATTCCCTACGCAATCCTCACTGTGATGTCAGTTATTAAGTCACCTGACTTCGAAAAGGATACCTTCAATTTTGTTCCATAACAAACTGTATCAACGTCCCTAATGTTCAGTACTACAGGTCTCTGGACGCTATTCTAGTGGTCGAACATTGTTGGAAAGTAACATGCCAACTGATCCAATAAACGAACGCCATGATTAGCGAGACATTTTTATGAACATAAATTAAAGAAGATAAACTGCCGAACGTATGTTTGTTTTCGTAAATTATCTTCAGGCCTGTACGGTTATATCATAATTAACTGAATGAACTAGCGAGTTGATAGAAAAAGGCCCTTCCGAGTGGGCTGAAAGGCGCTTTCAAGCTATTCAAAATTCCTTGGACAGCGTCTGTTGGCTACAGCAACAGCGGCCACCATCACGCTATTCCGACCGGTCCTGTGCGCCAAACAGAACTGTCCCCATGGCCAAAAGTCGCTAATCCAACAGCACGCACCTTACCACGTTTTTCGGCTAGCGGTTCCCCCTGCCCTTAACGCTGATCTGATTTTTGATCCCAGTTACGTCCACTCCCTCCCATCGCCCCTGTCAACCAGACTATTTTTTCTACCAGCTCACCTAGTTTATTTAATTTATTACGATGTAAATGTGCAGGCCTGACGGGAATTTACGGAAACCAAACATGTGTTCGCCAATTTATCTTCCGAACTTTTCAACGGAAATTTTCGCAAATCTGTAGCATAAATTGCTCAAGTGAACTGTAGATGTGGACTGCCGATTACAGCATATTTATTATTTTCGGCTGAACAAGTTTGGAATTGTCCACATCCCTTCTACACTGAAACTCCCGCTCAACCTACAAAATGATTGTTTACACTCCTTTGAAGGCTGCCCCCCTTCTCCCTTGAATGCTGGCCGCTCTGCTGGCGCTGGTGTTTTCAGACCAATGGGTGCCCACAGGAACTGCCTCCTGGAATCTTATAAAAGCAGATCCACGTCCCCTTGACCGACTCCCTTCGCTCTTGACTTGGAATATCCATTGTTGAGGTTTGTGTATGTTATCCGTTACTGTGATTCTTTATAGCACCGTACCACCTTGATAGTTATTATCACTGGTTTTGGCGCACGCGTGACTGCTGGATACAGTCGGAGAAGTCAAGGGACGAAACAATATTATTAGCATACAGTCTTTTCTTAATACTAAAGTCATCTTGACGATTGATAAGCTCAGCTGCGATCTGTCACAGCAACATGCGCTGCCACCGCAGGCTATTAAAAAAGCCTGTGGGCAGAAGAACGGGCATGACTGGATGTAGTTGGTCCCAGAACGGGCCAAGGCTGTTGGACATGTCAAGGCTTACACGGACAGCAGAGCCACCCTACTGAAGCAGGGATGTTTCCTTGCGAAAAGTTGCCTCGTAAAGATAAGGCAGCCGGCCCTCTGAGGCATAGGGGTACGTAGGGGTAATTGGTAGAACAGGGGATGAATAAAAAACTATCATCAGATAGCTTTCCATGGCCACTGCGTGGAAACTACCATAATGGCAAAACAGAAAGAAATTTCATATGGTTTTAATAACCAAAAAAAGATATTCGTTTACGTCTGAAAACAATAGACGCAGGTAGGCATTTACATTTGGATGTCAGAATACCGCCAAATCAAATGGGTCTGCTTGTAGAAATTCTGCGCACTATGAAGCATTTTTTCCAGATGGAAATCGACGTTGGGTAATTCAAATAAATTGTTTACTGACCGAAGTCGCTCCAGTTGCCAACCCAGAGTAGGCTTCTGTAGTAAACCGTCCTGAAGCTGTAAGCGCTTAGTTATCAATATTTGTATGACACATAAAGCAACTGAACAGTTAACGTGGAATGACAACGTGCCGGGGAAACGAATATCTTTCGAGTCTCATCCCTGAAAAGGAGAGGATGTTGCGGCATCCAGCTTTGGCAGCTGTGACACGTCAGAGTGGCCTTGTACGATGTGCAGACGGTTTATATATATATATGTATACAAGGAACGCACTTTCAACGGAATTTTTTTTTCTATTAGAAAAGCGGGAGAAGACTTAATTTGCTATTAACCGGAAATGCTTCCTATGAATAGATTTGCATTTATAAAAGCATTGAAGGTAATTCAAGCAAATTCATACTGTAAACGTAGTCATAGCTTTTCCGGGCGAGTGAAAAGACGCTTGTTAAAAAAGCGGCATCTTGACGCAACCATAATATCTGGGAATCATGCTACAGGACAATTACAATTACGACCAAAACAGCAAGGGAGACTGGAATGGTCATTTGTGGCTTATTAAATATCGTCAGCTAGTCATATCCAACTGCAGGGGTAGCGACCTCCGAGGCTTGACGACGACTAATAAGACAGGACTGATCATTACAATCTCCCCTGTCTTTGTCCGTACTGCTCTTCTGCATATATCATTAGCCGCTAGCGACTGCGAGGGGAGCTCGATATAAAACCTGATGAGTGTGTCCTGCAACGGGATAGTGAGTACCTATATATCGTTATATAAATTAACAAGGGTGAAGATAAGAGGTCTAGAAAAATTATCCTGCTCATCATCCTCCAAAGAGGACGGAGAAGAAAACAAATCACTTGCATGGAGCGCACTCTACTAGTACTGACGGTTCGGAATTATCCTATTTTCCAGCATCAAAGTGGTAAGGTGTTCGTTCCTGCTTGCTGAGCATTGTCGTGTCGCGCCGCCTATCTCCTGTTATAGACCTGCCTGACACACGAGCTCTGGCCTTCGTTCTGACCGCGGATTGGCTGCTGATTGGCTCTAATGAGAGAAAATAGGATGTTTCCAAAACGTCAGCCCCAATATAATGTGGGCCATGAAAGTGCCTTGTTTGCTTTTTTGTCTTTTTTAGCGGATGATGAACGGAATATATATAATATACCGAACACTAGGTACATTTATTAACAATAACGTAGTAATTGGTGGTATCGGATGGCTTATTCACACCCAGGGATCACATGCGACAAAAGGTGGTGTCCGCCTTCAAATTATTGAACAACGTGCTCGGAGGAGAGCACCTCTGAACGTGGGAGGAAGATGACAGGGAATCTACGGCCCCTCATAACTGTCTTTGGTTCGTCTAACGATGAAAATGAGGCCCGTTCGCGGGTATTTCCGTTCCGTCTGTCCTGCGGACAAAAGACGGGTGGCTCTGGGCCGACTGTCATCGCTCCACCCCGTGACTGCCGAGATTACTGCTCCGACTGGACTGAACCTACTCCCACGCCGGAAATGACTTACTGCCTAATGGAAACACCTGCTAAACCCCATGGTGTCCAACTTTAGAAGCGGTATGCAAACATCGAGTGTCGCACAGTTAAAAACCATTGTACTTTAGTGACCTGTGTGGAAGTAAAAGACTTCTATTAGAAGCACTGAACTGATAGGAGCGAACTCTTCATGGGATCTATTTAAGAGATACTAACTGCGCTGATGACGGCTTACCGGTCATCGGCAGTGAAGACCAAAAAGAGGGGCTTTTTAGCCTTTGAGCGACCGGCTAACATCTTTCAGAACGTACCAGGGTAGATTTTATGCGTTTGCAAAGCTCCAAAGAGTGCTGATATTATTATTTAGCTAACGTATATAACGAAGCTCCAGTCAGAAACGCTAAGGCATGAAATAAGTAGCTGCAAAAACTGCAGTTGTTTTAAACATAGTTGACTTACTTAACTGCCCCACCTGCGGAAACATCGGTGGCCAACTCAAAAGAAACAGACACGGAAATCGCCATTCCAAACCCTCCCTCTTGTCCTTATCGGTAATGCTATATTTCCAGTAATATTAATCACTAAGTGGTGGCTGTCAGGGTCCGAGAGTGAGCCCGAAGCCACAATCGGAACGAACATAATCCCGTAGGGTAGAAGTGAGCTTCCCTATTGTCTCCTTACTGTATAGATATAAAGTACATCGGAAGTGAGTTTAAGGATCACGCTGTGAACCATAGCCCTCTCTCGTAGGTGGTCGCATAGCGATCGAGAATATATGCAAAGACAGGATTACCGTCTAAGGCAAAGGAGACCGACGTTGACAATTTTGGCTTATTAGCCGTCATAAGCCAGTCATAGCCAACCCGGGGCCCAGCAACTTGAGATTCGAAACTCGGGTTCTTTAGGCACTGAACATTTGCATGTCCAATGCTCTACCGCAAACGGATCAGTGAATGCACTATCAACCCAGTTATTATTCTGGACCTCAATCGACAGGAAACTGGGTTTTTAGCATGATAGAACCCTCAGAGAATAAAGTTGTCAGAAAAGGGGCCTTCCGGGTGATCTGCACGGTATCCTCAAGCTGTTCAAAATTCCTTGGACAGCGTCTGTTGGGTGCGGCAGAAGCGACTGCCATCAGACTATGCCGACCGGTCCTGTGCGTTCAACAGAACTGTCATCGTGGCCGAAAGTCGCTAATCCAGCAGCCCACATCTTATCACTTCTCTCGGCTACCGGTTTCCCCCCTAACGCTGATCTGCTCTTTGACCCCAGTTACCCCCCCCTACCTTCCCTGTCCACCACACTATTTTTGTACCAATCTTCATGAGCAACCACGAAGCACAGCAACCGCAGTGTCATTGTAGCTATTCATGCATATAATATTGATTATCATCCTCAAAGATGTACTTGAAAGCACTTAGTTTGAATGAAATAATCTTTCAGGTATTTTTAGAGTCACAGCTATTTGTTGTAAAACTCTGCGGACAACTTAGTAAGCACAGTTCTAACCATCAGTTCTAACAAAAGGAGGAGCGAACCGACGAATATGAATCTCGTTATCTTCACAAGAAACTTGTTTATTTCAGACATGGTGTAGACACAAACGACGTCTTCCGAGTGATCTATACAGCAACGTTTAAATCCTCAAAATTAGCTGGGAAGTGTTAACCAGCAACAGTAAATACAGTCCTAATCACGCCAGTGAATCTGGTCCCGTGCGTACAGGAAAACGTTATACAGACTTCACAGTTGTCCTGGCCAACTGTAAGTCCGGTTGTTAACTGCGTGTATCCACATTACCTATCCTTACATGGACAGATGTTACTGTACTTACCTGTTCCTCCGTCCATATTATCCAGCTTCTACCAATGTAGAACGATAATTTTAACTCCATTTCCACTAAACCATACCCTGACAAGAGTTTAGGACAAGAGTTTCGTCAAAAATTTCGACAATTGCCGGAATTTAAAAATTATGCTTGGGTAAGCATCCATGCTATTTTACGTCGGTCAAACATAATCTTAAGCAGACCTTTGAGATTTACTTACCCCGTAAGTGCTCATCCAAACCCGACAGATATCTTATTATAGTCCCACAGGTGTCAGAAGGGTTTTGTTTTCAACTCGAAGTCATTTGCATTTATTCAAAATTTCCTGGAGGAAATGCAATTTTATACCAGTAAAAGCAACAAATGATAACCACAGTCAGTTTCAAGTAACTCTTCATTCTCGGTAATCTACAGCTTATGACAACTTCATATGCACAAGTTAAATAGGTGATTTAAGCAGTATGAAAAGGCAAATTTATATCTAGGAATAGAATACTAGGCATATTATTTTCTCTTCAAAGAAGCGAACTCGTGCATAAAAACAAGTAAACGACAGCCTTAGCCTAAACGGGAATGACATGGTCGGAATGTGCAGTTGTGAAGCAGTGCCTCCTTAAATCAGAATTTTACTCTGTTCACAAAACGCAGGTGAATAACATTTTCAGAAAGCGAATGTTTGAGACTAACAACGATGTCCTTGCTGAAAGAAAGCAGGTTGCTATCAAATGCCTACTACAGGGGAAAATTCATTCACCGAGCAGGCCGCGCAAACGACCGAAAACGCCTTGCCAGAAGTCACAAACACTTTTTAACCACAGCAAAATTAGGCAGAATAAATTTGAGGTTCAGTGGCTGAGTAAACTCAATTAAACAGGCTTGACTTCAGTCTTTCCTATTCGAAATCATCTCTCATTATTCAATTCGGAAGTTAATTAAATCGTGCATCGGCAAATAGGGGAACAAGGACGCGAAAACAGACTTGTCGCGTAGCGATCCCGAGTAGCCATGTGAATGGGAAAATTTGCATTACTGAAATTGCTCTTTCGATCGGCTCTCCACACAAATAGGAAGAGTATATCCATTCAGTACTTTGATATTATTCTAAACAAAACAGCTTACTGCGTGGGCAAAAAACCCGGCACACTTTTTTGAACCACCGAGAAAAAAAACTCCACGATGTAGCTAAAACGTGTGATATTCTGTTTTCTATGCAATTTGAGCACCTTTTGCGGCCTTCTAGTAGCTCTAAAGACTTGTAAGAAAATATCCAATAAATCTTATCATGACACCTTATATTTTTATATTGCAATAGTTGTTATTAGATATCTTGAAAAAACAGTAACTTTTTGTAAAGCCCAGGCACACGCGTTTCACAGGTTCTGCGACCCTGAAGGGCGTAGCTGCGAAGGGGTCATATCATCAATGTGTATTCCAGTATTCATTGTGGATTTTCAGCTAAAAGACTTCAGATTTCCATGCTGCCATGTCTTCTTTCCTTGGAGAGTCCTACATGAACTTGAAGCAAAGTCTTCGGAACAAAGCTTTTTATATTTCCTCCGGAAGTCGTTACACATATTTAAGTTAAAATCCATCGGCTACTGTGCAATAACCGCACAATAATCCCAAACTGTTAGCAGGCATTCAGTAACACGCAAATACTGAGTGATTTCAATTGACCCAATGGTGATGGCCTCGATGACATGAATGATTTACTATACTGATAGGCGAAACACGCGTGTCTAGACTTTTGCTATTGTCTGCACTGCAATTACTACTGACTGCCTATTGACATTCTGGAGATATCTCATTTTCATTGTCCAGTGTATCCAACAATCAAAGCATCTTTCGGAGCGGGCCTCGAAGTTTTGTTTCAAGGCAGTGAATTTTCGTCTAGTGTAAGCGTAGACGAGGCGGAGAGTTTCATTCATTAGTAGAGTTTCTTCAAGAAAGCAGTTTAGGCAGACATTTGTGTCTGGCTCATTTTTAATAGTAACAAACTTGGCGTCAGTCAGGGGACCTGTCGGCTTCGTATCCAAATTTAGAAAGTACAAATTGAGAACTGCAGACCACAAAGGCAAATCATGTACTTAGGTCTGCAAGTGCCCGAGACTTTCACTTGTCGCAGGTGTCAGCAAAGACCTCACGCTCCCGCTTTAGTGCATTAAAGCTGCCGCGGTAACGAAGAAATAGGGACATAATGAACCAAAATGTTCCAGTTTGCCAAAGAACGACGGGTTACTTCTGTTATTTAACTTGGGCATACATTGTATCCATTTTAGTGCTAAAGATATTGCTCGATTTTTCTCTTTTTGTGAGTATAAAATGGTAAGTTAAACGAAAATTCCTTTTGTCTCTGAGGTTAAATGTTAGGCACTATAATTAATTAAATGCTGATAGCCCCCAGAAACTGTTTAAAAATCAAAAACATTGAATTATATATTTTTATTTGTACTCATTTTGGTGGCGAGTTACGTATTATGTAAGATTTATGCTCGAGGAAAGTTTTTTCAATTTTAAAGCTATAGCAACTCCAAATGGCATTTGCACTTGCGTCTAGAGAATCAAAATTATACGATGCATGCATTTCATGTACGAAAATTGCCACCTTATTAAAAAAGATATCATAAAGGACTCATAACATTTTGCAGTGGCGATGATGCATCGTGTGTAAGTAGCAGTTACAAAGGACGGATGCAATACTCTAGGAATGCACATTTCGCGGCCTTGAATAATGGCCTAATTATGGACTTTCTACACACCTACAGATGCTCTTTGTTCACGTATGGAATTTGAAAAAGAAACGAAAATTTTACTCAATGAGTACAAGATAGAATATTTTTCCGCATGTCTTCCATGAAATATATTTGAAAATAAATGGAAAAAATGTGAATAACTTCTATTTAATTTGTCACTTTTTACTGAGTGCGGATTTCCATGCGACCGCAAACAAACTCGCCCAAATACCAGCACCCAACTGTGACTGAAATATATTATGATTATGTTTCATACTCCACTCTAATAAAAAAAGTTTGATTTAAAACAGACCTCAGAAGTTCGGTTGGAATAGCAGAAGATAGGAAGTGAATGTAAACGCTATCTCAGCAAAAAATTCATTTAAATAGTCCTTCATGTTTTAGATAAACGACCAGACTGGTAATTTCTGATTCCAAAATATTCTTTTCACTGAATTCCTGAACTGTATCTAAACTTCAGGAGGCGTACTGAAAGCGAAGAGCTGAATGCATTTGTAAAAGTTTACACTCGACTTCACCTTTCTGATGCTCCTTATTTTTCAGTACATAATAAATTTGAACAAAGAAGTAAATAGTAGATTTAAGCAGTTTGCGAATGGAATCTTGCAGCATTGACGTCATTAGTAATTTAATGAAGCTCCCTTTACCAGTTAAATCGCTTGTAGACGTAATAAGTTACAGTAATCCCTCGTTTCATTAAGTCTAAAAAATCGTGGCTTCACTCTATCCCCCACTTTATGTGAAACCACGTATAAATATACACTGCAAATTTGTCGCTGGATGACGGACGATAGAACTGTCTCCTTCTGATAAATGCTTCCTCAGTTTTTATACGCACTTGATGCGTCTGTAAGGTATTGAATAAAACCCCTTAATACTATGCGATGGGCCTAATTGTGCATGGGGTGTGTTAGTTCGACCATCGCAAGCGCTGATGTCCACCATCTGCCCGAGAACAGGGACGGTGACTGTGGTTAGGTATAGTGAAAATAGATGCACTGCTATCTATCCCACTCTTAACCCTCTCCGCTGCATAAAACGGTGACAAGACAAAGTCGAAATGGCCGAGCAAGAATCAGGCGTAAGCCGCTTTCTCCAGATGCAGCCAGAAGCACCGCCTAACTTAATCTTTAGTGAAAGTAGACTTTGCGCGGGTGCTACTGCACTGTCTACTCTCACTCACCTATAGGTGTCTAGCCAGACTCTAAGAAGCCAGAGCTGGTACTGCTACTACCGCTACTGCTAGTTCTGATACTAAATAAACCCTTCCTCAGTTTTTTACGCACTTGATGGTTGCATAAGGTATGGAATAAAACCACCTAATATTGCGCGATAGGTCTATTTGTGCGCGGTATGCAAGCATTTTGCTGGCATACACAAATTTCAATGCATCTTAACTAATAGCTAGGAGAAGGAAAGTTTTGTATACTGTGTAAAAAAATGCTTAAAAGAGGTCAAATATGCATATGCTTATAACCGTGTAATAACTTGGTGTTTACTTCGGGAATTTTCATATTCCGCGGGGGTTTCTGGAACCTTATCCTTCCCCCTCGCCCCTGCGATCGAGAGGGATCACCGCATTCAAATCTATGTTACAGACTAAAGGTTTTGCCATGGGGGGGGGGGGGGGGGGGGGCATCCATTTACTTACACCACGCATAATTTTTCAACGCATACCTTGAATGGATGCCTACTCTTCAGTGTATGTCAGTTTCCTACTGCTAGGTTTTGATTTTTGCGCCACCGTTGACAGATTAATGCGCAGTTAAGTCTCTTTGTCTAGATAACTGATGTACGTCCATCAAAGTCATCCTCTCCGCAATTCACTCACTCTCTCTCTCCGTTGAAAACACGGAAGCACGCGTCATGTCACACGTGGGTGCAGTTTCCTGGTAAAAGTATATGATCGATGCTGTTTTGTGTTCTATGCATGGGCAGTAGTCATCCCAAAAGACGCACTAGTCACATCTGTTTCACTGCTATACGCAAACAAACAGGCCTTCAGAAAGCAAATGTTTGGGGAGTTGTCAAGTTGAACCGGGGTAGCCCTGGAATTTCACGAGAGAGGGTTACCAAGCTAATGCAGGAAAGCGCGCAAACGAGTGTAAATGTGCTGTCAGAAGTTAGCAAAGCTTTCGAACGTCAACCACGTAAGGTAGAGACAACAACATAAACTACCTTTTAACTCCTACTGCACAGTTTTCTGAGGTCGCTTATGGCGTATTCACTATCAGAAATAACATTGCCGGTTTCTCTGAGGGTTAAGGAGCAACAACGTCGATATTTGAGTGTACAGTTTGAATACGTTCAACAACCAGACCAGGTGGTCTTCAAAAAACAACAAAACACACTTGACAAAGCTTGGCATTTCTTTTCGGAGGAAGGTTACCCCCCAGCATCATTTTTCACAGATGTAAGAGGAGAATGACGGCCCCATGCCCACACCGACAGGTCTACCGTCCTGTTTATATGGTAAGACAAATTGAACGAAGAATTCGAAAATACCATTTTCCTGGAGGTTGCGGTAGACTTATAGATGCCAGTGATGTGACCGTGACTATTAAGAAAACGTTTTAGCTTGCCCTGGTTTCAGTAAAGGGTGTAAAACTTGTTCAAAAACTTGTCTTCTATTTGGCATTCTGTTTTTTAACTCGTGGCACAAATGGTCGGTATACATATAAATACATATACTTTGACTAATGTGTGATTAAGCTCACTGCTCCCGGCCGGGTCCTTGTAACTGAAAAGGTTATATGGACAGAAAACTTGCTTTTAATGTCCTGCAGTTAAATCTCACCGAGGCTGCCAAGACTTTAAAAACTGGGCCAGGTAAATACGAGCATTTATTTAAAAGAAGGTAAAATCCACCGTATGTTCGCATACCTAGTGAACTACGATCATCCCAGGAAAAGTAAGCAGGCAGCGATGATATTACTTGCTACCTTTTCAAGACTGGTTTCACAGCTTGTCGTCAGACTCTAGGCGATGCATAAAAACACTTGAAAAGTTAACAGTTCAAGTTCACAAAAGAGAGGATCCCGGGATGGAACTGTGAGAAAAATGGATTAAATGGCTGGCCGAAGTCTGCACAATATTCTTTCAGTGCGTTTTTCCATCCTTCGGACTGACTGTTTTCAGTTAAAGATCTATTTGAGGATTTCATATGTGACCTCTAGACGGATGTATCGATTGATGCATGCCTCATGCGACCACATTGCTTCCATAACTTCACGACGTTTTCTGATTGGGCAGACGCCCCTTATCCGAGTATTCTCCACGCAAATCTATATGCGGTATTTATTGAGTGTATAGCCATCTGATATAGACTGTTTGTCTCCTAACTACCAACCAATGTTCGCATACATGGCTGGAGACGGATTTACCGATTTTGCCGCAGTAAACAGTATCGCAATTGACACATAGGATTTTCACCATTCTTATAAAGGTAGCTAACTCTGTTTTTTTTGGGGATAAAAGCTTTGTGTTAGAGGTAGACGCGGGATCGTGCGCTACTTGTATCTGTTGATTTAAAGTTGCCGTTCGAACGCTACGCTCATCCAGCTGCCAAAAACTTGGACCCGACACTGCGCTACCTAAAAATGAGCCCTGTCCGATTCGGTTGCAGCATGCAGCAGCGGCACTTCGATAAGAACCCTGATGAAAATTAAAGGTAGTACCCATGCTGAGAATATGGAACAAGGTAGTTCTCACGACAGTCAGTCCTTTAGCACGGGTGGTTAGCGAAGCATCTCTAGAGATTGGTGTTTCAGCTTATCTGCAGATGATGAGGTCAGTTCAATTTTAAGCAACCAGCCGTAGTCTGTTACGAAACCCTTCCAATTTGCAAGCTCTGTCATAACCACGCATGTCAATCTAGATAAATTGGCGTCTGTATTCTCAAACTCAATTTGATGTCTATTCAAGGGACCTCCCTTGTATGTGGGCAATAAATGCTCCACTGTTCAACAATCAGAACCTGTATCTTAAGACCCCGAAATACTATAAGTTAAGGTGCAAATGACTCGGTGTGACCATAGCAATGCTGGGAGTGGGTTTAGGTTCTGAGGGCGGTAGGCTGGGAAACAAGCAAAGGTAGTCGATAAAATGCACTGTGGAAAAATGTTTTCTATCCATGGAGTGACGTTCCACCTTGGGAGGACTCCGCGCTTTATCTGAAGTCCGATCTACTGTCTATCCTGCATAAGCAACGATCTTATCATCTCGGCTGATTAACGCAAACATTTTCCTAGTGGCTTAACGTGTTACTCGTGCGTAGACTTAACGAGAAATTTGTTAAAACGAACTGCATGCGCTGTTGTAGTAAAGTTCACTTCGCTACCGGAAAAGAGCCGTTCTGCAGGCGGAAACCTGCTGAAGATTCTTCCTCATAGCGAGAGAAACCAACAATGAGAAGCCTTAACAGCAAAGTTGAGAGTAGACAATCACTGAATCTATGAAGATTCCACGGAACGCACCAAAAGAAGCTACTCAAAAGCTTGCTTGAAATATGCCAAGAAAATTCAAAAAGAATAATGTATAGCAATCCAGTAGAGGTGAGGGTTATCAACAATGTATCTCGACTGCTGAATAGGACTAATGAGTCCGCCTGTACAAAGCATTAATTACTAAAGAGCAACGGAACAGCCTGAGTCGACTGTAGATAGCCCACCTCCCAGGACACAGGGGGCAGCTGGTATTCATTAGCTGGATTGGTTCGTGCACATCTTTCGCGATACAGAACTCTTGATCGCAACCAGTAGACACAAAAGGAGTTTGTGGTGGCCACTGTTCGATCGAAAATGCGCTGATGACAGTAAATAAGTCCGAAATGGTCATGCTAGTGTCCAATATTTGTAGAAAAAACGCACACAGGTATCCAACCATCGGAAACACCGAAGCTACATATTTGTCCGAATATGCAAACTACGGAAGGTATTGTCGTTGCTTTTTTATTTGCAAAGGAACCTCCCATGCGCATTAGAGAGACAAACGTAGTAGCTACATAAGACCATTGACTTTAATTTTCTTACTACGGAACACCGTGAAAACAATTAATTGGGGGTGGATTAGACCTGCAAAATGTGGACGGCTTCCCTTAAATGTAATAGTTAGAAAACGACCAAAGCGATCAAAGTTACGAAAAGAATCGATGCAGTGATCCGTCCTTGGTCATGGTTTTTGATTTCCAGGTGAAAATTCACAAAGTAAAAACATATTTTTTATGGTATTTATATAAATACCTGATTAAATATCCAACAAACCTTCCTATATGCTTGTGAAATTTCACACAGAGTAATGCAGGGTAACGTCTTCCCATTTTCTTCGATAAAAGACAAGATTAGTTGACATTATGTCTTGAAACACGCCATTATTGAGGAGCTTTATTCAATGCATAATGAAGTCATCTGCCAATAGAGGTATAAAAAAACAGCAAAAATCTGCTTTGCGGCTGCTATCAGGGTTTAAGAAATGAGTTTCGATGGCAATCGGTGAACATTCATCAGCGAGAATAAATATTCCAGACCTAAGCCGGGAGGACAACGAACCCGTGGATCAATGGCTAGAACGGTAGACTGCTGATCAAAAGTCGCGGGTTTGAGCCTCGGGTGATACACCACTCAGGATTGGGTATAACCGGCTAATGACCTAGAAATGGTCATTCCAGTCTCTCCTGTCTTTTTAATAATAGAATTTTGCCCATATCATTAGTTGCTGTGAGACTGCTAGCGGGGCTCTAGAGCGAGCCTGAAGGCAGTACGGCACGAGTGAGTACTGTACCCGATCGGTGAGCGCGTATCTGTCACAATATATATGCTTGCATATGAAATTGGTGGCAGGGTAAAACCACGAAAGTCATAGTGCAATTTAGCGAGGGATTACTGTTCAGCTAGGTCAATAGATTATTTGGCAAAGGTTGTTGCAGCAGTTATCTTTACGTGAGTGAGATTCGAGCAAAGCGGCCGGTCCTGTCACTCAGCTTCCTTCACCGTTTAATCCCAGGTTAGGAGCTTTACAGGATAAACAAGGATGGATACCAACCCCCCACTGTATGCTTTTACATTAGAATGGACGTTATCCGTGCGACCGATGCGAAACCATAGCTATCGATATCCTCCTCGTGACTGTAACTCTATGCATGGAGGCGAACCAACATTTTCAGTCGGTCAAAATCGTTATGCATACTCTAATCAACCCATGTATGTTTTCAAGGCTCAGTTATAAAATTCCTGAAACGAACTATAGCTGGGCAGGCTAAAAAATATTTTAAATCGCATGGAGTCTGAAAGTTGAATAAGTCTGTAGGTGAAAGTAAGCGAGGCCTGATGGGGGATTCTTGTCATTTGTTCATGAACATTTACAACAGTATTTTTTAGGCTCTAGCGCACCTGCCTCAAGGTATGAGGTATTAGATCCTGGACTGGTATTTTACATTTCTGTATGATTCACGGATAAAACCATGCCGTTATTTTAAGATCTTTAGCAATGCCGAAACTACGTTATAAGCTAAATGCGTCGAGATGCGAGGCAAAACGTCGGATGCTGGGGCAAAGCGACCGCAGGTCAAGCCTTACAAAAACAGATCAAATGCTGGAACGCGGCCAAAAAAGCAGGTCAGAACATAAAAAATACAGACTTACTAATATCCTTACCAGCCAGTCGGGTATCCAGCCAGATTTCTTGGAGTTAAAACACCAACAACCATCCACTCACAAAAACACACATAACCAGCAGCGCCTCAGGGGACAGGCAACGCCAGTGGAAATTAAAAACATGCCTTCTATGCAGGAAATACGATCGAAGCCCCCAGGGAGAAATGAGGCGAATTTTAATTAAGTCCTCGAATTTCACCACGGCCGCACGCTGGCTTGCTTGAGGGGATAATTACAAGCCCATGTTAGTCAACGAGTCTGGGGAGTAATTGAGCATACGGAAGGAATTATCGGTCAAACGTGTCGTTTAGTTTACTAGCTAGCTAGCGACGTTCGGCAGGCAGCTTGAGACACACTGCAACGGGATTAAGATCCACTGATGCGCTTTGTGTCGAACATGCGACAAAGAATAGCCCGAGGATAGTACACAATCCACGTCCTTTATCTGTTTGAGCAATCTTTATACGGAGATGCGGAAGCTATAAGCTAAACTTGAGGCTAGGAATGAACATGGCAAAAGACGAAGGCTTAGCCAACTGGCCTGATACACGTAGGCATATAAATGTTTTGGTTTGTGAACAGATGCCATCCACCTTAGTATCAAGAAGGAAGATTCAGCAAGCTCAGCACAAGAACGTATTCAACTGGCAACCACGAATATCGTATGTAGGTAAGAACTTAACCTGCTATATCGTTCATTAAACTCCCGGTTACAGGAAAAGAATAATCACAAGCATGCAGGTGAAACTGTCTGATAGACCAGAGGTGAAATGTGCACAGATTTTTTACAGTATGACTAAGCTATATGGTGTCGAGGAAAATTATTTTTTTTACACATATATCATGTTTCCCGAGCCAAACAGAACAACTACGACGGAAAGATGGCGTGAACACAGTGACTCGCTGGAATCCAGTCTCCATCTATCCGTACCACACACGACCCACACAACCATAAAGTCAAAGAGAGAGTAGAGTTTTTAACCTCAAGAAACTGGAACTACAATAGGGCCCTGTTGAGAAGGGACTATTACAGTTTAGGTCCTGGTCCGAGGGTCGGCTAAATTATTCCACTATGTAGCGACATTCGAAGTCAACTTTTTATCGATTTCTTCTAGCTTAGCGGGTAGTTATGTCGTTCTTTTTAAAGCACTTGGATGCGCTGAGTCCACCTCACTCGTTCATGCATCCATGGCCCGTTCATTCACGTCGACTGGGATGAGATTACGCGTGGTAGCTGAAAAAACTGCTGATATGAAAGAGATCCAGGAAGAAGTTTTGACAAAAGAGGTGTAATTGCTGGGACTCCGTCTCAATTTTCTGTATCTGGATGGCTTTAAAACTGTTTTATAAGCTTAAAATTTCTTTCAAAAACCCTTTAAAGTTTTTCCAGTGTTCTTGCAGGTTTTCCATTATACCTAAAAGCACCTACTTTGCCACAGAAGAATCACCTTCAGCAGATGTTCACCGGCCCTCCACACAAAGTAACCAGTTCATCATAGTAAAATATGCAGCAACATGGTAAAGGTGCTCAGTAAACCAGTTCACTGCATGGTCTGGGGTGTGCTAGATCTGTTCCTATTATTTCTCAGTCATCGTTCATTGACGAAAACTGCGTTTGCATATTGTCAGGATCTGCAAAGGACCCAAACTCTGTACTGTCCAATTTTTCATAGCGGGCATTTAAGCCTGTATCAATCCACGTCAGCTGTCGATATTGGGTGTACAACTTCTAATCCGACTGCTATGCTTCAGGAGGCGATACATTTAAGTTGAGATAATTGGCCTGCCATTGCGAGGCGATTACCGATAACCTCAAAATCGGCAATACAAACCAACATGCGATTTCCGGGAAGTAATTGAGGAGAAGAAAATTCGATCGCTGAGAAAACACTTTTATTCGCCTGAAATTTGGAAATCCACCGCGGATTCTTCATCAGAAACAATAAAACCGAAAGACCCACTACCACAGCAAGAAACATCGGAAGTCGTCTACAGGGTCTGGTGCAGTTGCGGACAAAGCAACTATGTCGGAGAAACTGGCAGATTTCTGAAGACGCGAATTGCCGAACCCGCGGCAGCAATGCGACGAAATGATGCCAATTCTCCAGTTGCGCCTCATTGGACGAGACCCAGCCACACATTCAAATTTGATGAAGCCAAAATTCTCGCAAGAGGTAACAATCTTGTGAGCCGAGAATCACTTGAGCAATGGTTTACGAGCCGCCAGTACATAAACAAGTGTAACGCCCTGCTCAATCCACATTCGGTGTTGAGGCTCAATTTGGCCAACGCAAGTCGCAACTTGGGGAACGCACAGGCCACCGAGTCATCGTATGCCAACAGCGGAAAGCCAGATAGCAGAGCAAGTATCAGGCCCGAGTCCACCACGCGTGATGAAAGAACAGCAACTCGGAGCCCGAATGCTGGTCAACAAGCTGTCAAGGCACAAGAGGGCAATTTTTGTTAATTTGCTTTATGCGTTTGCAGTAATGATCACGTCCTGTAAATTCCTGCAAATTCCTGTGCATATGTTACTCGTTTCTGCTGTTGGTTTCTGCTAATTTCTCTGATGAAGAATCCGTGACGGCTCTCGAAGCCTAAGGTGAATAAAAATGCTGTCCCAGCGATCGAACGTTTGTTTCCTCAACTTCACAATCCCTCCCCCTTCCCTTATATAAGCCACCTACAAAAATGCAGAATCGAAGGACTCGCCACGACTTACGTCTCCCAAAGGGCGACAGGGTTCAACTGTTGTTCGTGCTCAGGGGTACGCTGTCATTTTGGATAGGTCGTGGCGACCACACATCAGATCAGAAACCAAAAAAAACTGCACTCGCATATTCTCTCAGGTGTGCTTTACTGCACCTGTAACAGCCGGCGCAATGAAGCTCAGGCAGCAGTGAGCGTTATAGTCACCACAGGTTTAGTCGCGTCATATGTGGGGGACTGGTGTACCTAAATTCCTATGCTACCGGAGCCCATACAACATAAGAAGCACCCGGCTGTTTTTTGTCCCCACGGCAGTGTGGATAAACAGTAAGCCTCACTGTGGCGCACTTGACACCGTCATGAACAACGCTGTCCCGGAAACTGGATGTAATTCTAACCCCGGTTGGCTGAACTCATGTCGCAGTAGCTGCCGTCTTTTGCCGTAAGCGACAGCAGTAGTGTGTAGAGCGAATAGGGTGTCCAGGTGGTTGGCACACGTTGTGGCAATGAAGGATTGCTTTACGTGGCTCGATACAGATAGGGTTAACCACGCTCGGTCGCTGCATAGCACACCCAGCCACGAAGGCGTGGCATACCCAGCGGACACACATGCCGGTAACCGTAACTGGATACGAAGTCTGATTCGGCTAGTAAGGCGGGACTGACTAACTCTGACCAGCTGGCTACAAATCCCCGCAATACGATTCCCCAGCCCCAAACATAAAGTTCCTATAGACAGGAACACGAAGTGCCTATGCAACCTATGTTCTATAGTTCACTCACCAACTCAAAATCAGTATCTGCGGTGGCGAATGGAGGCCACCTGGGCTGTTTCAATAGCTTTATGGAGGGAAGCATGTCGTTCCTTTTCCTTTTGGGGCAAGATGCTCAGAAATGCGCCAGGATACGTGCATAATCCTTCCCTTTGCAGTTGTGCCTGGCTCATTGAGGTCAAAAATACTGTTCAAGGCTACAAGTACTCCCCTCCTTGCTTGTCACTCCAACAGGAATCATCACCTATATTACAGGTGAAAAGCAAAAGAGCTGGAGAATTAGACCAACTTTCTCCAAAATATCTCATAGAAAAGATTTGAGTGTAAAATAGCTTACACCTAAGAGCTCTAAATGTGGCGCCCAATAACAAATAAACAAGGTAACACCACGGATTCCAAAATCATGATGACAGGAAAGTATTGCTTGCTTAGACAAACGTAACGGAGATTGTTGAGTCTCCGAAAACTGCTAGAAGGCAAAACCCTTGCTCAACAGGAGGAATCAGGTTGTGGTGACTTCCACCCAACTTCGCTGTCATGACCCTCCCACGTAAGTGGGTTGTCAGACCCTCCTCTGTCTTTCAAGTGTGATTTTCATGTTGCTAGGGGCCGGATCTTGCGTGGCACGCTTTCCCAACATACCGATTTCTATGGAACATTGTGGTTTCAGACCACACTCATTCTGTAAAGCTTTACTCGCGCATTGTTAGGGGACAAACGAAGATGGCAGCTTAATTCACGTGGACCATTGTTGAGCGTTTGTCGCGTTCACTTTGTCCGACCATTAAAGAAGTGCAGGTCGGCTAAAAGGCAATTGGATGGAAACTGCGTATATCTCCACACTCATCAGGGTATATATTGTTCGTATGTTTCCTCCCTCCGCTGGGAACCGTCCGTAATGCTGGCGTTCTGCGTTAAGTAATTCCACCGCTAATCACCTCCACCGAGAGAAAGAGAGGGTTCGAATAGAATTTGTTACGCCAACACCTGCAATGACATAGTTTCCTGTAACCGAGAGTTCTTTTTGCCGGATACGACCCAGTTGGTAGACCACTGATCGTATCCTGCAGCAAGCCTTGCGTACCCTTTGTTCTTGCTGAGATGCTGGATCTCGTACGTTCACAAATCAAGCACACAGACTGGGCTCTTTAGGTGGCTGATTTTTCGAATTGGCAAAAACAACACATCTTTGAGGTCCTCCATATAAACTGAAGAAATACCATGCCAAAGAAGAAGTGCGGGCCAACTTCGTCTCCCACCGGGTCATTGAAGACTGGAACGAACTACCTTCTTCGGTTGGTATTGTTGAAAGCATTGACGCACGTAAAAAGAGACTTGATGGTCATATATTTGGTAGACGCCAAAGGTTGGCATTATGTGCAAATGTATAATTTGCCAGCACCTATCTGTTAATAAGGTTCTCAAAGGCTCCACCTCTCTCCCTATTATATATCCTGAATTGTTGTGTCAGCAATCGAAGTTCCTTCTTGTCGACTTCACAATCCCTTCACTCAAGCCTGCCAGCAGCCAACCTCCAGGAGACCAAATGCGATTGGCAACGAACGGGGAGGTCAAAGTTCACACGTCCAAAACCCATATACTTTGAGGCAGACAGCAAGGCTGGCTAACTCAAGACCACCAGACGCAACTACCACAACACTCTGACGATGGAAGCGAGAAGGTTTTCGAAACGCTAGTTAAAATATAGTTTCGGCTATGAAACGCCCCCTATTCTTCTGCTTCCTTACCTTTGGGACATGATGAACACGATATGCTGAATTATACGGAAGCTTCGCTGATGAGTCTTCAGTGTCATTCGTTTTTCCTTCTTCAAATGCAACCTCCGAATTTGAGAGCAGATATATATCTCAGATTTAATTAACCTCGGGGAGTTAAAGTGAAAAATATCGCGGCCTTTCTCTGTGGATATTCCGTGTTGAGTCCTCGGTGTGAAGCCTGACAGCGAATCTTGCCTGTTTCGCGACAAATTGTCAAGCAGCTTGCCAAACGCCGTTAGATAGTGAAAGAAAAAACACGCTTAACCTGCACTTCCTTCAATTATCCCTCACCTTGTTGACTAACTGTAGCTTGCAATTATCCCTTTAAGCAAGCTAGCCTGCAGGCGCGGTGAAATTCGAGCACTTAATTGAAACTCTCTTCGTTTTTCCCCCGGGGCTTTGTTCGTAGTTCCTACATGGAAATAAGTTTTTTTACTTTCCACTAGCGTTCACTGCTCCTACGGCGGCGATCAGCATGTGTTTTTCTGGCATTTAAACTTCGACCAGCTAGCAGAATGAGAGTTTTACTAATTTTAAACTGTTTGATCTGTCCTGATCTGTGTTTTTTAAGACCGCGTTGTAACGTTTGTTCTGTCATTTTGCGGTCTGATCTGTGGTCGCTTATTCACTAGCCCGCGATCAGACGATACGGCTCGCACCCCGCCCAATTTCGTTTATAAATTTTGATACAATCAATAAATATTTTCCGCCGTTCAATTTCCGCAGAAAATCATCACTAACTTGGAGTAAATCAGTCCGAACTAAGGCTTCTAGGCTCAAACCCAACGTTGAAATGAAACTTGGAACTGGACGCCAGTAGCGACAACAGGATAACCGCGTAGTATTCCCTTGATCCCGTTCTTACAAACTCGGCGGGATTCGAACCCACCGAAGGGGTTTCAGCTCCAGCGGGATAACCACACAATATTCTTAAGCAGCTATCTGGCAGTCCGTAAGAAGGCTTAATGATACACTATATGAGCAACACAGACCGACGGTCTTAGTTCAGACGGTCTCATTCCAAGTTAAAAATTGATTTCTGAGGAAATTAAAAAAAATCCGCCCATGCGTGGTTGCTGGGAGACAGATTGCTGGCCAAAAACCTCGCAGCTTTGTCACACAGTGGCAGAATATGGGCGAAACATGTGTCTGGGCTTCTTAGCAGAATTTGTTAAGCCCTTATGATGCATTTTTTACCCTCCAAAAAGTATTTATTGACAACATATATTTCTACTATATAGACAGAGACAGTTCTGTACCAATTCATCTTCTTATTCTAAGAGAGAATGCATAGGGTAAAGAAGCGGATGGATAATGGATAAATATGCTTCACTATAAGCAGCGTACGTACTTGTTACCACGTGGGAGCCCCTTACGACGGTGATGCTGCTATAGATGCGAACAAGACAGACTTAAATTTACTACTTATGCGTTCTATGATGGTAGATGTATCACGAAACCAAGCCACATCTTTGGCTGCGTTAACGGTGACGGCCTTTCAAAATATATCGCTTTACTTGCGCACGAGGAGATGTGAAAACTAATTCTCTACTTGTCAGTACAGTCGCCAGGATGTAGCTAGAGCGTAGTATTTCCAAGAGGAGTCCACAAAAAGCTTGAAATTGGCAGGAGTGTAAGTTGTTCCACTAGGCTATAGTTTCAAAATGCGTCTGCTGTCAAATTCTATCAGAAGATGAAAGAAACACTTACTGCTCACTGTCGCAACAATAGAAGTGGAATTTTTAGAATGTTCACAATGCAAAAAATATTTGGGCAAAATAGCTGGCTGATGGCACCCGACGACATTTATATAGCTTAAGGACTCCCACTGATGATTCTTAGGCCGTTTTAGACGGCTTCGTTCTCTAAAAGTGATATATAAGCCGTTTGGCTCCCAACCGGAGCCGGATGCTCTAAACATCCTGCTAACTAGGAGGTGTCTCCTTGCAATACTCGCAGCGTTTGTCAATATACATATTAAATGTATCATCCCTATACAGACGTTAGACACGCTGGTTGTTCACTCCACCTTTGGCATGAATCGTCGTCAATTTCCCAATATACTGTGAGCGGTAGGCAACCTTTAAGCGAAACCTCTTAGTGTTGTCGAGACGGCCTGAGTCAGTTTTGTTAGGGTGGGGGAGGGGGGGGGGGTTGGCAGATTTCCTAATTCAGTTGATCCGATTTTGAAAAAATTCACTGCTTCGGTGGGAGTCGAACCCATACAACAGGGAAGGTTTTTGCGCAGCCAACGCTCCACTAATGAGCCACGAGGCTCACCTTGCGCCATGAATTTAATTCCATTTGGAACGATTTTACCCACCCAACTTACCGCTAGTATAGAATTCACCATTATGGATAAAGTAAGCTGACTGCTCAGGCAGGATTTCCAAAGCAATCATGTAGAACCCAACAGGATGACTACTAGGCTCACTTAATGGTTAAGGGGTTTGGCAGACTTGTTTAATTCAGCTAAACCAATTGTGAAAAATCCGCTGCCTTTAATTATTCTTCTGAGCTTTGAAAGGAGCTGAGCAGAGTTAATCGCTCAACCCGTCAGAAACTTGCTTTCTTGCGGTAGAGGAGCGGATGAATTCACAAAGTATTGTCGGAGTACACATACGGGAAACTGTTTTATAATGAAGACGGCTTGCACTGCATCATTTCCACAAACCCTTTCATAGATCTGTTAGTGTTACATCTAAGAGACTAGTGCATGTTGGAAGTTAGAATATTCCCAACTAGCCAGCACTTTTTGCAAACTTGCAGATACTGTATCACACGACAGTGTGACCGAGTTCCACCCTGCGGTCCGCAGCAAGGTGGGCGAAAGGAGCGATGACTTGCGTGAGGATTAGTTTTAAGCGATCGTAGACTTGCGACGCATTTACCGCACTCTCTCCTCCATCACCGAACTTTGCCTGGCGTCAAGAGAGAATGAAAAAGAAGAAGAGGAAGAAGAATAAGAAGAAGGAAGAAAGGATCGGGTACAGGCGACAGGTCCCGCGTGAGCCTGAACATAAACATGCCCCCGTCCCACAGATCCGCCATGTTTGACATAATTAATGAATGCATATTCCCAATGACGCCTAGTCTAATCCCCGTATGGGTCCAACGCGTCCACAAGAGACTCCCTTTGAGATACACAATCGTGTCGCACATGCGCAAACCTTTGCTGACGTTCATGACATCAACCTACTGTACTTTTTCAAGAAAAGTACTTTGTACCTCTGACTGCAGAATGCATATGACAGCTCAACTTCAGGTAGATTCTTTCGAAATAGCATAAATATTTTCTTAAAACACTCAGCTATCAAAGAAAATTCACGGCGTAAGTTGAACATTACCGAAAAAAGAACAGGGAAGACAATCTGTTGGTTGGGCGTGGGCGAGCGAGCCCCAAATCAGAAAGAGACGCTGGAGTGCCATAAACAATCGGTGGACGCCCATCCGCCAAAGGCGCACTATGCCGGTGTAAATTAGGTAACTTTAATTGCCTCCAACGTACTAACCACTAAACCGCGTTTAAGTGGCGTATTTCCTTTGAAAGTTTATTGGATGCTCATTAATTATGCTTTCTACGTTTCCGTGCAATCTAGCCCTTCTGAACGAAACATGGCCTCTTTGGAATTTAATCAAACCGCACGGAACTACTGTGAGAGAAAAGCAATTTACTTTAGCCTTTCCTGTGCAGCATAATGAGTAACACGTTTAGGTAGCATACCCCTCAGAAAAAGCCAAATGTGCTTACCTGAGCTACTTTCTGTCCTACTGAGGCCTCCAGGGAGACGTTGAGGATACGCTCATTGGATCGTGGAAACTGCCATACCGGGGAGTTGTCATTGATGTCAAGAAGACGTATGATAATCTGAGCAGAACCCGTCAACGAGGGTTGACCATGATCTCGTGCACAGACATCCAGTACAATTATCTCCTCACGCTCTCTGTCCAGCGGGCGCCAATCCTGGAGGTGGGGATTATTGTTAGCCTGAGAGGCCTGATTATTACTCAGGCGCCGCTGACTCGCAGCGCCGAGATAGAGCTCACCAGAGTGGGAAATTGTGAACCATCGGGCCGAAGAGGAGGAGGGCGTTATGGTTGGGACTAGCAGGGGAACCGTAGGCATCTGCCTCTTGCCGGCACCATTGCCAGTTCCCGCTGACCTGCTAAACTCCGGGGGAATGCTTCTAGGTTGCTGCAGCCAGTAGTGCAGCAAACGATTGTTCTCATCACTGTCGCAGTCACTCACATGCACTCGACCAATCAGCAGCGGCGGAGTGGCCCCCTCACTGACATTCAGCTCGTAGATGGGACTGTCAAAGACGGGAGCACAGTCGTTGACGTCCTGAATGTTTATCTGAACAGTCGCCGTGGCACTGTTGTGGTGGGCAGCCCTGGAGGTGTTGGTTACGTCCTCATCGCCACCATCATTCACGGTGACTGTGAGATTTATGCTCTGGACCACCTCGCGGTCAAAGACTACAGAAGACCGGAGGTCAGCGGTCCGGGGGTCTAGGGTGAACCAAGTGGATGGCGGTTGTAACAGAGCCGGCGTTTCTTTATTAGAACTACTGTTGTTCTGCCCATAGGACTGTGCGTATCGCACAACAGGCTCTCTGCTCAGTCGAAACCGCAGCCCAGCCTGACCACCCAGGGTGTAGGGATCATCCACATCCTTGGCAGTCAACTGCATGATCAGAGTGCCCACCGGGAGACCCTCAGCAATAGTGCCGGTCATAGGTCCAACAAACTGCGGCGCTGAATCGTTCTCATCCAGAACGACAAGGCTGAAGAGGACACTGGTGGACCTGGAAAAGGGGTGGTGAAGTCCTCCCATGCGGGACTGAGATTGGACCAGAATTGTATTACCAAAGCGATTCGTCTGATCCCAACACTCGAGACGAATGAGATACTTTGCGGAGACCTCACGATCTAGAGCCTTGTTTGCCAGACGGATCTGGAAGCGGGACTTGAAGGACCGACTGTTTGCATTTACTCCCAGCTGCTGGATCGTCAGCAAGTCGCTGTTTATCTTACAGGTAGGTGGTTGGCTGATGCGTTCCATCACCTGCTGAAGGCTGATTCTGTTAGCTCGTAGAAAGGCCTCCCTTACGGGGGAGTCAGTCTGCAGGAAACGTTCCTCCGCAGCATCATCCAAATCGGTCACGTAGAAGGTGGCAATCAGCTGGTCAGGCGGTCCGTTTTCCCGCACTTCAATAGTGAGCTGGGAGCCGGGGACACGTTGAAGCATGTCATAGGACTGGAATTTTGTCGCCGATAAGTGCGAGTGCAGACTGACACTGGGAGGGTTATCGTTTATATTGATTAGCCCGATGGTAATCTTGGCCTCATCAGACCAGAGCCCATCGCTGACCATAACAGGGACCTGGTAAGATGTCTGTCGCTCGTAGTCGAGATCACCCTGCACCCGTACGTCTCCCGTTCGTGGATCCACACTAAAGAGTTCACACACGGTAGGCGTGGCTGTGGCTGCCAAACTGTAGGTCAGTTTGTCCAGATCTGATTCGTCCTTGTCCGTGGCCTTTACCCTGTAGACCACACTACCGATGGGACTGTGTTCTACTACCCAAACAAAGTCTACTCGCTTTTCGAACTCTGGCGGGTGATCGTTGATGTCCTCAACAGTAATATTAAGCATGAGGTATCCAGTTTGCGGTTTGGTAACAGCCCCATCGACTGCTGCGATCTTAATTTGGTAAGAACTCTGTATATCGCGATCGATCTCCTTGTTTAGGACGAGCCACAGCTTCATGGGGCCGGAGCCACTACTTAAATCCCCTAATGATGCCTCAGACTCCTCCGGAAAGCTTAGATGCTGGGATTTTCCAGTCCATTCGAGGCGAAATAGGTCGCTGTTTGGCCTGTTATGCTCAATTTCATAGTGCGCAGTCGTGTTTTCTGGGTAGGCATCAGGATCAACAGCAAGTGGAAGCTCAAATTTGGTGCCAATCTTAGTGTGCTCCCTGATTGGAAGATCAAAAACTGAAATCACCTGACTGCCCGACTGACTGCTTTCTCTGGAACTGCTGCCTCCATAGCGCAGTGGGCCAACTGGTTTTTCTCGTCTGTACTGGACAGGCCAGCTAGGTGCATTGTCGTTAATGTCGAGAACACGAATTGCCAGGGAGAGAAGACACTGTTCTGCACTAAAATCGAGGTTATTTTGTAGGTCAAACATAAGAATGAGTGAAAGGGCGCAGTCCGATTTGGAGCTCGGCATCAGCGGATCAAATGGTTTGACACCAAGTTGAGTTTCCATGCTGGAGCAACAGGTATTATCAGTATAACAGAGACTCTCTCGGTCCAGACGGCTTTTAAGGAGTAGTAGGGACTCATTGGTGGCTTCATTGAAGCTAACTCGAAAGAAGGCGTTCGACTCGAGGAGGGTAAATCGCAGGGGCAAATGGCTACGCCAGGGGAGTTCAGAGCGCTCCAGGGCCCGGCGTGTGACCTCATTCAGGTTGTCCACCACACTGTTTTCATTCTGTTCCTCAACCACAGATATTTCGGCTCGCAAGTTATTCTCCCCAGCACACTGACTCAGTCCGGCTAGACACTGGTCTGGCAGTTGGCAGAATGAAATGAAGAGGAGGAAGAGGAGAAAGTGGAAGAACAAAGTAAACCAACAAGGCATCACCCGGGACAGTAGAAATATCCTCCTGCCGTAGTGCACGTCAAGGATGCCTTTGATTCACTGTCTGGCGGCGGCGCTGTGACACTGCGGGCATGGGAATTTATTGCGAAGTGGGATAAATTGGGCGCATAAGGTGTCAGTCGACAGATGATGGATGCCCGGAAGATCCGTCCGCAGTCTCTAATGGCCAAAAGAAGAGGCTGAGAGCAGCGAGACTCCGATTGGTCAAACCCCCCAACCAATAGTACGCATGCCCTGATGCTCCAGCACGCGGCGTCGGGCGAACACGTGTGCGCATGCAGCTCGCCATCATCGTGATGTTGCCGCGGCAGGCGCAAACCCACGTGGCACAAACAGTGAACCCCCCCCCCCCAAGACAGGAGTGTTTCATCAAGGTTTGGCAGCACCCGACCCATGGCGCGGCCTACCAATAAGCACAACCACTGAGCCACGAGCTCGAGCCTTGGGTGGTGCACCACTTAGGGTTGGGTATGGCTGACTGACAATGGTTAATAAGCCAGAACTGGCCATTCCAGTGTCTCTTGCATTTGCCGGCAATACTATCTGCCCTGACTGGGAGCTGAGAGATGAGACCCAAGGCAGAGCGTGACAAGTGAGTTCCGCTAGCAGTCGATGAACGTTTATCCAAGTGTGTCAAACGAATATTTTATCTCGAAAATGCATGAATGGGTATGTAGACCCCAGTCTGCCTGAACGCAGTCCTACACTGAAGTCGACAGCGCAACGTATTTGAAGGTGCAAAATGTGCACCATTTGGTGAATTGAAAGTGGACTTAGGGTAGAGAGTACAGAAAATATAAGTACTTTATTCAGACAAAGCGCAGTGGGAGTTCTAGCAGTGAAATAACGTAAACGGAGATGGCCCCTGGGGCCAATTCCATGCCTTTTATGAAAAAAAACTTTTCCTGTGTGTGGGGGCGGGAGGATGGAGATTATAACTGGGCGGAAGGTCCAACAATCTCTCGGGCTGCAGCTACTGCAGACTCTTTCGATAAAATACCCGCAGGCTTCGCGGTGGGTGGGTAATTGTCCGAATGTAAATAATACATGAGTATGCAAGCCTATCAGATAGGCTGGTAAGGTGGAACTTTAATTAACGTGGCGTCAGAAGTAGGAGGTTTCAAACTAACCGGTGATATATCAAACCTAAATGCAAAGGGAAAAGAAAGTGCCGATAAGTCCCAAGACTTATCGGCGCATGCCTCAGACCTGTTTACGATTACCTATGACTAAGGATTCCCGACGGAATCCGAAACGTCAGGCAAATAAAAATCTTGCTCCAGTGATTGCATCTTCGTCTTCGGAAAAGAAAGTCTGCGTTAACTGGTCCAACCGTGCAGATACTGAACAGGATTTGTTTTTACAGATTGGGTCCCACACAGTTTTAGAATGAACCTATTGAAAGGGATTGGATATTTATCCTTGAGTTAAGCCTGTCATTGTGGTTCAGATATTCTGTAGCAAACAACAGTGGGTACCGAAAACGTAGCACCCTGCTACAAATGACGCAGATTTGCTGCCTAGCATTAGATCTAGTTGTCATTCTGGTGGATTCTAGATGATTTCTTAGGAAATCCTGCTTGGGCAGTCAGCTTGCTGTTCCGTATTGGTGGATTCCATGTGAGTGGTAAAGTTGGGCGGTTAATATCGACCCAAGTTGCTTAAATTCATGGCGGAAGGTGGGGGCGTTTTTAGCTTAACGGTTAGAGCGTTGGCTTCAGGTAAAGGCCTTCTCTAATACGCGGGTTCAAATCCTGCCAAACGCCTCGAGTTTTATCACAATTGGGTCAAATAAAATTATGCATATTTCCGATCGAAACCGGCAAAGCAGAGGGTTCGTGGCGCAGTTGTTAGAGCGTTAGATTTCCAACTGACAGGGTCGTGGGTTTGAGCCTCAGAGGTCACCAGCCATGGGGTTGCGTGTCGCCAATTGATGACAGCTACCGAGCCAGAAATAGACCTTCCAGCCCCTCTTGTTTTTGGCGGTCATGTTTTTCTGTCCATAATATGTAAGGGGTTGAGAGAGTGTTGGCTTGGTTTGCGATCAAACCCGAAGGCACTACAGGAAGACTGAGTTCCGTATGCGATCAGTGAGTGCAAGAACTGCGGATAATCTAAAGTGGGTTTCTATATCTTTGTCAGCACTTCTCCTGAATAAAGGAAACTAGGCTAACATCCAGAATTGGATGAAGTCTAATGAGGAATTGGGTGAAGACCTCTAGGAGTAGAGGCAGGAGCCTAGCGACCTAGACTCCTTCTTCTCAAAAACTCTGACACTTTTCTACATATAAAAGCTGGTTATTTACTGTGAGAGATAAAACTGAAAACTAAGCAAGAACCATTTCCCAACATTAACGCACATATGAAAAAGGTCTGGTTCCATACATTCGAGTAAGTTGAAATGCGAACGGATTAAAATCTTGAGTTTTTATTTATGTGATGAAGTGACACGTCACTAATAAGACTCCCAAAAATGATGCAGATAGTTTTGACTGTTTCAAATTTGAATAGTTCATTTTGCAAAGATAGATTTTTGGCAATTCATGATCGGGCCTGTACAACTGCATTGATAAGGAAAAGAGAAGAAGTAGGCAGAGTTTATAAGTGTGTTGTGATTAAAACCTACTGTTCCACACCGCCTGCACGGCTCAATCAGCATACAGGGGTCACTGGGTGGATGGAGGGATAAAGGACAGGCTGTAAGAATTGGTCAGGGGTCGAGAATGCGGAGTAAAATTCACCGTCGGGTGCACGGAGTGAACAACTATCGCCAGGGGTTGCGAACGGCATGCAATGCCCCACCCCCCTGGCGTCGGCGTCGGCCACGTGCGTGAACTGACGTCTTCTGACAACACAGCACTGGATTGGCTAGCCGTAAAGCCACTGCCTCGGCTGTTGCTAGCACCCGTTGGCGTAGACCTTAAGAGAAGTTGGCTGGTGTCTGATAGATACGTACTTTACAGGTACAGGTAAGTTTACCGTGTGTAACAGTTTCACAAGAGAGATAATCGAAAATTAATAAATTAAATCCGAATAAAAACGTTCCCAGTTATGAACTCCTCATAAAGCACATGCAACCGAAATGGGTATGACTGTCGTATTCCAGGCAAAATTATCAGGAGACGCAGCAGGCAAATGAAACATCCTGAGCTGAGGCCGATGAACCAAAGTCTATTACGACCTTACGCATAGCTGGAGTGTCTAGAGGTTTCGCTATACAAGGCAAAATGGGAGAAGTGAGTTCAATCATCGATCGGCAAACAGCAAATCACCAAGGTTAATATTCCCGATCGAAACCGACAAAATAGCGAGCCCTCGACCCAATTGCTAGAGGAGTTGGACTTCTAATCATCAGGGTTCGTGTTCGGTTGGTGCACCACCTGGGTTGGGTTGGCTGCCTGATGACGATTACTTCGTCAGAAATGATAATTCCAGTCGCCCTTGCCTTACCTCTCCTCTTAATTCTAACCACTTTGCGGCTGCTGGCGCAGTCAGAAGTAAGCCGCAAGTCAGAACGGAACGAGCGAGTTTCAACACCGATCTGTAAGCGTTCATTCCTGCTCGAACTCGGCAAGGCAATGAGCACCTGGCTCAGTATGTAAGACGCTAGACTTTTAGCCGACGCGGTTGGGTATGGCTGGCTGATAACGGCTTATAAGTTAGAAATGACCACTCCGGCCTTCCTCGTTTTTGCTGTTTAACAAAAATTTGTCTTACTGGGCCATCCTCTATCCTGAGTATAGTTTTATTCGACGCAAGGCAACTGCATGGACAACAGAATGATTCGAAAAACGTTTCCTTTAAAGCATAGCATATAAGCTCAAGTACATTAAAGTTATAGGGGGGTGGAACAAATTAATGGCTGATTATGCTGGATTATCTTTTGCCGGGAAATAAATTGATCAGTATCCATAATTATCAAATAACACATCTTGCGTACATTTGTGTTCTAATCCTGTGTTTTAAATTAAAATAATACAGCTTGCTACAGAACGTGACCTTTTGGTTTGACTTCACTCTCCAGCCGAGGTCTTCCCTAAGAGGTTTACCCAGGCTATGTGATCACGAGCCGTGCTCAACAAAAATGCTCGAAACTTCCATCGATCACATCTCACGCAATCACAAAAGTTCACTTCGCTAAACAACCGACAGAAATATCCAACTCAGAGTTTATTTTCAATTGTTGGAAAAAATAGTAGGGAAAAAACTCGGCGCGGAGGTTCCAGTGGCAAAAAGTCATCCATTTTGTAACAAACTAAGGTACTGGCTATCTTGTCCATATAGACAAAAAGTGTATTTCGAGAGTGCAGTTGCAATTAATGACTCTGATTGCCCAACTAGGAATATTATACGCCTGACAGTTCAGATTTGTGATTGAGGTGCAAGAAGAAAGCCAGCTATTCCTTCTTGATGCTTTTTTCTGCCATAAAATTATGAATAGCCTTAGAAATGAAGTAAGTATAAAAGTACGATGCATGACACACCTTGTGAACTTGAACAACAACCACCCCTGCTAATCCCTCTCCTTCCCCTTCCCCTCCTTCTCAATAGTCCCTTCCTTCGTCTCTCTGCATGCACTGTTCTCGTCCACTGCCTTCCCAGTTTTACTAATTTCATGCTGAAATGATCCAGTCTAGTTATTCTTTGTGACTGTTTAAATTCTTCATACTTTCTGACTTCCGACCAACCACTGTTTCCCCAAACTGATCGCTCGCAATGCCTCATTCAGGCCCTTCTGACTGTTTAAGAACTCTAAAATTTATTTTTTTGCTGTCTGTATTTAAGAAGCAGCTGTCGTAAGGAGAGGCCAGGCCTCTCGAGATTTTAACAGATAAACGAATTCTTACTTAAAAAAACGACGGTAATCATCCACTAATATTTCATCTTCCAATGAATCCACAGAACAGATTTTTCTCATTCTCTGGAAGAGAGTGCATACCAAGTTTCGTTTCCATTGAATGGGCACAAAACTCAAATAATGTAAGTACTGCCCTTCCACGTATTCTTATGGTGGACAGTTCGTGTGATGGAGCTATCTTTCTTTCTTGATAAGATAAGTTTCTTCTGTTGGTCCATATTTATCAAACATGCATATAGTATACAAGGCAAGACTAGAGATGCATTTCACCTTAAGTTACAGAAATCAATTTGTAAGAAGCCAACAGAAGATATTTTTCCACTGAACTCAGACGACGTTATCTTGAATCTATCAGACATTAAATTAAACAAATTACAAACCGAAGCGCTTTCATTAGGACTAGATTTCTGTGTGCCAAAGAAAAGAATTAATCCAGTTGAAATTGAAGCCCAATTTGAAGACTTGAGCTCTCAACTATCAGATTTAATACCCAGATCCAATGACGACTTAGGATGGATGAAAGCCAAATTTGTGGATATCGCATACCAGTACAGAAGAGCTGGAATATCACAACGTACTCCTATAACTAAAAAACATATGCTTGCTCTATCCGAATTAAAACACCACAAAGAAATAGTAATTTCTAAACCGGACAAAGAGCATGGAGTTGTCATTATCAATCGTAAGGATTATGCTAATAAGATGAAAAAATATCTTCAATGATTCAAGTGAATTCCGTCAAGAACCACAAGGCAAAGAAGAAACCAAGGCATTGGAAGATTCCGCCTGGAAAACTATCAAGCGTCTGTTGGATAATAATCTAATAGATACCAAAACAGCGCTATCCTTAAAACCGAGAGGTTCTTATATTCCACGCCTATACGGATTACCTAAAACTCATAAAAGGGATATTCCGTTACGTCCTATTCTATCGATGTACAATTCTCCCTTTCACAGACTAGCGCAATGGCTAGTTAAAGAATTGGAAGCGATCCGCAATAAATTTTCTGCCTATACATTAAGGGACAGCTTCCATTTTATTGATGAAATTAGGAATCAAAATATTTCAGACAAATATATGATCCCTCTTGACGTTGAATCCTTATTCACCAACGTGCCACTAGATGAAACTATTGAAATCATCTGCACCTTTTCTTCCAATACTCACCTATCCCCTAAAATATTACGTGATTTATTAAAATTGTGTACAAAAGATGTGCAATTTCTATTTGATGGCCATCTATATTGACAAATTGATGGAGTAGCAATGGGAAGTCCCCTGGGACCAACTTTTGCTGACATATTTATGGGGCATCTAGAAGAAAAAGTATTCACGAAGTTGAACAAGATAACCGTGTACAGAAGATACGTAGATGACGTCTTCGGGATCGTAGACAACATCAAAGAAGCTGAACAATTATTGCTTATAATGAACAGCCTGCATCCCAAGATCAAATTTACCATGGAACAGGAACGGGATAACCAGCTTCCTTTCCTCGATGTTCACATGTCAAGAAAGAAAGATGGCTACATCACACGAACTGTCTACCATAAAAATACGTGGAAAGGACAGTACTTGCATTATTTGAGTTTTGTGCCCATTCAATGGAAGCGAAACTTGGTATGCACTCTCTTCCAGAGAACGAGAAACATCCACTAATACTTCGGAAAGCTATAAGTATTGATCAGCATTTTACGCCCTTTGTAGTTGCATGCCATTTTTTAAATGGCAAGAGAGACCAAATGAACAATCCAGACATGCTTCAAACCGAAAATAATATTACAAAACTGTTTCGTCCCTTGCTTGCTCCGACTGTATCCAGCAGTCACGCGTACGCCAAAAACCAGTGATAACAACTATCAAGGTGGTACGGTACTATTAAGAGAAATACAGCAGTCGCCGGTTATTAAGCCCACGGTTAATAGGCCCAGCCACGTATTTAGCCCAACTCAGCTTGGGACGGAATTTTACATAGCAAAATCCGCCGGCTAATAAGCCCAATCGCCGGCTACAAAGCCCAGTTTGCCAAAAGGATAGAATGAGATTCTCATCTCTCTGCGTGCGCAACTGGCATACAGGCATCAGATTTCCCAAAATTCGACCATTTCTGGTGCCTGGAGAAGGACATCAAAGAGCACTTGCGAGTGAAGTTTCCTCCAAAACAACTGACACTAGACCTCATTCTTTAAAAGTGTCGCAAATCATTTTTTGGTTTTTGCTGTTTCGTAAAATACAGACAAACAGACAATTTGGTCTGGGCCCGTGGTGGGCTTTATAACCGGCGACTACTAGTAACCTATAAATACACCAATCTTAACGATGGATAATCCAAGTCAAGAGCAAAGGGAGTCGTCCAAGGGGGCATGGGCCTGGTTTTATAAGATACCAGGAGGCAGTTCCTGTGGGCTTCAATTGGTCTGAATATACCAGCGCCAAAAGGGGTGGTGGTGGACATGAACATAGACACTAAGGCGGGGGAGGGGTTGTAAGGGTTTGACGTCAGTGGTGTTGGTGGGGTGGCTTAAAGAGTGGTTACCGTAGTGGCCGCGGTTGCTGGGTCAAAAAGGGGAGGGAGAACGTACAGCTGGCGCGCCATAGTCGGGCCCCGTCACGGTGATCGACGTGTGAAAACGAAATAGGAAAATGTGAACGAAGGGCCGAGACCGGGGGGAGGGGCTGTATTCACTCACGTGCATTTGAGTGAGGGAGAGCGGCCGGCGTTCTAGGGAGCAAGGGGACAGCCTTCGGAAGAGCGTTAACAATCATTTTGTAGGTCGGACGGGAGTCTCTCATAGAAGAAGAGGTGTGAAGAATTTCAAACTTGTTCAGCCGGAAATAACAAAAACAGTTTCCTGTAGGCTAAAATTTTGATCTTTTTAATAAAATATGGAGTCATGGTCTCAAATTCAGGCTCTTCACTTACACCGGATTTGGATCCCTATTGGAGGTAAGTAGGTGGCCCGCCAGCCCTCTATTTACTGCCTTAATTTACAAGTTTATCATACAGTAGTTTAATGCTACTCATTTATGGTACTGGATACATTTTTTGCCAGTACCTACTGTCAATCAACCACCGCTTTCTAAAGGCGATCCCTCAATTTGAGCTACACGTAAGGGTACCCTATTACTACCGGGTCCGAAACCTACATTTCCACTGGCCTGTTACTGGGCTTACAATGTTGATAAAGCAAGGTAAAGGAGGAAGAAGGAGAATAGAGCTGATGCTGTGCAAGTCGGGCTCATTATAAAAAAATACGGTAGTGAGTTGCTGATATCGAGTACAATCTGTGGGGCATCTAGTAAAGATAGCCGCCGTCGATGCTTAAAATGTACATTATACGCATTGTATCGGCGAACAATCGAGGCATCTCAAGTGACTGGCACTCAAAGAGGGAAAGTATTTCACTTTCTGAAGATGTAAATTATTGATAATCCTTTTATGTCT
>JAYGXS010000004.1:42540520-42552618 GCA_036362985.1 Ligula intestinalis | reverse complement strand
ATATATATATATATACTATAAAAGCTCCTGGAAATTGTTTAAGGCCCTTCGCAGCTGCATGTATCATGAAACGCAGGCCAAACGTTCCACTGATGGCTTCAAATGGAAGAGCAACTCAGACGTGCAAGAATTTTAATGTTCTTTGCAAAATATGGAAACGGTTTTTATGTGAAAAGTTTTACATTATATACTTGTCTGTTGCTTCTGCCAAATCCTTAATTTTTTATGGAGGAGGTTTACCACGCATTTATTCAGGCTTTATTTTTTTATGGGAGTATTCTTCCTAAAAATGTGGGTCTCCATAAAAGCAACCTATTTGATCTTCGCGTTGAGAAAATTTATATTTTGCTGAAGCACCCTGTTTTGTAGGTTTTCATCATATCTCCAAATCACCTGCTATCTATCTAAACTTGTTTTAACGGACTTTTCGCTTCATGTGAGTTTAATAAGATATCTCAGTAATCACAAAGTCAACACAAATGACACACATAACAAGCAGTTTTACGAAGACTGCACATTGTGGGCAGGGTCTACGTTCAAGCAGCTATTTTAGTGGGTTTGAAATTGCGTATTTAAAAAAGCTGTCATGTTTAGGTCGGTAGATCCAAAAAGGACAAATTTTCAGGCAAATAGACCACAAAAATAAACTTCATGCTGATCTGTTCTGGAGGACGACGGTCAGTTAAGTATGAGGATTGAAAATAAACGGAAAAATTGATGTTGCTTTAGAAGAGATAGTCTCCTAAGTAAAACTAGGGTGGGAGATTTTAAAAGACCCAGACAAGAATTCAGCCATCCACAACGCACGAAGCCTCTGTGTTTATGGTAATCCCTCCGAACTGCACCATTTAACTCTGCTGAGTTTTTGTGTTTCTGGCAGTATCTTAAATTTCAAAAAACAGCAGACATCTGCCTGTGTAATGATCCTTGACCAACGAGCCCAATCAATCGATAGTTCCAAGCTGAAGGCACAAGTATGACATAAGACTCAGATTTCTTCAATTTTGGCACAAAAGCATTGGACAGACATTCACATCGGACTTTCTATTTCATGAAATGACAACAAAGATTATGAACTATGTGTATGATCCGAACAAAGGACTAATGGAAGGTTGTGATATTAATTATCTTGCAAATTAATCGCAGGATAGTTCGGTCATGGCCGAATTTCGGCTTTCGAAAGGACTTTTTTGACAGCACGTGTAAAGAACTTAAAAACTGTAACTTAGGTAGTGCGCATTTCATCATTGCGTTCCAACGGTCTCATAGATTCGGCCAAATGTTTTTCATAATGATTTGGAATTTATATATGTCTGTGTAAAATGTTGTACCTGAGGAAATGCTACCTTTCGTGTTGATAAAATTTGTAAATTGCCTAAAAAACTTGAATCTGGCCAGTTGTTAAATTTGCATTCATAAATTTTTTTCAAACTACCTTCTACATACATTGGGTCTGCGGAAAAGCCTACACTTTTCTATAGTTTGCGGAAGAGCTCATATAATACCGATAAAATTATGCAATTAATATGGATCATTTTGTATGCTCTACAGGTTACATAAATACATTGCCGGGCAAGATGCACTGTGATTGAATATTTTACGCACATAAAAACGTCAAAAATAGGCGATGTATGTAAAACTTGAAGAGCCCTTTTGTTCAAGTATATAGTTTAAATAAAACGCACTCTGATACTGAATGAGTACAAGAAATCAGATTTTTATTTCGTTTTTCTCAGAAAAAATATCTGAATTTTTAAGGACATACAAAATGAATGGTAAAATACATACTTTTTAAGTAGTCGTTCCTCCCAGTAGGTGGCTTTTGCCAGTAATCGGGAAAAAGTTCGATCAAAAATCGGTATTCTGATATGACTAGCCTATCTAGGAATCATACTGCAGGATACAAGTAATGCTTTCCAATAGAAAACGCGTTTAAGAATTTTGGTTGACATTTAATGGGATAGGGAATCTGCTGTTTGCCGCTGAGTTGGGTATAAAATATCAGAGAATAAACATTTGCGGCCAAAATAATACTAAATTTTAAAAATGCGTGTTTCCTAGGATTGGTCATAAAACAAGACAGAAGATAAACCAGAAGGCCTGAGAAAAGACAGTGAGGACAATTCTGACCATATTTGTAGACGTCTGTTCTATATAGACTGACTGGAAATCCGCCCTTCGCAAACCGTTCTCTTCTTTCCTTCCGCACACTACCGTTTTTATGTCCAAACAGGCTCATGCAATATTTTTACAAAATTATTATGAGAGCGGACCACTAAATGCGAGTACGGCCTGGGATGCAGGTAACACTATCTGCTTCAGAACTGCATGAAACCACATCTTTAAAAAAGAAGATTTTCTAAATTGCAAGCTAAGAGTTGTTGAACTAGAATGCGTAATCTAGAAGACGATGCAATCATGGGAGGGAGAAGTTCATTGGCCTGATTTGTCAAATTAAGATTTAAAACTATAATTGGAGAGTCACCGACCCTTTTCTGCGACGGTTTCGGATGATGGATTTGACTGAGGATCCTTTAAATCGGACCAAGAAACTTCTTCTTTAACCGTTTGTCCTTCTCTCTTTCTTCTTCCGATTTGCTTCATGGAACTCGCAGGTTTCTTTCTTGCCGCAAGGCTGTTCTTCATCATCAACAACAGTCTACCATTTTCGTCCAAGGGATACATGAGCGCTTTCCTGACATCATAGAAAAAGGATTATGCAAAGGATAGATATTCGGAACATAAATTCATAATCTTAACTTCAAGTACTTTGCACAAAAAGCTCTGAAATGTACTTTAGCCAGCAAACACAGGTCGTTCGGTGCCGTTGCTCTAGGGTGAGACAAGTTCACTTGTCACTCATTTGTAACGTGGTCATTTCGAATCCATTTTCGTACATCTTAACTGGAGCCATCACTGGATATCTGGAAAAATAAGTGAAGGCTAAATCATATTGATTTTTTATGGAATATACATAATTGTGGCGTAACATGCGGGCATGCAAATTGAGGATCGCTGCCAGGGAAAATCATAACCTCGGTCACCCTGCTAAAATCTGTAGATGAATATTTCAATGCGTTAACCTGTGAGCGTCTACCTTATTGCCATGGGCGAACGTTATCCAAATTGTCACAACATTATTGGACTGAAAAGTGTACTGCTGACCGACTTGAATCACCATTTGGCAGTGAAGTCTCATCACTCTGTTTGGGCATGTTTCACCTCCCCTTTATAGTCGTCTGTGTTTAATTATTTTGACACTTCAAATGGAGCCCTCGATAGAGATGCTAGCCTCTATGCACAGAAGAGCAATAAAACGTACGGGTTTTGTTCAAAGAAGCTTTGGACAACATCGTGAGAGGGGAAGGGAAGGTGAGCAGTCCTCAGTCAATTACAAGGACCTGATAGGTTAGAAAGGAGAGAGTGAGATAGATATGACAAAAGTCTTTCTCACCATAAGCTAATTAACGTAGAAGTCAATCGGCATGTGCACACTATATCGTCGCTCGCGACGGTCGAAGTATCACATGAGTGTTAGGGATGAATAATTGACAGGTTTTATTCCCTGAAGCTAGCCCTGAGTTATTAACTGTACAACAGAAACATAGGGAAGAATAGCTTGCGATTAGAGTCTCCAAGTTCCTCACATATTGAAACCTGAATATCACCGTTCCCTATAATATCTGCTTAGAACTGAGTGGACAGGCAGGATCAGTTAGTTCAGATTTCAAGTATCACCTTATTTTTCAGGCCTTATTTAGTCTGATTAACGTTCCTCGAGTGTGCTTCGAAGCTAGCAAATCCTATTTTTTCATTTCTTCGCCTTAAACATGAATTTAGATAAAGCGCTCCTTGTCAGTATCGAGCGTTCGAGCACCTGTGGTTTAAGGTCGAGCAAGTAAAGTTATACTTACTTATTCATAAGAGCAGCTAAAGTTTAATTATGACTCCTGGCTACAAACAGCGTTGTTGTCGATTATTTTTTCTATCGATCGTTTTCGCTCCGTCAACAACAGACAAAACAAAAATTGACAAAATAAAGCAAACTGTCTGTGCATGACCCACCCAGCATTGTAGGAAAGTCCAAGCCGATAACGGTCTACCAACAGTAGAAAATACAAAAAAAGCTCGTTTTTTTCAGTAAAATTCTGATAATATTTGTGTTAGTTCAAAAGGCATCTTAAACATAAAAAATCTTACTGCCGAAAAACTATCATTTCCTCGTCTAGACGTAATTGGCAACTTGTATTAATCAACTAAAATTCGCAAATCGGGAAAAGCACAGACACTTAGCGAATTAAAAATAAAGTTCGAATGGGTTTTCTTACGTTCTATTCACAGCATTCGTTGAATTGTTACAGGGAGAGAGGAACACCAACAGTTTAAAATGTTTATTTAATTGGAGACGTTCGGTTGGATGATTATTTCGGATCAGTTGATGCTGCTGATAATCAATAAGAAATTGTGCAGCCCAGCGGTGATTGCTTATGGGAGATCACATATTAGACACACCAATCGGTTAACGAAAACTAATCGTTCTGTTAATCCTGACTGTCGTTGGCTTATAAACCATAACTGATTATCCTTTCCCCTTCATCTTTTTTGAAATGTCCCTTCTACTTATATATTTTTTGGATTCACTCTATCTGTTACCTGTCACTAACCACCCTGGGTCCTAACCACCACAAACCATCCTCCCTTCCCTTATCCTTTGTTTGTCACCTACCTATAAGCACTGTGATGCGCGATACAACACTTACCTTCGACGACGGAAACTTGTCTGCTTTTATAACGTCAGGACATAACAATATATATATATATATATATATATATATATATATATTCAGTTAATAAGTTCATGGAATATTAAGACAGGATACGAAGGTGGGTGACCGCGTCAGAACCAAAATTTTGATGAAAGATTCAGTTGAGGACGACGGACTGCTAAGGGCTAACCGCATAATTCCCATTCTACAAAACAGTAGTATCACAGGAAATCATTATCCACAAGTAAACAGGGAAACTAGAATGGTCATTTCCGATTTATAAGCCGTCATCCACCATTCATACCCAGCGTCGCAACACCCTAGGTTCAAAACCACGACCTGTTGATAAGAAATGAAACGCTCTAATAACCACGCCACGAGCTCGTTGTCTTGCCGGTTTAGCTCGGGAGTAATGACCTTCGTTACTGAAGGTTAATCAATTAGTAGCGAATCTATGTCGTCCCGTTCTGCCTTGGTGATCACTATCGAGTCCTTACAGTAGCCACATAACGGCTGGTAGTGTAGGCAGATGAACGTTGCCTGCAAAGACAAAAGTATTAGGGTCCAACTTAACTCAAATTGCACGCCGCCCTAACGAGGCGTTCCCACGCGAGACCGCTGGTCTACCCACGCAGAGTGCATGCGACGATATGATCAGCGCGGCTGGCGCAGGACCCTAACGCAAGCCAGACAACCTGTCCACCCAAACACACAAAGTGCATTGTGTGACGCAGCTACGCCCAGCTCCAGCGAAGCTGTAACATAACACGGCAGCTCTCACGAGTCACCCAGACAACAAAGTCATGCCTTTCTTGTGACCACCATCTAATTGTTCCAACCTTGTACATACGCGTTCGCTTGCTTTTAAGTATGCTGTACTAGATTCCTCAAAGACTTCTACTTAAGTCCACTTCTTTACGTGTTCTTTCCTTGGGTTCGCCCACATGGTGTAAAGAAGATTGCGATAACACAGTATTTGGTCACCGTTACAACAAAAGGAAACTAGAACGGCAATTTTTGTCTTATCATCTGTCCCGACATGCCTTTCTCGACATTTGGGTTAAAATATCACCAAAAGAATGCTCAAAAATACATTTAAAAAAAGACTGCCAATCCCCAAAAACGTTATCAAAACCTAGTTGTGTAGGCCTTTTTCAAACATGGAATGCTTTCATAGATAACGTTAGTTACATATTTTTTGTACACGGTCTATAGACCGACGAAGATCTGAAGGACATGCATCCAAGAGGTACGCATTACGATTCATATTTTACCCAAAAAATAGTTTCTTTGCCTTTGAATGCCCATATTTAACTATATAAAGCTAACTTCATTTGCATATATAAAGAACGTTATCTGTCCTAGAGAGGACAGCAACAAACCGGTTGCTATCAGGGTTCACGTCGCAAAGTATCACTGCGTTAATGCGTGATCTAATTCAACGCAGACGCTGGCTTTGATATGTTGGCTTGAATATTGACATAGGATTATACATACCGTTGGGCTAAGTAAGCCTACAGCTAATAAATGTTGATTACTTCAAACTATTTTAGAAGTACTAGGCCTTTTGTTGTGGGCAACGGGACATAACATATAAAACTGGTCTCAGAAAATGGGTGCAGAAAGTGGTGCTGCAACCGTTAAATCATATGACAACATAGGGCTTCCGTTTCTTAAAACTTTGCTCTACACAGTCATAAGACAAGAGTGCATCAGGCAGCAGTAGTGCACGTCATAAACCCCCTAGTTCCAGCAAACCCTTTGTGAAAACAGTGTTTATGGTGTGTTATGGGTGCGGAATTAGAATACGCAGTGGAATATACTTAAATAACTGCTGTATACCTTTTAATTTAATTTTATTTAGAAATGCAGTTGATTTATAGATGTAAATTTTTCTACTATGTATTGTAGTTTAACGTATAGTTGAAAAACCAGATTTTCAAATTGCAGGTTTCCTGCATTTCCTCAAAAAGTAGAAAGGATGATTTGGAGGTCATGTACCTCTATTTACCTGAGGTCCAACTTACCGTTCTGAAGTAAGATTAGTGTAGTCCGCGACGCGAAGTGCCGCGCACTCCTTCAAATAACATGGGAAATAACTCACTGCCAGTGGCCGCAGGAAACAAATTCGATTAAAATTTTTACTTTACATTTACTTATAAAACTGTAATTCTCCGCCTATCCTATCTCCTTGCCCTCAAAGACTCTACAACCACCGTTTCCGTATGACAAAATGCTGGGACTAGGGGTATATGGAGTGCTGTACATGAAATCTTTTTGCCATGTATGATAAGCAGAATATAATTGCTTAGAAGGATAATGGAGACTAAAATGACTATTTATGGCTTATTAGCCATCATCATGGTTGCTTGCAGAAAAGAACAGGGCATTCCGTTTAAATCAGCAGTCCAAGGCAGTTTACATAGACGACAATGCTTCAGTGACTAAGAGACATTCGCGATGGATAAATGGGCAGAGTTAACAAGCTTATTTTCTTCCCTGTATTCTCTCGGGTATATTCTGCTTCTCACCTGAGGGAAGAAAAACCCTAAGGTAGGAAGCCGTACGAAAGTAACTACCGCTTTTTGCGTTTTGAGAGTTGAACTTGGTGGAGTATGTGCAAGAAGGTCACCTTTTAGGATATGCATCTCAGAGTCTGATTACACTTGAATACAAATTCACATGTTGATAAAAGACTGACCATAAGCCGTACCACAAAGCGTTTTCATCATTCTAGTCACTGATTGAAATTAATAAACTTATCCTCTAGAAGTAATTCTTTCTTCAGTTTTTTTAACGATATCTGCGCAACCTGTAGCTATTATAGGAGAGCATTAAACATCAATTAAATATTCAGACAATTACATTTCCATAGCCGTTCATTGGGGCAGCCAGGTGGACTGTCACGTAAAATTCAATGTGTGATGGAGTATAAAAGGCCTTAACGCCTTGACCTCTCATAGACCGTTCAAGCAGGATACGGAATAAAAAACTAACTGCACTACAGCTAGCCTTATGGCTTCTACAGGGGCTTAGCGTTAGCGTTAAGAGCAGGATTAAAATACCATCAGTGTTGAAGTTAGTGTTCGTATATAGGAATAGGTATGCTCCTGGAAACTGTTGCGCGACTATATGTATTACAGTGGCATTATTAACGATTGTATGCAGTACTTTCTCCTGTAGAGGTACCCCAGGATCTTCGTTGATCTTTTTAGTTAGTTCAGGATATAAAAGATGTACAAATTGATCCTACCATCTCCAAAAGACCTGTCAAAAAACCTTTTAAGTCGTTCAGTTTCCGACAGCAGATTTTATCAAGTTCCGTCATCATGAGACGAAAGGTCAATCCTTCTTCCAAAGGGAATCTGCATAATGGTCGGTAAAAACCTGTGCTTGTGGGCAGCTACTTATGGGCATGAAGGAAAAACTACTCTATCAATAAGGCTGCTGTTAGCTCTCGCAAATCTTGCTCAAGTCACAATCTGTCAGTTATGACTGCACACACTTTGGGCGTCCATTGGGGGCGGTTCGAGTCAAAGTTGGCTTTTTGTGAATAATGCCTTCAACTGGAAGATGGAAAATTGAGTCGAAATCTATGTCGTCGCTGGGGAGGGAGATTTATATAGGGAAGCATCGTAAGAGGATAGAGAAGTAGGCAGGGGTAGAGTTTGCGATTCCATTCGGAAACCCCAATGCCGATTTTGGCTTTGTTTGCAATGAGTAAGTCTAACCACTAACCCGCAAGCTTTTCACACAAACTCAAACCTTCCCGTAATCTTAGCCTAATCCTTAAAACTCTTACCCTAAAAACCAAACTCTAATTTCAAATCTTACACTCTAAGTGTAGAAAGAAGAGCATTCACCGGGAGAGGTTTATCATGAGCCTGAAATTTCGAGTAGTTGTCTCGTCTGCCCATATTCAGATAACGGACACTCTGCTCGTGGCCCTCATCTTTATGCCGCTCTTTCTTCCGTGTGTGTGTTCTACCAATCATAGCTGAGTCACTGTGTGCGTCCTACAGTCAGCCTCGTCGTTTGCGCTGTCTGTCACCATGCCTCTCTCGGTGCACCGTCTTTTTTCTTCTGATGTACTACCTGGGAATCGAATTTTCAGCACTATTAATATAACTGTTATAATAAACCCCGATGCTGGCCTCCAAACCATAACCCAAACATGGCATTGCTAGTCCATCAGTTCCATCAGTTCCCAAAACTAATTTTAATGATAAGCGTTATCCTAACCCTAACCTTGAGCCCGATACGGGCCAGTTTAAGGTCAGGTCGGGTTTATTAAGGGAAATATAGATAAATGCCTATGAACTTCCTATTGGTACAGAGTAGCTATGAAATGCATTGATTGAGCAGAACACTGTAAAGCGTGGTGATGCCAATAAATGGAACTGATTAAAAAGAGGAAACAGTGAAAACACTCCTTAAGAATTTTCCGGAAATTCTAGGGGTTTAAATGCCATTTGAGGGACTTTAAGAAGAAAAACTGTCCCTCGTGGGGAAAAAGTATATAAAAAATAGGATGGCCTGCTGCTGAGAGATTTTGAAACATGTCAAACCGCAATGGACCAGAGCTACCTAAAAAGCATAAAAAAGTGGAATTTTGAGAGATCACCCAACTAAATTACGTGCCATACCCTCACTCAGGCTTTTGGTAGAACTACACTGTGAGAAACCCATGAAGAACTTCCTACAGAACTCGAAATCGTCTACAGTACATTAATTGGACTAAAAGCTGATCGTTTTTAAGCGAAAAAGTGTAAAGATTTATTTCTTTCCAATCCTAGCTCGCATAAATACATAAACAAACCATTCTATTCACCAACACTGATGAAACCGGATTAATTGTTACTATAGTTCCAGGGCGAACAATTGACATTGGTTACGTTTGCTTCATACTGCAATAACCTCTTAGGTCGTATGACTGTTGTCATTGATTTCCGATGCCCATTAAAGCGGAAACACTTTTTAGAAAATTTGTAAAAATATTCTTGCTGTGCTCATTCTATACAAACGTACGCCTTCTTTATCCGCGTAGAAAGTGATACTTTTCACTTAACTGAGTACAGAATTGTGCAATGGTAGACCATATTGGGTATATTAAGATATCATCGTGCCGCTTGCTTTATAAAGACACCTTCTGAGACATACAATAAGGTGGATATCGATGAAAAACTCTTCTCAAGAGAATACAAATTGGCATAGAACAATGTATGATTTTTCTTTAATTGAAAATTCACAACATGTTATTTAAAAATCCTTATTGATGGTTCAAGTTCATTTCTTGCTTAAAAGAACTTTTAATTTCAAGAACTGTGTAAAAACCATTTGGTCGTGTTTCTCCCAGTTAATAAATTAAGAAAAGTTTTATTTTTTCAAAAAATGTCATGGCAACGAATATATTTTGTCTACTTCTCAGTAAGTTTGGATTTATGAAAATAGAGAAACCAACATAAGGAGTTAATCGTAGAGAGTACAACTTGCGAAATTGGTTAGACAGACACGCATTCAAAAGCCAGCATCCTGGTGTGAATTAAATATCTTTGGATTGCGTTGCACGAAATGCACTGCCTTGTCGACTTAACTTTTCTGAATTTCAGTTTCTGCTTTATTAGTCATGTGACCCTCCCTTGCTGCATCTATCATTTCAATTGTTTTCCCGGTCCAATCCTACGATGTCCATGCTTTCAAATTTCGTCAGGACGACAGTTTTTGGATAAGCCAATATTTCCGATACTGGCCTATAACGTTTTTTAATGAATCCATTTCAAAACTTTCCTATTCTAGAAATCAACCGCTCTTGGTGCTAATGGCCCAGCATTTTTGAGAGCGTGTTCTTCATCTTAAAGCTCCAGTGTGAACCTGATTTGTGAGCTAAGTTGTCTTAAGACCTACACTCACCAAGCGCAATGACTGTCAGGCGTTTTAGACAGTGAAGTTTACCTTCCAACAGCAAAACAGAAGCACACGTAAAACTGTTCGCCTATTTGTAGAGCTGGCGATATCGACCACCCAACCTGACCTGCGACCATCTCGGTAATGCGCGAGAATATGTGACGTAGCCTGCATGGTGGCAACAACACGACTGTGCTGACCGTCTGTTATTTCATTTGCAAATGCTCTCCTGCCCACCTGTTCACAGAGTAATTTTAAACAAGTTTTCGCAGATAAAGTAACTTGCAAAGTTTTAAAGATAGCAAAACCAGCAAGAGTTATTGGATTCATAACACTTCGGGAGATCTCTTAATTTAGTGCCTCTCATTGCATAGCGTGAAGTACGGAAAAGAAAATACAAATTAAATTCATACAGAAAAATCGATACAAACAACAAGGTCATAAGAAATGGCCAAGAGGCAGCTCAATAACGTGAGAAAGTTAAAACGCTATGGGCAACAAAGAACGGGGAAAGACGTCTAACGTAAAAAAGTTGGGAGAAGGAATGTGTAAACAGGGAGCCAATGTTTCCACGGCAGAGCTAGGCTCACTACATGCTACAACTGTTAACGTAGGTCGGGTTTGTACCATAATATGTAGGCTGCTTTAAACTTTCAAAACGATATGGCTTTCTGTTAGCATAATAGCCCTTTTCATTTAACTTAGTACCGGTTTTTTTGATGAAGGTCAATAAAAATAGAAATAACCTTGACAACATTTTCCCCTGCTTCCAAACTATCAGACATGGCTTTGAACAAAGAATAAATCTGTGAGATGAATTGATCAAAAAGTATACTTAATGTGATTGAGTGTTTTATTTCTGCTACCCTTAAATAATAGTGCCAAGCCCGTTATTTTAGAAGTAAAATTGTTCGCTCCAGCCTTCGATCGACTTTTCCCTAATTGCCAGATGCTTACCTATTACCTAGCCAACTATTTCTAATAATTATTTGAAGCCGACATTATGCAATGTGCACTGTGCGCACAATCGTCTGTAAAATACCAATCTAATCGGAACTTGCACAGTTGATTAAATCTTTGGATATTATTTTTTGTATGATTAAGTAAGCATCCTGGGCATATGCTCTGCCCTCGGAGAAGAAAATTACCCGCGGAGGACCGATAAGTTTCGTTTTTATATCATTTATATTTCGGCGCGGAAGGTTTCCAGGAGAGCCAAGATTTTTGCAGGAAAAAGCACTCAGTAGGAAGGCAAACATTAGGAAAATAGGACATAATTGGGTTAACTGATTTAAAAGTCAGATGTACTGATTAACGTACAACAACCCAGCAAACCTGGACTAAAGATAATAACATAAAGTTGTTGAACAGGAAATCGTGATACTTCGATCAGGCGGTAAATCTACTAAGTTTGCGTCAAGTAAACTT
>JAYGXS010000004.1:42462054-42517650 GCA_036362985.1 Ligula intestinalis | reverse complement strand
TCCTGCCATACGTGAGTTGGCATGAGGTTGTTGCGCACAATTATGCAGCTTGCAACAATACTTAAGTGTACTTTCTCAGTTTTAAGAGAATTTCAGGATCTTGGTTAACATTTAATTACATCAATCGTTTTCTTTCGTGAGAAAAAAATTTCTCCGCGAAATAAAACTGATTCCTTGAGGTCTGCTGCCACATTCTACTTATACGAAACCACACCTGGCCTTGGCGCTGAAGTAATCCAAACGGCAATTTTAGTTGTCCATTAATGTTAACTATCGGTAGCACAGCGTCTAAGCCCATCCCATTTTCCCTTTAAACCAGGGAGGTAGGATAACGCTTTATTTTAAATGCTGCTTCGAAAAGTTTTACCAAAAAGTGGCTCCATTCACTGACACCAGAGGAAAAGTTTACATAATAACCAAGGATCTAAGGGTTTGTCTAACATGTACATATATTATGGAGATATTTTCAGTCTATGTTTTCCTATTGAAAAATTCTTACAGTTAAGGTAGCGTGCAAAGAAAAGTAAATCAAAAAGCTGGTATACCGATGTATAGCAATACATTTGCGAGAGTCCTCGATGCGTGAAACGACAGATTTCGCAGCCACAGTAGGAGAAAAAGAGAATTCGATGAGTGAATTGCTCAAATATTGCAAGAGATAACTTAATCATACTATCAATTGAAAGCAAAAAAAACGAAAATAGCAGAAGAGAGGATTTGGAGGATAATTTTTAAGTTAAGGAGGTCTTTTTGAACAATGCTAGAAAAATAACCGGTAAGCTGTAGATAATAAAGAAAGAAATGCAAAGCATCTATGCATCGTTATAGTCGGACTTGACGTGTGCGATAAGAGCGTTAACGACGGATATGATAAAGGGGTTTAAAGTATTTGATAAAAAGAGTTTCAATATGAAGGAAGAAGGTAAATCAAATGTCAGGGGGACGCCAATATACCGGAAAGAGGATACCCCATTGGGTAGAATGCCTAAGGATTTAGGAATGCAGACAATTTGCCTACCGCCATTCTTAGACGTGGTCCAGGACAGGAGATAGGTTCAGTTTTCAACGGGATGCTCAACAACCCTATCATCAGCATATTTAATAAACATACAGTTATTTGGTAAACTCAAGCCATCCTTGGGAGGAAAGCAGAAGTGAGGGGATAAGCTAGAACCCTAAGGAACTATACAGTTATTTAGAAGACTTTGGACATTCGCTTGCCACACTGAAGAAATTGACTTCGGAAAGCTAAAAAAGTCTTCAAACCAAGAGGCAACCAAGCCGGGAAAGCCAGACGCATATGTTTTTCCGAGGAAAAGATGGCATGGGATAGTCTGGAAGGCGGAGGAATTGTCACCAAACACGCATGCGTACGCAAGGCAATCCTTATCAAAATCTCTTAGAGCATAATGGACCAGAAGAGCAGCAGCATCTAGGGTACTGATTGTGAAGAGTTTGAAAAATGGGAAAAACAATTGTCCAAAACAGTTTTTAAGCGAACTTGAGGAATGCGGAAGAGCAGGCAATTGAATGCAAGGATTAAGGACTATAAATTGTGGGTTTTTAGAGGATAAGACTGATTCTTATCCTTTTCCAATCGTCAGGAATCTTGGACTCCATTAAGGACGGGTTAATAAAGTGTGTCAAGACAGGGGCTATTTGAGAATGGCAAGATTTGGGTAGATATGGATAGACAGCGACTGGTCCGCTATTCCTTGAACCGTGTACATTATTCCTATGTTTCGCCAGTGTTGCCACAGGCACAAGAGAGAAGATAACAGATCTCGCAACTTAAGGTCTCGATAATGAGTACAAAATTTATAACACGAGAGTTGGAACAATCTACCTCCGTGAGCTTGACAGGAGATGTTTTCTTAACCATAACGACATACGGAGCAGGGAATTGCAAGAAAGCTCAGCCGAATTGGAAGCCAGTGGTAGAACCAAGCTAAACTGCAGGGAAAACAAAACGGATTAAAGTACGTAAAAAGCTGAGAAGCAGAATATGATGTGATCGCTGCGACAAACAAGTTTATTCACCTGACGTTTTGACGCTTGCGCGAATTTTTTATGAGAGACATCAGCAAAAACAGCAGCAGAAACATGTAATTCATACGCAGGGTGTTACCATCTTTAAAGGACACAGTCACTAAGCTACTGCACGCTTGTGACAATTAACGTCTCCCCTATCGAGGATAATTGTCCGCTTGTGCGCTAATGGCTTGGTGACCGGCATGCGGGCTGTGACCTGCTGACATTTGATCACACCTCGCGCAAGTGTACGTGATAATTGCTCGGCCATCTGGTTCCCCGGCGTTGGTGTTAGACGTTGGCCTGTGCGTTCCCCAAGTTGAGACTTGCGTGAGCCATTAATTAGTCAATTTATGACCAAGACGATCATAACCTTTCGCGAGAATTTCGGCCGGGTCTTGCCGAATGAACCGCGACTTGAGAAATGGCGTCATTTTTGCGCACAGTTGCCGCGTTTTCGGCAACACGCGTCTTGACAAGTCTTTCAGTTTCTTCGATGTAGTTGCTCTGTCTGTCACCGCACCAAATTCTACAGACAACTCTAGATGCTCCTTGCCGTGGCAGTGTGTCTTTTGATTTTATTATTTGACGCCTTATGGTTGCCTCCGGCCTGTGTTTGACTCCTACTCCAAGAAATGCGAGTAGGCAGCCGATGGACTCTGATCGTTTTTGACGGCCAGAATTGCTCGCTAATATTTGGCGTCCGTTTGATTTTATTACGCATATGGTCTTCACCTGAACCGGTTGATGATATTGCATTCCGGCAAATTCTTCTTCCAGTTCACTGTAGTGCCTCTCAACACGCCGATTCAGCGTCCCTACGCAACTGATCTTGTGGGTAATTGGGTGGCTGCGGCCGAAGTTCAGTAGTAGCATCGGGCCTATCGCCTTCCTGAACACTTTGGTCTGTATGCCACTATTATATTTTTTGGCAGACAAGGACATCAGGAAAGGTCAGCTTCCACAACCATCGCAAATTGTATGTCCGGAAAGATGCTGTTGGGACGTTCCTTAAACATGAGTCTCTGATCCCTTGCGATGACGATTAAAATATCATTCACATACCACGCCCAGAATTGTGGTCTGTGGTGTTGAAAGACTGGGTAATTTAACTGTTTAAGGACCACCTCGGCTACAAGCCCTGAGCTTGGTGAACCTGATGGTATTTAATTAACCTGCACCCAGATTGTGCCGTCGAACATGATAATGGGGATTAGTCCTTTAAACCAATGTTTCACCAACATTTGCCGAAGCAAGACAACAGGCTGCGCCTTGACTCCTAATTCAGTACGACAAGAAGGTAATGCTCAAGTCATGACAAAAGTATACTTTGTAGTGTACTTTGTTGGTCGAATGAGCACATTTAATCCCGAAAAAGCCCTTAAGTATGAGAAACTGCCTTTAAAGTTCAGTTTATTGATGGAAATAGGCCTTAATTTTTGTGAAATCTAAATTAGCCTGATATCGAAAGCATTTCCTATGATTTTAAGTACGACAGAACCAAACCTGCGATCACTGGAACAAGATTTGTATTTGCCTTACGTTTCGGATTCCGTCAAGAATCATTAATCATAGGTGATGATAACATAGTCATGGTCATGCGCAGATAGGGTTGAGAACATGCATAATTTGAACTGTATTTATAGTTCATAGTAGTCATCCGCGCATGTGTGATAATTATTCACTTCTGTAGCCACCGCTTGGGTCTTAATTGATGCGGTACTGGCTTGACAGTTCGCGTTTGACTCAATAATTACCACAGTTGCCTTGTCAGCGTCGTTTGCGGGCCTAATAATTGTGTGAATGCGAGAGAATACTCGTATTCCAGGAATATCTATTGGTGAAGGAGACATATGGTCGATCACTGGAACAAAATTTACTTTTTTTCTGAGCCTAAGAGCTCTTACAAGAGCCCATCGTCAGAGGTGGAGAAACTGTAACAAATGTGGAAGCTACTTGGGGCGTGTGAGGAAGAAAGACGCTGCCGCCCAGGTTGCAGCTGACTCGACGGGATCCGGCCATATTTTAAATTTTGACGAGGCCAAAATCCTCGCAAGAGGTGACAAACGCGAGAGACGCGAGCTGCTTGAGTCATGTTTCTCAGGCTCCCAGTCCATCAAAAAGCGCAACGATTTGGCGTTACCGTACGGTGAACTGAGAAGTTTCCTGAGCTAGAGAATCAGTCACATGGAAAGGGCCAGACGCAGCAAAACCTCTGATGACATCGAACATATGCCAATACAAGCAAACATCCATGTCCCAGGAAGCAATTGAGAAGAAGAAGAAAACTCGATCGCTGGGACAATATGTTTATTCGCCTGACGTTTCGATATCCGTCGCGGATTCGTCATCAGAAACATGAGTAGCAGAGAGGTTAAGTATGCACAGACGTTTGACACAGTCATTACTGCAAGCATACAGAGACAATTAACGTTAATTGCCTTCTTGTGCGTGGACTGCTTGTTGGACGGCACGCGGGCTCTGACCTGTTGAACTTTCGTCACAGGCAGTGGGCTCGGGCATGATGATTGCTCGGCCGTCTGGCTCCCAGGTGTTGGCGTACGACGAGGCGGTGGCCTGCCCGTTCCTCAAGTGACGGCTTGCTTTGGCCAAATTGAATCTCAGGATTGAATATGGATCGGGCAAATCGTTGCACTTGTTGATGGATTGGGGGCCCGTGAACCATGACTTCTCAGGACGCGAATTGCCGAACACGTGGCTGCAGTGCGGCGAAACGATGCCAATTCTTAAGTTGTGGCTCATTCGACGAGACCCGGCCACACCTTCAAATTTGATGAGGCCGAAATTCTCGCAAGAGGTGACAATCGGGTGAGCCGAGAACTACTTGAGTCATGTTTCTCAGGCTCCCAGTCCATCAAAAAGCGCAACGATTTGCATATACAATGCTGAGATTCAATTTGGCCAAAGCAAGTCGTCACTTGAGGAACAGGCCGGCCACCGCCTCATCGTACGCCAACACCGGGGAGCCAGACGGCCGAGCAATCATCATGCCCGAGCTCACTGCCCGTGACGAAAGTTCAACAGGTCAGAGCCCGCGTGCCGTCCAACAAGCAGTCCACGCACAAGAAGACAATTAACGTTAATTGTCTCTGTATGCTTGCAGTAATGACTGTGTCCTATAAATACTGCAAACGTCTGTGCATGCTTAACTTCTCTGCTACTCATGTCTCTGATGATGAATCCGCGACGGATATAGAAACGTCAGGCGAATAAACATATTGTCCCAGCGATCGAGTCTTCTTCTTCTTCTCGACATTGAACATAATTGTCTGGCAATTATCAAGCCTGCATCCGGCACGGTCAACGAAATCGTGGGAATTAATGAGTCAAGAGCGAAGTGCCAAGACATCACTGCACAAGTTACAACCCCTAACGTGGCGGTTACAGAATCTGATAATTACAGTACGCATGCGGCTGGCCGCTACGAACTATGAATAGCGCGCAACCTGCGCATGAATCAACCAAATCTGTGCACGTCTCATAACATTTGAAGGTTACCTATGATGAAGGATTCTTGACAGAATTCGAACCGTCACGATAATAAAATTCTTGTTCCAATGATCGCATCTTCTTCTTCTGAACTGCTTCCGAGAACCCACATATTCCCTTTTATCGGAAAAACCCTCACTATAATTCACGTGCAAGTCACCGTCCCTGAAGTATGCTGCAGCGGAGCAAACGCAGAACCTCACTGAAATGGACTGTCGAAATTTAGAGCTATCAATCTCACTCTCAGTAACTGTCTGATGCGGTCAGTTGACTGGTACGGGGCATGGGTGCAGTTTCTCTAATATATAATGAACTCGTCTGTGTCTGCACACGCCTGACCTGGCCCCAAATACAAGCACCAGGATTCCACTCAGAAGTAGATGAGGCACTTGAAATTCACAATTATGAGTGTCATCGAGGTCATCTTACGTAGGGGCCGTTGTACCTTGGCTCCCAGTCCATCAATCGGCCACACACATTGAGCTGACGGCAGGGTCCAAATTTAATCGATTGTTAACCATGACCAGTCATAAAATGCGCTTTTATGATGCTAGTGGACTCAACAGGATAGAGGGGTATACAGTTTAACTACAGCATTTTCAATAAGTCGTGCTGGAAAATTGAACTATTTCGTACGCGCTGATTATGCGTAAAAGTGAGGTCTTCGAGTGTATACTCATGATCTGCTGGAATTACAATACTACTAGGTTTCTCTGGTGAAGCGCTGCTCCTTTGCACCGGGAAACGACCAAAATGTTACAATGCCGATTTCTGACCAAATCACGTGTTGTTGAAACCAGTTTGCCTGCCTAAACTCTGATTTGTCTAACCAACTGCACGCTGCCACCCTCTGGTTGCAGCCCGAAGCCCCAACTTTGCCCGTCGGGACACGGATATTTACCAACTATCTTCAGTAGATAACACGAAAATGTAACCATTAAACCGAGTGTGATATTCGACCTTCACTCTTTAGAAATGTAACATGGGGTTAATGTTTTTTCTAATCAAAATAAAATTTGAAAAAAGCCATTATCCAGAATGTATGGAAATCACTCGGCTCTGTGCACAACCAGAACCACGCCCGTAAGTGTATATATAACCGACTGAAGGCACTGTTATCCGTCTCACATCCGTCGCTGCGTGCGTCAACTAAAACTTTCTGACAAAGATGAATGCAGGCGGCTACGTTATTGTCAACAGTTGGAGAGACTTTCACCAGCTGGGGCGGTAAAAAGTTAATTCTATTAATGGGTCTCTGTTCGTCAGAATGCTGTTTACAGAGGTGCAGTTAGTAGGCTAATTATAAATTCGAAAACACCTGGGCAAGCACGCAGTGATATTTTTGAAAGGAAATTCAACTTTTTCCAGCTGATTAAGCAGTCGGCACGAATATTTACAAAAAGATTTCGAATTCATGCGAATCCTTGGATTCAGAAAAAGCTTGATAGCAGTAAGTATATTGTGAGAAGGAACTCATGTTTAAAAACTGTCTGTGATTTATTGGTTACGTAGTGGGTAGCGCAGTGGAGGGGAAGAAACCTAAGACTTGACAGTTTTTTTTAAATTCAGTCTCATGGCACCGCGATCATGTTTTATGACGGTATAGCAAACCTAAAATATGAACGAGAATCGAATAAATGAGGAAATTTAGTTCTGGAAGACCAGTTGGCGACGATATCTCTGCTTTCGATAAATACTTCTCAGACCCAGTACATTTTTATGGGAATGAATTCAAGTAACGTTTGGCAGTGATTACAATTTGGCTTGAGAAACAGTCGGAACTGGGTAATAATACAGAGTGAGGGTTGTGATAAGTTAATGTCAGGGAGACGAGCCGAAGGGTGTGTAAAGATTACTGCATTTACGCGGATTTTTTACCATTAACAGAGGTTCTCGTATGCTTGACGTTTAAGATTCCAAACCAGCAAATGTGTGTTATGGGAAGCGATTGGCGTTTCATTTTCGCATAAGGTTGTAGTTTTGGAATAGGGTACTACATTTTAATCACCTGTGAAAATCTCGGCAGCCCTGGTGATATTCTTATATACGCTAGCAGTGGAACGCTTGCCTACAGTTAATGCGCTGGCTCACTGAGTTACGAGGTCTCAGTCGGCAGCCGAGGGTTTAATCATACCTTCATCAATCCTTTTAGTTAATCAAAGCTCCTAATAAGTAAGTGCGCCTGATAGCCATTTGGTAAATTATAGATTGGTTGCCTAAGCAATAATGCTCAGGCAGTCGGCTTATTATATCATAATTAGTGGTGCCAGTACCGTATAGTAGACTAGGCGGGTCAATTTGCTCAAGCATGATTAAAATCACGGCTTCTTGTGGGGCCCCGTAGCTCAGTTGACAAAAGCGTTCACTATATGAAAGTTTTTGCCTTTGGCAATACAAGCGAACATCCGTGTCCCAGGAAGCAATTGAGAAGAAGAAGACTCGGTCGCTGGGACAATATGTTTATTCGCCTGAAGTTTCGATATCCGTCGCGGATTCGTCATCAGAGACATGAGTAATCTTCTTTTTCTCAGTATTTGCCTTGCTGGCGTGGGTTTTAATCCCGCCGCGGTCACCGCGTTTTCCCAGGTGGGCCAAATAAAGGAATATTACATATGCATACAACAAAAAAGACAGATTCTAGAAAAGAACTGATAAAAAGGAGATGACATAGTTGTTATAACAACGATGCAACCCTTGTGTGTACGGCATGTATTGGCCTTCAGCTCGTCCTTGAAGGCGCAAACATAAATCGATGAGCTGGTCGTACACGCGAGGCTTTTGTTTGGCCAGAACATCCAAAAGGTTTGCCTTAGGAATTGGTTAGAAGCAAGGATCAGTACTTCAGGCTCCAAATTAATTAAGCCTCCAACCAAGGTCGAAGATTCAGAGTCACTACAGCTTGCCTTGGTAGTTGCCTGCGAATTTATCCCATCGCTTTTAATACGGCGTCATGTAAACAGACCAGCGCTGAAAACCTACTGCTAATTGGTCAGAATAGGCTGCAAATGCCGCTGACCTCGCGTCAGTGGCTCGCATATATTGATTTTTCCATCGGCATCTTAGACACCAACATCTTATTTCCACAAGTTGATTTTCAAATAGCCGTGGTTCTCTAGAACGTCGACGTGAGTAGCTAAAAAAGACGAATTGAACTACTCACTAAAAATCATCGATTGCATTAGCATTACCATACATAAGCAGCCTGAGAAGTAGAAGACAACTCGATCGCTGGGACACTGCGTTTATTTGCCTGACGTTTCGAAATCCGTCACGGATTCATCTTCAGAGACATTCTCACCGAACAGTAGCAGGAACAGTTTGTGTGTGCACAGGCTTCCGTCGTAAAATTTAAACGTGCAGAAAAAATCGATAAATGCGCTGAATGTGCTCTGATTCGTCGCGTCAGCCATGACCATCTGGCCTTGCGCTGTTGGCATAAGATGATGTAGTCTGTCAGACAAGGAAGAGGTCTTTGACCGAACGCCACCCTTTGGAAAAGTTCTTTGTTCCAACTGGTAAGGACTATCGGCTACATTAGTGGCGGCAGCTAAAAAGACGCCAAAACTTAGGCTGGACACGTGCGCTTGTTTTAGTTTTCATTGTCCTTGTGGTCCTATTAGGCTTCCTTTATTATTTTTTCAGGCAGTCTGGGATCCGAATCCTGAAATGTTATCCGTGACTTAAACCGTAAACGTTTGTTCGATGTTTCTGCCTTCAAAGATGTAGCGTTTTACGATTGCCAAGCACCGATACGGAGCATGCGTCTTTTGTGACTTCGAATGGGCATGTAACAAATTACTTTTTTCGAAAACGAAACACCCTCTTCTATGTCCTAGCCAGTGGAAAATTTGAAAAGCGAAAATGCCAGAATGTGCTCGCAGTGTTTCCCAAGCTTATGCTGACGGTTTCTTTGCAAGACCACTTTGACTAGTTCTGGAGCAAATAGACGCAGGTTATTTAGAGAATTATAATTATGCATGTACCTACACTCGCGGCAACATATTGTTGCATATGCTTTAAGTGAATTTGAATAATCTGACTGGGTTAACTGTGGAAATCTGAGCAAAGGCAATGATATGTAAAGCATATCAGCAGGGCTAGAGTACAGTCAATGCATCTGACATAAAAGGCCTGACTTTAAGCTATTATGGATGTTAATTAAGTGAGTCTAACAGTCATCTGACGAATTCTAGACTGACTGCCCAGAAAAACCTGCTTGCTAGATCATTTTCCCGTAACTTACTGGGAGGGTGGCAGTAACGTTGCAGTAAATGGGACAGGTAACACAGCTCAACTGCGTTTATACTGACAAAAGCCGTTTGGGGTTTCACAGAACGAGTGGACTGAGTGTTTGGTGAGCGCAAGCCCTTTTTAATGGCTAACATGAGTAACAAATTCAACCAGGACTGCCGAGTTTTTCCTAATCTGTCCGAGAGAGTGTATTTTGGTAAAATATTCCATTTTTCAGCCGTGTAATAAATCCTGACTTTTGGGAAGGAAGTAGTCGCTAAAACGAGTTTGCTGACGTTTTGGGGCGCTGAGGCAACGGCTCATTTTTAACATACCTCCAGTTCCGGGAACCTTTGGATTATGCTCACCACAGGTACGAAGACTAAAATAAGGACTAAAGGCAAAAAGGCTAAATTAGGCTAAAATTAGGACTTTAGAAATAGTAATCAGTGCCAGTGGCAAGTTATGCTTGAATGAATGTCGTGAGAAAACCTAGACTAAGTAGGGATGCGCATGACATCCATATGGTCTTCTGCATCAAAGAGAATCTGCCGAGACAAATTTATCTGCGGATTTTTTAAAGTCTCCTAAAAACTGCCTGTCCAGCTGATTGCTCAAGTTCAAACTGCCTGTAATTGAAGCAACCATAGATCTGTAGAGAGTTGCCCGCCGATCTTCTTAGAGGTCAGAGGTATCCCATTCTACCTTAGGGGTCCATCTCGGGTTCTACCAGCAGCCGCACTGCGACTATTTATTTAGGCAAAATAACCGAAATTACCGAAAACACAGCATTTGGCAAGTTTACACTTTTGGTAAATTCTCTTCAGGCCATACATATACGTGAGACGTTTAAATTAAAACAATCAATCGATCGACTTTCCTGACAAACGGGAGCCTCAAAGTCTCCTTTTAAGCAAGCAAACTCCTTAGCAGACGCCTCAACCACGTCATTGCACAAACCTTCCCAGCAGAGAAAGTTCTGGTGTTATTTTCAATCAACCCGATCCTGCACGGTGAAGGTAAGGATAGGTTGCCAGCTCAGACCACTTCTATGTGTATCTACTCATTTACTTGCTCCTGTAAAGCAGGTTATAACGCTCGTAAAAGTCGGAGCTTATCCAAAAGAATACGTGACCACCTCCCAGCATGGTTAGCCAACGGTGAAATCAAAAGCATCAACAGTTCTATCCTTGCCCACATAGTTTAATTCAGAAATCGTGTGGAACTTAATGAAGCCTTTCATGTAATTTACAAGGTCCCACCAAACCAACCGAAGTCCCTGGGTCAACGTTTGCTAGCAACAGCAGAAGCCACCAAGATCCGGTTGAGGAAGCCAGTTTTGTGCTCGCAAAAGGAGCTCCTGTAGGTTCCTAACTTGGCATGGCCAAGGTTAACGTAAATTGAGGCGAATGTTCACATTCCAGGAGCGTAAATATTTCCTTTTCTTCTCAAAATGTAAACGTAAATGCCTACACCTTTCCGCGCTCTTATTGGCTCCCGCTTGTAAGGAAAGACGATCGATTGTTTAAATTTAAATCTTCCATGTTAATGAGAAGAATTTACCGAAAATGTACACTCGCCAAATGCTCTTCTGAATTGTCTTATTGGAATTTTTGTACCGTTAAAAGAAAGGAAATTTTTATGGTCACTTCTGGCTTACTAGCGAACAGCCGTACGCACCCCCAAATTTTGCAATGCGTGAAGTTTGAACCCGCGACGTTTACGTTAGGAGTCCAGCTCCCTGAGCATTGAACCACCGTTTCGCTGTCCTGTCGGTTGCGATCGGATATACTGAACATGTGACAGGAATGTTCACGGACTGCGCTATGGGACGTGCTTTGTGCCTCGCGTTTTCAATGCTCAATCTTGAGTGCCACCAGCAGCCGCATTGGGGCTAGAAATAGAGGTAGGATAGCATGACCGATCTTCAGGGTTAGAAAAAAAGCTGAATCTCCATATGACTGGCTGATGACCATTGAGGCACCGGAACAGGGTTTTTAACCTCCCTTATCTAGACTGCCTAGACTGTTATCTTTAGTCATCAACCATCCCAACCCTCTTAACTGTTGCCAGATTAATTTGTCATATTTTTTCGCTGATGTGACAATTTTTAACAAACATGGACAAAAACGCTGACTTGCCTGTTGATTTTTTACCTGTTTTATAAAGCGAACGCGGGCTGAGTATTCATCTTTGAAAGCGCAGCCCTTCGATTGCCAGAAACCGCCTTCAGGTCTCAACGACTGTAGACTGTAGTCATGCCAAGAAAAGCTAGAGCCACAAGCGTTGGTTTCCACCTTCTACCAGGGAAGATCACTATAATCTATTCCAAACCTCAGTCCACAACAACCGAGACTGCCAGTGCAGTTTTGAGAGCATTCCTCGATGACCCAGGGGCTCAGCGTCCGAATATCGGGTGGGTGGCTGGAGATTTGGCCGATGACGTCAAATATGTCATGTCACGTCCCTTTTGACTTCTATCTGGCAGTCGAGACCGTAGAACTACTCCCACGAACCAAATACGATGAAACGGAAAATCGCCTTGGACATGCCCAAATCCTACAGATCCTGAAGTTCTGTCTCAAGACGTACTTCACGTTTGATGGAAAACCTACGAGCAGGTGAAGGCGACACCAACGCGTTCCCCGATTTCGGGACGCCTAGCCGAGGCAGTTCTGCAACGGCTGGAGTCACTGGTCTTCTACTACAACAGACCGAAATTCTGGACGCGGTATGTGGATGACACCTTCGTCGTCATCGAACGGGATCAGGTGCTCACGTTCAAGAAACGTCGCAAATGCGTCTTAACGGGCGTAGAGATCAATCAGCTGACCTTCCCTGATGTCCTCGTCTGTCGCAAAGATTGTGGTAGCCTAAAAGCTAAAGTATTCCGGAAAGAGACCAACACGATGCAAGTACTGAATAACAACAGTAACCACTCAATCGGGCACAAACGCAATTGCGTAAGGATGCTCTATCGGCCTGCTGAAAGGCATCGCAGCTAACCAGAGGACACATTTGGCGAGGTCCAATACCTTTGACGGGCGTTCAGAGAAAGTAGCTACGCGCGGAACTTTTTAAACCAGTGCTTGCGCAAGCAAGATGGCCAACAATCTCGCACCGAACCCAACATTTGGGCGGAGCGATCTCGCACGTCAAAAGTCTCGTAGGCTGTAGGTAGTCTTCTCGTACCACTTGGAGTTAGAGTCATACTCAAGCCGGAGGCAACCATACGGCGTCAGATAATGAAAAAGAAAGACCCACTGCCACGGCGAGAAACATCTTGAGTCGTCTACAGGATTTGGTGCAACTGTGGGCAAAACAATTTTGTCAGAGAAACTGGCAGACTTCTCACGCGGCAGCAATGCGGCGACATGATGCCAATTCTCATGTTGCGACTCACTCAACGAAGTCCGGCCACACATTCACATTTGTTGAGGTCAAAATTCTCGCAAGAGGTGACAATCGGGTGAGCCGAGAATTACTTGAGTCATGTTTTATGGGAGCCTGATCCAAAAACAAGTGCAACAATTTTGCCCAATCCATTTTCAGCATTGAGATTCAATTTGGCCAAAGCAAATTGCCACTTTTGGGAACACACAGGCTACTGGGTCATCCTACGCCGACACCGATGGGCCCGATGGCCGAGCAATAATCACGCCCGAGTCCACTATGCGTGAGGAAAGTTCAGCAGGTCAGAGCCCGCATGCCATTTAACAGACTATCAACACGCAAGAATCCAATTACCGTGAATTGCCGTTGCATGATTATATCTCTGCTGATGAATCCGCAACGGATCTCGAAATGTCAGGCGAATAAAAGTTCTATCTCAGCAATCGAGTTATCATCTTCTCAATGGCAGAAACTGTCAGCTTGAAGAATAATAGTCAGATTCTGTTGTTTGAAAAGGATAGCTACTTACCACAATTCGCCGAATGATTAGCTATGAGGCAATGTTCAAACTTGGTTGCTGAAAGAGTGTGCAGGAGATGCAGCGCTAGTCAACATCCCTGCCGCATCCTATTGCGAAACATACGGGGACATCGTTGAAAACAACAGCCAATCTGTCATTTTATGAAACGTTTCACCATGAAGAAGACAAAGATGCAATCACTGGGACAGCATTTGTATAAGCCTGAGCTTTCGGCTTCGTAGAAGTGGCCATCGCTAGAGAAATGACATTATGGCGTCCGGTCGTAGCATCATGGCGTGCGTCCTCAACGTGGCAGAAAAGAGTGTCTGGACTCGACCGGGGCCGTGCTCCTTGGTCGCGCAAGCAGAGGGCAACGTAACAGGACGGTATAACCACATGCCTGTTTATATGGTTGGAGTCCAACATCCAGGACTCCAGTAGTTCTCACCCCGTCTCAGTACTGACTAGTGCTATTATCCGCGCGCCCATGAATTCGAATTCTTGGCCTTCTTCTACAGTGTGGCTAACCACCTGGGACAGAGCGTCGCCTTTCTGCACTGCCTGATTTCGCTTTGGTATTCGAGAGCTAGGTCGTCTTACGGTCTGGCCTGTAAAATGGCAAGAACAGTTGCTTCACCATATCTGATTTATGCCCAGCAAGACGGCATTTGCTTTTAAAAAATGGCAAGAATTGACAGACTGGTATTATGGCCAGTGTCTTTCCAGAGACAACTTGCGGTGTAAAACTCTTCAGTCATAACGGAGACTTTCGGCGAACACAAAATTGCTGTGACAGTGCCCACTACACACTGCAGCCCAACAAATGAACAGCTGAGATAATGTGACCCTCTTTTCAGACAGCTTCATAGACTAGTGTCTACACCAAATACCGCTGAAACCCGAAGCATCAGATGGCTTTGCATATTCCCACAATAGGGACGCCTCGGGAGTCGCATGGCCGGTACACGTGGCAGTGTGCCAATGACACGCGGTCCATGGACCAACTGTCGTTATGGCTTGCCTTTTATGTTAATTAACTTTACTTCTACAGGATTAAGGACAGGCAGGGTGGGGGTGGCGAAGGTGGATGATCAGTAAGGCGGAAAACAAAATGTGCACTCATATCCTGCCGAACACAGCCCCCGGACAGGGCTTAGGTAAATGAAGTTATCTGGGTTGAAAAATCAGAAAGGGTGATCTATTAGTGAGGGTTGAGAGGCAGTTCTCTGAGGCGGAAAAACAGTAGCGAATTCTGAAATGCGGCATTTTTAGCGACGGACCATGTTTATTTTTAACTTAGCTAACAAAATAACCGCTTACGTCCGACAACCAGACCAGATGAAAAGAATAAGATGAGAACAGTTGAAGGCAACCCTGAGTTTTCATCCTACCGAAGTAGATAGCGACACACTAGCGCCATAATCTGCTTATGCAACTTGAACGATCTTTGTTTGTTTCGCTCCTGATTGCATGTAAACTGGAAGTTACTATGTAACTGTCTGAGTTTATTGGATCTAAGAAAAAACAGAAGAACTTGACACAGTCAACATACCCGGTCATTTGAAACAATTGCAATTGTTAGGTAAGGGAAATGCGGTCCTTGTAAAATAAGAAAACACCTGCCAGCAGGTAGTGTTGAACGACATGTTTTGAGCCCCATAAAGAACGCGCGTTCTAGCTACGATATATCAGTATAACTGTTATCCCTCCAGAAAAAAACGTCTGTAAAACAATGAAGAGTAGCCGACTTAATGCATGCTGTCAATTTGCCAACTCTTAACCGTTACATTTACTGAGGACTACATGATCTCTTACTTTAGCCTATTTACTGTTATAACTACCTGCCATTATCTTGGACCCGAAGACTAAACAGTATAACGCTGTAACGGTAAATTCCGTAGGCTTTATAAACAGAGCACGGGGATAGAAGCTGCCTGCAATACACGTGAGTTTACGCAAAAAATTCACGTAAAAGAGTAAGGCTTAAAGTAGGAATTAGGTTTACGCTAAAATTTATGATTTGTGGTAGGTTTAATGTTAACGTTTAGTTAAGTGAGGGTGAATCTGGGGATTATAGTTAGATAGTAAAATGGAACTAAGGTTTTGGGGGTAGGTTGAGACTTAGGATTAGGGTAAAGGGTAAATTTTGTGCTAGGATTTCAACACGAAGCTACTTGCAATGAATATTTTCTCAGAACAACCTCTGGTACCTAGACAAAGCATCCTCTTTCCCCATGTCCTCCTAAGGAAGTCACAGAAGTAATCCTCACCATAAATTATCCCTTAAACAACTGCCACTGAAATGTAAACAGTGGCCATGAATCTACGCCTTATCCTATTCACTCACAAGGTTTCTGGCTGCACTGCCCATCAAACTGCACGTGTTTAGTGTTTTTTTATCCAGGACTTGAAGTTAAATCAACACAAGAGTATTGTTCTACATCTGCAATCTTTACTTGGAGAATGATGGAAAGAACGTGCGCGGTCACGCTAGCAAGGAATGAGCACGTAGTTGAATGCTTACTAAATATAAACGCGTCTAAAACTCAGTCATTCCCAGAGCTGATAGTCAGACTGCGATCTTGTGTTTATGCCTATCGTGCCTGTATCATGCCGTAGAACGCTGCCGACTGATAGGACTAATTTGACCCTGTCAGAATAAGGAGTCAGCCCACAATGACTTTTGCTTAAAGTGGTCTCTATGACATTTTCGTTGATCATGCATCCCAGGTCTCCTGTTTATTTAAAACTCTGATCATTCGTGCACAGACCATGCGCATGTGGCTTGCACAAACGCTGTGAGTCAGTCACTGCATAGAATCCTGTCTCCACTCTTTTTAAGGACCGGTTTTGATTTGCAGGAGAGGAGACAGTGCGCTAAAGACAGAGTAAGTCCACTCCGCGCGAATTCCCGCGGCCGTCATTTCGCGGCGTCCATGGTGGACATGTCCGTTAGGGGTTATTTTACTGTCACCTGATAGGCTGGTGTGAAAAAATATTATATCAGAATTGATGTAAACGAAGAAATCAAACAATTTCCGACTATTTGAATACTTTGGAGACACGAGTGTTTTTTCGTAGTGATACTTTGCCCCTCTATTTGACAAAAATGGTAGGACTATCTTAAGAGGTCCTACTTGCGTTTGATTTATAATGAAAACCTACCTTTACAGTTTGCAGTAGGCTGACTTTCAAGCTCTTCATTAAATGCCGCCAATATAAGGTCCACTTTCCTTTTTTCTCTAAATTCCGCCAATATAAATTAGAATATCCATCAACAGGCATCAGTTGCCTAAGCAATAGGAGTTTATGTTGATGGAGTTGATTCTTTTTAGCTCACTAAAATAACTGTCTGTGTTATGAATTTTATCGTTCGTGGTAACTTTCGACCAAATAAAATATTCATTCACACCCGTTACTCAAGAATTAAATGCTCAACCACCAATTCCGTAAGACTATTAAGCGGGAGAAGAGATATTAAGGCGACCCTACAAGACAATTTTGTCTTGTAAATGTCTCCGTTAAGTCAATTTTCCCTCGGACAGTTCGAATTCAGTCCCACTTCGAGGAGGTAACACTGTCCACCGGCCTATCAATCCCGGGTCTCGCAAAACGAATTGGAAAAAGCCGAGCATGTCAATTCATTAAAAATAAGAAATCAACTCTGGGTTACCTTAAAAAAGAAACCGAGAAAAATGTTCTTGCAGCTTCAATGACAGAAACAAGGGCGGTCGGGTTGCCTATTTCCGACTTGTTTTTAGCTGGCGGCCTCGCATGCAGCAGCTGCAAACAGGCAGGCCAGAGATTTTATCTTGAGTCCAATTTCAGGTCCAGCTTAATGCGCTTAGGGGAACTGGAACATGTGTGCACTGCATGCCGACTGGGCTTGGTAGTATGGTTGACAATCGGGCCCTCCACGATTCCTCCTGCCAGATTGGCAATGCCTTCCCTTCCTGCTATTTATGCCAATGCCCATCAAGCTTATTAAATCGTTCCCTTTCTTTCAAAGCGACCCTGGCCCATCCAAGTTATCACCATTTTAGTTTAACCAGCCACCATATAAGCAGCTGACGGCAAGGTAAGAACTGTGCTTTATAAAGGGGTAGAGTAAATACGCATTGCATTCGTTTTACCTGCATGTTTAAAGCTCGCCGGCCTCACAGGGATTAGAAGCCGGGTCAGTGAATGTAATAATTAAGTACAGTAGACGCCACGGGTCAAGCAACGTTTCGACATAGGCAAAACATTGATACTCTTTCGCTAATTGGTATTGACTCGGGTTGTGATACTGATTATCGTGTAGTGAATTCTGAAATTTATTCCATCATGATAGAATGCAGGCTTCGTTTTGACTACCAGCAAAAAGTATATATTTTAAAAACTGGCTACTTAAAAAGTATGCATTTTTATCATTAATTTTGAATGCCTTTATAAATTCAAATGTATATGAAGGAAAAATACACAAAAAAGTATTTCTTGTACATGTTTGGTAACACATTACGTATTCTTTTAATTTAATACTTAAAGAAAGGGTAGCTTTCGGTTATAAAAAGTTGCTCAGTAGCCGAATAATTTTCTTACCTAGTGACTGCTACACTCGAATTCAAGGTTTAAACAGTGCGCACTCTGTACATCCTGTTTAAGGAAAAGTACGTTTTCGCCTCCTGTTCGAGAAAGAAGTCACAAAATTGTCATAAAGTACTGAAATAGATGTAGAACATATTTTATGCAGTATAGGCAGCATAAATAAATTGGCGAATACGATTTATTATGAATAAACAGCCAACAATTGTAAAATAAGTTCATAATAAGCAAATATTTAATAACCGTAAGCTTCCTTTTCTTCGAGTATAAAATTTTAAGAAGGCTATATTTTCTATCAAAGAAGGACAAGAAGTAATTTTGACGTCAATATTTTCCATCAAGTGTATTTGAATTTATAAAGGCAGTCAAAATCAATGAAAAAAGGCATACTACTAAAGTAGCCAGCTTTTACAATAAATGCTTTTTGCTGGTAGTCAGAACAAAGCTCATTAAAAAACCCGCATCCTTTTATGACGAAATGGACTTCAGAATGGACTACACGATAATCAGTATCACAACCTGAGTCAATACCGATTAGCGAAAGAGTGTCAATCTTTCGCCTGTGTTGAAATGTTGCATGATCCATGGCGTCTACTGCACAGTTAACGTTCTTAACACTTGAGCTGCGAGGCCAGATCGACAACAGGGTATCCAATCACCTAACCTATTGTCAAAAGAAATGTCAAGACTAGTTTACGAATAAATAAGTGAACAAGACATAAAAGGAAAAAAAATATTGATAAAGTATTTTTTTATTAGTTTAAGCTTTGCTATTCCTGTCAAAACTGAGGTCTTTTTAAGCAAACCGGGGTGCAGCCAGACGATTAATCGGTTACATCACGTTAATACTGCGTGCAATGAGGAACTGCATGGGTGCACATTTTAAACACTCAGATCAACGCACCAGTATCTACGTAAATAATTTTTCATATCCTTTCCAGTTTAAACCATTAAATAAGACTGCAATACAATAAGAAAACATGCAATGCACAAAAGCTGAACAGCGATACCCATAACTGGCCAACAAGCCGACCAAACAGCAAGGATTTCCGTTCGAATTTATTTGTGAATGTGGTTGAATTTTGCACTTTTTTTTCTCTGGGGGCAAAAAAAACATAGACGGCCGTATACAGATGCAAGCGCAGTGGTTAACGAAGACGACCAGCCCGACTATGTATGTTAAACACGAACACGTAATAACTGCCGTTGTATAAAGTTAAATTTGGATGGGCATGGAACGTGCTTGGTTGAGAGTGCTGTATGGAGCAGAAGCTATGGCGATCTGGCTCTGAACCCTAGTAAGTTTCGCGTGTAAACGAATAACCGAAAAGATGCAGATGGTATCAAGATATCTTCAGGCACTGAAGGCAAATGAAATATGCGCGGCGTATTGGTCCATCAGACAGCCGTTCGCCGGTGGCAATGAGCACAGTCCAAGGCGCGATCGCAGGAGGTACAGCTCGAGACGATGGCAATATCGCTGGTGTACGTAGACAATGGTGTTGAAGTTTTTCAGGATGAGTTTGACCTCGTTGATGTTGATCAGAGTGATTTTCATGAGCTATTACTTAAGTCAAGTGAAGGTGAACCTGGAGTTCGAGCCAGGTATTAAATAAGAATCATTGTTTGAGGTAGGAGTAGGCTTAAGAGTAGAGTAGTGGGTAAGGCTTGTGTTAGAATTTCAACACAGGAATATTTATCCTGGACATTTGCTCAGGGCAAAAAAGTCCTTCGAAAGTGCGTTTCCTTCTCCTTGTTCTATCAACCTAAGGTCTTGTAACGCGAATTACAAAAAAACAAGTATTCTACTTTATTTAAATTACAAATCAACGCTAGTTTACACAAAACAACACCCGCAAAATATTCCAGCGCCTCCACCGACAAAAAAGTGATCTGGAATGCCTACATCCAACTGATTTTTCGCTTGCAGTCTGACATGCACCAGCTGCAAACGGGCAGGCCGAATATACTATCTTAATTACATTCCGAGATTCTGGTCTATGCTCTTACGGGGGCTGGACATGAGTGCACCACATGCTGATTACGTTTGATCGGATTATTGCAACCAATGCCTCCACAATTCGTCTAGTCAAACTGCTAATACGCCCCCTGTTCTGAATGCTGTTGGCAATCGCCAGCGAAACTGGTCCCGTTTTGCCATGGCAAACTTAGTTTAAGTTGGTGACATTTTGTTTTAAGCAGATACCGTCAAAATAGCTGACAGCAATGGGAGTATTGAGCTTTATGAAAAGGGTATTTTAAATGTGGGTTGTATTCCTTTTACTGAATAATGTATAAGACGCCGGCCACCGTAGCATTCAAAGCCATAACAGTGAGTGTAGTACTTACGTTCAGTAAACGCTCTAAACACTTTGGCTACGAGGCACAATCGGGAGCAGGGAGTCTTATCATATAATTTATTCTGAAAAGAAACGTCAGCGTTAGCTTGAAAAAAATAAGTCAACAGGATGAAGAAAAAATAAATATTATTGAAGTATTAACTGTTAAACATAAATGTTTTTGTTCCTGGGACAGCGTCAGATAAACAGACAAACCGGTGAATTTTTAAGTAAAACGTGGCTCATTCAGACAGTCAATCGTTACGTCATTAAACTATTGTATGCAATTCGGAACTTCATGGAATGGCATTTACAACTCTCGAGAAGCAGTTCCTACTTAAATAATTGGGCATATCCTGAACAACTATTACCATCAGACAAGACCGCAATAAAATAATTGCATATAATGTTTGCTTCTCCACGAGCCGATCCTACCAGCCATGATTCGCGTTCACATTTATGTATGAAAAAGTTTACTTTTACTTTTTTCATCTCTCAACTACCCTACTCGGATGGCAAAATAAAGCCTAAATGGTTGGATACAGCTATGAAAACAGTGGCTAGCAAAGGTAAACAGGCTGCCTACACGTGTCATAAACGAACACGTCATCACCACAACTGTATCGGACTACTTTCGGATGAGCACGGATCCTGATCGGTTGAGAGTGCGAGATAGGGAAGAAGCCATTGCCCTCTGCCTCTGGATCCTGAGAAAGATTGAATTGAGAGTATATTAGGCCAAAACGGGCCGTCTGTCGTGAAAGATTCTACGCATGAAAAATACGCCTAGATGCCATGTGGATAAATTTCCCGGCATTCACGCCACACATTCTTCTCCAATATACCAGTGGTCAGTTTAAATAATTTAAGTTCAGAGTTAAGACCTACAGAGCTAACCCGCCCGCCTCCACTTGTAACACACGACCTGGTCCCTAGTTCCAGGCATATGAGGCCACATTAAATAACATGCTTCCAACTCCTGCAACGTGCGTACATTCTTCTTACTGGGTTTCCATCTTCATAAAGACACTGCCACGGGAACGACATTTACTACGTTCCAAACAACTACCATGTCTGCGCGTATTGTAGAGTAGATACATATATATCCTAGGGAGTTTTATGTTCGCAAGCAGAAGCGATGTCTGTAAGGAGTCTAATCTGTATCGTTTTATTAAAGCTTTTTGCGTATAAGCCTATAACCCAAGATATACAGATGATATTTTGATGTCTTGGGGTACTTGTGGCAAATGAGCTATTCATGTCGATTGCATGTTGGGCTACCAGACACCGGTCCGCCGGTGGGAATACGATAAGTTCACAGGCGCATCTGAAGCTTTATCTGGTGGCGCGTTCGCAGGAGATACAGCTTGAGACGTCGGAGCTAGGGAATGTCTTAGCGCATTTGGTTAAATACTGATAAAAAAGTATTATTTTTAGTATTTAACCAAATGCGTTAAGATATTGCCTATCTCCGACGTCTCTGCTCACTATGTGAACTGCGCTGATCGCATCTGAGGTCGCATCTACCGCACCTATGGTCCTAGGCTACGCGGCCCTGTCGCACCCTTTCTCGTATCGACCGACTGCTGACGACGTGGCGGGTTCCTCGGCTCTTGGCACAGCAAAGGCTTATCATGGTCGCATCTCCGGTTCTTCAGGACGTTCTCGTAACTCCGAGGTCTCCTCCTCGAATGGTCCTTCGGATGTAGATATTACTCGTCATGGACGCCAAGGCTGCCGCCAACATTCACAGAAGCATCATGCTCCCATCATTAACATTTTTTTTCCACGAGCGACAGTTTGTCTCCTAAAAAACACAAATGACATTCCATTTTGAATTATGAGCCAGCCTTAGGAGTTTTTTCACTGTCTGCTCTTCTTCCTCAGTTACACTGCTGGCTCGTATAAACTGAGAGTAAGTGTACTACTTGAAACAAGCGAGTAGTCGTCTGAAATTGTGTCATTGACTTCTTTGGAATGTTCGGTATGCCGATGCATTTCTTAAATCCTATGTACCAAGAGGGAGTTCAAAGGAGTTCGCCTATATTTCCTTTAATAAATTTGACTTGACTTGAATCAGAGTCCATGTTGTTGGTGTTTATAGGTAATGATGCTGATTTTTGCGCGATGTGAGTTGCGTTATTGGTGTGGCTCGAAATGAAGCAGACGTGTTTTGATTTGGGAGGTGGCTGGATTGCGTTGTCAATGCACAGAGTACGAAATATTCACGATAGGCTGATCCGTGCCTAGAGGGTGCACTGGCATTACGGAAACGACCGCATAGATTTGGGGTTTGTATACTTTGACCTCACCATATCGTTTCCTTAATCAAGTCACCAGTTCAGTGTTCGAGCTCGTCAACTATCTAGGGGGCGATCAGAGGCAAGTAGCTGGCGCGGAGTTAATCTGCACTTAGGAGTGCAATAACACGGCCTATATGAAGCAATTGTTGTAGGTGTAAAATTCGAAGGACCGAGATTCAAATATATTCCTTAAATTATGCATATGGTGCATTTAATTATTTCAAATTTTGGAGGTTACTAAACAATTGCGCATCTTGCACGCGCGTTTGCTTAGGACTTCACCATCTTTCAAAAGCATTGATATAGCCCTTCAGATGTTCAGCGCGAGACTTACTGATGCTTACCAAATGCTACATATGGCACGAATCAGGTTGTATACTCCGTGAAAAGCATCCAAACATATTAACAAACAAAGAGATTTCTCTTCATCGGATGCGCAGTCTCAAGACAATTATGTTTCCTACAATAAGAACAAAAGTATGATGTCTATACAGTTTTCCACAAAATATACGTAACTTTTTGCAGACATGAATTCAAATGAGATAAAGTGAACAAATCAAGTATGCATTTTACAACTATCGTTTACTTCACAAGAAATTGAAAGGTGTTTATGTACAATCCAACCTGACAGACAGTAGCACAAAACCCCATAATGCTTCAAAGTTGCCTACACGTGAACATTCACGATCATTGTACTTGTGCATTTATACTTCTGGGGTTAAGTTCTCAGAAATACCGCAGTTGGTTGATTCTTTGGGCTTATCTGTGCTAAAGTCAATATTCGACCGTAATTTAAATCAAATATCGACGTTATACTGGACAAGAACGGTCGTAGATACACTCATGCACATGCATCCATCAAAGGGAACTGGGATTCAAAAAGTGTAGGGTATAACCGCAGGAGCCATTTAGATTGCTCATTTAATTTAATATCGCAAACAAACGCGGTTGGTAGTGCTTCAGGTATGTTAGTTTCGAATTCCTAGATCGAATATCTACAGAAATAAAAAAACGTTTGTATTAAACGTGGTCCAGTTTTCTCCTAGGTTGGCTTAATGTATGTACATGGGCGTCTTACTAAAGTACTTTCAAACGCAGCAGCGCATAAACAGACTGTTTCAAAAATTTTAAAGCCCCTGGCAGCTAGCAGACTACGGGAAATTATTATGTTACAGGCTATTTGCTCATGTCCAAAATGGAACTATAAAACTGCTACTGTGCCTAGTTTCCTGCCGCTTCTGTCATTCCAACTAAGAATTTAATCTGTTGATCTCCCTTAAAGTACACGAGATGTACGTTATCTGTGTTGACGGTTCAAATACTTCAATAATTTCAAGGCCGCCTTTTAAATATTTTGCGTAGCAAATTTCCAAGTTCACTCCATTGAGCTGTCCAATCAGATGCTACTTCTTACCCCTCCCTGCGGAGCTACCTTTAAACGATAAAACCATCAAACACACTGTCCCACATTGACAGATTTGAATGAATTACCTACCATCATTTGTCTGATTTACTGCAAAGCTCCTCCCTCATTCTCCACCCCCTTAACACTGTCAACTCGGAAGGTGGAGCCTCTGTGGGAGCAGGAGGTAGCAGAAAGCTCAGGTTTCTCAGAGCCCAAGGGAGAGGGTTAGCATGCAACAGATGCTCCAAAAGCTCGCGGTATCAGTCCTCTTCGAGGAACGACATACTCAATTTCCCCAATTTGTGGTCGTCTTATTTTGGGACACAAGACTGTCGTATACTAATTACACTTTCTCTTGCTTGTTTCGTTCACTGGGAAAAGTAAACTCAGGCGCAAATCCCGTAGACCTTAGTCTTAAATTGGATAATTTCGACAGGATTCACATACAGGCTTACAGTTTTACATTTTAAAGAAACATTACTTTGATGCAAATTTATGCTTACCTTTAAATCGAACACGTGCAGGATATTAACTAAACTAGATTGTCCTTGAGCGTGACAATACAAGCCCAAGAGTCGACTGAAACAGCTTTGAAACGAATGTGAATGAGGACGGAAATTAACCACTTGGCGGGGCTTCAATGATGAATTCGTCTAAGGAGTTTTCGAAAAACAGATACAATAGGGCATTAACAGGTGTGTGCAGATGGTGTGGCTTTACTCAGGTAAAATGTTTTTGCATGTGAAAAGATGTAATTGCGACTTCCGCACTGTTGTAACTCGGCTTAAAAACGGTCTGACACTCAAAAAAGAACCTCTTTCCGTACTTCCGGAGGCCTTCACTAAATTCCATGCGGGTTAAGGGTTGAGGGGGGTAAGGGTGGTACTGTGGAAAATTACCACAAAGACACTGGTATGCACGTGTCCAACCAAAAAAGGCTTATTTGTCTTAATTTTGAAAAAGTAAGAATTCCGGGAAAATAATCAGATATCCTGTTGTTCTCACCTGATTGATTTTATTTTTTTGCTGACGTTCCGGGCAGCTGTGCTTTGTTAAAGCTTAAACCGACTTTATCGAGCAACAATTTGAAGTTGTGTTTGTACGTGTCGGCAGTGAGCTGACTGATTTTTCTTTGCTCGCTGCTTGGCCCCTAGTGTGGATTTCAGCCTTGTCTGAAGGCATTTAGTATTGTGTTTCATCTCAATCGTACAAAGATACTGGGAATTCTGCTTCCTCTATCCGTGTTTTCGCTACAGGGCCATTCTCGTTTCCAATTCGTAAGATCAGTTTAATCGTTTTCTGTCCTTGACTCACGTGATGGTCTAAGACGTTGTAGGCACTGGAAAGGTCAAGATGCCTGTTAACTATGTTGGCATCCGCGTACCATGCCATAAGCATCAGTCTTTCCACTTTTAAGATTCCTCGGCCTACGATGGTCGCCCTTTGAACATCAAAGTTATGGCCAACCTCTCCGATATTTTTAAGGCATTCTTTTCCTGATGCAGATTTGAAGATGGTGCACTCAGCATAATTTTTTGAATCCATAAAGTTTGAGAGTGCTCATCCGGTGAAACCTCTCCTTGCATAACGTGAGTACTGTAAAAGACAAAAAGAACATGGAATGCGTACTGAGGCAACCTACATACGCCGGTTTAACTCCGACGAATTTAAACAACTGGAGCACGTGGTGAACCTAAATTTTCCGTGGTACCATCTGGCTCCCTGATTACACATTGCCCTGCCTATCTTTTGGTATCAAGCGCTTTTTCATCACTTTGGCTTCTCACAGTGTTTGAACTTGCTTATGTTATTGAGTATCCTTCGTGGTCATTTTATTTGACCTTGCTGTTTGCATTGATGTCTCTGTACGGATTCAATTTTGTATCTCATCTTACCTTGCTCACGTTATTCAACGAAAGGAGGAAGCTGATGAGCACTTTCTACATTTATGGACCCAATAAATTCTGCTGTTTACGCAATCTCCAAAATCTCCGATTTATGTTGCACGACGTGATAGCTGGATATTTCTCTGTTGGGTTTTAGTATGTTTATGACCGAGAAACACATTAAGCGAGCGTGTGTTGCCCATAGCAGCATCCGAAATAGTAAGCTGCAAGAAACAGCGTTGTGTCTTGCAGAACTAAAGAAGAAAATGCCTATAGAACTGAATATGCGAGTTCCATGCAGCAGTTCAGAAGAAGAAGAGGTGATCTCTAGAACAATAATTTCATCTTCCTGACGTTCCGGATTCTGCCAAAAATCCGTCGTCCATGCAAGGGGTGACAACCGCGTGAGCCGCAAGCTGCTCGAGTCATGGTTCTCAGGCCTGCAGTCAATCAACAAGCGCAACGATTTAGCGTTCCAATAATGTGTACCGAGACACCGCCAGGGCAGGAGAATCAGTCACGTGGGCAGGGCCGGGCCCGGAAACAAGTCTGACGACAGCGAACATAATCGTCGCGCAAATACCAATCCCAATCCAACACGGACAAGAAAATCGTGGCAATTAATGAGTAGAAAGCGAAGTGTCAACCCATCATCGTACCCATTAAGACCCCAACCACAGGTTACAGGTGATAATTATAGTACGTATGCCAGTGGCCGGTATGAACTATAAATACCGCACAATTTATGCGTGTATCACCCCTAATCTGCGCATGCCCCACACTATCCTTCGATTCACTATGCGCAATGATTCTCCGCAGATTGCGAAATGTCTGGAAAGTAAACTTTTTTTTCCAACAGTCGCACCTTCTTCCTCCAAAAAGGGGGCTCGAGCCCTAAGTATGTTCTTTCCCATTCCTTCCACACTGCGATCATCCAGGCAAAAGCAATAGTAAACTAATTTAGCAATAACCATTGGCGCCAGAAGGTGAGCTGATGAGCATGCTAAAGATAATGCGCTGGTAAAGTCTCAGGTGAGTAGCGGTGCCATAGTCTGCCGCCCTCAAAGTCCTGCTTCTTACCGTAGCCCAACCTTATCTCCGCCAGCATCTCCGTCAATATTCGTTGCGGTGTCCTAGGTCACCCCCCCTCCTCCCAGCTGGCCCTGCAATTTGGCTTGTTTGCGCCTCCCCTTTTTTCGAGGATTCAGATGCAATCTCTGCTGCGTCCCGCCCACGACCACCGCCCACCCTCCCGAAAGGTTTCGTTCTGAATCCGAGGCTCTCGGCGGGTGCGAACCATTAAGTCTTACCATAACCACCACTTACTGGATGCTAAGGCCCTGCATTCGCAAACCGCGGGGATGCGCGGATTTGCATTTGGCTTGGGACGCTTCGCAATCGCCAGTTTTTGCCCGGTCAGAGAATATGGGCTGCCAAAAAGCCGGTATTTGGTAGAAGCATCGATGAAAAAGTGAAGCTAAAAGTTTCAAAAACTTTGATAATTTTTCCCTCTGTGAACAATTAAGAAACTTCAGGTCAAGCTGGGAAGGTAGAGGTAACTACCGATTTAATCAAATTATGCATGCTCATGCCGACAAGGTCATGTACTTAAATAACAGGCTGATATCTGAAAAGGGCTTTTCGGTGATCGTCTATAACAGGGGTCGGCAACCTTTTTTACTCAGAGAGACAAGGAAGCAAATCTTTGGAAATTTATTGCAGTGAGAGCCATATAATATATTTTAAGATTAAATTAGATTAAATGTGAGTATAATAAGTCTCTGGATTTATTCGTTTGAATAATGCTGTCATAATACTCACAGTTAATGCGACTTCTGGTGGTGCATGAATATGTTGATTGTTTTGTAATCTGGTTGTGATTTGGTGAGATTAAGCTACATGCAAGCGTTGAGAATTTATCAGTTAGACGTGATCTAAGGGTGGACTTGATGTATTTAAGATGTGAGAATAATTGCTCACATGCCTACGTAGATCTCGACAAGGTAATTACAGCACTACTCACACGCTGCAGCATGTGGTATGAGACAGGAAGTGCGTTCCAAGTTTTGATTATCAACTGGTCTTCGGGTGTAAGTGTTTTAATTTCTGTCCATATGTGTTTGCTCGCTAACTCTACTTTATGTCATTTGATGATTCCCAAATCGTCATTGGGTTTCTTGAACTTATTGATCCAAATGTCTGACGCCTTCAAATCAGCCAGTTCTTCAAAATCTCTAACAAATCTACTATAAACACTAAAATAAGAGTATTCTGTCTAATGCAATAAAGCAGTCAAATGTTAGTAGCGATTTATTGGTACACAAAGCAAGCTTTCGTGAATGGACTGTTTTCTTGCGTGTTATAAATGTGCCCGTCTGGGGAACATGAACACAAGAGACTATGCCATTAACCACCAAACACAAAGCACACTCATGAAGCGCTTTTCGGCCTCATTGGCGTCATCGAGGATGGGTACATCCTGAACCAGATCGGTGTACAATTACTCACTACAGGAGACTATGGGTGACGAGGTAGGCTGGTCTATGTGCGTAAGATAGCCTTGTCTGCCAGCGTTACCTTGACTAAGCTGAGGTCAAGTCTGAGAAGTGTCGTGCTTTAGTAGAGCGTCTGTTATTTAAGAGCTTGTCGCGGCTGTTGGGACGCTGGAGAAAAGGCAAGCAGCTGCTACCGGCTAGCCGGAAACGGAACACTGAAACAACTGCTAGGTCAAACCTAGGCGGGCCGAAATACCAGAGCTTGGTGGAGATTTAATTGATTCCAATCCGCGTCTCAGTGGCGGCACGTCATTGGAGGAACTAAAATCACAAAAATGTGAAGTTTCGAATTCCAATTTTGTCTTAGAGAGCCAGATGCAACCATCGAAAGAGCCACACCTATCTCGCGAGCCGTAGGTTGCCGACCCCGGATCTAGCAGGTGAATTCCTGTTTTATTTTTTCACAAGAAGAATATTTACGTTCAGGTGCTGCAAAAGACTCCAATTTTACCATTGACGCTTTGAAGGTAGTTTCTAACATCCCATGTTCCTACGCCACAATATTAGATTATTCAAACATATGTTTTATTTATTTAACTACTTGATGCTAATTTTTAAGCAAACTAAACGCTCAGAGGGAGAATACGCAATCTTTGAAACAAGAAGTCTGTTAGCCCGGCGTTGAGGCATATTTTATTGAAGTCATCACCAGATAAGAGGGAAAATAGTGAGCAACATTTGAAGTCTGTAGTGGCCTTGCGAAAACACATGGTCTGCAATTAGCAGATCTCTTGATCACTACAGTGGTCTGAAAGTGATGCTATGAGAGCTTGTCACTGCACGTCAGGGTCGTAAATAGCGGCGAGTTCGTTACGCGTGTTCGATATTGGCGTGATAATTGTACCCGAATTTGGCCGCAGGAGTGTCAATTACCTGTGGCATCCCCATGTTGCTGATTCCGCTTGCGTTTGTTGATCGACTGCAAGCCAGAGAACCACGACTCGAGCAATACGCAGCCCAGGCGGCTCATTCGAGGAGTTTGACCTCGTGAAACTGTAAAATATAGTCCGGTCCCTCTCGAGTAATCTGCAATCTGACAGCTAGAGTCTTTGCTGTTCACCTTTGCTATGTGGTCAGTCATTAGTGCCCAGAGTAAGCTCCTGGCTTTTTTCCCACGACACTGCTTTGTCCGCGCCAAATCTGGTCAACGATTCCAGATAGAAATCGATTTAAGTAATGACGGCCGCCTGCACTTGTCCGGAAATAAATAGTTTTCTGTTGCAATTCAAGCTTTGTGTATAATTTGTAATTGACAAGGTATTTCGATGTTGTCAAATTTTTACATATGATAGTTTTTCAGGTGATAAAATGTCCGTTCATAAAACATTGTATCTTTTTATAAAATAGACCTGCTCACAGCAGCATCTATATCCATTACAAAATTATGTAAACACGTTGTGATGTTTTGCTTTTAACTCCAAGAAACATGCAATTTTTCTTAGATAGATTGCAAACTGTAGTACTGTTGTATGGAAGCCGCATATGTAAATTCGATGGCAGGTTGGGTTTCAAAATTATTCGAAAATCGCAAAGTTATTTTTTTTATGATACCGGGATACGCTTTATTTGAGCTCTTAATGTGCAACAGGTACACTTTTCTATCAAATGAGAATCTTTTGTTATATGTTTTCTTGAATATATATTTGAATACAGAAGGGAATCGGCAAGCACTAATAGAAAGTTATACTACGCAATACAATGTAGTTGCTTCAGCTAGTCAGAAGACAAAACTGTGGTGACCGGAATATCATGGGATTAGGTTGCACGATCAGTAATCTTAAAATACTAATTGAGTAATATTTCGACTGGAAAATGTTTCGGAATTGGAAACAACACCTACAGCATCTTTGTAGGGCAAGCAGCTGCCCAAATGAATATTCTTCAATCTCCTATTCTTTGCAGTCTTTGTATTGACCTGCTACCCACCAGTCCGGTATGGGATGTTCAGATTTCAGTTCTCATGCACAATGAATTCTAACTTGTGGGAAATGATATTTGAGTATGTCGAACAGACTCCGCCTGTTTATTCGTAATAGTGTCAATCAAGCGGATGTTGTGGCTTTCCCAGGGGAGTAAGCAACATTTGAGTTAATTGAATTGAACGGACTCAAGCCTCCTCTGTCGGCGACAAAAAGGTTAAGATAGACTTCAAATGAATTGTCTGCTTGCTCTATGAGACTGTCCGGTCACTCGGTTAGACATTGATTCTTCCTGAATTGCTACCGCCAATTCAAAATGTAAGTTTTTCTTTCGATGTAGCCGTGAGATATTTCGGGATTATCTGATATCTTTGTAAAAAGAGCAATCCCAAATTAAACTCCTTTCCCTATGAAACTGGTGCTAAGAAGGGATTTACGAGTGGGGCAACAGGCAACGCCAGACCAAGTACTGTGCAAAATAAATATAACTAACAGAAACGCTATCCATTACACTAATTAAATACCCTTAAAGAACTTATTTAAAGAGCGCGCAAATAAAAAACTGAACTGTACCTAGGATGCCAGCTTTTAAACGAGCTTCCTTCTGGGTAAAACAAGTATTAAGCAAGTATTATGTATTTTTCCCACAATTTTCAATGTCCCAATAAATGCCTATATATTTTACAGAAAACGTAAATAACAATAATAATAAATGCGTATATATTCACATAAAATTTGAGTCACAGTAATTTGACGTGGTAGAGAATATTTGAGTTCCGGGAAGCAGTTAAGAAGAAGAAGATGCGATCACTGGAACAAGAGTTTTATTTGCCTGACGTTTCAGATTCCCTCGAAAATCCTTAATCGTAGGTGATGATGACATAGTCGTGATCATGCGCTGTATAAACAGCGGAATTTAATGGAACCATGCATTTTGAGAGTGCTCATCAGCCGCTATCTCTCGCTACATAATTTGAGTAACGAATGAGGAAATAATAAGTTGAATTTGTACAGAAATATCAATCAGGTCATAGGACCTGGTCAGAAAGGCTGATCAGTAAAGCAAGCAAGTTAATACAATGTGGAAATAAAAAGTGTGACAACCAGCGTTAAACCAAAAGGCTGGACAGGGAACTGGGTAAATCAGGAAGCCGGATGTTACCAATGCAAAGGTAAGTTAACCACATGCTCCAACTGTTTACATTGGTCAGGTTTTGACCGCTGTATATAGGCTGGCTTAAGGTGTGAGTTGTTGCTGCTCGAACAAGTACTCAGAAAAATTACTTGGGTCCACAGATTAGAGAGTATCTAGCAAGTGTTAGTAATGGAATAACAAATAGTTCTAGTTTCCTGTTTCAATAGTTGAAGTGCTATGAGCACACAATCAGAGCTCGGCATCTTAAACTTCGCACACACGGGTTGTAGACGACCTACCGCGCCAACTAAAGGCTCCCTCTTGTAACTGTGCTTCCTAATTATTGAGCATATATTGAATTGAAATCCCTCTTAATTAAATTTTTTGACTTTTGAGATTTTCCGCAGCTCCAATACTCGTCAACACGAACAAAGTTTTCGTAATAAATACGGTTAGTTTGCCCACTCTAGCTATGCAACCTGCATTGTGCAAGTCACATAGACATTTCGCTCTCTTGTCTTCACGACACTACTTATCCATCATTCAGCATTACCACTCACAAATTGGTCTGAAAGGGCAAGAATGGAGTAGCAACTACATACAATTGTCCCGGAGAGAAAGTCCGCGAGCAATTACAGTACCATTACCCATTCCCGCACATGTCAGTATGTTGACGGGACCGTGAACCCCCTGTCATCTAGCTGCGACAGTAACCACACCCAAACTTCCACCTCGCATAGAGCCATTAACATGAGGAACGTGTGTAGCTAGGTGCGCGAGGGCACGGCACGCCGGGGAGGGGGCAGTGGACAGGACAGCCTCCCAACCGACCTGTCAATCACGTCGGTAAGTTGAATTCTTGCGAGTTTTAGTCCCTGGTTTCTGGGCACAAACTGGGGAAGTAAAGGACGTCTGTCCCTGTCCGATAGCAAGCACGAGCGCGTATCCTAACCGACGGAAACGTATCGGGCGCCCCTTATACGCAAACAACAGTTATCTACCCTTAACTCCTGATGAAACGACTCCTTGTCCTTATTTTATTCTACGCGGTGTTTACTACTTGGTACACGTGTAAGACTTTACCGTTAAACCGATCGATATTTTTGTCTACGGCGACTGATTATAAAGGAATGGTGCACAGGCGATGCACAAGCTTCGGCCAGGTAGATGGTATGATTGATGAGAAACGCCAACTTAGAGGGACATCTTACAGGGCATTTCACGCTTCAGAAACTCGCTTGAAATAACATTCTGAACGAGATACTGTTTGTCTTGTCCATTAAAAAGTGTATAATGAAAGAATTACGTCTTTGGAAGTCATTTTTGGTCCCACCAGCCCTGCAGTACACATTCACACATCTTATTAATTGTTAACCAAAAGTCTGAAATGCGTTTTAGGTTAGGAATGCCATATTGATCAAGTTGCAGTACAATTCCATAAACTGTAAAATACGCCAGGATATCTGTTCTTGAATAACTATTTTTCAGTAATCCATCACAACAGCACTCACTAAAAATGAGGACTTGTGTTGAATGCACGCATTCTACCAATCGAATATATAATTACATTTTCAAATATACTTTATAGAAAAGTGATGTCAAGATACGCTATCCTGTGTACATTTGAGAGCTAAATGTATTTTTTTCAAGATATACACTTAACAAAAGGCTATCGTTCACTTTTGACAAATTTTATGATTAAAGTATTTATTAAGACCGCGCAACGTCCATTCAAATCGCATCGTATCTGATCATTTGTCACTTTCATGCATGTGGGATAAGAGCCAATCAACATCATGTTATTGACAATCCTATTGGTTGTATTTGGTAGGCGAGGTCATCGGATATATTGGCAGCAGTCTACCGGCCAGCTCGGGAGATGGTTAAGGCCCGGGAATGGGAAGAGAGGGTGAGGTCCACGACTCATCACACTTTCACCATGATCAGCAATATGACGCACTTAAACCCATCGTGGTGTACTTAACACCATGGCCTGAACAGTTGCGTACTGACGACATAACACGAAATGCGGAGTCAGCCCCATGTAGGTTGATGTAGAGTGGCTGTCGAATTTACGACCAGGTTGCAGTGGCTGCTTCTTAAGGTGACTTCCATGGCATCCCACTCTGCGGCATCCAAGCCAGGTTATTGTTGTCAAGCAACTTCCTGGTCATGTGTAGGGTGTAACAAGGTAAGGTATAATGGTGTGAGTGACAGTCGCCATTTCAAATGAGCACTGAAGGTGCGTGTAGATGCAAACGCAGGCATCAGCCATCCCTGGCTTTTTATGCAACTTCCAATCCGTGGGATCTGGTTCAGGCATGGGGGTTCCGGCCGTCTGCACTTGATCCCGCTTCCGGTCTTCTGGACACTGGTTCCGGACGGGTTAGGAAAGATAAAGTGTAGTAGCTTCAACGAAAGGCTACGATCACTTAAAACTAGTCCATGCGCCAGCCACCGTGGAGCACATGATGATGCTCGGCAGAGCTAGCGTTTAAGATGGCATATCAGTACATTTACAAACCCCTCATGGAACAAACTATAGGTTCTCTATCTACTTAAAAAGTTGTATAAGCAGTGATCGACATCTCGTTTATATCCTACAGGTATGTGTGTTAATCCTTAAAGTTTAATCATAAAACTTGTGGATTAAATACTCAAATCAAATGCAGCTATAAATCAGACTCAAGATTATTCGAAAATTGAAATATGCCCATCATTTGAGTAGACAAAGAAGTGAGCTACTATCACAGAGTATTAAAGCATGCGTTTACGGTGAAATATTTTTGTGTTTACATGAGCATCGAATGCAGTAAAAAAAGTGTTTACTAAATAAGTTGCTATTTTTTCATCGATTGCCGTTGGTACAGTAAATTAAAATTTAATATTAGAACTAAATTTGAATTAAAGTTTTCTGTGCAAAAGGAATCTTTCCTGAAAGTAAAATACATTAAATTTCTAATGTAACTTTCTCACGTAGGGTATGTACCCGCCGCCAAAGAGATTTGGTCATACGAATAACCCTTAATTCCAGGTATATCGTATGAACTTGTGCCGAGTTGAACGCGGTAGAAATATTCCCGTGTTCTAACTCTAACTCATGTCCGGAATTAAGCCCTATATCATGGGCAGTATGAGCTTGTCCTGTTCCAATGTCGTGTTGCGCCTGCCATATAAACTAACCTTAGTAAGCTGCCATCGACAGACATATTCTTTGGGCATAGGTTTCATTTTACACTACATCCCCATATCCATTAACTTCCGGCAAATTTACAAAATTACATTTCTTAATTTACTTTGGTTAACGACAGTGTTACCCCAAGCTTTTAATTCCTTGACAATGGTCTCGAATGAGAGTCTGAAACGTCGAGCGAATAAAATATTGGTCCCAGAGAACGTTCTTCCGCCTTCTAAAGGTGATTGTCAACATATATCGAAAGCAAAGACGTGTGAGAGCAGTTGGGTCTGCATTTGAGTGGGCAGTGTCTGAACTGTCTCAGCGCGGTAGTCAACATGGTGTCCACGAAGTTTTATGTGAGTTAGCCTTGAAGGTGTTTGGGCACACTGATTGGGTCGATCTACAAGTGTACACATACTGGCAGCCACTGGAGGCAAGAGGTTGAGCAATGGCGCAGTTTGTGGCACCTGTGATTGGCTGTCCCAGAGGCGATTCGAGGCTCACACTCACGTGACCTCCGGCATAGCGCGACACTGAAGATTAAAGGCGCTGCGTGGTCACTACAAGCCCATAATTGGTGCTAATTACAAGAACCTGGTGGGGGTCATAACAGGTTCGTATTCCAATATCCTGTCACAGGAATCATATGAGTGAACGTTAGGAAATTTAGAAGAGGATTCGATGGCTTGGGCAACACTTTTATTCGCCTGACGTTTCGACATCCGTCGCGGATTCTTCATCAGATACGTGATCAGCAAGCAGTGGCAGAAGTGGGTACCACATGCACAGAGTCATAACTGCACCGGTATGACAAATAACGACAATTAGCGCCAATTGGCCTCTTGTGTGATGATTGATTGCCACCCGACATGCGGGCCCTGGCCTGGTGAACTGTCATCACGCGTGCGAGAATTGGATGTGATGATTGCTCGGCCTTCTGGTTCCCCTCTGTTGGCTTAAGTCGACGTGGTGGCCTGTGCATTCCCCAAGTGGCGAATTGTTTTAGCCAATTTGTGCTTTAGCACCGAATATGGATTGGGCAAGCCGATGCACTTGTTTATGGACTGCGGGCTCATGAACCATGACTCAAGTAATTCTTAGATCCTACGAGTATCACCTCTCACAAGAATTCCAGCCTCATCAAATTTGAATGTGTGACCGGGTCTTGTCGAATGAGCCGCAACTTCAGAACCAGCGTCATTTCGCTGCACTGCTGCTGCGTGTTCGGCAATTCGCGTCCTGAGATGTCTGTCAGTTTCTACGAAGTAGTTTCCTTTGTCCCCAACTGCATCAGCTCCTACAGAAGACTCCAGACGTTTCTTGCCGTCGAACGCGTTGCATTAAGAGCACTCAAGGCTGATCGTGACATCTTCATCGTGCCAGCCGAAAAAAGACATTCCACCGTCATTTTGGAGCGAAACGACTACCTTCAGAAAGAAAACGCCTACTGGAGGATCGCCAAGTGAGACCAACCCCATCAAAAGAATGACACGCGAAATTAGTTTGACCCTGTCGGCATGGCAACAGATGGCGAGAGCACTACAAACGGCCTTGGCCCGCTCCTATGGTCTCCCCAAGGTACACAAGGTGGGCGCTCATCTCTAACCCATTTTATTACTGAAAAGCACTCCAACGTAAGAACTAGCAAAGTGGTTATTTCGGCGTCTCAGTTTTCTGACCACTAATTCGGAGACTTCAGTCCGTTTATCAGCACATTATTTGGAGAAACGTAAAGGGGTAAGTCTCCTGCCTAGTGATATTATGCTTGCATTCGATGTCAGGTCCCTTTTGACTTCTATTTCGCAGGACCTGGCAGTAGAGACTGTCTAACTGCTCCTACGGAGCAAAATAGGATGAGACAGAGAATCATTTCGGACATGTCTAAAATCCTACAGCTCTTGAAGTTCTGTCTCACGACGTACTTCATGTTTGACGGAACAATCTATGAGCAGGTGAAGGGAACACTAATAGGTCCACCGATTTCGGAACCTTCGAAATTTTCCGCCGGGGAGGGTTATATATTGTTAAGTAACTTCAATGAATTTTAAAACAAATGTCCAAAATGCTTAAGCTTACTTTGAAAAAACAAGCTTACATTCATGAATCCATGACTCATTTTCGTAGACGGCAGTTTTACCCAGCGGTTTTTTTTCGTATTTTTCGAAAGCATCAATGAAGGAGAGCAGTTGTTAGCTCTAAACAAGTCGGAAACAGGCTTGTTTACCTCAAAAATGTAGGACGAGGCAGCTGCACTTTGCCAGATAGAATTACTCTTGGAGAATGCTCTTCCACATTCGTAGAGAGACAAAAGAGGGATTAAAAACGCAGGATTATACTTGTAGAAAATAAGTCAAGCCAAAGTGTGTGAGGACGTCCAGAATAAAACGTCAGGTATGGCGTAGAACGCATGCAGCAACCGTTTCCTCTATGGCAACAAAAGTGGTCCCTATCCCGGAGCGCGGCACCCCGGAGGGCGGGTGTACTCACAGTACAATCAAAGGATATGGAAGGATGGAGCATAAGTGGAGCCGGAAGAGGTATAAATAAAATTTAACTAAAAAATAATGTACGGGATAAACGAAGATGATTTAATGAAATATGTGGCTCCGACAAAGTACCAAAAGCGATAGGGGGCATGGAAAATGAAAAGGAATCAGGTGTGGGAGGAAAGTAGAGGATAAAGGTGAGTAGGAGACGAGCAATGATGATGACGGTATTGGAACAGGATAAGAAAGAAGAAACGGAACGAAGCCAGTCAGTGAACGAACGTCGTAAATAACGGGAAAGAATATGCCTCGAATGGAGCCCAAGAGGAAGCAAATGGACGACGCAAATGTGAGAAGGTCAGAAAATAAAACGATCAAGCAGACGACAACGAAGTGTGAACTGAAAAACCTTACAAATCTGTGGAGGGGAAGAATGGGAATTGCAGAGACCCGCAGAATTTGTAATATACCAATGGTTTGGGAAGGAGTAGCGGGGGCAGGAAGCAAAAATAGCAGTAGCAGAAAGGAGACGCCGATGAAAAGTGAGTGGAAAAAAAAACACAGGATGAGGAGTAGCAGGGAACGCGAATGGCGAGCAGGGCAAGGGAGGGAGGAGAAGCCGAAGAACTTTTAACCTGAGGAGCTGAGGACGGTGGAATGAGGAAGAAATTCTGTGATGCAATTTAAATAGAACGGATGAAAAAGGTAAAGCTGATAACAAAGTAAAGAGGGAGTCCAAAGTCAGAGAATGTGAGGGAAACGGAAGGAGCAAGAGAAAGAGAGACTGACTAAAACCGATCAGGGAATGCAAAGTGAGACAAATTGTGTCATCAGTACGTTCTTCTCTGGCTCCATAAATTCCGTCAGTCTTGCTTTTGACAGAAACAACGTTGCCTGTCACCTGCTGACGCCAGAAATACCGCTGCCCCAGATGAAAGGCATCAAAAATATTTAAAAATCAGAGAAGAAGATAGCGCTACTGGTAAAATAATCTAACCACCCTTTTAGTGGTATGCGCGCCACCTGCATTCTCTTGATTCACTTAACGTGTCATACCTTGAGGAGAAGCAGTCACCATCGCTGGAACAAGAGTATGATTGGCCTGAATTTTTTCTGATGTCGGTGTTATACTTTGTCACCGATAAATATAAGTCACGCAAATTATGTTTGGATGTCGGGGAGGGGCGATGTGGAAAGCTTCGTTCTATTAAGTTTTCCCCATCAATGAAGTTGAAGGAGTCCGAACAAGGATCAAGTAGTTCCTTAGCGAAAAGTGGAAATGCAACGCGAAATCTACGGAAATGTGTGCTCCGGGTAGACAAAAGGTTTCCACAAGCGGATCATTGCTTTAAAAGTGAGTAGGATTAGGTATTGGCCTCCAGGCGGAAATGAAACAGGGACCGTAGATACAAGGAAGTCCTCCACACACGTAGTTCTTTGGCCCTGGGAGATGAGCTTCAACTAACCTTATTGGTAGTAATGCTGGAAGACCCACTGATTAGCCGACAACCCGGCAGCTGTATCGTACAGCGACAGGATATTGGCGAAACAAGGGTCTCAGTTTGCAGGGAGTACCAGTAACGCCATGATGGCAAATAATTACAGTAGATTCACTATCTCGTGCAATGGCAGCTGGAATTCAGAAATAAGTTTTCGATTGGAACATACTACTTGCGGATGGTTGTAATAGAGATGATCATACATGTCATGCACCTAATAATTTCCGTGATTATTTTCTTGATTATTATCTGGAGGTCATATACAAAACCGCAAAGAGAATGTCGGGGGAACTACTGACGAGTCGAACCCCTCGTTGCTGTATCATGCAGTAGCAGAAACATTGGCAAAACACGTGTCTGGACTTTTAGCTAGAATCTATGCGGAAGTACGGTATAACATCATTGTCATATATATACATTCACTCAGAAATGTGCGATGAAGTCCTTATGACCCATCTGATAGACTCCAGTGGTAGACCAAGTGCGCCGTCTGTAAGTGCGTTTGTTTGTGTTGTTCGATCAGCTGGTTTTTAGGGTTATTCTTGGCTGATGAAGGCTAAGAAGCCCGAAACAGTTCTGTATCAAGTAACCCCCAGACGCTGTCATACCCCCATTACTGCTATTATGACTTGGCCGGAATCGGCCTGGCAGGCGGTCACCCGTTGTGGACCTCTGACAACCACATGAACTTAGTTTAGTTCGGAAGCCTATTCGATCGGTGTTCGAACATTCCTGAGTGAATATATATATATAGATATATATTGTTGATTGAAGCGAAAATGCGTGGTCCAAGACATAATTGAGAAGGTAAGGCGACCCAGGAAACCGGGGATCTATTCTCCTGACGTTTCATAATCGGACAGTCTTTCACTGTCAAAGGTGGTATACGCACTATTCGTTACAGTAGTTATAGGTTACTTTTAGTTAGACATTTTAATGACCGCTTAGTCACCTGCCTACACTGGCCCGCCGGTTCAACGACTGTTGTCATGAGGATGCAGGGTCGTGTTTTCAGGGAGGCTGTGCTCGCATCGTGGTGATAAAGGCCACTGATTGCGTTCTTATAGACAGCCCATGGTTATTCCACTGCAGTTGATTTTTTCGGCTGAAGTATTCAGTAAAATTCAGGGTCTGGCACCAAAATGTCACGTCTCGGTCACTTAATTTCCAAATTTATTCCCTTGATTATAATCTGGGTATCATATACCAGAAACCACTAAGAGAACGCTAGAGGATTGACTAAGCCCTCGTTGCTGTATCCTAAAAAATCAGAAAAATCCGTAATAATGTATCAGGGCTTTTAGCTAGTATCTGTGTCGCAAGTACGGAATAATATTATTGCTATCAAGAAGAACTGACCGATAAGAAGAGACCCTGAGGGACCTATCAGGATTGAGTAAACAACTGGCTTAGTTAAACCAGGTATCAGTATCAGTATCATTTACTGAGGGGAAAATAGGCGAACGCCTTAGAAATCCCTATTGGTAACAAGATGATAGGAAATATATGGATACAAAGAAAAATGTAAAAGTACGCCAATGGCATGACAACATCTGACAGGTATTCTTAATAGTAATGAAACATGACTACTAGGTAATCCCGAGTAGTATAGTGTATTGTAATGCAATGTCCTTGGACATGACCTCGTAATGTAATGCAGTGTCCTTGTACACGGCTGTGAGTTTGGGAAAGACATCACATTTGTTCGGTGGTCCAAATAGTAATACAACATAACTTATCTTTAATCACGAGTAGGATGGTGTAATGCAGTGTAAATTAATGTCATTTTACATGGTTGTTTGTCTATATGTGATTTGATGCGTGTCCAGCCTGCTCTTAAATATATTAACACTGATGGAAAGGACTTCTTCTTCGGGAAGGGCATTCCACGCTGCAACTACTCTGTTGTTGAAGAAGAACTTTCTTCCGTCGATCCTTTTTTTGCCGGCGCGTAATTTAAGAGGATGCTCGCGCAAAGTTGGAGTATAAGCCCGAAAAAATATCGTCGGAGACGAAGCAACAATCCAGGTATTTCCATTTTTTTCATGTGTTCAAAAACGAGTGTGGAAAGTCAGACGATTAATATACCATCCTCCCCAGAAATCGCCCTACGTTTTTAGTCCACCTCATCACCTGGCGTCAGCATTTAGTCCATATCCATATGTTTAAATAAAGTGGATCTGACAAATACAATGGAGACCTGAATGGCCATTTCTGGCTTGTTAGCCGTCATCAGCCAGTCATGCCTAATCTCAGGCGTCGGAACCCCCAGATTCGAGCCCGGAATATTTGCTCATTCAGTTTAACACTCTAGCCGTGCACTACAGGTTCCTTGCTTTGTAAGTTGTGATCGTGAATATGATGGTATTCGGGTGTTCATCTGATCCATCGGATTAGGGCATAAACCTGTCTCGGAAGTGCCTTGAGTCTCGTACTTGGATGATAATAGGCTGTCGCTTAGCGGTCTTGGCCATATGCTGGAGTGGATCCGACGAAGACAAGGGACACCGGAATGGCCCTTTCTGGCTTTTTAGCCGTTATCAGCCAGTCATACTCAATGTCAAGGTTTGAAACCCCGGGAACCTGTGTCGGATCCATTTCCCACTATCGTCATAGTCACTATGTGACTGCCTACGCAGGCTCTATTTTTAAGCTCCTTAGCGAAGCCAGAAGGTGTGTTAAGAAAGAAAACAGAAGCCCGAAGGTTCACTTATATTTTGTTAGCACTTCTTTGTCCTGTCATACTGAACCCCACCGTGTAAGAACCTAGGTTTTGGAGGTGAGAGCCATGAATAGCCCTTTCAATCTCCCTTTTCCTGCATTAACGACCCTTCTCTAGAGAACTGCTCATGAGAACTCTGGCTTGAGCCGGTTGGTGGTATCATTCACAGCCCAACGCTGCGCGGACCATTAATATTAGTTGGGCAAATAACAATGAATTATGTTGGTGCCTTTCTCTGTCAAGTTAAAAGTGCATTTGCCAAGGCCAGACGTGTCTGTGGTTGACTATAAGATCATACTGAAACTACCAGTCAACAGACTACTGCTGCCGAGCTTGCTAGCAGCTCTCAATATTTATGAGAGGCCTTCCCGGCGGATCATTGATGATCTCAGCAGGGTGAAGCACACTTGTGCAAACACAAATGGGGATATCATCTTATTTATCGTACGTTCCGACAATTTTAAGGTTTTTTTATTGAAGCCATATACATATCCACGTCATTTAAAGGCAGTCACTGTGTGCCATACTTTTGCAAAAAATGTTCTTTTTAACCATTTGAAGGGAAAATAAAACTCACGAGGCTTTCGAAAGAAGTATAGTTTTCAACGGTAGTCAATCACTCTGCCTGTGGGATGCAAAAAATTCAAGTCCTGCCAACATCAGCGAAGTCAACGCAATGAGTACTAGATTTGTGCATAGACCACTGAACTGTGAACAAAGTAGTAATTTTTAGATGTTCGACAGGCTGCTACGGCCCTTGTATACAAAAGGAATTTTATAAAAAAAGAATTCTGTTATGCTTGTGTTACTGTATATTATATATTTCTCTGTATCTACATCCATTTTATCATTTGTTCGTTTATTTAATCTTACAAAAGCAGTATCTTATATATTAGCACTTTGCCTTATTGCATTTGCACAATTATTTCTTGCTAAGCTAAAAAGTTAATTCCTTGAGTAAAAACTCTTCAGTGGATAAACTGTGGGCTTTTGGATGAGTAACTTTTGGACATGGTAAATTCAGTGCCCTAAGGAAGTTCTTTTGGGCGCACAGGACTGGTCTACATAGCCTGATGCTGGTCGCTTCTGCCAAGAATTTATCAGCCTTACTAGAATTTATCGAAGGCAAACGTTGGCTCGGTAGATTTTTCTTCTGACATTTTCATAGGGGATTTTCGCAAAACTTACACAGGTACATAGTTGCTTTTGCTCCGCACACCTACGATAACAGTCTTCTGGCTGATATGTTTTATCAACCAAATTTCCTCCTGAGTGGTACTTATTGAATTTTACCGTAAAAGGCTTGCCTTCAGAATACGACTTGTATCCATTTCTTTTATTTGCAATTTATTGTTGCTACCCTTCTCAAGCAGCATGTTATGAGAGAAAATATTTTGTATGAAAGGAGGAATTTACCAAATTAGACCAAAAATATACCTTACCTTTTATATATGGCGGCTAGAGCTTTCCATCTTCTCAAGCCTAATCTATGCTGTTGGTAGATGCTCAAATATGTTTAATTGGTTTAAATGAATTATCCTGCAGTATATTAACACCAGTCCAGTTTTTTCGGTAATGTTGGACAGAAAACTTGAGATCGCCATCAGCATTTGCGTCGAACTGCACTAACGTGAAGAGCACAGCCCCAAAACAACCAGGCACTTGTACACAGTCCCCCGAAATACATCGCCTCTAGCCCGATGATAGACAAAACTACACACCTCACAGTAATACAACGCCAGGCTTAATTTATTAGGTGCTGCCAAATTCCTGTCTCCTAATTCTCCGAATATTTCATCTGATCGTCATTTTCCATATTCAAAAGCGAAAACTTGAAGTTTTTCATGGGACCAGTGTATTCTCTTTACTTTGCCAAGGCTTATTTAAAGAGCATGGTCATTGAGTTAACAATGTTTGCTATTGAAAAAAGATTGGCACGACCGACGTTTTTTATTTTTGGGAAAAACATTTCGCTTTATAATATTACATCAGCATTTTTTGCCATCCAGAATACATCCAAGCATATACTGTTAAATTCTTAGTCTGTGTTTCGCCAAAAAAAACCCTGGAAATTACAAATTATCGTGTGTTCGAAGTCAAGGTAGGCAATACCATTCTAATTAGACAGCATACTCCATAGACGGTCACACTCAGCGCACCTGTGTTTGGGATTTGTAAGGAGATATCTACAAACTGCTATCGATAAAAACGGTAAATTTACAACAACAAATATTTGTGAAACATTTGATGTGGGATATTGATTTAGCCGAAAACTCTTGTACCATCTTTACGTAATGTAATGGCAGTCAATACAGGTGTACTTTTTTAACTTTTACTTACGGTTCGCGTAAACTTCGTTATTGAAGTGCCGGATAAGTCCAAAGGACTGGAGTTTGGGGTCAACAACACTCCTAAAAACATGCAACCTTACTGAAACCGCCAAAACGACGGATGACAGTATCGCTATTTCCAATATATAAATAAAACAGGAGACCTTTCCACTCAAATCCAAAATCACTGTACTGAAGCATTTCATCTTTTTGCATGAACATTGATATTTTGTTATAATTTTCACTACTTACACATTTTCGGGATTATTCTAGCAGCAAAAATGCCACCTATTATTATTTTAACCTGTCATTTCTACTTATCGATAGAAAATTGTCTATCAACTGGCCTACAGTGGAATGAGTAACATAACAGATAATAACCACCAAGCATGCTAGCTAGCAAAGACTGTTTGTGAGTAGGGCGCTGAAATTTATGTATGTTTGCGTCAACTAAGGTTGGTTCTTTTCTTCGCCCGGAACAAAGAATTCCACTTACTGCTGATTTCGCCTTGTATAAATCTAGTATTTTTATGTTAAAGGTCGAACAGACAACAAATACAGAGCATGAAACTAAAAGCGGCAGTATTTGACTCATCTTCCCACTATATTTTGTGGCCGACTGGATGTAGCGCTGTGTTGCCATCATTCCAAACACCCTGGCCATCCTATAGCTCTCCCATAAGCGTCAGGCTAATACATTAACCCCGTTAATGTGCACAGCAATGGCTTGTTAATTTAGATGTTGTAAAATATACTTAAGTGTATTATCCAATTTACTTGCGGTCGACGATCTTTTGTATACTTGACATAATTAAATTTGACTACATCTACACTATTAAGGCATGGTTATGTACTCCCAAAGGGGAAGAAACACCTTATTTAATCCTTGCCGGGATATATATCAATATATCGTTGCTTTAGATGCGATGAAATATAATGGCGCGTACGATTCTATCCTTTTTCCGTAAACTAGTTAGAAAAGAAAATGACAGCAGCCGAGCACATCATGCAGGCAGCCCGCAAGGCACACACGGACGGTGGTGCTAAATTCGTTGCGTACAAGTCAAATCAAAGGTAAGAGGAATATGTTATTGTTGTGAAGAAAAAAATCAAGCATGCATAAACGCTAACGTCCATATTAACACTTATAACCGACAGACAAACTTTGCCAACTCCTTTTTCTACATGCTGGGTCGGCGTTTTCTTTCGCCTACCCTGTTCCACTGCAAGACGGCTGATACACAATTTGCTGTTTATAAGTAAACATGTAAGTTCGAAATAATAAAAGGTGACATGCCTGCTTGCACGAAATTCCAGAAGATGTGGAATTAGTGTTAACAATTTTAATATGTCAACCTTTATGCAAAATAAATAAATTGTTCGCGTAATATGGTTTGCGTTTTTATAGAAAGTACCCCAGCATGTTAAGAAGATGATATTTTCTTTATCTATTTCAAGATTTTGAGGTCTCAAGCGAAGCTGTATTCAGAATTTTTGTCTTTATAGTAAGTTTTTTAAGTAAAAATGGAATGCTGACTTCGACTTCGAATGTAGGATGAAGTTTAGTTCAATCACACAGGCGCGAGACGGGCGTTTTTAGCTTAGCGGTTAGAGTATTGGCCACCGGCAAAGGCCTTCTCTGATGCGCGAATTCAAATCTCGCCAGAAGCTTCGAGGTTTTTCACAACAAGTTCAACTCAAATTAAGAAAATCTGTCAAACCTCCTAATAATCTTATGTTTCCATTGTTGTCTTTTAGCTTTACACAGTAAACAGCAATAAACTAGTCACAGACATTCTTATTTACTTTTTTACATTGCAGCCTGCAAAATTATATGTTTGGTACTTTTACCATAGTTAAGTCTTACTTGTGCAATGGAACTGTACAGCGAGTCCACCCAGTGCGAGCTTTGGAGAGTTTTTGTATTTGCGGCAATGCTGCAGCCGTAATCACCGCCTAGGTACTGCGGATAAAACGGTCTTTGTCATTCTCGGTCCACCCAAGGCAAGTGAAGTAAGAGATCATAGTTGGTGGCTTGCGTAAACAGCGTGCTCTCATTTGGCGCATTCATGGCCTTAAATTCACGTTAGTAGGTCACAATCAACATCGTTAACTGAAGAAAATGGGTCAATTTAATGCTGTCTTCATTCCAAGATGGGATGTTGAAAAACTGACATATTCCTTAGCATAGGAAGCCAGCGCTCTGACGTTAATTTTCCAAAATAACTGAGGGTGTATTTAAATCGGGCCTTGGTTGTTTTATTTTATCAGCCCAGGTTACATTTAGACGTGCATCAATGTGGCGCTCAGCTTAAGTTTTTTTAGTTGGATAGCTGCAGATGTAATGTGTGCAGAATGAATCAACGAGTGACAATATCCCTGACCTAAACCAGTGAGAGAACGAGCTCGTGGCTCGTCGGTTAGAACGTTTAATTCCGATCAAATAGTTCGCGAGTTTGAGGCTCGGGTGGGACACCACTTGGGTCTGGATGTGACTGGCTGATGACGGCTAACGAGCTAGAAATAGTGATGCCAGTCTCCTTTTTGGCCGGCAATACTATATGTCATGCTGGGTCTTCACATTTTCAAAAAAACGTTGTTTCAGCCTAGTTCACAGGAGGATCCGCATCACCAGGACCTTAAGATCACATTCTAAGGTGGAAAAAATACACGGTATTAGACTGGGAATTTATTATGTGCAGCCTTTACGAAGCGTATTCATTTCACAAGGCATGGCATTCGGAGGGAGTGCGCACTTTTGACCCCGCCGAAGTGCGCATTGACGTGCCTTGAGTTACTGCATGTCCGCATAAGCGTTGGCATTAATTGGTTAAGCTCGATGTGTGGGATATATCGGACGCCATACAGAACTTAACGGTGTCACGTTTCACTGAGCTATTCTTTATTTTCATAGCATTTGCCAACGACATACATAGAACAGTTTGTGGCAGGCTGAAATTGAAATAGGTTTCATAGTGAACGCATCCCCAATGCATGAAATTATGAACAAAGTGACTAGAACAGGCAAAAAACTGTTTGAAATGCAGTGAGGATAACGATAATGTGAGTTCGCTCCGAGAAAAGGGTATCAAAGAATACTGTTGTTAACAGTCGAAGTGGCGAATTCAAATGTCAAATTGGTATTTTTAAGATAATCGTATTGAAATTATGGTATGAAATAGTGATAAGTAAGTCAAGGCTATATAATTGATCAAGATAAGGATCGGTAGAATTGTCTCAGAACCCTGATCTGATTTAAAGTGAGTGTGATTCATATAACGCATGAACTATCATGTAACTGTTTCAAAGTTTCTTACTTTACTTACTTTACTTTTAATTTTGTTCAAAATACAATGACCAATGCTTCCTCATAATTTTGAATAACCTCATACAGATTGAAAAAATTCTGCGAAAATTCCCATTTTACGATTGAAAAGTCCTATTGGCAAACAATGTTTTCAGTCATTCATCATCAGACCGGTACATGACATGGGGAATGAAAATGGTCAGTTAATTGCAGCGTTTATATGATCTTCGGGTTAGGGAAGAGGGAGAGAAAGGAAGTTAGTAGGTGGGTAAGTGTAATTAAGCATATGGGTTTTACCTCATTTCCTAAATGCGGGCAGTAATGCGAGTAATACGCTGGTTGTGATGCGCAGATAAGACAGGGAGATGTTCTCAAGATCAGCGGGTCGAGGTCTGAATGTCAGCCGTGGAGCGTGCGCTTGACTATTCTCTGTGGCTTTAGAAGGCTTGGAATTTCAGCGTGCAGTTGGCCAAGGGAGGACTGAGACTGAGAGTCTGTGAATTCCTATGGTCAGATTTTATTCAACTTGACAGGCAGAAAGCACGTAGTTTACATCTTTACAAAGGACGATATATACTGCACTTCAGATATTGAAAATATCAGGCAAAGTGTTCGCCCCTCTCCTCCTTGGCCGTCACCTCCAAATCAACAGTGGACGATACCGGAAGATGTGTTCGCAACGACAACAGAAGCTTGAAGGATAAGTTGTAGTCTGGTAGCTCATCTGCCACCAGTAATACCGCATGCCACATTTGGTTAACCTAGATTTCGGAGGTTGGAAACATGAATCGCCCATGCAAACTCACTTTTCCTGTGTCGGTGGACCCCTCCCTAGAAAACTTTTAAGCCACCGTGTGGCTGCTCATGAGAACTCTGGACTGAGCCTGTCGGTGGTATCATTCACAGTCCACCGCAGCACTTACCACTGACGAACCGCAATTTATTATGTTGGTGCCTTTCTCTGTCAAGTTAAAAGAACAACTGTCAATGCCACGCTTGCCTGTGGTTGACGGTGTGAAGATACGGAAACTACTAGCCAACAGACTGTTGCTGACGAGCTCGTCAAGAGAGCTCAATATTAATGAGGGCGTTCCCGGCAGATCATTGATGATCTTAGGAAACTGAACCACAGCTTTGCAAAAACTAATGGGAGTTCCATCTTATTAATCGTATGTTCCGACAATTTTTAGGTTTGTTTTATTGAGGCCATATTCATGTCCACGTCATTTATAGGCTGCCACTGAATACTTTACTTTTGCAGAAAAATGTTCTTCTAAACAATTTTAAGGGAAATAAACCTAACAAGGCTTTCGAGAAGTTTTTAATGGTTATCAATCGCGATGCCTCCGAATGCAAACATGTTAGCCCTATCAAAATTCAACTTAATTAGCGCTCCCTTTTTACACAGACTACTGAGTTATGAACAAAATATTGTTTGATATATGTTCAGCAGCGTCAAATTTTCCTTGTATAAAAAATGGCAAATAAACAATGCTTGTAGACTTTTGTGACTGTTGATTATAGAGTTCTCTTTATTAATATCAATTTTATAATTTTTGGTATCCTAGTTGACTCAGTCGATCCAAGTGTGATCAAACTCACGATGTGAAGCGTGTCATTTGTAGCTTAATGGTAGAGCATTGGCTTTCGGTTAAGTTCGTCCCTACTATGCGGGTTAAAATCCCACCAAATTCCACCAGTTCTTTTCAACTAGAATCAAGCAAATCTATCAAACCCTCTCCAGTCAAAATGAATCGTTTATCTTCAGGTAAATTAAAGAAATGGTAAAAAGTCTCCAATTTACCTGCGACATAATCTTGAAAAAGGTTAATATAGACAAATTTTCGTCAGCTAGATATCCAATAAAAACAGTTTTAAAAGAAGTAACCCATGATGGAAAATTTTGTATTCATCTTAGGAATAGGAATATTCGTGGCATCTAGCAGACATTTTGTATGCTCAAAAATATGGTTTGCTGTTCAAAAGCATTTCCACATATTACCTACAAGGTCATCTGCAAAAGAATTTATATACAAAAGCTCCACATGGTGGTAAACGCTGTTTAGTTTTAACTTATTTCTATAGACTTATCAATGAGGACACTGAAGACGAGCGAAAGGATGGGAGAATTTATTCCACGATATTCAATAAAGAGTAATAAATTAATGGTAATATGTACAAAATATTTGGAGTTAAGAGAAGTTCTTTTGATTTGAAGAAAGTGATTGGTTTAAGTTTTATGATTAAAACAATGTTTAAATTTATTGTTTTAAATTATAGATACAGTGGTCGCCGCTGACCACGTAATTTTCCCTAATTTGTATATGTTTGATCATTTCATCAATACCAGTGTGAATGTATTTAGGAAAACCTTAGAAATAATAATGAATGGAGAAACGCCTATTAGCTGCTTAAGACAACTATAGGAATTGCTTAGTGTTCGTAACCGAATATAAAAGTTTCTCGATAATGCCGTGGTTCTAGAGACATAAAAAAGAGTTCTAAATAAAAACAAGAAATTAAGATATTGTGTTAAGTTGAAAACTTGAAGCAACCACTTTCTATCTAAACAAGAAATTTATATTTAGTCAAAATATAATGTAAAGGCTGTGCTTACCAGTAACGTTTTTATTGAATGTAATCGAAAAAAGTGTGTCATCAAATTGCTTTTTTTACTATCTTCAATGATGAATTCATAATTTACATATCTGCTTGAGGTTTACACCAAAACCTCTAAAATAAGGTATATATAAAGAGTATTTACCGAAAAAAAGAGTTTTTGGATATAAGTTCTGAGACTGATGACCATTTTGCTTTTTTGTAGAAATGCCTCGAAACAGCAAACCACATTGTCAAGATTAAATCATGTCAGCAGTATAACTCTGCAAATACTATTCCTTAGATTAATAAAAAACTTTCCATAAGAGGTGACCTCTTTGAAATTGCTTTGATTAGATATTCGGCTGACGAACTTCTTAGTATATTAAATTTCTCCAACGTAATGTCACAATTAAATTTGAGAATTTTAAAAAATGTTCAAGTTTTCTGAAGATAAACGATTCAATTTGACCGGAAAAATTTATTTTCTCTTTATAATGGTTAAACATCCGCATGAGTAGATTAATTCCGTTTTTAGATATATACTAGCGAATTAAAAAAACTGCCCATATACATTGCCTTTTTTAAGTACTCATTATTATTCGTCTGTTCCGCTTCTAAATAAAGTAAAAGTGGATTGTAAAGTAACCAAAAAACAATTTTTTTTTCATGACTTACATTTAGTAAAGCATTTTTGTTTTAAATCTACGAAAACTTAATAGACATTTTCTTTTTATTGGAGGAAATTTGAAGTTCATTGGTGTATTTAAACAATAGCTCTTCTGTTAATGCCTTTTTTACAAAGAATCTTCACCAGATAGCTAAAAATAATTTTTTAAACACATATGTTCAATGTTACTGTAAAAAAATTTGGTTCCTTCAACTTAGCTTCACTCCTATCTGAATATTTTTGTTGAAACATTCCAGTTCTGGAAGGGATATCTTCTGTTCCTATTTTACTTATTTTGGAATTCCTTCTTCATATTATCAACTTTAACGTGCGGTTTGGTTTGCTCTTTCGTAATAGCATAGGAAATTCCTTCTATATGAGCCTACTCCCAATTTTCCCAAAACTAATGGTTATTTCTCCTAAAAAAAACCTAACTAAAATGACGATTTGCTAAGTTAAAGGCTTTTGCAGAATTCAATAAACTGAATGAATTACAATAGTGTTTTCAGATATATGCCAAAGTGTCTAGACAAATTTCATAATTAGCGTTGCATGGTCTTCGGTGGCTACTGTAGGTATGATGTCTCCAAAACATGCGGATTATCGAGAAAATGATATTATTCTTAACAAACACTTAGCACTACTGATAGTTCTTTTAATTACTAAATATGCCTAATGCCGCTCATTATTATTTCTTATTTTCCGTAAATCAACATCAGCATGTTGCTTGCAGCACTCAATATACTGTTGTTTTATAAAATTAAAAATTCACCAAAAAAAATCAAAAATATACCTTACCCTTTAGTTTTGGTGAATGCGGCATCCCATCTACTCAAACCTTATTGAAACTGTCAATAGCTGCTGAAAATATTCTTATTGGTTTCAATGATTTATCCTGCAGTATGTTAACAACAGTCCATTTTTTCGTAATGTCAGACAGAAAATTATATATCTCGATAGGCGTGAACTTCATTATTGAAGCGCCGAATGAGGCCAAAGGACTGGAGTTTGGGGTCAACAAAACCCCTAAAAACATAAAATTTTATTGAAACGGTATCGCCATTTCCAATATGAAAATAAAACAGGAGACCTTTCCACTCATATCCAAAATCACTGTACTGTAGCATTTTATCTCTTTGCATGAACATTGATATATTGTTATAATTTTCACTGCTTACACATTTTCGGGATTATTCTAGCAGAAAAAATGCCACCTATTATTATTTTAACCAGTCATTTCTACTTATCGATATTAAATTGTCTATCAACCGGCGTACAGTGGAATGAGTAACGTAACAGATAATAACCACCGAGCATGTAGATGGAGCTAGTAAAGACTGTTTGTGAGAAGGGCGCTGAAATTTATGAATGTTTGTGTCAACTAAGGTTGGTTCTTTCCTGCTCGCAGAGCAATTAATTGATCTTACAACTGATTTCGCCTTCTATAAGCCTATTATTTGGATGTGAAGGTCGAATGGACAAAAACTTTAGATCATGAAACTAAAAACAGCAGTATTCGACTCACCTTCCGTCTGTCTTTTCTGGCCACCTGGATGAAGCGCTGTGTTGTCCTCATTCCTGCCAACCTGGCCATTTTAAAGCTCCCCTATTAGTGTCCGGCTAATACAGCAACCCTGTTTAGGTGCATAGTAATGCCTTGTTAATTTAGATGTAGTGAAATATACTTACGTGTGTAATCCAATTTACTTGCGGTCCATGATCGGTTGGAAACTGCACACAACTATATTTTACTACAGCTTAACTAACAAGGCATGGTTATGTACACCCAAAGGGATATTGTATTGTATTGTATAGGCTACTAGAGGCTGAATAGGGCTGCCAAAACACCTAATTATAGATCTTGCTGGGATATATAGCAATATCTCGTTGCTTTAGATGCAACGAAATACAATTATGCGTATAATCCCCTCTTATTCTGTGAACTAGTAAGAAAAGAAAAATGACGGCAGTCGAGCGGGGCATTCTGGCAGCCTGCAGAGCAGAGACTAAATGTGGCCTTAGATTATTTGCTTACGAGCGAAATCAGTCGTAAGACGTGTATTTTATTGTGATAAAGGAAATAATCAGGCATGCATAAACGCTTAAGTCCATGTTACCGCTTAAAACTTGCAGACAAAATTTGCCAACTCCTTTTCTGCATGCTAAGTCGGCTTTTTCTTTTGCCTACCCCGTTTCACTGCAGGACGGCTGATATAACATAAGCTGTTTAATAAGTAAACATGTTAGTTAAAATTAATGATAGGTAATGCGTCTGCTTCCACATAATTCCGTAAAATGTGGAAATAATGTAAACAATTTTAATATGTCAGCATTTATTTGAAGGTAATAAATTATTGACGTAATGTTCTTCACATTTTTATAGAAATATCTCCACCACGTTAAGACGATAAAACAGTTTTTCGTGTACTGCAGTATTTTGAATTAACTGTTTCATAAATATATCAGTCTCCCTTGAAGTCTTAAACGAAGTTGCTTTGCGTGTGCTTGTCAAAATATAGGTTATGTAAGTTAAAATGGAACGCTTAGGTCGACTTTGAATGTAGGATCAAGTATAGCTTTTAAAGGTTTGTTTGGCGGAAACTGGACTAGAATGAGGCATGAGTTATTTTTCTTACGAGCATTATTCGGGCAGATATCTAAGTGCGACACCTGGTGCTAATTTTTAGTCTCAGACGATCTGCTCGGGGAATGGGTAGTCAAATCTATTTCGGCCGAAAAATAAACTAGAAACCGCCAATCGTTATCTTTTATCTTAAGAAAATAACAGCAATATGCTGGTTGCAGTCATTCTAACTAACGTTTTTACACTGTACCCTGCAAAACTGTTTGTTTGGTACTTTTGTCAGAGTTTAGCCCTACTTATGTAATCAAACCGTACAGCATAGCATACGTTTATAACAATTGATTACAAAGAGACAATGATTAATTTTCCAGCAAGTCCACCTATTTTGATGTTTGGAGAGTTTCGTGAATCAGCGGCAATGTTGCAGCCGTTTTTACCGCCTAGGTACTGCGAGTGAAAGGACTTATTTCATTCTCGGTCCACCTAAGGCAGGTGAAGTAAGAAATCATAGGTGGTGGCTTTCGTAATCAGTGGGCTCCGATTAAGTGCATTCATGGGGTACATTTACGTTACTAAGTCACAATCAACATCGTTGACTGGAGGAAATGAGTCAATTTTATATCGTCTTTAGTCCAAGGTGGGATGTTGAAGAACGGTCACTTTCCTTGGCATAGAAAGCCACTGCTCTGAAGGTAAAAACCCGAAATACTTAGGGATTCAGTTAAATTGGGTCTTGTTATTTCGTTTTCGTTGTAATATTTTATCGGCCTGGTTTGCCGTCAGGCCCACAGAAATGTGGCACTCATTGGAGAGGTATATGTGGAGTATTTTCGGATAAGATGAAGACTTCACGTTTCGCGCAGTTTGCTGCTCAAGTTGCATCCGTAAAGACTGCTGGCAGCAGGTCCAAAAGCGTTTTATTCCTAAAGCATACACTTTCTTCAGCAAAGAAGGTCAGATGTACCAAATCAAATTGCTGAAGCACTCGGGAATTCAGTTAAATCAGGCTCAGTTTTCATATTTTCATGATAACGTTGCATCAGCGTAGATCACAGCACGACCCGAATTACAAAAGCTGTCTGATTATTTTCTAATGGAGAACAAATAAAAAGCCTTCGAATGACAATGGTTTCATGTGAAACATTTACGAGGGATATTCATTTCACACAGGTTGACAGTCGAAGGGAGTGCAAGCCTTATTCCCTGCTAAGGTATAAGTTGATGAGCTTTGAGTTATTGTATGCCCGTGTAATCGTTGGCGTTAATTGGTCAGTCTTGATAAATGGGATCGCTTGAATGCTTCTTGATGTCAATTTTTACCAGGCTACAATGTAAATATAATAGGATTTGTCATTGACGTGCATGGACCAATAGTTGTCAGGCCGACACAATGCCAAGCATCATTGTGGACGCATCCCTCATCCACCAAATTATAAACGAGAAGATTAAAACTGGAAGAGAAAGTTTGAACTGCAAAGAGGAAAAAAGAACTTTCAGATCACTCCGGTTAATGCGTATTTACCTCGAAGGCTACTGTTTTTAACAGCCGAGATGGCAGTAACACCGGGCTTTTGTGTGTTGGATTGATTGGACACCATACATCATTTGACTGATTTGGTTGTCATAATTGATAAGACCTATCGAAGATCTCAGTGGCTGCAGCTTCGCAGACTACTGCTTTCAGCATGGGCACATTAGTGTGCTTTAAGTTATCTTTGCGCTTGTGTTCGTTAAAGACATTTTCCCCCTCATCTGGAGCAGGCTGTGATCAGAATTCTGAAATGTTTCCCTAAATTAAACTGATGCCTCGGCATACAGCGTTTTACAACTGTTAAATACTTCTTCTAAGCTCTTTCCTTGGAATAATAAGCTGATCAAACCTACTCTGTATTCCCGAATTTTTGAATTGAGAACCAATAGCGTTGTCGACAAAACCAGTTATACAGTGGTATTTGAACAAAAAAACGGAGAGCACACTCAGAAAGCTTCTTGCCTTTTTTGGGCGTCATCAGGTGACGGTAGCTCAACTACAGTATAGCAGCGGGATTGCCACCACACTCAAGTTTCGAACTCGCGTCTCTCCGGCCAGAGGCGAAAGGTCTATCCTTTTGGCGGACCCGTGGCTGAAGAGCAAAAGCGCTAGCCTCTGGCCGGAAAGACGTGCATTTGAAAGTCAAGTATGGTGGCAATTTCCGATGCCACACTGGAGTTAAGCTACCACCACAAGATGATGTCCAAAAAGGCTGAAAAGTTTCGTGACTGTGCTCTCCGTTTGTCCGTAAAATACCATTGTTACTAAAAGTTAGCGAGTAACATATGAATCATAGTTACAATTAGCTCGCAAACATAACAGTGTGACCTCTAGGTTTTTAACGTACTGCTGCTTCTAGATGAGCTCTATCAGCTGATACT
>JAYGXS010000004.1:42442739-42453045 GCA_036362985.1 Ligula intestinalis | reverse complement strand
CCAGCTGAGTACTTTTAAGCAAAAGTAACTTGAATGTCTATCCATGTTGGAGTGTTCCTCGTAACCTTTTAAATAATTGGCCAGATTAATTATAATGGTGTCCGTAAGTTGCCTATTAAATAACTACCTGTTATTTCGGACCTTAAAGACCTTAAACAACATTCCCTAATTAAGCACTATAGTATTTTCAAGCTAGTCACGTGACGGCATCAGAGCAGGTCAAGTCGATTTGCGAAACCTTTCAAGTACCTCAGTTTGAAAGTCTTGTGTAGTAAATGAATTTTGAATGCTCATATGAAATCAAAATCTCTGGGGTGCTTAAAGAACGATCACTGTGAGCCCTCGAAATTGAATTCAAACTGTCAGTCTTATGCGCATAAGGTGAAAATCATGCTTGAACACTGGCATTGAAGTGAAAAATGACTAGGGAATGTTTCAAAATATCACAGAAAAGGAACGATTAGACCACTTTTTGGACGCATGCTCTAATCGGCAGGCATCTGTCAACATAAAACTTCATTAGTGCTCACATATCAATTTATAATCTTTCTTAATTTAACATAAAAGACCGGGTCCCATAATTGGAAATGGCACAATTTGCAGGGCTCAAATTTAGCTCTAAATGTGACTAAAAATGTTCAAACCACTACTCTGCTATTTTCAAACCCTTACTAACTGCTTTCTAAGATAACGCTAGAAAAATGTACAGTGGTCGCCATTGACCACGTAATTTTCCTTAATTTGCATAAGTTTGTTCACTATTCCAATACCAGTGCGAATGTATTCAGGGAAAGATAGAAATACTAATGAACGTCATAAGGCCTATTAAGTACTTAAAATAACTACAGGAATTACTAAGTGTTCGTAAAGGAATATAAAATTTTCTCGATAATGCCGTGGTTCTAGATACGTTAAAAAGAGCTCAAAATAAGGACAATAAATGAAGATATTGTTAAAAGTTGAAATTTTGAAGCAAAAATTTCTATATAATAAAACATTTTTTCTTTAGTCAAAATATTCGGTAAACTCTGTTCTTTCCGGTTCGGTATTTATTGAATATCATCGAAAAAAGGTTGTTATCAAATTGCTTGTTTTTACAATCTTTACTGATCAATGCATAATTTTACATCTGTTCGACGTTTACACCAAACCTTTAAAATAAGGTATATATTAAGAGTATTGACTGAAAAAGGTGTTTTTATATATAAGCTCTTAGAATAATGACCATTTATCTGCTTTTGTGGAAATGCCACAATGTCAAAAATAAATCACGTCAGCAGTATAACTCTGCAACTACTATTCCTAAGATTTATAAATCCTCTCCTTAAAAATAACCTCTTAGAAATTGCTTCGATAAGATTGTCAGCTGACGAACTTCTGTGTATATCAAATTTTTCCAACGTAATGTCTTACTGAAATTTGAGAATTTTGAGAATTTCTTCACGTGTTCTGAAGATAAACGATTCAATTTGAGTGAAAATAAAGGATTTTTTGTTTCTTTTTTATCATGTTTTACCTTCCGCATGAGAAAATTAATTCACTTTCAGATATTTACTGGCGAATTAAAAAAAAAACTGGCCATATACATTGCCATTTTTAAAGTAAATATTATTCTTTCGTCTATTCCACTCCAAAATAAAGTAAAAGGGAATTGTAAAGTATACAAAAACTATTTTTGCTCACGACTTACAGTTAATAAGGCATTAATTGTGTTAAATCTAGGAAAACACGTCCAAAATTTGTTTTTTATTGAAGGAAATTTGAGGTTCATGGCTGCATTCAAAAAATTACCTTTTCTGTTAACGCCTTTTTTTACAAAGAAACTTCACCAGATAGCAAAACATAATTTTTTAAACACATATGCTCAATGTAACTGCAAACAAATTTTGTTCCTTTAACTTGGCTTCTCATCAATCTGTACATTTTGCATAAACTTTTCCAATTCTGGAAGACATATCTTCTGTACCTTTTTTATTTATTTTGAAGTTCCTTTTTAGTATTATCATTTTTTACGTGTAGTTTTGTTCGAACTTTCGTAAAAGCATAGACAATTCCTTCTATATGAGCAAACGCCCAATATTCCTATTATTTAATGGTGATTACTTGCAATAAACCTAATTAAATAATAATTTAATTATGTAAAAGGCTTTTGCAGAATTCAATAAACTGAATGAATTACAATAATGTTTTCAAATATATGCCAAAGTGGCCAGGAAAATTTCAAAATTAGTGTTGCATGGTCTTCGGCGGCTACTGTATGGGTTGAAATGCAGTAGTTTATCTACAAGTGCTTATTACAGTAGGCCTACCAATGGCAAGGAAATATGTACTTTGGCATTCGTAGACAGGCTTCTCAAGTCATACAAATGTTACAGTTATAAGCACACATAAATTACAAAATGAGGATAATTGGCTTTTCGGTGGAAATTCCTGTAACAAACAACCCAACAATTTGTAAATTTGTTACAGATGTTGGGAAATATCAGAGAAAACAACGAATAACTTAAAATTAAGAGCGAATAAAGGTAGAAAAAATTAAGAACAATTTTTTAAATAACCTAACGTTTGGCCATAAGAATGAGCAGTATAATTCAAAGGAGGAATACTGGCAATAAGAAACAAGAAATGTACAAATAGTACCCTCGCATAACACACAATCGTGATTCGACTCCATGTTGAATTTTTAAGATCAAAGTAAAAGTAGCAAAAATAGACTTTTTATCATATTTTAAAACTCACAATAGCTTCCTATGCGTTTGCGCAGATAATACAGTACAACAAGCTGAAGTGTGACCGCAAAAGGCTCGTATGGATGAAACAGTAGACTAAAATAAATAGAATAAAACTGTAAAACAAACTAAATTTACTCAACGTTAACAAAACCTAACCCAAACCTAAATGAATAAACTAAGGTGAACTTAACTAACTCAAGTGTTACTTAATAAAAAAACTTAAAATAGCCTAAATTAAAACCAAACTAAAAATAAGATAACGTAGACACTAACCTGAACTACACATAATGTAAGCTTAACTAAAACTGAGGTTAAACTAATACATTTAAAAGCAACCACTGGATCCTTAAGAATTCCCTGTGGATAGTGCAACGAAGTGGTAAAGTCTGAATACGTATACATTAAAGCAGCCTGACTACAACGAAATAAGTAGTTGCATACGCAAAGTTACATGCAATTTTTCTTAAAATAAATCTTTAACGGCACATCCACTGAAAAGTAATGGTGTAGGAATTAAAGAAGTAACACAAAACTTACATTTTATATGATCTTAAAAGTGAAGAAAACAGCTAACTGCAGTCTTACTATATGTTCACCAAAAACAAGAAGTTTGTTGGCCTAGCGTTTCGGTTTCTCAATGTTACCTATCATCGGAGGTGGGCAAAGCTTACGCTAGTGGAGGCAGAGGAAGTGCAGTTTACTTAGTACGCACATGCCGTGTGATGACACGGCATGCTATGATTTACTATTCTCCCGCTCAACGCTGGGGATCGTCATGAAGCCGATGGTGGTTTGTAAGTCCTCCTCATAGTCGCTTATGAGCGTAGTTTGATTCTCCGCGTACACAACTCAGCGTCGCTGTCTGTTACTAGAACTGTTAGTTGCCCGCACGCTACACATATGACTGATTTTCTTGCGCAGGCAAAACCTGAAACACAATATGCGAGCGAGAGATTATTGCGTTTGTTAATGGACTGCAAGCCGGAGAACCCTGACTCGAGCAGCTCGCAAATTACACGGATGTCATAATTTTTTGCATTTTTAGAAAGCTTATCTAAAAAACGTGACCGTAAATAAAAATTAAAGGTGGATAAGAGACTGCGCGGCAGATAATAGACGTAAAAGTCGAAAATAAAACAAAGTATTTTGTCCTTTGCAATTCCACCCATGTAAACGTTTAACAAGTCAAGTCTGATGAATTTACCTTTTTGGTTATTCATCATCAGACGATTACATTAATATAAGGTTATTAGAGACGCAACGAGTGAACTAGTAAGAAGGCACCTGAGGACAGCGGTTATGAATGCCTTCCTGGCTGCAAACTTGCGGGTTCTCTTCACTACCTCTCCCCTTCTACGAATGGGAGGTAAGGACAGACTACCGTTTCAGGCCGCATCTATGTGCATCTATTCGTTCACCTGTTCCTGTGGAGTGGGCTATATTGGCCGAACAACACGACGTCTGGAGAAGAGAATGCGCGAGCACATACCAGCTTGGCTCAGCAGAGGGGAGAATAGACCAACCTCAAGCTCAATCCTCGCCCACCTAATTGATAAAAACCGCCAAGTGGACGCGAGTGAAGCCTTTCGGGTCATATACCGCATGCCAACGCACTTTTCCAAAGGCCTGCGCAAAGGGGTGTTAGCCACAGCAGAAGCATTGGCAATCCGGCTAGCAAAACCCATTCTATGCTGTCAAAAGGCGCTGGTTCAAGCCATCGACCTCCCTTGGCCAACTGCACGCGGAAATCCAACACCTACTGAAGCCAAAGAAGACGAAGTTACGGAGAATAATCATGCGCAAGCTGCGCGGCTGACATACAGAACTCAATCCGCGGACCGCGAGCGGATCCCCCCTGTCTCATCTGGGCATGGCAACCAGCGTCCTACCCGCGCAGGCGCCCGCGTTCAGGAGACGAGAGAAAACTCAGCTGCTTAATTACCCTCACCCTTTTCCTCCCCCTCCTCCCTTCCCTAACTTGACGATTATATAATCGCTGTAATTAATTGACCAATTTTATTCCCCATGTCATGTACTGGCCTGACGATGAATGACCGTAAAGGATCGTTTGCCAACACGACTTTTCAATCGTAGAAATGGGAATTTTCGCTAAACTAATATAAGGGAGGCTAGCACGCATAAATATTCAAGCAAACAACCAATAGTGAGTAAGCAGAAAGAAGTTGTTCAGAGAACAAGTGGTCAGAGAGGGGAGATGGGGGGGGGGGAGTCTAACGCTTGGGTCATGTCGCCGAGTTGGTGCTGTATCGCGATGAGATAGGATGCAAGCTGAGTTGGTCTTCGGGCAGGGAGCCTCAGTGCCTAGATAAACACCTTCTGTGGGCACTTATTCGGCATACTTAGCCTTAGGGCAACTGCCTTTGCCTCGTTGATCAATATCATCTACATCGCATGGGCAAGTACAGACGTAGGTACGCATTAAAGAAGTCTTAAACGGAAGTCAATCCTTGCATTTAGGGTGAGGAAGGTGAGTGCTAAAGATAACTAGCCAGATTTAAGCAGATGAATACGTGTGCAAGATTGTACAATTCAAGGTTAAGTTTGAAAGATGGCTTGCTAGAACCCCTTGAAAAGGCAATAAGAGAAATAAGGCCTGCTTATCAGTCGTCTGTACTTCCGATTAAGAGGAACGTTTCCCCATAGAGTCATTTATAATCCGTTCGGGAGAGTTATTTTCTCATAGACCCTTTTGAGTAAGGGCTTTTTCGTTAACTGTGCATACAAAGAATACGTTCGCGTAGGTTCATCAGGGAAGCAGTGGACCAGCTGTCATTACTGATTGAGTGGGACAAAACCGTAGAAAATGTTTTGTTGCCTTGTCTATGTTTTCTTGCGAAGTTTACGTCCAATAACTGTTCCATCGGGCGTTCCACTAACTACGACGTCCAGAAAAGGCAGGCACTTTTCGTTTTCTTTCCAAAGGTGAATTTCAACGCTGGACTGACCTAATTAACTTTATCTAGGAGCACATCCAACTCAAGTCTTCCATTTGTCATAACAAAACTATCGTTTAAATATCGAGCACAGAACGATAGTACCTAACAGGGGTTCATTGGTTGTTCTCCAGTTTGCGATACGAACATCAGTAAATATAGGCCCAACGGGTGATTCCTTCGATACGTCATTGATTTGGTGGTAAAATTGACCACCGAGGCTGAGCATTAAGCATAAGAGCAGTTTTCTTAGCTCTCCGACTGTCATGTGGATGGCAAAATGCTGGATTAAATCCCTTCGTCAAGTACTAACTAGATGATTTCTGTGAGGAGGATTTAAATGGCTTAGGGCGTGAAATGTACGGATAAAATCAGTTAACTATAAGATTCGTATTTATTACGGACTCATTGACTTAAAATATGCCTGTTAGGCAGCGTGATACTATTTGGTACCGAATCGGTTTAAGCTTTTCAACCAGTTACTTTGCCATTGAAAATGAGATATGAAGATTTGCCTATTAAAACAGTCTTCCGACAGGCGATATTGAATGTGCAAAACCTTCATCGTCACAATGGCCGAAATGATTCAGCCTGTAACTGCTCATTTGATAAGTAACGTGAACGGCTTAATTAGGCTGAAAATTTATACGTAAGCAGCATAAAAATTCAAATGTATAGAATTTCCCAGTTTTTAGAGCTGTTTATTGATAGAAAAAGCAGGCTTAAATTGACATATAACAGCCGTTATTAATAAACAATACCACTAGCACTATCACAATGATGCATCTTTAGGTCACTCAAGCATATAATCGTCAGTGTTTTGGCAGAGAAAGAAAGGTTCTAATCACGTTCCAAGTAGATACCGTTAACATTTATGTAAGGTAAAAACAAACGCGTTTACAGGCAAGACTAAGCGTGCAACCAACATTAATGTATGCTTGGTATTTTTAGCCCTACTTGTAATATTCATAGAATGAATTAAAACGATAAGGACGCCGGTGACGCTATAAATAGCAACGTGTTGGTGGCAAGGGAGTGAACCATTGATATGTTTTTAAAAATAGACGAATATTTTAAATGTGATGCCTACACGTGTTATGGCATTCGGCCCGTTGCATGACTAGAAGTCGACTAGAAGTCGACAAGATAAAAGACAAATTTTCCACGGAAATAAATAACTACTTGGAAATTGCATGTGCCAGAAAAACTGCTTTTGCCGTCGAATCACGTTGTAAATATGACGTTTTCTAGTTGACCAGAGTTAATTATCCAGGGAATGAATAGAATCTTCTTAAAGTGCCGAAGCATACACGCAAGCATTTTGGGATGCAAACAACTCATTGGTTGCGACCTACGTGTTATGTGGGTTCTGGAATAGGAAAAAAAACCAAAGTATGCTCCGATCTTATATTTGGACAGATAAACATTACCAAAAAAGACCGAGAAAAAGGAATGCCATTTCTAGCTTACTAGGCATCAGCAATCATGTGTTCATGCCCAACTCCGGGTTTTGTCACGAGTTGAATTTGATGAGAAGCCCAGTCCTCTAACCTGAGAGTTCGCAAATTACCTAGAATGTTCAGGTTTATCTATATTGAGATGGTTAAAAATTAAAATAGGATATTTCAGTCTGCTTTTGCTTTGCTTTAATGTACATGTTACTTATATATTTAATTAAATTAAGAAAAGTCTTTGTTAAGCGAAAATTAAAATGCCTAAGTTTTCATAACTGATCTGTTAGCTTGCCATTAGACTGCGGGATGGTCAAAAACGGTCAACTAATTAACCGTTTTTAACAAAGGTCTCACCGTTTGACGATGTCTGCCTCCATACGCATTACTTGCAATTTTTCAATATATTGTAGTTGATTGTGCACTTTAAAATCTCTCCTTGAGCAATTTATATGCTGGATCTGAATAGATATGCCAACTGATTCATGCCTCAGCTGAGTGTATTGTTTTAAGGAATGCACGGCCTTTAACCATTTAACAGGTGTTATGTGAATTGATAGCGTCTATTTTGACATTTGAAAGAGTGAATTAATAACGAAAGCCAGATATATTTTTGTTGTAAGGTAGGATTTTTTCCGCAGAAAGCAGCCCCCAAAACAGTCACTATAAATCTAGTGATTTTAACAATGTTTTAATTCATAGTCTACATTTTTAAAGAAATGCTCAAAATATGAGATAGAGTTTGCGAAACCTGCCGCTCGTAGAAGTTACTGAAAAACTCTGCCCTTTAATGAAGCCAATATCTGAGAAGACTAATACTCTATCGCTGAGACAATACTTTTTTGGCCTGAAGATTCGTCATCCGTCGCGCATTTATCATCAAAGACGTTATGCTAGAATTTTGGTCTCATCAAATCTAAATATGTGGCCGGGTCTTGTCGAATGCACTGCAGCTTGAGGATTGACATCATTTCGCCAAACTGTTGCCACCCATTCGGCAATTCGCATTCTGAGAAGTCTGCCAGTTTCCCTGACATAGCTGCGAATCGAGGTATTGGCCCAGTGATCAAGTCATCTTCTTCTCAGTTACTTCCTGAGAATCGCATGTTCGCTTGTATTGGAAAGCCGAAATATGTTTGCATTGATGAGTATTATGGGAATGATCTGTCGCACGAGAGCTACAACAAGAGGCGTTTTTGATGACTATGACTTAAACGATTGAAAAAAGGAAATTAATAACGGATCCAAGTGAATCAACAGGAATACCAAACGATTATTTCCAGAAAACTAGTTAATTGAAACTGAAAATACATGAATAAATCGTTTTACGCTAGTAAGGAAGGAAGGAAGGCTCAGTAAATTTGAGAGATGACAGCTTTACATATATTGAAAGCTCTTTTGGTTCTCTTTATGGATTTTTGAAGGTATGGTGGAGAAAACCTAAAGGGATTTCCGTAAAAAATGGCGTAAGGTTTTGTGGAAAGATGTGTCGGTTGACTTTTTTGATAATCAGAGCGGTCTTAACAGCCTTCCATGGACGGTTCGAGAAAATAACAACTCGATCGCTGGGACAATACTTTTTTTCGCCTGACGTTTTGTGATCATTCGCGTATTCATTATCAGAGACCCGTTTCTACTACTGCTCTCTGCTTATATCTTTAATGATGAATGCGCGATGGATCTCGAAACCTCCGGCGAATCTAAGCATTGTCCTAACGAACGAGTCTTCGTCTACTCAGCCTTTCATGTTTTTAACCGTAACAAGTTTTTATAGATTGTTTGGGGGAATCACCATAGGAAAGCAGTTATTTAAAACAGTAAGTGACGTGATGTAAGGGATTGCGAGCCTGGAACATAATAGCTGTCCTTTGTTTATTAGTTATAGGAAAAGAAAATAAAGTAATCATCAATTAAACAACATAAACGCTGAAAGCATTCAGTGTTTATTTTTTTAAAAAGGTTATATTTTAACTTTTTCCATCAAATATCTAATTTCTTTAATACTATTTGCGGGAAAAGATAATAAAAAACATTTATAACTGTGGCTTTTTTATACTTTTGCATAGTATACTAGTATTATATTACTCCTGACAATGCAATTACACGGTCTTTTTAATTGAAATAACGTCCTTTATTTGCCATTCACCCAGATTTCGTTCTACCTTGATAATGATCAAGTCAGTAATTGCATATATATTAAAATGTCCGGTAAATTTGCAGTGCTACCTGTTTACGTTTTTAAATAAATTGCTAGCGAAACAAACATCGCACGAAAATTACCTTAACATATGCTCAAGCGTCAAAAGAACAAACGTCACTTCGTGAACGGGAAATCAGTGTACATTAAATGGTAAAGTAGTGTGTATGCGTTATGGTGGCCTCTTAGGATATTAAATTGTGCAGAAATTTAAAACAGGATAATAAACACACCAAGTGGAATATTTGGGAAATATTTCCCTAAGTCTTATTTTACTTTACCGGAATTACGTTAAACAAAGCATGCCTCCCAAGTAAAGGACCAGTAGACGTTTCCTGTTCATCAAGCTGCTGCCCCGTTAAATCGTACGAATTTGAAAAGAATATCTCTGGTATTCAAACTGCAAAAGAAAAGCGTGAATGAACCTCACCGATGCCACAAGCTTACATATAAAAATAATCGACCCAACTTTGACTAAAATATACATCATACGATATAGAATATCTGCCCAAATCCGTTGAACTCAAGGCTTTAGTTGTTCTTTAATCAAAATCTCCTTCGACATCGTTTTTTATATAATATAAACTGTTTACCACAAATAACTATGTTAAAATGGGAAAATCAGCATCGAAAAATGGAAGGGTTTCGTTTAGTACGCTTCAAAATACAGCTCAGTTTGAAAATAATCAACTTCATAATCATTTATAAATTTTTTAAATATTTAAAGCACGATTTTCATTAAAATCTAGTAACAAGTTTATTCATATGACTGACTTTTCTCTAAAGTATACTTTGTAGACACACGTTCAAATGCGATAATATATCGATTATACGGTTAATATGCTTACGCCTAAGCATTACTTAATTATTTTGAAATCTTTTACTTTCTAGAACCAAATTTAATTATCGACCAGTACTCAAATCGCGTATATCGAGAAGCAGGAGCCAGATTATTCTCTCTTTGAAGAAAGA
>JAYGXS010000004.1:42325310-42427658 GCA_036362985.1 Ligula intestinalis | reverse complement strand
AGAGCTCATCTAGAAGCAGCAGTACGTTAAAAACGTAGAGGTCACAATGTTGTGTTTTGATACAAAACCCTTAGGTGTGAAGTTGCACACCCTACTGTCTTTCCGTCGTGGGAAAATTGTGTTTTATAAAACAGGGACTGTTTCTGAATTTAAGTTATCATTGGTTCTGGTTTGCACAACATGCTAGATGGCATTCGAAAAGATGTATGCGTTGAACCAAGTTAAAACTGTTATTGATGGAATCTGGCTGCCTGCTATTTGTACACTGAAGACACAATGTTTATTGCATTTATGAAAGATATTCACTGCATCCAGTTCACTCACAAAATCCTCAAACTTATTTATGTCTTCCCTCTCCTGAATATTGGGCGTTAATTTGTCAAACTGAAAATAATTACATCATTTTGCTAGACTTTTGACAATCAGAAAATATCTTTGCTCCAAGCGAATAGTTGAGAATGAGAAGAAGAAATTATGCTTTATTGAGGATTCTCAAACCCTGAACTTTCAGCAGAGATGGCTCCATTCACGGAGGGCAAATGTTGAGGTAAATAAGGGGTCATGTTAAAAGGTCAAACTTAAAAGGTCGTATAATAGTCATTATTCACGTTTTACATGATATCCACATAAACTATGGAGACAGACCGGCTTTTAACTTCGAAATTTCCGCTTCCTCACAGGTGAGGTAGCGTGCTAGGAATGGCAGTACCGAGTGCTGATGTGCGGCAAGACAAATGACGGAAACCTCGACGCATGGTACGGGAAGACTTCGCAGTCATTTGTTCAGAGTGGAAAGGGGGAGCGACTTCATTAAGTATGTGATTAGCAAATTGATAGACCGTTTTACAATGGCGCTGCATTATAACGTCAGCTAAAACAAGAAATACCGGCAGCTGAAGAGAGCAGTCGGGGGCTACGTTTTAAAATAACTACTTCTTTTTTAAGATAGGCTGGAAAAATAACCGGAAAGCAGTGAAGAATGAGGGGGAGAATACAGGAATTTACAAAACGCCAGATTAGGGCTTGCGTTATATGATATGAACGCAAGCGGTGAATAAAATATAAAAGTTTACAGATTTCGATAAAAAGACCTTTTATATGAAGAGAAGATATAACGTTGGATGCTAGTGTATCACCGAGGTAACGGAAAGAGGTCACTTCGGTGGGCAGAATGTCGATAATTTCGGACCTGGGAGAGGGTCGCAGTCGAAAAATACACTGGACTGACTATCGTCCGTCAAGTAGAAGGCCATTTGCTGACGATCATGTTGAGACTTGGTGTAGGCCATCCTTTAGGATTTGGAGATGTGGCTGACTTTTCAGGAATGGCCAACAACCATGTCATCAGCATATTTAACAAACAAGCGTTCGTTTGGCGATCGTAGGTCGTCAGTGTAGAGAGAGAAGAGATGAGGGGATAATATAGCCCCTAGAAGAACTTCACAGTTGCTGGGAAGGACCATGGATTTTCGTATTCCGTACTGAACGAATTGAGTGCGGGAAGTAAAATAGTCCCCGATCCAAGACACAGTCTAGCCGAGAGAGCCGCATGCAGAGGTTTTAGTAAGAAGTAGATGGCGCGGGATCGTATATAAGGCTGAGGAGTGGTCAAGAAAAGCACAGCCATATGCACGGCAGCCCTAATCTTAATTTCTTAGAGCAGAATGGACTACCAGAGCAACAGCATCTAGTGTTCTACGACTAGCCTTATACGCCAATTGCAAGGGATCGGAAAAGTCGGAAGAAAAAGGCGTTATGATGTCTAAGGGGACTCGTTCTGCAAGTTTCAATAGTGCAGAAGAGCAAGCAATTGGGCGAAAGAATTTGGGACCCGTTGACGAGGTTTTTCGGGTAGGAGTGATTCTCACTGATCGCCACTCATTAGGAATCTTAGACTCGTCAAAGGACAAGTTGATGAGGTGTGTCAATGCAGGTGCTTACTGAAAAGAGCAGGATTTTAGGATAAATTGTGAGATCCCATCTGATCCTGCGGCTGTTGAACCTCAATCCTTTTTAAGATATTTCATTACTGTTTCTACAGACACAAGAACAAAGATACTTGGTAATATGGAACTGGCGTCTGTCGGAAGGCTGGAGGCAGTGGGAGTGTGGATGAAGTTTGCATTGAAACTATCTAAGTCTAAGTCAGCATCTACATATGCTATTGTGTTTCGCTGACCAGTAAGACGCTTGAGACGTTTCCAAATTTCATCCAAAAAGAGAGGATAAGAAAATGTAGAAGTAAAAAGCTATCTTACAAAAAGGTCATTCAGTCTGGAAATCTCACGTTTTATAAGGACGTTCACATCCTTTTGTCTATCTCGCAGAACTAGTTTGTAGAACAATTCCTTTTGTCGTCTCAAAGTTTTTATTTGGGAAGAAGAGATCCTGTTAGGTCTAACCATGACCGTGTCAATAAGACAGCATATACTAAAAATTTCATTTCAAAAGTTGTGAGAAAATTGGAGCACGACTCGACGTTCGAGTGTTCAAGAAATGCAGGAATATTTTCAGATATATAGGTCTGGAGGAAAAATATATTCTGTGGGGACGTGTCGCTAGCCTTAAGTTTCCCCTCAGATTTTGCTAACAGCCCTTTCTTAGAACCACAATAGATGGTTGGCAGGCCCAACAAAACATTGTGCTCTGAGCCTGACAACGAGGCTTTATTTTTGACAGTGAAAAGTTTACGATAATTGGTCAAAATGTGATCAAGAGGGGCGTTAGCACGGGTGTTGAAAGAAACTAGGTCGTCAAAGCCTAACAATGTGAGGGGCGTAGATTTACGTGGTTGGAGTCACCTCATAAAACAATAAAATATTCACAGGACAGTAGGGCAAGTTAAAGGAAAAGAAAATAAAAAACGCCCCAATAGGCTTTGACATGTAGAAGGGGAAATATAGATGCTGACATAGTTGATGCCTTTAGAATCTTGTAAAAATCCAGGTGTACAGACTTCAGCAATGGTGTCTACTAAGTCATCCGAATAGGAAAATAGGGGCCCTACAATTTGTGCACCATTGCTGGTTTACAAAGACTGCAACTCCACAACCTCTATTGTTCGATAAGGCTTTTCTGTCCGTACGAAAAGTATAAAATTCTGGCAGCGCAATTAGTTGCGACTCAATATCACTATTAAGCCAAGTCTCTTGACGACAAATAACGGCTGACTTACTATGTTCCTTTTTCAAGCTCAGTGCCGATAACTGAAAACTTTTATTAAAAATTGAGCGGCAATTTGTCGACACTATACCTGCAATAGACATGAGTCTCAATGGTTTACGCTTCATTGCTTGTTGCTATCCAGCTCTGTGCTTTCGTTTTTTCTTCCTATTGTCGTCCTTTTCAGACGTGTTGACGTTGGTGAATTGCAAATGTGGCAAATCGGACGCATTTGACAAAAGTCGATATTATGGGAATTAAATAACTTGTTTTCGTGCATTCAAAAAGGTAGCAGTGTACTGTAGATATGACCTCATGATGATAAATGCACACAAACCAAGCAGAGAAATACAAATAAGGGTAGACAATAATAAAATCACACGTACAAATTGAGAGCAAAAAAACTGCCGGCTCAAATTCAAAAATTTAATCACATTTCTGGCTCATGGCTACTGGTGGGTCCGCGCATTTCAGGGGATAAGAGAGATGTCATTCAAGCCATAGTGAAGTCAGGGAATGTTTCAGTAGTGGATCAAATTAATGTGGAATATCTTACATTGAACATCGGTAAAGCCAAAATGATCGAAACGAATGTATATTAAAACATCAGTTTTTATGGAAACATGTTTTTGGCAAATCTTCTTCAGGCCATTTTTTTGCAAAACAATTACAGTTTGAACGTGTAGTAAAAGCAATGGTTTGTTGTTGTTAGTTTGTTTGTTAATTGTTTTGCAAATTTAATGGCCTGGCGAAGATATGCCGAAAAAATATTTGCCATATAGATTGACATTTCAAATTAATAATGGAAATATTTACAGAATATATTTTAATCAGCAGCATACATGCTAGTGGCGGATCAGCGTCACAAATATCACTAAGCGATTGAAACGAGCTGCGTCCATTTCTGTGAGCAATCGTCTTACCTAGAGCATTCTATTTCAGCAGTACTCGCTAAAAACCGTTCAAATTTCATCATACCATTTGACTTGGTACTTAAGCATGTATTTGTTAACACTATTTTCATTCATTGAGCTGATTTAATTCTCCGAAAGCCTTTAAGTTAGCAAAGTCACAGTTTTTGTAAGGTTTTTTGGAAAAAATGGCCTCCAATTTCGGAAAAACTGGAAGCAGTCTCATATCGAGGTAATTGTCTATTCTTTTACGAAAAAAGAACTTTACCGCTTATTAATGTTGATTATACTATGGAGAAATTCTAAAAAAGTAAAATAGGCATAAGAGGTATCCTTTCCAGCACTGGATAATGTTGTCCAAAATTGTTCAGATTCCAGTGAACCCAAGCTGTAGAAATCGCATGCATTTTCAAAAGCAGTTGAGATTTATATTTTGAAAATTGTGTTTAGCTGATTTTTGTATTTTTGTTGCACAAAATGCCATAAAAAATGCTTCATTGCGTTTTCCTTCAACCACGCGGCTGACCATCGTGTTTAAGCAACATATCCTCACATGTTACTGTGGGGATAATGAAGATAAGGCCTTGTTGACTGTATGTCATGTTGAAATATGTTTTTTTTGTAATCAAAACGTTCCGATAAAGCATTGTTTAAAAACGGAAAGACAAAATATTAATTATTCCAAAAAATGGTCACATATGTGACCGGTTTTTTCCTCATTAGAACGCTTATTACAGATCTTAGAATGAATCTCCTTAAGCGAAAAATAATCCATTTTAAAGAAAAAAAAAGTAAGTTTTTTCAGCTCCAGTCAAATTAAATCGTGTATTTTCAGATACATTTAAGAAATTGTCAACAGTTTGCAATTCTATTGTGGCATAACTTTGCATAATGTTAATGTACAGGGAAATTTGTCAGCCAAATATCTTATCAAAGCGATTTTTAAAGATATAGCCTATAAGACAAAGTCTTTTCCCTTTACTTAGGAATACGGATATCCAACTATCCGACATTTGTGAATATGATACCTATATCCATCTTCATACTTACCAATATCCACAAGCACTGTCTAAATATAAATGCTCTATATGTATATGTGTCTTATTTTAAAGGTTTTTATATAAATTTCGAGCACCAGCGCAATTTATCAATTTATCGATAATGACATTAGAAACGAAGAAAATGATGGAACACTCTGTTTTTCGATATTCAGTAAATATCTATCCACTAATTTACCGAAAAAATGACTTATATATATTCATTCTATATACATACAGTGGTTTGGTGAATTTTTATTGATAAATGAAGTATTAAAATTGATTATACTAAATTATAGCTATTCATTACGTCTCTGGAACCTAGGGATTATCGGTATAATGTTATTTTGCTTAACAAAAACGCAGTACTTCTTACACTTCCTTTAACATTTAAATATGCCGAATGCTGTTCATTATTATGTCTAGATTTTCTTAAGTGCATTCTTACTGGTATCCAATTGATTAAACTTTTACAGACTTTTGAATGTTGCACGGTTTTGAGTGAATAAAGTAGTACAGTAAGTGTGAGTAAATATCATCGATTATCCTCATGGATAAGTGACCCAGCACACTTAGATGTTCTTTTACCTGGGTAGGCTGGACGGACGGATTGCAAAAGGAACAGTGGTAACTAGCGCAAAGACAAGACAAGACTGCTCAATTTCATGGAGGCATGGGTGGGAGCTAGACTTCATTTGAAATTTAGGGGCATTCGTCACATATTCAGTTATCATATTTACGAAAAAATTGTCCACTTTCTTTTAGGCGAAGTGTAATTCGGTTAACCCTCCCATCAAGAAATATTTTCCTCGGATAAATAAATCTCACAAATGGGCATATGTGGCAGCTGAGCTTATAATTTGCAATCCAACAAAACTGTTACCGATTCCTCGTGCGAAGGATGCCTTGTCAAAGCACGCCATTTCAAACTGTGTTTATAAATTAACATGCACTTGCAGATGCAAGTACATAGGGCAAACCCAAAGGCAATTGTCCACCAGAGCAAAGGAACACTTACCCAGCTGATTGTTTAAGCAAGAAAAAACGAACTCGCCGCTCTTCAATTAATGAACACCTGCTAGATACGAGCCATTCCGTGGACCCTCAAACCTCCTTCCGAGAACTTCTTCAGGCACGTACAACTCGCACCTAACGCAACATGGAGTCAGCCGACATATGACAGTTACAACCCGACCTATGTTAACAATTTGAGCTTGAAGTGAACCAAACTCTTCCTTCGTAACACCCTGTCCCTGTTTACAAATTTCTCCCCATTTTTTGCCTTGGATGATTTTTCACCAGATTTTGCTGCCTACAGCGTCTAAATTTCCTACTTTTTCGATTGCCTCTTGGCCATGTACATTGACCTTGCCATTTTGTATAGATTTTTTTTGGATCAATTTAGTTGTGTATTTTCTCTGACGTTCATTCACCTTATGCAATCAGAGGTAGCAACTGAAAAACACTCTCAAAATTGCTGGATCTATTAAATTTTGCTGCTTGCGCGTTAATTTATGAGCTTTGTGTTTACTGACAGCCAAAATAGCATTGTTTCTGTTCTGCAAAAAAATAGTGTGTCGAAGGGATTTGAGTTCTCCTATTCAAAGGACCTGCCGGTGAGTTCGTGCTCGACATAGTCAAATCGTGGATGTTTACTTAACATGAAAAGTGATCTGTTTGCAATGAATGGCGTAGAGCAGGTCGTCTCTGTATTGCAAAGTCTTCAATTGCAATAATGATTGCGCAAACCTATTGACATGACAACGAATGCTAACCATGACGTGACTGTTCTCTTTCATTGCATTTTCGTTTGGATAGACGTCTATTCGTACGACTAACATAACCTGGTCCTGTGGAGCAGGTAAAAGTTAAGATGCACATAAGGATGGTCTGAGATGGTAACCTATCCTTACCTTCTCTGTGCAAGACGGGTTTGATCGAGAATAAAGCTCGAACTCTCGCCAATGGGAAGATTCCTTACAAATCTTGGTCAATGCGTCTTTTCAGAAGTTCCATCTCTGTATGCCCTTGAAAGGAGACTAAAAGGACGCATTCGTTTGATCCAGACGACAAGGTGACACAATGGAATAACACACTATGAAACAATCCCTGGTATTTGGGCGCATTCATTTGTTAAAAATTATGCATTTTCTACACGTCATTCTTAATACCACTCGCAATATTGTACTCTTCCGTCGAGATCATCGTCACTTAAAGCATAGAGTAATTTTGGGATATAACTTTCCGATGACAACGTTGCATTAAGCAATGGACAGATGATTTGAAATACTTATCCCGCCACAAGCCTGTCGTACAGATATTGTCAGACTTTGATGTCAAGCTTCCAGTACTCTTTCTTCCTGTTTCGGGCTTGTTGATGATCGAGACCTTCCGGAACGCTTTTTGTGAACGTTTTTAAGAGTTTCATCATCTTCCAACTTATATCTAATTCGACTGATGGTTGAACATTACTGCGGCTTATCATATATAAAAACTGCATAAAGTATGGCGCACAATTAAATGGCGGTTTTTCGCGATTGTAGCATTGGGATTTTTTTAAAAAAGAAAAACAATATGAGAGGGATGCGAATAATTTTGTGATTAGTATTGAAGAGTGACCTCTGCTGACCCACATTGACTTCAGAGCGGAGAGCATGCTTACGTCAGCTATGCGATTAAGTAAATACTTTACACTAGGTGCGGATACCTTTTCTAATTAGCGGACGTTTAGCAAATGCTGGCCTGCTTTATCATAGTAAATGCTTTGAAGCTGTTTCTACGGAACTATTCAGTTAAAATACAAGAGCTAAATATTGGACAAAATTGTCGCATATCCAACCGATTGCCTACTCAATGACATGTCAAAGGAAATTGTGCAATGAAGTTTCGACTCGGAAGTTTTAGTAAGCTGGGTACTAAGATCAATTATTGTCTACCCCAACTCAAGCATTTCTCCATCCGCCAGCAAAACCTACACTTTAAATTCAGGTATTAAATTAAACCGGTACAATGACGAACGCGAAGCAAATCGTCTCAATCGCGTTTATCAGCTCTGAGGATGCTAACGCGAAGTTCAATGTCTGTCAATCATGGAGCGTTAAGAACAAAGTTATAGTCATCCCGGGAAAAATTATCACACAGCAACACCAGGGCCTACCAATTTTGTCAAAGCTAAGTTACAGCACCGCTGCCCAGCCTCTAAGTTAAGAAGGTTTCTGTTTCTCTAGCAAAATTAACGCGGATTAAAATACAGCCATTTTAAGTCAGTTTTGTGTGTTCCACAAAATGCTTTCAAGTTTCAGCGTTTTACGTTTTTCCAGAAGCCGACTGTGACATATTAGAAACGCAGTGGGAATTAGTTTAATTTTTTTGAGTAACTATGAATTAAAGCAGGCTTCCCATATTAGCTACTTCGTGAGAGTCTGGAACAACGATCACTTTTTACACTTCTGCTGCATCCAGATATAATTACTTAATTTTGCATTGCAAAAGATAAATGTGTCTCAGGGTTTTGAGACGGGTTGTTTGATACCGTACTGCAAAACGAAGGTTCCGGCTCTGCTACTTGTATTTTTTTAGACACTGGCATATGAGAAGTAATTATTCTTACTATTCCTAATAGTAAACACAGTTGTTGTGACTAGCTTGCATTGAAGTGAACTTCACTAGAATCTCACAACTGCGTTTGTCGACGTCTGCGAACGGACAGTCACAGTTGCCACATATATACCTTTTGGGCTAGCGACAAATAGCATTCGTGCACGCATCCCGACGCAATCTATCTGTCTTGCCAAAATCATTCAAAGTCGACCCAGCCAATGAAAGCTCGCTCTCTGTTTACTGGCCAAACTGCTATCTAACCAACATTTGGACCCGCCTGGCTTCTTGGCTGCTCGTATGCTATCCAAGTCAAATCACTTTCCATCTATTATTCGTTCCTCTGTGTACACAATATACTGTTCCTTCTATTCTGGCCTCTACTGACTTCTTCGCCCTCGTAAGTAACCATGGTATGAAGATCGCAGTTGCTAGTGGTTAATTTACTTAACCCCCCGCGATACGGTGTCAACAACACGCAGAAATAAGAGATTTATGATGGACTTCAAGTAATGAATAGTCTATTGGTCTGCTGGTTATGGATTTTTACATCTGTATATTTTTGTATAGTATGGAGTTCAAGAATGTTTTGTGTAGCTTTCGAGCAAGAGTGTCATGCGTTGGCACTTTACCCATTTAGTTCGATTATGTCTGCCGTTTTCATCACGTCCGCGAGTTAGAAAGAATTATTTTACAACCAAAGCAAACTTCTGTGTCATTTGTCAATTGTGTATTTTCTCTGACGTTCATTCACGTAATGCAATGAGAGGTAGCACCAGGGTAATGAAGCTTTAAATAACCGTATACGTCGCAATTACTTCCTTAGACTCGCATATTCGCTTGTATTCGTAGCGCATAGTCGCTCAGCTACAAAAGTTATTTATAATCCATCTAACAGATGGTTGAGCGGCTTTTAATGATTCGTTGGATTATTTTGTTAAAACTTCGAACACACGAGAGAATGGCAAGACTGAAGTACATTCAGCGTTCTAACCACCGCTTTTCAAAAAAATGTGCCCAAAATACAATTTAATTGAGTTGGATAGACAGCTGATGGATAGAACATGGACTTCTTAAGAAATCCTTTAAAAGTAGATAGCTAAGTGTGCCATAATTAATGAATCCCGTGCATTACGAAAGGCTGTATGGTGAACTCAACCCCAGTATAATTTAAGTCATGGCTCCAGTGGAGCCACGTAGTTCAGATGATAAGGCCGATGTTACTCACAACATAGTGAGGCCAGAAAACTGTCCAAAAGTTGATTAAATAAATAGGGCAAAACTCATAAAATATCAGGGATGTCGATCTTATAGATAAAAATCAAGTTTGGTCAGAAGCATGTCTACTGTTAACGGATCAGTATCAATAAATATCTCTTAATGATTGAAATGAGCTGCAGAAGCTGCATCCAAAATAGAGAATATTACATACAGTTGGTGGAATTCCACACTATCAATCTTCTTTAGGACAATATCATCCGTGTCTCCGATGTTCTTTGCACTAGGTGCGCTGGACAGACGGACTGCAATATTGAAAACGTTAGCTAATGTGAAGACAAGTTTAGATCACTTAATTCCAAGGAGATTATGATAGGCGGCAGGCTGGTCCTTTTCGGAAACATTGGGTCGTCCAAATGGGATTAAAACATACGAGAGCAATGAGAAGGCTTCAGAAAATTCCACAGAAAATGCCGTATTTATTAAAATATTCCAAAAGATCAATTGATTAAAGGGGTTATCTACACACCTAATGGGTGTAAGAAATTTGATCTGAATATAACTAACTCATGGCTCTCAGTGGGTTTTCATAGATCAGCTGGTGAAATGGATGCCATTCACAAACTAGTGAATCCATCGCCGGACTCACAAATGAATCAAATTAATAAGGGATATTTCATATAAAATATCCAGTAAGTCGAACCGAAAAAATGTTGATCTGTCAGAAGCTTTTATACTGCTGAAGGATCACTGTCAACGAATATTAATTAGCCATTTAAGCCAGCTGCTGCCGTTTCTGCGGACAAGCCTCCTACCTGGAGCATTCTACATACAATATGTGGAAGTCAATACTTTTAGTCCATATCCGGGCTTATTTTCCCCGCGCTCTGATTTTCTTTTAACTAGTTTTGCTGGACGGACGAAAGGCAACAGAGAAAGACGTAGCTACGAGGAATTTAAAATTAGGCTTTTCACTGCCATCGAAGTTATGGTAGATTTTAGTCTTCACATGTAACTTAAGTTGATTCATCACATCTTCAGTCATTTAATTTACGCGTAAGAAATATTCAGCGTAGGATCGGTGGAGGATGCTTCCCTAAACCCTAATTTTTTAGAGATGTTTGCTTTAGATTATCAACTTTCAAAAATGAACATGTATGAACTGTAATCTTTCCTGGCGTGGAACATGATTTTCATATAAATGCAGTTTGATTTTGCTTCCAAAGGAGGCCTTGTTCAAAAAACAAACTATCCTATAAACGCAATCTATGTAAGACAAACACTTTCGATGCAGATAATCGGCTGGGCTTCCGATGCCATGTTTCATAGATTTTCCAACTTACTGCTAGGTTGAAGCAGAGATGAATACTACTGATAGATTTTAATTCCTTATGAACAAGCGTGTATGGGAATCACAAAATATGGGAGTCTTTTGTCTGTAGACCTAGGACGAAAGATCACTGCAGATAAAAATTAATTGTGAAACAACTATTCGGCACGTTATTTGTGAGAAGCAAGGGCAGCGGACCCCTCCCTAGAGGTCCAATTAGTCGTCAGACAACTGCTTAGGCTATCTCTGCATGGAGCTCTAGGATACAGTGGATCGAGGAGGTCCTGTAAACTAATAGAAAGAGTTTCTTTTCATCATAATGGAACAAAATTGAGTTGTATGCCAAAATGCACTTTAAGTTAAGACCTGTGAAACAAAACCGCAAACGGCAAGGTCATCTGCTGTAGGGTGTGGAGGTGAATACACACTCGATGCACGGGGGCTCTTTCCAAATTATCAGGTACGATTCTTCAAATGTCCACCCTTGACCGCACACAGTGCGCTCTCATCTCAGATTCAGACCGCACCCATACAGGCCCGCAAAAGAGATCCAGACACAGCAAACAAAACGCCTCCACCACCGTCTTTCGGCGTAAACTTTTTTTGTGCAGAGGAAGAAGGGTTCATTGGATATTTGGCGAGCAAAGATTTTTTCAGGTGTCCTCGGCTAACTGCTGGATGACTGCAGAGGTGACTACATTGTATAGGGCTTTGGCCAACGATGGCAACCTATACCAGGAAGAGTCGAAGATACGAAATGAGAAAGTAGATAGTGCAGTATATTTAGGGTAGTAGGCAATGCCTTTGAAGACGCTTTTGAAAACAGTATGCATGAAACATCTAACATAAAATATGTCACTTTAAACAGTAAGAAACATAAATCCACGTACAAATTTTAACGTGTGCGTGTGTGCAGTCAGAAAAGTCTCTTGTGTACATGATGTATCCAACATAAAATGTGTTACTGTAAAATAGTGAGTAGTATATACAAATGTAATTTTTTATCTTTAGGTATTTCCGGGGCGTAAATTATTCCTGCTTTCTTCTACATATGAACGGTAACTGTTAAGTAGATGTTCATGCAGTTTCCGTTTAAACGCATCTGTGGAGTTCGCCATTACGACCTCCTCGGGCAGTCCATTCGAGGCACCGATGACTCTTTGTGAGAACGACTGCTTGTGGACCTCTAAATAAGATAGGTTGCCCCGCAATTTGAGGGAGTTCTCACGGAGGTTGGTTGAAGTGGCGAAGGCGAAGAAGTCATCAAACTTCAGGGCACACTCCTGATTACTCACGAGGAGGTACGTTTGTATGAGGTCGCCCCAGATTTGTCTTTACTAAAGAGGGATAGCGTTAAGTGCTTCTAGTCTACATTCGTAAGGTGAATACTTTAGGCCCTGTAAAATTTTCGTTGCCCTTCGCTGTATTCTTTCCAGTATCTGGTAATCTTTGTGTATCCCTGGTTGCCACATCTGAACGCCATACTCCAGATGTGAGCGAATAAATGTTTCATAGATTTTGCCGAATAGTTTTTTGTTCTTTGTCGACAAAAGTTCGCTTGGTGGCAAACAGAACACTGTTCGCCCTCTTGACAGCCCTAGCACACTGTAAAGACGGCTTCAGAGATGGTACAATAGCCATACCCAGATCTTTTTTGTTCATTGAAGTTCGACAGGCACCTTCCATCCAGTACTTAGTTGTGTGAGTCATCCATCACGCTCACTTTCGTCGTCTTGAGCCGCAATGTGACACACTTCTCAAAGTTAAACCGCATTAACCATTTTTGGACCATTCACCTAGGCGATCAAGTTCTTCTTGCAGAGTTTTTTCATCATAAGCGTTTCTGATGGGTTGCCAAATCTTAATATCATCTGCAAACAAGACTCCATTACTGACCAGTCCATGCCTACAGTCGTTGACGTAGATTAGGAACAATAGTGGCCCAAGAACGGAGCCATGAGACACTTCACTCGCAACTGGCACTGAAGAGGATTTTGCGTTTCCGACGCACACGGACTGCGATCGGCCTATGAGAAAATCTCCTACCCATTTTAGTAAATTGCCCCTTATCTCGGATTCGCCAACCTTGTAGAGTTGCCGTTGGTGAGGGACACTATCGAAGGCTTTTTTAAAGTCTATATAAGCTACATCACCGGGGGTATTTTTGTCTAATGACTTGGAACACTGCTCCATAGAATAAAGCATATTGGTCAGGCAGGAATGGTTTCCTCGAAACCCGTGTTGGGCACCATCAAATAAGTTTTTTTCGTCGAGGAACTTCATAATGGCTTTTTGATTATCCTTTCCATAACTTTACAACAGATGCAAATTGGGCTCACTGGTCGATGGTTGTTCATGCTAGTTCTTGATCCACCCTTGCGAACAGGGTATATGTTAGCAAATTTCCAATCGGATGGGAGGAGGCCTCGATCAAAGAACAGCTGAAAAATGAGCGTAAGCGGTCTGGAATGTTCCGAAGCCAGCTATTACAGTACTTTTGCTGGTATTTTGTCTGGACCCGGAGACTTAGCTCCATTAAGCGCAAGACGTTCAGTCCTTACATCTTCTTCTGTGCAACGGAGGTCCTCCATGATTCTGCCATTACTCTCTGCATGGAAGTCTGTCGGATTAAAATGCAGTTCGTAAGTGAAAACAGATGCAAAAAAACTTGCTAAGGTGTTCTGCCTTTTCGAGATCGTCTATAATTTCCTCATTATTTTCACCTTTTAGTACTGCAACTGTGTCTTTGATTTTAAGCCTGCTGTTGATGTACCTGAAGAGCACCTTTGGCTTCGTTACGGCCCACTCGATGATTTTCTCTTCGTAGTCTTTCCGCGTTTTTTGAATGTTTGATCTTACCTCGTTCCGCTTTTGGTGGAATTCTTCGTAGTGTGAAGGCTGGTGTGTTGATGCGTCCCATCATCAAAGTTTGTTCTTGCGGTTTATTTGAGTCTTCAAATCTTGCGTTCACCAGGGGGGCCTGCTCGCCTATTGTACTTTTTTCAGCGGACAGCTTGGATGCATAACTTCGCTTATAAAATCCCTGACATTGTTCCAGTCGGCACTACCGGTTAGAAGGTCATACCATTTTATTGCTACTAGTTCATTTCTCATTGTGGTGTAATTTCCGCGCCATTAGTCTAACCGAACCTCCGTATTTCTCGGTTGATTGGATTTTGAAGCATATTTGCACAGGATCATGACATGATTACTCTTCCCAACAGGCGCGATTGACATAATTTCGCGTGTATCAATCGGGTATTTCTATAATACGAGGTCCAAACAGTTCGCTGTTTGTGCTTCCTTTATTCTCGTTGGGAATCCAACATTCTGCACGAGAGAGAGGTCCCCGTCAGCTTTAAGAATCTGGAGCGAAAAGACTAATGAGAACCCTTAACTGATGACTCATCCCAGTTAATCAGTAAAGCGTTAAATTTTCCAGTAATCAGCGCATTTTCATTTTGAGCTAGTTCACGCATTAGCCAAAACAAGGTCTTGCCACCCTCTAGAGATTGATTTGGCGGTCTATAGGCAGTCATGAAATGTAAACTGGGTGCACCACGCGTTTTAAGTTTAAGCCATAGCGCTTCACGATCATGAGGGGAACTAATTTTGCGTTCTCACACAATGATGCCCTTCTTGACAAACACTTTTATTTCTCCACCCCTCCTATGTATCTGGTCCCAACCAAAAAGTTGGTACTCTCTGGGTGCAATTTCGGCATCCATAACGTTGGCCTGTAGTCAGGTCTCTGTAATGGATATGACATCCGGCTGTACATCAGCTATACAAACTTTGAGCTCGTCAATCTTCTGAATAAAACTTCGTGCGGTCGTAAAAAGAAAGCGCAGCTTCGCCGGCATAGAATTCTGAGTGATTCGTGGGTCGAGGGAGCCGGAAGATCTCTGCAAATTAGCTACTTTATTGCCTGAGTTTTGGTCTGCTTTTTGTCTGTAAAACTCAGCGTTATTGGCTGTCTCCAGATGAATGATCTCTGGGAGGTTATGATTTCCCCTTTCCTTATTCGCAGGTTCCTCTCGCCCGCATTGGATCGCCTGTCGAGTGCGGTTTTCAGTGACCTCCACTTTTCCCTCTCGGCCGGCTAGTGCTCCCGCTGAAAAAAAACCGTTGGGTACTTGTTCCGTGGTTGCGATTTCATGTTCAACAGTAGCTTCGCTTGTTCTTCGTGCTTGAGTATAAATTTTGTTGGTCTGGCTTGACCCGAGTCCGTATATGGGCCCTTTTTCAGGCCCATCCTAGATGCTTTTAGGACGGGGACCACCATTCGTTAATTTTCATTTAGGAGAAGTTTAATGTATCGGCAGAATAAATCCATGTCATGGTCAATTCTATTCTTTGGGGTCGCCGAAAAAGATTCAGGCATGCCTTGTATGACGATGCACTGGCTGCGATTAAATAACGGGCTATGAGGTTAATTAGTGAACTCTACCAATGTGTGAGTATCTTCGACTTGGGCTGTGAGATCCCTAAGCTTCGGCATTTAATAATTGGGAGGACCCTACAGCTCCTCTTTTGTGCCAAGGCAACCTTTTGTTTGCAGTAGTCGGTGGCGTCTTTGGCTTTTTGGGAGACGTAACGAGACTAGTTCTTACTGGTATCTTAGACCCCGCCAGCTTTGTTTTTGGGACTGTGTTAAGCACGACACCCCTTGAGTAAGCAAAATGTTCAGTCCCTTTATCGTGGTCTGCTAATCTAGTGGTGACACCGTCTGCCTGTTGGCCAAGAGTACATGGTTCAACTCCCGGATCTTCTACACTTTCGTGGATTTCCGACTCTTTGACTAGGTCGAGTTCTACTAATGGTTCTGCTGAAATTTACGTATGGAGTATGGAAAAGTCCTCTGTTTTCTTCGTCTTGGCTTTTTATCGGCTTTCAGTCGTCTTCGATATCGAGCTATGCGTTTGAATATGCAAAACAGACTTCAGTTCCGCTTATTCCGTTTCAAAGCATACCATATCCTTCTTCATGACGGAAAATGCTTTGGAAAGTTCCATGTCTGATATGCCATCTCGGTCTTCGTACTTTGTGTCTATTGAACTCTGAGGACTTATAGGCCTTTTAGCAGGGCACGATTTCTTTTGCACCAACCATTCGGTTTCTACCCTCGAAATTGCGATTTGGGCTTATATCTTGAAATAAATCAGTAGAACCCGTGTGCCCTTGTGATCTAATTGTAACGACCGATGCCCGCAAGCCACGGGTTTTGGGTTCAAATCCCACTTGTGGTAGACTTTTTACACGTTGTGCTTTACGTTAAGTTTTGCTTCCCATCATAGATCGAATTAAAGTTAAACGATATTTAAGCTCAATGCAATTTGTATAAAGCGATTAACTGTATGGAAAGGAGATTAGAACGACTCAGCCATTTGAAGATAGCTGGAGTCTCTGAGAATTGTTGACGGAAAGTGGTCATGGAGATGTTGCTCGTTTTGACTAGTGCCTGCCGTGGCTTCTGAGGCTGAGGATGTTGTGAAAACGAATCCAATAGCTAATAACGAGTTTCCGCCAGAGTGCTAGGTGGTCCGAAATCCCGAAAATAGTATTTTCATAGGAGGACGAGTAATTTGAACCGCAATTTGAAGTGCGTGCTTGCAATACTCATTTCCGTTGAAATTAGATTTAGGGGTAAAGTTAAATCAAATTTATCCCACACGTCACGCAGATCGAAAGTGCTTGATTAATCAAACCAATCTCTCGCATTTAAATTGCGGGGACTCCGTCTTTCCGATAGGCTGCCATCTTCAACTGTCTTCGTCTAGCAATATGCTATTGTACTCTATGGAACACGCTATAATTACCGAGTTAACTGTTGCTTTCGGTTACCGATATTAAGTGTACCATGTTAGTGTTAGTGAGCTCTGGAGGTTAGATCCAAGCCCCATCAACAAAAGCGGCAAAGACCTTCAGAATATGAATTCACAAGAAGGTCTTGCTTTTATTCAAATGAGCCAAGACTTACGTATATTGTTAGAGATAGGAATAATCGTTCCCGAGCAATGTCAAATCGGTTAGGTGGTTAAGGTTTTTTGACATCGCTTAGAGACAGCCATCAATTTTGTTATCAAGCACCCTTCAATGCAGCATTAATGTTGAAATAGAATTTAAAAAATATCATGTACGGTAATGGAAGAAAGATTAAATTATACTACGTTACCCAATTTAAGTGATAGAGTGGCCTATATAGCACAAAGCGTGAGCTGTTCAAATTAAGTTTGTTCCGTGAATACAAATATATGCATTATGTAACCCAAGCGGATTAATCATAGTGGGAAGTGCGCTGATGTGCCTTTTTGAGTTATTAAGTTTTTGAGACTTATTTTGTATTTTCTCTACCGCAGACTGTGCCTTTCTGTTGTCTGATATTGGACCTAGGTATATTGCCTTCCGGGGGCCATGCAACCCACACCTAGGCCTGGAAACAGACCCTTCAATGCTGTTATAGTTTTCTTTTCCCACGGTACGTGTTGTACCTGGCAACATGCATGGTTAGGTAATCTAGTTGTCTTGCTGTTTCATTGTGACAGTTCGATACTGATGAAATCCAAAATGTGCTGTACGTGGTTTACTTTTTCAGGCGGTAGACTTTCACTGCCCCTACAAAAGCCTCCTTGATAGGCATCTTTTAAAAATACATTCTTATTTGAACTTCAAATTTAGCAGCATTTGATAAAAGTTCGACCAGCCTTAACAGCTGTCTCGCTCTGGTCTACGGCCCATGTTGATCGGGGCTCAGAAACCAGCCTACAACCGCAGACAGAACAGCTGCGGTTTTATGTACTTTGCTAAATAGGAGCAACTGATACCTCTTACCATATTTTTATCTTTCAGGTGTAACCTGACGTCACCAGTACAAGCTCTGACCCCAGCACCATATCCCTGAAATGCTTCTGTCAAAAGGGAAGGACCATACGTCACCCTGTCCGCTGCCGCTGACAAAGTATAAGTGGCCAATGCACTAGAGCTTACTGAATATTTCCCAGGTCACACCCATTAAGCGCCATTTGCCCACTCTTAGATAACAACATGGATGGGTATCCGACCATTCACCTTAAAAAATTATCAACATACTTACGCAAATATCAGTCCCGAACAAGTAAATTTGCCTGTTCACAGCAGTTCTATGCACCCCTTTCGGCTAGATCTGAAACCATTTCTGTTTTGTATTAAGAGGGGTCTGGTTTTTTGGGTCAGAGTTAGAGCTATCTTCCCACAGCTCTGGTAATTACACCCTCCAGCAACACACTTGTTGGTGAAGAACGTCTTACGGCGAAGCCACCAAGCGTCTGATTGACGCATGGTTCAACAAAACGAAAGCTAGATAATAAACAGACTTTTAAATCAATATAATTTGCATTATGGACGTTTGTTTTGACAAAAGCAATCGTTGGCTATTACAAATACCTATATTGGACTGCATCTCTAATAGACAGGAATTTTAAGCCAATCCAGAAAGATCTTTTATAATAGCAAGATACCAATAAATGAGAAACAGGACGGCCGGTTTGGCAAAAATGACGGCAGATGATCGTGAAATCCAGGCGACCGCACAGCATGAAAGGAAGGTGGTTTGTATTTTATGGGTGCAACTTCTGCCTGCTTGCATACATTTTTAGCACGTGTAACTTGCACATTCTGAACTACATTTACAGCACCATTCAGCGTAGAGACCACCGCCTTCACTCCAAGTGTGGCCATGATAGTGAGATGTCATAGTCCTACAACGAAAAATAAATAAAACGAATTACTGGTTGTGGATTGCATGCAGCAAACAGAACGCAGTCGGAGCAACCATGTACAAACGTTTCATTCCGTTTACTTTCCACAATGTCAGCGCAGTAACGAGGTTATTGTGGATCATGTGGACACGTTCAGCTTGTTAATATATCTCTCTACCTAGCATATGTTATTGGATATCAAGAATATACATGAAAATCTTGCGAGGACAACCATACAAATTTGAGTTTTGCGAAGAGTATTGAAAAATATATGTTGAAGCAAAATTTTTATTTAATTATTTCCATCTTTCGTTTGAAAATAAGCATCGCACTCTTGAACGTCTATGTTAAAAGCAGCCGCAACGTTATATACTATGAACTGCAAAGCCCTAAAGCTCAAAAGGAAGCCAGAATAGCCACCACTGAGAGCATAATTAGGTGAGGTGACAACTATTCCCAAAACCCTGACCCCATAATTGCATGCAGATCACAGCTTTGTTCCCCACTGATCGCATCAATTATTGCGCGTGCTGATTATATTCCCAAAGGCTGACCCATTGTTGGACCTAAAATTAAGTCACCGTTTTCAGTTAGCTGTTTTAACAACACTTTGCTTTGTCTCACGACGAGCTGGGCAACCAGACTTGTAAATGCACACAGTAAACTTTATTCCTTTCCAAAGGACTTAACCGCTAATTAGATATAAAGTAGTCATTACAGACCATGCAATTTTCATAACTTTGTATAAGTTTGATCATTGCTCGAATACCAATGTGAATGCATTTTGGAAGATTAAGAAATAATAATGAACTGCATCAAGCATATTAGGTACTTAGAAAAACTATATGAATTACTGAGTGTTTGTAAAGAAAAATAAACTTTTCTTGATAATCACGTGCTTTTTGAGACTTAAAAAGCGCTTTAAATTAGAGAAATAAATTGAGATATTGTTTTAAATTTAAAACTTGAAGCATCTTCTTTCTACATATAGAAAGAACTTTTTTTAGTCAAGCCATTCTGCTAACTTAAGTCTTACTAGATAAGCATTTATTAAATGTCATCAACACGAGTGTGTCATAATTTTTCTTGTTTTTACAATCTTCTTTGGTAAATTTATGAATTCTGCATTTGTTCGACGTGTACACCAAAACCTTTTAAATAATATAGATATAAAGATCATTTACCAAAAAAGTGTTTTTCGACATTAGTTTTTATGAAGATGGCAACGGTTTTGATATTCAGAAATGCCTCAAAAGAGCAGAACTTATTGTCGAGGGTAAATCTTGTCCACACTAGAGTTTTAAAACTAATATTCCTAAGATTAAGAAAAAAAACTTGCATCAAAGATAACCTCTTAGAAATTGCTTTGATTAGATATTCCGATGACGAACCTCTGCATACATTAACTTTTTCCAATGCAATGTCACAATGAAATTTTATACTTTTGAGAATTTATTTAAATTTTCTAAAAGATAAACAATTCAATTTGACTGGAGATGAAAGAACTTTCTTTTCTCTTTATAGTGGATTACCTTCCGCATGAGTAAATTAATTTCACATTCAGTTATCAACTGGCGAATTCAAAAAAACTGGCCAAATACATTGCCATTTGTTGAACTACTTATTATTCCTTCGTTTCTTCCGTTTCTAAATAAAGCAAAAGGGGAATGTAAAGTATACAAAAAACTATATTTCTTTAGGACTTACATCAAATAAAGGCTTTATGTCTTAAGTTCATGAGAGCTTGTAAGACATTTGGTTTTTATTGAAGGATATTCAAAGTCATTGGTGCATTCAAACAAATACTCTTCTTCGCGATCGTAATTGTTTCATATACGAAAATACTCTACTATTATTGTATTTTCTGCTTTAAAACTTCACAGAATAGCTAAACATAATTTTTAAAATACAAACCCTCAATGTTACTGCAAGCAAATATGGTCCCGTTAACTTGCTTTCACTTCAATCTGAACACATTTGCATAAACTTTTTTTCAGTTCTGGAAGGGATATTTTCTATACTTATTTTACTTTTTTTGCAGTTCCTTTCTAGTTTTATCAACATTAAAGAGTAGTTTTGTTCTCTTTTTCGTAATAGCATAGGAAATTCCTTTGATCTGAGACTACGCTCATTTCCGCAAAAATAAATGTCCATTTCTCTTAATAAACCTATTTAAAACGCTGATTTTTCTAACGAAGAAGCTTTTATATAATTTAATGAACGCATTTAATCAAAATAGTGTTTTCAAATATATGCTACAGTCTCCAGCCAAATTTCATAATTAGTGTTGCATGGTCATTGGTGACTACTGTAGTATGCTTCGTTGATATATGGATGCCCTTAAGTGATATTTTACAGCGCAGATACATCACAGAAGATCTACTGAGCTTTTAGAGTGAAATACGTGCTAATTTTAACGTACACTCTAACAGAAAACAAATTCTTTGTAAAATAATATCATTTTAATAAGAACTACACTATCATGAGAAAAATGGCCAACGACATCTTCTTGCTAGTTCAAGGGGTCAAAACTCATGTTAATTTTGCAATAAATAAAAGACGATTCAGAATGGTCTTAAAGCAGTGAACAAATAATATTTATTTAAGTTTCCTCCGGTGCAACATTCAAATTTGAGCGATACTTTACCATTTTCATTTCCACAAATTGACAAAGGCAAGGAATGACACAAGAATAACTCAAAAATTGGAAACGAAATTCAACCATTTAAATGCTTTTGTTGAAAAGGAAACATATCTCAGCAGTTATTATTCCTACTATTTTAGTCTATTGAATAGTGCGTAAAAAACAACATGAAACTTCTGCGAGTGCAACAAATCAAGCTGGTGTGCTGTGAAACGTAATGTAAAGTCGGAATTATTTTTACTTCTAAAATTGATTATTTTTAAAATAAACACATGAAAATTGAATATTTAAATTTAAAACTGCTGCAACTATATAGTTTGTTCCATTGTCATTTATATACCCTAGGCTACTTTTAAAATGCAGATACTTTACAGAAACTGTGATGTGTTTTCTGAGCACATGGTAAGCTTGTTATAACGTATAGTCTAACGGAAGACAATTGTCAGTAAATATGCTGCATTTAAATAGGAAGCAATACAATATATGGTGTTGGTCTTTAAGAAGGGACAAGGGTAACAGGGTCTTGTTGCTAGTCAAATAAGTCAAACTACGCACACATTGTGGAATAAGTAAAAAAACGTTTCTAAGTGATCAAAATGTGTTGAAGTTACTAAAATTATTTAAGGAACTTGCCGTGTGGATTTAATTTTAGAAAGGAGTATACAATTTTTTCTGTTCGCACATCGGCAAAATTGAGTAATAAAAACAGGATAAGACAAAACATAAACACAATTAAAACCTTCACATGCTTTTGGTGAAGAAAAGGTATGGCACTGAACGTACCGGAGGTCATTCAGTGACCAGTTTTGATTGCGAAAACTTCGTATAAATCAACTGCAACATAAAAAATCAAATAAATAAGATAAATATATCGAAAAGATTAAAGAGCTTCAATTAAGCCAAAAACTTATTCAAGGGGGTGTTGTTGCCTTGGCTAGAAATAAAATGCATACAAAAAATATATGCAAACAAGGAAAAAGCAGAATATTTAAGTTGAATAAATTCTGAGTAAATAACATTAAACTTCCACAAAGATAGGTTATGAATTATCGCGATTGCTTTTCATGTGCATACAGATTTCGTGTGTCGGTATATAACGCTAACCGTAAGAGTGATAATTGTGCTAAATGCATAGATTTGTGAAGATTTTGCATCAAATTTAGTTAGGTTAGTATGATTGCCGTAAGATAATGTTCAACAGGTTGTGAAGTTTATTTATGCGACGTTTATGCAACGTTTAAATGCCCTTTGCGATGTAATATTTTGCAAAAGTTGTTGCAAAGTGACTTGCTATAAAACGCGAATGATTTTTTTAAACTTAACATTAATGGTCTATATAGACCTGCAAAACAGGACCACTTTAGATGCCATTTGCACAATTTAAAAGAAACAATGTAGCACAACGGCTATACATCCGATTTGGGGTCATAAATTACACTTAAGAGACAAATAAGACAATTCGTTTCCCTTACCGATATCAGACTCAATCTATCGCATAAAGTTCAAAAAGGAACATTTTTTAAAATAGTTGCAAATATTCAGTATGGTGAGTTCTGCAAGAAAAATTTTGCAATTTGGAAAAGACTGGTAATCACTCGCGAAACGCTATTGAGTATGGTTGCAATACTGTTTATCATACATTCGAAATTCAAATCTCATTCAAGCTAGAATGCCGACTCTGTGATGAGCTTCCTTCTGACCGCATTTTTATTATCGATTTGACTGCTTTTATCAATGCAAGTATATTTTATGGAAAGCATGCATAAAGATATTTTATGTTGTACTTATTTGATTGCAAATCACGCCTCCTGTAAAGTTTTTTCTTAAAGGAAGTGTTTTCTCTGGTTTTTAAACACTTCTAATTTTGAGTTTTTTTGAGTCCGTGCTGTGTTAATTCACAATTCATCATAGCCTTCAATTATTAACGCTGCCCTGATATGTCCAGCATGATTCATGTCTTTTGCAAAATTCAACGAAGGCTATGCCACTTCTTCCTCAAAACGTAGGCAAGAATGTACTTTTCCTCAAAGAGGATTAACACATCATTCAGTTTGTTTAACTTGAACTCGGTTCTAAAGTTTGGTAGGTTTCAAAATCAGTTGGCATTTTATAAACTCTTTTTAAAAACCGAATTAAACTCTTCTTTTTAAGAGTAAACTCTAAAGAAGGCGTAATTTGCTATCAAATAAGTACCAGAAAGGGTGTTTTCATGCACGCTTTCCATAAAATATATTTGAATTTATAAGGGCAGTCATAATCAATGATAAAAGTGCATACTATTTAAGTAGCCATTTTTTACAGAATCAACTTTTTCGCAGCAGACAGAAAGAAGCTTATTACCGACTTGGCATCCTAGCGTGACTCAAAAGAATTGAAATTAAACTACATTGTAAATTGTATGACAACCCTACTCAATGGTGTTTTGTAAGTGATTACCGGTCGATTTAAATTACGGACTGTTTCTTACAGCACTCACCATACTGTCATTTAAATAAGTGGCAAAAAATTTGCTTGAGCAGTCAACTTGCTACCGTATTGGTGGATTCCATATGAGCCAAAAGTTGAGTGGATAATATCGATCCAAGTGTGATTAAACTCATGGCGTGAAGCGGACGTTTGTGGCTTAGCCAAATTCCCAGATTTTCTCACACTTGGGTCAACTCAAATTAAGCAAATCTGCCAAGCCAACTTAATAATTTGCCAACACTCGTCAGAGACTTAAGAGCATTTAAATTTTTGCAAATTTTTCCTTTGAAACGCTGTTCAAAATGTTTTTTTTACACTGGCACAACAATAAGCAAAACATATGTTACAGGAAGGTGATATAAGCAAAGGATTCCTATTTGGATAAAAACTCCTAGGTACTACACAAGTTCCATGGGCTGCTCTTTTGGCTTTCTAAAAAATTATTATTTTTTACCAACAAGTAAAACTATTCAATTTGAAAACGTGGATAGACAAACGGATATTTACTCTCGTATGACATGCGACTTTGCTGAAATTTTCACATAGCCACCAGTTTGCGCATACTAAACAGCTTACCTTAATTTGAATCGTATTTGGCACATTACCTCAGGATAGGCATTTTGAAGAGACGTTATTGGGTAAAGAACTTGATTAAACAACGCTTATTTACTGGACTATGCGCACACGTTTAACGTTCAATTCCAAAAGACTTTACTGGGTGGTCTATATCTCTCTAGCCGATGACGGCAAAAAAGCCAGAAAAACCCTTCCTAGTGCCCTACGTCTTTGCTGCTAGTGTCCTTCTGCATATATATATATTCCGATCATCATCCCCCAAAGAAGGCGAAGAAGAAAACAAGGCGCTGTCGTAGACCACACTGTAATTGTGCTGACGTTTCGGAAATACACTATTTTCCATCATCAGAGTGGTGGGTTGTGTGTTCCTGCTTGCCGAGAGTTGGAATGTCGCGCAGACCATCTGGTGTTGTAGCGATGGCTGACGCACGAGCGCTGAACTGCGTTCTGTCCGTGGATTGGCTGCGGCACCTCCATTGTGGGTGGCTGGCGCCCGCGTGTGTCATCCGTTGCCTGTCCGTTTGTCGTTAACGCGTCTACGTTAACCGGCCCGGAAGTGTGACCACCGCCCGACCTCCCCTCTGAGCTGGATGCGCGGATCAGCCCTCGTTCTGGGTCCGGTGTCCGTCGGTGGGTAGGGGAGTCATCCCGGTCGTGTGCGCGGCGAAGAGCCCTCTCTGCCCGTCCTTCTACATCCCACGTCGCCTGTACATCTGTTGTTGTCGTCATCAGGCCTGTGTGCGTATTGTGTGCACTTGGCCGGCTACTATTTCTGTTGATTGTGCCCACAGATGCCCAACTTTCAAGCACCAATCTGGTCATCTTGTCGTTGGATCGGCCGATGACTTTGGCGTTTTCGAAAGTGAACTCATGCTTCTCCCGGTCCATGTGGCCGTATACCAGTGACAGTTTATCCTCGCGATCGACTGCAAGTTGGTGTTCATGCAGTCTTGTGCAGAGGTGTTTACCCGTTTCACCAACATACCTTGCACCGCAATTTTGGCATGGTATGCTGTAGACCACTGCAGATTGTTCCGTTGCCGGAAGCGGGTCCTTAGGTCTCATTATCTGCTGCCGGGTCGTTGAATCGGGTTTGTGGGCCACCCCAATTCCGAAAGGGTTCAGGAGTCGAGCTGTCGCCTCTGAAACATTTTTCACGTAGGGGATCGCTAGCCAGAACTTTGTTTACTCGTCTGCGCGGCATTCCAACTCTCGGAAAGCAGGAACACACAACCCACCACTCTGATGATGGAAAATAGTGTATTTCCGAAACGTCAGCACAATTACAGTGTGGTCCACGACAGCGCCTTGTTTTCTTCTTCGCCTTCTTTGGGGGATGATGATCGGGATAATTTATCTGGACCTCGTATCTTCACCTATGTTAATAGATATATATATATATATATATAACACGTTTGAGCAATAAATGAACATATTATGCAGAGCAGTGCTGGATTTTACCTTTCACCGGGTAGGAAAAGTCTTGCTGTTCGATGATTTTTCTTGGGCTGAGTATGCCTTCGTCCTTTACACAACCAGGCTTAAGGGCATAGCAATTTGCGTTTGCACATCATTTACCAAAAAAATCTGATGCGTTTGTATCCTTCGCATCCGATAGTGTACACATTTTTGTTGAGGAGGCTGCAAACCAAAATGTATTGATACAATATTGCTGACTTCAAGGATCGAATTAATTTAGGTACAAATGTTCGATATGCCGCTCAGTAGGACTATGGCGTTAACCAACTAGCCTATTTGGTTGCCTTATGAGGATACAAATGCTATAAAATGACCTTTTACTCCAGCCATTTGAAAATAACAACGAGCTGCCAATTTAAAGTGTTGCTTGACGGTAGCAGTAGCGACTTCGTAAACCCAATTTCAAATAAAACTCCATAAATACTAAGTGCTTTCGCAGTTAATAGCATTTACGGAATAGGATAGAAGTATGCATTCCTGAAATTCTAAATAAGTACACGGGTTCTAGAAGTCGATCTCAGTATTTTGTTGGCGCACACTTGGACCGCAATACGTTTTCTTTTTTACAAGGATATTTACATTCATACGTGAACAATTTGGAGGACGTTGCTTGTGGTGTTTCTTGCTCACCAGGAACTATCTAGTAAAACTTCTTGTATTACATCGGTAAGGCAAACTAGTGTATATGTCTATCGGCAAGAAATCAAAAAGGCTGCACCTCCTTAATGCAGCTAGTCAATCAGACAATTGCTGTTTAGATTACTCGCTCAACAAACACCTATTATTTGTAATGCAGTACCACACCGAGTGTTAAATGCAGAAGAAATGCACGGTGGACTGGTTATCTGCAGCTTTTGCTGCCGAATCATGTTCAGAAAGTTTGAGCAATATATTTGTAGATGCTGCACACCTGCGTTTTAATTTACCATGGCAAACGTGGTACGTAAATCTCTTGCCCTTTGATCATTTTTCGTAGGATGAATATGCCTTCGTCTTCTGAGCCACTAGGTTGAAGGGCGTTGCAATTCGTTTCAACGCTTCATGCGCAGAGAAACTCTGATGTGGTGATATCCTTCGCATCCGATAAAATGCATGATGGCGAGTGCTGCAAGCAGGAGTCATGACAAAATCTTAATTGGTGTTTAAATATACATTTGGTGATGTGGTTTCTATCCTCTGAGTAAATGGAATACTGTGAAATCCTTTTAGCTAGAAAAATTGTCAGGAAGTTAATGTCAAAAGGCTATATAAAATGTAATCATGTACAAATATACTTTGCGTATACTGTGCTTTCCGTTTATGCATTATTTAGAAACAGAATAGACAGAAAATAAGAATTAGGGAAATATATTATTAAAGATATGACCACAATTTTATGCATTAGCGAGCTTAGAAAAGTGTCTGGAAGTTATTTTGCTATGGCAGAAATAATCCAATATAAGAAGAAAAGTGAGTTTTTTGATAAAAATGTTAATTGAATCGTTAAGCTTCGGCCAAATTGAAATATTTTTTGAATGCATTTCTTTTGATTTTATCTTGGACCAAGATAATATTAATCATAGGAATAGGAATATTAGGCTTCTCTTGCAGACGTTTTTTTTTGACAATATGTTTTGTTGTTTTCAGGCATTCACAGTATGGCAAATGCCGCAAGAAACTTGCGTAAGCTTGCAAAGGTTTGATTATTTCTCGTTTACCATCGAAAAAGCTTTTACGATAACTTACAGATATAAATGAGCAGTATAAGATATTTAACGAATTTATAAGAACTATAAAAGGAAGTGTTTGCAAAGGAAAAGGAAACTTTGCTGCTAAGCCCCAAGCTCCGGATATGTAAAAAATACCTTTTAATGAGAATAATTAATTAAAATATTTTATTAAGTTGAAAACAGAATGGAAACAATTGCTTTTTTTGAAAAATGTTTTTCAGGTCAAAATATTTTTGCATATAACCATAAGCGCATTCCATTTTATTGTATGGTTGAAAAAAGTCTGTTATTATTTTCCATGTTTTCAGTGTATTCATTGATAAATTCCGCTTCTGTTTGACGTTTAAACTGAATAATTTACCGAAAAAATGGTAAAAAATATTAGTTTTATGTGTATTGTCATGCTGCTCATCTTGAGAAATTCCTCAAAACAGCAAACCACATTGTGGGGAGTAAATCATGTCCGGAACGAAATTCAGATATTTTTTTTTCCTAATATTAAAATAAAAACGTTCTTTAAAAAGTTGCCTCCTAAAAACGTGTTTTGATTAGATATTCGGTTGAGGATTTCTGTTTCTTCTTACTTCTTACAAGGAAACGCAACAATGAAATCACAGATTTTGGACAAGCTTTTTAAATTTACCTGAGGATATGCAATTCAATTTGACAGGAGGTGGAAGACCTTACGTTTTTCTTTGTACTATATTATCGTGGATTAATTTGACAATCTCTTGTTAGCTTGCAAATGCAAAACGTTTGACCATATGTGGCCATCTTTTGCAATACTTATTAATTTTACGTCTATTCTAACTTAATAACGCATGAACGGTATATTTTGCGGAAAACTATGTTTTTATATGACTTACATTCAAAAGTTGTCTTTACATTGCATTTGCGCTCCCTTATGCAACACTTTGCTTCTGCCCCAGTAGGGCGCTGCGTTAAAACAATATAACCGACAAAAAACGTAATGTTTCTGCCTTTTGTGCAAAAAACTGCACAGGATAGCTAAACATAATCTTTAAAATTAAATTCTTGCTTGTTTTTAAAAACAAATGCAATTCCAAAAAATTTGGCTTCACTTACACTTGATTAAATTGGCACAATAGTTCCCAGTTCTCGAGATTATCATTTTTCCATTTTTTTTCTTCTTATTCTGAAATTTGTAGCGACCTTCTACTCTAACAACTGCATCTCCCACATGTCTGGCTTTCGTATGCGCCAACGCGTACGCCCCGGCAGTACCAAGGTCATTTTCTGTCTGGCTCTATGGCCACCCACTTCGCAAGACCAGTGTAGGGGGAGTTGTTAACGCTTAGTCACATCCAGAGCTGACGACTCACTGTTCGGTTGCAGACTCTCTAGACTTCGGCTCATTCATGGCTGGCCTGCAATCGTCTGGAAGTCACTTTCCTATTGCTTATATGCTACGCTTGTTCGCGCCTCAGTAAATTCTCCCTGACACTATGGCCTTCCACGCCTTATCTTGTTCCACTAGCTTAAACATGTTGGGCACGTTAGTTCGTCTATTATCTGGCTGGAGCACATCTTATCCCGCAAATGCGTCCACCATGCATATTAATAAAAAAGATTTGGTTGTGCCGTATCTTACAGCATAGGAAACTTCTTTTTTATAAATGAAATCATGATTAAGCTAAAATGAGTGCCTATTTCGCTGCATAATTTTAACTACGAGGGAAGTTTTCCTAACCAAAACCTGTCTTATTATTAAATCCACTCAGTTAATCGAATAACCTGGCAAAATATATTCTTAACTACCAAGTATAATTTCGTCCTGAAATTTTCTTGCAGCACTCGTAATACTGTATATGGTCCACTTGGTAATCTTCATAAGAACTTAGATCCTGAAACTCTTTTTTAGGTAAATGCTCTTAATATATATTTTATTTTAAAGATTTTTATGACAACATCAAGCGGAATCCCGGTTGATGGGCAACAGCATGAGGATCGTGAAAATGCTCAAAAATATGTGGGAATTTGAAGAAGTATTTTAAAAATATTCTACGCAAATGGTAAAAGGTATAAAACATTTTGACTAAAGAAAAGTTCTTTTTACACAAAGAAGGTCCTCAGGATATGTATTCACATTAAAGAACGATTAAGACACGTTGTTCTAAGTTACAGTTAAGTTTATGTATCGGAAACTTGGGTGTTGTGGAAAAAAATATTATTTTTTCTACCAAACACTTAGTAGTTCTTGCATTTGTTTTCAGTACTTAATATGCCTTAGATTGTTGATTATTATTATTTTTATGTTTTCGTAAATGTATTATAAAGACACGTTATATGCAGAGCTTGCCATAATGTTTTTATTGTCTTTAAGGAGGCTGCAAACAAGAGTTTTTTGATGAAACTTTGCTTATTTCCAAAATCCTGCTCATTTTGCGCCTACATTTGAATCCTACGCACTTGAACTGTTTTACACGCACCCACTCTTTATACCCTTCACGAAATAGCACATTTTAGTCGCCTAGTGACGATTAATTTTTGCTTAAGTTGCCGTTAATTGCAGTTATCATAAAACAACGATTTACTATCTATTCAAACCCTCAAGGGTCTGTATCAGTAACGACACTTGAAACTTTATTTCAGATAAATAATTCTTTGATTATCACTCTTACTGCAGTTACTAAGGACAAATGGACTCCTACCCCAAATGGTTAACGAGTAAAATTTCTACTTCGCCCATAATAAAACCAACAGAGCATTTCTTAATTTAGCCAAAAAACATCAAAATTGTAATAACTGAAGATGCAAACAAACATAAATGCATGCAATAATGGTTTCCACTAGCCAAAACAGTAGTATTTCCTGAGTAAATCTCGAAAGGAACTTCTTGTATACATTAAACGGTGCACATTTTTGTATTTAACAGTCGCGTGTGGCTCGGTTGGAGCAATGTCTACTTGCAATGCTCTCTGCCAAAGTCTAAACCATGAATCAAAGCTATGTAGGCCGAATGTATCAACCAGTCTGCATAGCATGTACCTGGCTTTCTGTCAACTTATCAAGCCAACGGCTCCGTAGACTGGATGACATTGTTGTGTGAGAAGTGAGATGGCTTGCGGCCACATTGTCGACGAAATTATTCACGTTTAGTCATTTAAGTGAGCCTTAGATTGCCTGAAAGGTTTTTCTCCCCGTCATCAGTCGTTCTAGGAAGATTAAAATATCTTTGGTATCATTAAATCAGGAATATATTTTGGGGAAATGTAATACAAATACAGACCAATTTTATTCTACATGAGTACCATCTGCTTTTATTCAACAGTTAAAATCATTAGTGACACTTTCGAAAACATGGTGAATTCTCCTTTGGACATTCCGGGGCTGTCTGTGACTTTTGGCTTTTCTATGGTGAGAGCACTATGCAGATAATGAAAGCAACCCAAATTATAAGCGACCATCAAATGCCCTAAATAAATCTATGGGGGATATATAAGACAAATTTTAACAAGACAATCATTTCTAAAATGTCCACAGTAACATTATTGCTGTAGCACACAAGGCGTCATGGACAAGGTGATCTGTTATCAACTGAGGTTGCAGAATACAGACGTCTGGCAGCCTGAACAAAGAGTCCGACTGTAAACGGGATACGTTGCGCCAGAATGTTTTTCGGAAAAGAAACTTTTTGATAAAAATTAAAGTCTGAAGGACTGCCGAAAACGACTTTGTCAATTGTTATCATAACATATATTAGGCATAGTAATAATTCTGTTAAACAGGTTATTCGAAATGTTAGCGATACATTCATTAACATGTTAGCAGGACCAGCAAATTTCGAATCCTAAAATTCGCTCGGTTGGCAGCGGCCATTGGAAGGATGTTCGCCAAGCGTTCTGGGTGATCAAGAAAGTCTCGCCATCCAGGATTTCATAAAGGATCACCCACACAGTGTGTGTTCTTAATTTCAAGAGTTCTTTTATTCACATGCGAATACTTTTTTTGTTTTTTCGGGTGGTCCGTGGGTTTGAGCAGACAAGCTAAGTAAATTATTCAAAAATAACTCTGTCCGCTGGCTGATGGTAGTTGTCGTGGTGTGAGTGATTTAGGAATTATTACATTTAATCGTACTAACCCAAATTAAACTGGAGTAAAATGTTAGATTATCGTCATGTAATAAAATGGTGTGTCATAGGTATTTACAAATTCTTAGCCACACTTAAAAGTGGCACCCTTTTGATAAAGATATTTGGTAGTATGATATGGATATACGAACATCGGATGCTCCATTAAGCTGTGCACTTACATCTAGGAGGTATGTGGATTTTGTTTCCTTACTATAAAAAGCTCACCAATCACCTTGCCTCACGTCTCCATGCTTTTAGTCTACCAATAAGCGCTTGACCAAATCCTTCCTGAAATTTAGCACAAAGAAACCTGTAATAAAGGAAACACACATAAAGCTGCTTGATTTCCATTCACTCAGTGTTAACTATGCAATCTTTCCGTACAAAAATTACGTAAAATTAACTCAAAACACCCATTTAACACGGAGACTACCCACTTTGCAATCCAAAAGACTTTTTTAAGATATAAATTGCCATTCTTTTGAGAGGGACACTTACAAAATATAGCAATTGAAGCATGCCGATTCGGACAGTCATGGTTGATGCTCGTAACTCATCTACAAGGCGCAAGAGTGCATTTCTTTAAATAATCAATCTCACGCGCTTGTTTGTACTACAATGGGCTAAGAAACGTACAATGGGGCACTGTGAAGTGGCAGCATTACTCTGTCTTGTAGTAAATGTTACGTGTCTTCGGTACGACTGTCTCAAAAGCTGAGATTATGGTTTGCTGGCTCTATTGTAATGCACATCACAGAACACGTCCACGCATAGTGCACTTGCAAATACAGAGATTGCAATTAATGCGATGCAAGTCTGCTATTGTTATTAACTACTTCGTACAAAAGTAACCGTTCTGCATTCAAAATATTGTGAGACGCAATATGAACAACACCACAGGCCACAAACACGTCATTATCTGACTGTTCATTTTTAAAGACTGTTGGAGCTTTTACGAGATAGAACATTGATCAACTGCTCGACCAACTGTATGCTTTGCAAGTTAAATGGAGACCATTTCAAATACCGTGAAGGCCTTGGACTAGTTACGGTGTGTTTACTGCTATTGATAGCTATAACTACCTCTGAATAAGTGAGAAAGTTTTCATTCCGAGGTGATATGATGAAAGGAGGTCTTCGGAAAATCGACCTTTACTCATGAATTTTCGAATAGGTGGCACCTGTTCGTCGTCGATCAGGTCAGGTCAGGTTTTATTGAGGGAAATATAGGTAAATACCTTTGAACTCCCTATTGGTACAGTTTTTTCAATGCACTTGATCTGCAGAAAATTTCAGATCAGTGGCGTTGCCAGAAATTTGAGGGCCGACAGTGAAAAAACTCCTTAGGCATTGTTCAGAAGTCTAGGGGTTTAAATGCCATTTGGGGCTGGGAATAGAGCTGGGAATATCGCAATTGAGGTCTTTGGAGCGTAGTTAACGTTGAACGGGGGTGTTGTAAGGTGGGGAACTACGGTGACGGGAATCCTTCTGCGATTGGTTCTGTATTGCAGAGAGGGAAGGTTTGAACGCGTATATTTTTGGCCACGTGTCCAGAGAAAGGCGAAAACAGTGAAGTTCTACTTGGCCGAGCACGGATAGACTGTTGTTGTTTCACGGTGGGTGCAAGTTAGTGGACCGGTGTAATATAAATCAAGCTCGACGTGTCTGTTGATACTGGTTGGGCTCGAGTGCCAAGCTTCGAGGAATTTTATCGCTTCCTTCGCGTTTGCCATGGCAACCATCTTGGGATCATCACAAATGAACAGGCGTCATTGAGGTCTCTGGTGAATTGATTTAAAATGGGTAGTGCCTACTATTGATCTGGGCTTTTGACTTCACTTTTATGGCCAGCGTATTATGGTAGTGTTTCAAAAAACGCTTTATCACTTTGGTAACCTTTTATACTACGTAGTTACTGGAGAATGAGAGAGGAAAATGGACGAACTTATCCAAGTTCTTTATCAAGACACGAAGTTACGTATTCCGGATGCTTTAGATTTATCTACTTTTAAATGTTTTCCTAATATCTACGTGTAATTATGCATAAAATAGCCAGTCATCTAGAGGTGTCGGAGTAATATCGCATCGTCTGCTTATTCAATACGGACTATAACACCATCTCGTTTATGAATTATTCCAGGTAGCATGACACTACCGATGAAGAAAAGCGGGATTTTTGCTCAAATGCAGTGATTGTACCCTAAGTGTGCTGGTATGGTGTTTCTATCAAGGATTTAGGGGCCCCTATGAGTTTTTGTCCACCTTAAAAAGATCGTTTGATGAAAGGTCTTACTTTGTAAGTTTTCAGGACGATTAATTTCGAATGATTCAAGGTTAAGGTATTGATTCGTTCATTTTGTTTAACCAAGCTATGCTGCTTCTCATGCCCTTGCGCGGACGCCCTGAATCAACTCTTAGTAAAACAGGTATAATTCGTTCGTATGTCGACTTTTATGGAACAAGTAGAGGCATTCCGACCATGTAAAAAATACGTGACGGAATATTTTAAAGGGTTAAAGCTAGGAAGCGATTGCAACAATGCCTCAGCTTTTTGCAACTTCCGTAGAACAGTGGTAACTGAAAAAGAAGATGACGCAAAAGAAATGTTTGTTCTAGCAAAATAAATATTCCTGTAATTTAAACAATGTTTCCAAGACGCAAATTTAAAGATAGAAAAAACGTAAGATTGATTGGATCCATGGCATTTCGAGAAAGCTTTTAAGGTGCTGCTTGTCATTGCGTAACTTAAATCACTTAAGAGAAAAAAACTAATTGAATTCATACAGAAAAAAATCGATGCAAACATCAAGGTCGTGAGCAATGGGCAAGTGGCTATGGGCAGCCAAAAGCGGGAAAAGACGTCTGAGGTAAAAAGTTGGCAGGAGAAATGTGTAAACAAGGAGCCATGTTACCATGGCAAAGTTAGGTTCACTACATGCTCCAGCTGTTTACATAGGTCAGGTTTGAACCGCAGTATGTAGGCTGCCTCGAAGTAGCTTAAGGTAGGAGTTGTTTTTGCCCGAAAAAGTACTCGAGCACGAGTTATTGATTAGCATCATGGCCATTTCTTTTGATTTTTTTTGTTTGCATTGATTTTTCTGTATGAATTAAATAAGTATTTTTTCTTACGTGATTCACGTAACGCAATGAGAGGCAGCAACTGAGGAGCTCTCTTGAAATTCCATGGATTCAATCAATCTTGCCGTCTTTGCTGTATTTAAATAGTCCTGTTTTTGGCGATTATTATAATACTGAAATAAAACGGCCAGTAAATCGGAATTCGAGTGAAAAAAGGAAACATAACCTTATTTCATTTTGGAGCGACAACTATTAAGTCAGTTTGTTTATAGACTGTTTTGGTTTTTTTAAACAAGTAAGCACGTAGTTGGACAGTGCTACATTTCTGTTCCGGTCAACGTGTAAGCAATGCCGTTGTAAGCACTTAGTTTCGAGGAAAATTAAGTGAAAGGGGCTTCCAGTTACAGCTGAGACAGCTGTTAGAAATCAATTCGGTTAACCCCTAAATTTGCTTAAGGTTCGCATACTCCGTACATCTAAATAAGCGGATATTCCCACAGCCATAGCCAACGAAAACTGAGATCGGTTATCATACGGACGCGTTTTTATTTACTAGCCTCCTCGAAAGCAAATTTATTCTAGTCTGTGCTACTTAAGTGGAGTTTAGTCCTACATTTGCCATCAATTAGCGTGCTTATTTGCTCATTTATATTGGTATTCTCGTAATCAACTGGTAAGTATTATAATCATTTACACCATTGATACGTTTTCTGTCCTATCGCCTTAAATCATGATGATGATACTGGTAACTACAATAATATATTTTCATAAAATGGCCCTATTTTTTGATCGCTGAAATTGTCCACTTGACAAATTTTCAAATCCGAGTTCTCTCCCTTTTACTCTTGTTCTATTTTACAATACTAAGATGACAATGGCCTGCCATTCTCTCCCAACAGATTTCCAGCAGCCGCAGAACACGCTTTTCCAATCCAGTGCTAAGTCCTTAGAAGACGTGATATATGCTCTCGCTTCTCCATGGCCAAGAGACAATCTCATGTTCCTGGTGTCATGTCCCCTGGTGTCAGCTCTTAACTCCGTGCACGTGACTGCGATGTTCACCCCACGTACTCGACCACTAACCAATAATCTCAACCATCCTCCAGTTCAATGATTTCTACAAATGGATCTCGTCAAGCGGATGTGTGAAAACATTTATAAATTCTGTTCCATAGAATATCTTTGTTATCAATGCGAATTGGGAAGGCTATGTTTGCCAAATAAACTATCGAAGATAAACATTGGAACATTTGGAGAAATAAAACATTTTTAGTCATAGTTAAATGCGATTCTCAAGTAGTAATTCGATGAAGTTAGGTCGTTTGCCGGGAGAGCTTTATCAGATGACTGCCATTTAGAGGGGTGTTTGATGTCCACCCATCTTCAGAGACAGAACATTCAGTGTGACGGCTCCTGTTATATCGTCGTGGTTTTCGTATGTATTTTTTGTCACTATTAGCTAAGCCACCACACATGGCTTGCAAAGGTGTCGCAACAGACGTGCCCCCTGTTAACATCCGTTCTGCTGCGTCTGTCCCGTGTTGCCATCACTTGTTTCACCCCTCGCGCTCGTTGGCCGTCTGTTGAAGCGCGTCAAATCGTGTTTCAGCAGGCCTTTTATCCTGCGAGTAAACGTCGGCCCTAGACAGTCTTACCGGTCTCGATTGTGTTACTCCGCGACTCTTTCTAATGATAATGTTGATAAAACCACATAGGGGGTAGCCAGGTTAAGATGGGGGTCTACTGAACAGTTCGTCGACATCCTTGCTTCCTTAATCTGCCCTGATGTATGGTAGTCACATCTAGTTTGTCCAGGAATATATGCGCTAGAAACGGTCCAATGCGCGAAACTTCAGCGAGCACGAACAATGGAGAATGTGATCCTACGCTAAGAAGAAATCAAGTTAAGCCGAAAGACATATCTATCCTATAGCGTAATCAGGTGACTACGCCAACCAGAATATACGAAAATCAGGTACCAATTATTGATTCCGTAACTCTCACAAATTGAATTGTTGCTCGTAACAGTGGAAATAATAACTAAAGGCATTGGGTGCGGTATCAATTATTAATACCGTAACCAACACAGTGTAAGTAGTAACTTAAAAATAGAGATTAATAAAAGTTCAGGAAATAAATTACAAATAGTATGATGATGGATAGTATGCAGAAATAAAACTATGACAAGAGGTTACCACAATCCCGTTGCTACTCGATCCAACTGTATTTGCAAGTTGTTATCAAAAAGGAACTGCAAATTCCAAGTACATTACAATCGTGAGTAAGTTTTTCAGTTATTCACGGGCATTCCTTTGTCCTGTGAATAATACGTAATAAATTCGAAGATGTAATTTACGTTTTCTGTGACCGACATATTCCTGAAAAGCCACGAAACGTAAAGTGGGAACACCGGCATGCTGCTCAGGTCTCAGTCTCATCCACTACCTAAGAATTAAAACTAATTTGGGGGGCTGTATGGCGCCAGTTGACAGTGTCTGGGCTTGAGTCTGACTGTCAGCAATTTTGCAACCGCATGATTCTGGAACGAACAACTGTGCCATCGTTGTAAATATTCGGTAAGCTACACAAGCCGAGGTATAAATGTTTTAGTACTACGCTTGCAGATCTTGTTTTTAGGTTGTGGGTTTATAGTTGGTGTATGATAGCAGAAGGGGTATAATTTTGCTTGAGCGTCTAGAAAACAAGAGTTCGTGAGAGTGACAAACGTAGTTTCGCGTTAGGAAGAACGTAAGGGTTAAATTTGCTGATTTAGCTTCTGGAGTGGTTAGGGCCAGTAGAAAGAGAGATAGGACGTAGATTTCCTTGGATCTACTTGGATTTTGAAACCTACTTTTACGTCGAACAGACAAGGGCTAGTTTTGGGGTGAGGGTGTTCAAGGAGTACCTCGACTCTAGAAAAAACCGTTCCTACATAATGTTTAAAGAAACTAATAGCAAAGTTGTTTGTGATATCTACTCAGCATGGTTTCCTTTACATCAACGATTATTTGGAATTTTCATTTACTTGTTCTTATCCGTGCCACTGCGCTTCATAGTGACCAGTGATCAGTAATTCTGTTAAATTCTTAACTTAGCAAAGCTTTTGACAAATTGCCGCAACGACGCCTTTTAATAAAAGTGGGAGCTCTCAGCATTCAACCGCTTCTCTCCGACCTGCTTTGTCCCTACCTGTATTACCGCAGGCAAATGATCTTAGTACAAAGAAGGTTTTAAACGCATCATCATTTTAGGAGTGGCCTACTCCAAAGAAGGGCCTCGAGGCCTCTTATTCTTATACTTTATATAAATTAACTTTTAATGGTAGTAAAGATATAAAGTCCTTAATTTAAGCTGATGATTTTAAGCTTTTTTTATTCGTTGTTTAAGGACGCGGCCAATGTTTTCGTTAAAATCTTAATTGGGATATGCATAATCTCTAGCGACAAAGTCTAACGTGACAGATAAATCTTTCTTTAGCCAGACGTAGTATCATATTTTTCGGCCCCGTCAACGTTTTTGGATCCCTAAGCGTTAAAAATAAGACTTTTGGAACGATCCCTTATTAGGAGCGTGGGTCAACGTTACATGAATAAGTTCAAATTATCCGCTCACGGAGATCTAATTTCAGCAAACGCTGCACAAGTATGCGGTTTAATACCACATCATTTTTCTCCCTTAAGGAATAGACTTAAAGATTGTCCGCATGCTTGTTCTTATCACACCTGAATATTTGTATTCACCGTGTGGTTCGACGAATACATATCGGTGTCCTAAGATTAAAAACATTCGGAGAGTTTTGCCGCATGCAATATTTCTTTTATTAGGTGGAGTCAATTAGCTTACATTGCAAAAATGTAGATTAATGGAATAAAAACTGCATTCTCCTTCCCGTTTTAACCTAAAGTCTAACTCATATCTAAAACTTATAAATTTTTTCACTCTAGTAGGTTGGCGGGGCACTTGTTACCGATCCGCATTATTCTATAAAGACGTTATGGCAATAAATGGAATATTTTTGCTTGCAAATTTCGTTCCAACTCCAGCAAACAATAAGACTCAGAATTTAAAGACTTAAAAGGCTCAACATCTGAAGATTAGTGGGTTAATACTGTCCGGCGACGCATGTTTCAAAACTTGGCTAGGCTCCATTTTCCCTTCTTAATTCATGACAGAAGAATTTTCTAATAATGTGTGGTTACAAATTTCATAAGCATTTACGGCATTATCTATTACCTGCGTAAATAAAGGCTCGATTTTTTGGTGAATGAGATAGAAAAAAGGAAAACGAGCAGGCGGTAAAATAGTCTCGGGATATTTTAAAAAGAAAAATGTATCGTCTATGTGAGGATGGTACGCTGGGTTAAAACTAGGAGGGAATAAAATAGGTCACATAAAAGGTGGTCATATACTCCCCTGCTGTTAACAGATTGTACGGACAAGGTGACGAAGCTAGAGGTACCCACCATCATTTTCGACAATTTATTGTAGGTCGATACGAAGGGGATAAATTATAATGATACCATGTAATAAATATTACAGAATTATAACGAGTAGTATATAACTTATTATATAACCCACAGCTCGATAACATCAGTTGGATGGTTTTTAGAGCGTATCTATCCCCTTTTCCTCCATTGTTGGTTTCGTCTCCACAAGCTGTAATAGCTGCCATATGATAACTGATAAGAACGCTAGACTGTACCTCAAGACACAGTAGAAGGGCCACTATGATAGGAAATGGCTGACTTCTAACGACAGCAAAGGACGTTTAGTTGTAATGCAGTGCTAAATGAAGCTGAAATGCACTTTAAATTACGAGTTCTGAGGCTGCGCAACCTATGAGAAAATCATGCAAATCAGACAATATGGCGTAGTGCAAAGTTCAGTATCTAAGGCGTCAAGAACGTAATAAATAGTTTTTATCCTCAAATAAATCCTCCCCAAATTCATATGGTCAGATATTAGTGAATTTTACATGAATACAATTCGTAGCCGCTGGTAGATCAAAGCTTTTGCGAGACAATATAAACGGCACTTCCAATATTGGGAAGGTCAAAAAAGGTGCTCGTGCGTCCTCGGCCGTCACATGCAATTCAACAGTAGACGATGCTGAAGGGTATAAACAAAGAAAACAAAAGTTCAAAAGGTCATTATTAGTTTGCCAGCTTCTCAACCGGTTATAGCTAACCCATTTTTCGAATAACCTGAACTTCGGAGTGCTGAGAATAAAGCCTCAGGGTTATTATAAATAAAAGTCGACGTGCACTTTTATTGAAATATTCTGATGCTGTTTATAGTGTAAAAAAAAGCAAGCAAGTGGGTTTGTCCATTTTTATGGGTCAAGGAAACGAGTAAGATTAGCAATAGCGACGGTACCATTTAACGCGTCAAATACTCTTTGTAAAGTCGTGCAAATTCCAAACAGAGAAGTGTGTTATTTTTTTGCAGACGACATGCTTTCTTAACCTGATACGGTTCTCTTCGGCCATTGCTAGCGAATTTTGACTTGCGACATTGCGTAGTTTTGTGAGCCCTTATAAATCACCTGGAAGCATTCGCTTGTGTCCATTCGATGTCCAGAATCAACAATACAGATGAGAATGGCGCTTTCTTGATCCTCATTTTACATTTTCCCAGCCATTTTAGGAACAGTAAAATCTGCTACAGGGGCGCAGGTAAATAAGTAGATGCACATCGATGTGGTCTATACTAACAATCTTTAATTACCTATCACGCGCAAGATTGGGTTGTTTGAGACCGTCTCCAGAACTTTCGCTACTGCGGAGGTTAAGTCCAAGTCTTGGTCGAAGCGTCCTTATTTGAGCTTAGTTGTTCTTTCTTCTTGAAAATTGACTTTGGAAAATAACGTTTTCTTTTAGTTAGAACGTCTCGTGGTGATATAATCCAGTGTGTTCCTGTGTCAGCACCAGTTATGTCCCCCAGTTACGTGTAAGGAAGAGAAGGCAGAACAGGATAGCTGAAAGCACTTTACTGTCAGTTGTACTAGTACATCAGCTATGTTTCCTGTGTGTTAAGCAGCTTGTCTTCTGTGGTCGGTCTCGTCTAGGCAGCACTCTGTCGTCTAGGGCAGCAAATTCCCGTTCTGCTCGCAGCCTCCCTATATAGGGAGCAGTAGTCATTGCTCTTCATCGGCTCTCCATTAGTGGCCATGCCCCTGGCCAGGCGTGACCTCAGAATGACAATGTTCTCGCGTGCACATGACGCCTTTTCCACCTTGCGTGGTTTCTGCCGTTGAGGGTCACGTGCCGTGGCCCGTTCTGTATGCATCGGACTGGCTTGTTGCGTCCTCTGTTCGCTGGAAATTAGGTGTTAATGCGATCTATCGAATAAGGGCATATACTTGTCCCGGAAGTGCTTTGGGGTTCGTGCTTGGGCGTTATCAGGCTGTCGCATAGCAAACGAGAAAAGACAGTGTGTGAAGAAAAGCACACTTTATTTACGTATAAAGCGTGATGCTCACAAAATGTGTTCATTGACCAAATCGTACGACTGTATTCCTCTCGTCAATCGCCACTTTGGTTTAAAACCATCTGCTCGCTCCATTACCTTCTAACAAGCAAAGCATAATCTCATACAAACTCTCCAAAAACGAAGTTGGACCAACGAAATACCTACAACGCTGTCGCTGGGGGAATTCTCAGAAATCAGTACCCACGAAGAAGTAGGAGAAAATTGTACAAAGGCTGAGTCACTCCCTTACATTATATCGCCTTTGCTTTGACACCAGTTTTTGAGTAACTTAGTAGATAAGAATTAAACTAGCTGAGTTGTTGCGCCTGCTTTTATCGACCCTGAAATAAATTTAAAAGTTGAGATATTTTTCTAGCAGTACGTCAAAGTCCTGCTTCCTAAATTCTACAACCAATCGTCTTAAGTAAACAGCTTCGACATCTAAAGTATCCTTACATAAGCAAAGCGACAGTTTAGGCTTTCTGTCTCGTATATAAGGCAATCCTTCATATCTGAAACTTTTTTGCTGAAAACACAGTTGTCCTGTGAATAAAATTCTAACTAGGAGTCAAATGCAAAATCAATATTCATACAGTAAATTCCCTAGCTCATGAAATGTCACCCAGAATTCTGAAATGTGTTTTTTATTCAAACATATTAATAACGTATGGTTGTAAGAGTGACGATCATACAGCCTAAATGGAACATATTTTCGTGATGTCAGGGTGTCGGCTTATTAACGAGCTTCTTTGTGATCGCTAATAAAAATGAAGTACTGTAAAAAGTGGCTATTTAAGAAGTATGCGTTTTATTAATTGATTTTGAGTGCTTTTATAAATTTAAGTATATTTTAAGGTAAACGTAAGCGAAAAAATATTGCTTGTACATTTTAGGTAGTTAATTGTGCCTTGTTTAAATTTTATACTTAAAAAGGGCATCTTTCGGTTTAAAAAAGTTTTTAAATTGCCGAATAACGTAAATCTACTGAAAGCTATACTTAAATTCAAGGTTTACAAACTGCACACTGTGCTTTTACTCTTTAGGGAAAAGTACATTTTCGCCTACCAGTTGAGGAAGAAGTCACCTAGTTCTCATTAAATATTGCAACAGATGTGAAGCATGCTGTAAAAGCTATAAGCTGCATTAATAAATTGGCGGACGTGAGGCATAATGAATGAATACCTCACAACTCTTAAAAAGCTTATAATTAGAAACTTTTTTGAAACCGAAATCTAACCTTTCCTTAAGTATAAATTTTGATTTGAAGCAAAACAAAATAGCAGAATTTATTCGCGCGAATAAATTTCGAGAGCCCTTTTCAGCTGCTTCCGCTCCGTCCATGAATAACAAAATATTTAGAGAACACATTAATTTGAATTTACACAAAATCGATAAAAGCAAGGTTGTATCAACGTGATAAGTGGTCAATAGTTATAGCAACTGTTAAACTTGGGACTAAAAGTAGGGAGGGGTTTTAACAATATAAAAGCGTGGTATGTATTTACCACGACAATTGGAAATTGATTGCATGGTCTAATTGCTTACGTAGGTCGGGTTTCTCCCACCGTATGTAGGATGCTTCCATGTTACATAAGGTCTTGTTTGTTCGTGCTTGAACAAGAATGTGGAAAGATGTGTTAGTGTCAACGAAATGACCACTGTCTAGTAAGTGTTTTGTAAAAAGATGAGCGTGGTACTTTGTTCTCCTGTTTTAAAAGCCAAGTAGGCAAATGTTCAGCAGCCCTGGTTGCGAATGGCTTTTGCATACGACCAACGTACTTGCATCCGCAAGTGCAGGTGACTTCGTATAAGCAGTTCGAGGTGGCGTGCAAAGGCAAGACTTCCTTTTGCTAGTTAATTGGGAGGCTTTATTTGGAGTGCGGAAAAAAAGTTCGGCTGCAAAGTAAGTTTTTTATGGAGCAAAGTAGTCTTCACTTAATTATATTCGCGATGTTGTCTCCTTTAAATGGTAAAGCTTTAAAAATGGGCTTTCTCGGAACCGAATGGTCCGTAGATTTTGGCCATAAAGGGCTGTTGCATTTTTGAATGAAACGCAGTGGTAGCCACGCTTGAGTAGGGCCTCTTTCATGCAGGCAAACTCTGTTGGTAAGGTCTCGCTGGAGCAGATATTCCTGGCTCTCTGAAAAAGTTTTAGTACCAAATTCCTTTTCCACTGTATAGACACAAAACTGGTAAAATGTAGGTATTGTCCTTTCCAAGTAATCTTGTGGAAAACGGGGCGCCTTATTGACCCATCATTTTCTCTGAACAGGAGGACGTCAAAAAAAAGTTGGTTTTTCTGCTCCATTTCTATCGTGCACTTAATTTTTTGACACAATATATTCATTTAAGTTAGAAGATTTAGCATCTCTTGTGGTATCAACAATAGCGAATATTTCATCCACATATTTCTGTATATTGTTGTTTAATTAAGTTCCGATTAAACCTTTTCATCTGAGTGACTCATGAAGATATCTGCTAAGGACGGCCCGAGTGGGCTTCCTATTGCTGCTCCATCCATTTGTCGATATATAACTCCATTGAAGTGAAGTTGTACATTCTTCGTGCAAATCGTTAGCAAGTCCCTCAGTATATCAGGTGGCAGTCAAGTTCTGATGCATGATTGCATATGACCTCAATTGTTTCATCCAAGGGCAGATTTGTAAATAATGACACCACATCTAGAGAAAAAATAAATTTGTTTGTAATATTTTGGAGCTTGAAAAACATCCTTTGAAGTGTAAGTTGCGAATCGTTGCCGAATTGGGTTTAATTTGTTGACAAGCCACTGTGTCAGCTTGTGTTGAGGAGAATTTTTCCTGGACAGAATAGGCCGTAGACGTACGCCTTGTTTATGCGTTTTTGACAGACCATATAGCCTTGGAATATTTGTACCTCTAGGTTTCAGGTTAAGAGCAGTTGAACTATCTATCAAATCAATGTCTCGCAACTTTTTAATAATTTTTCAGACTGAATCCTCCTTTGCTTTGGTTTGATCTTTGCATGGGGTCTCTTGACGAAATTTGGTCCAATCACTAAGAATGGTTTCCATTTTTTTCACATAATCTTTCCGGTTGAGAAAAACAACTCCACGGCCTTTATCAGGCTTAAGAGGCGCAATTTGCTACCGTAGGAGAACAAGAAATATTTTTTTCGTTTATGCTTTCCTTAAAATACATTTGAATTTATGAAGCAGTCAAAATCAAAGATCAAAATGCATGCTACTTAAGAAGCCACTTTTTACAGTTCATATTTGTTATAAGCGGTAAGAAAGGAACTATTTTAAAAGCCGGCATTCTGTCGTAACCAAAAGATTTTGAAATGAGGCTGTGCAATCGTCATTGTTACAAATATAATTAACTATTATATTTGAATCGTAAGGGCGTTTGAAAAGTCCGGGGTACGTTTCACAAGATAATGTATCTACTGTATATATGGAAATGGGGTGTTCATCCGATCTATGTATATGAAAGACCTAGAGCGTTCATCAAATCTATCGGATAAGGGCATATGCTTGTCCCGGAAGTGCCTTAAGGCTCGTGCGTGAGTGTTATCAGGCTGTCGCATAACAACCTCATACATATGATGGAGTAGAACCGAAAAAGACAAGGCGACTTTTACTTTCTCCCACGAGCGATAATTTTTCTCCTGAAATCCACAAATGACATTACATTTGAATTACGAGCCATGCCTTAGAAGTGTTAAACTGTCTTTTCTTCTTGCTCAGTTACACTGCTGGCTCGTGTTAACTGACATCACCACATGTGATTGTATTACTTGAATCAAGCGAGTAGTCGCCTACAACTGTGCCAACAACTTCGTTGAAATGTTTGGCTGTGCCGATGCATTTCTTAAATACTATGTAAACATAGGGAGGTCAAAGGCGTTTGCCTACATTTCCGTTAATAAACTTGACTTGGCTTGACCTCTTACACATGGAGGAGTGGATCCGACGTAGGCAAGGGACACGGGAATGGCAATTTCTGGCTCGTTAGCTGTCATCACTCAGTCATACCCAAATTCAAGTGTTGGAACTCCGGGAGCCTGTGTCAGATCCATTTCCTGCTATCATCATAGTCACTATGTGAGTGCCTACGCGGGCTCTAATTGTGAGCTTCCAAGCGAAGCCTGAAGGTGTGTCAAGAAATAAAACGTAAGCCTGTAGGGTCATTCGAGTCTTTTAGCACTTCTTTAGCCAGTCCTACTGAACCCCACGGTGAAATAACCTAGGTTTTGGAGGTTGGCGCCATGACTAACCCGTCCAATCTCTTTTTTCATTCTCTTTATACCTCATTAGCTACTATATTACTGCATATGAGAACTCTTGATTGAGCTTGTTGGTGGTATTATTCACAATCCAATGCAGCACTGACCACTGACATTAATTAAGCGAACCGCAAAGAAATGCTGTCTTTCTCTGTCATGTTTAAAGTGCATCTGCCAAGGCCAGACGTGTCTATGGTTGACTATAAGATCATACTGAAACTACCAGTCAACAGACTACTGCTGCCGAGCTTGCCAGCAGCTCTCAATATTTACGAGTGGCTTTCCCGGTGGATAATCGATGACCTTAGCAGGCTGAACCACACCTGTGCAAGTACAAATGGATCTCCCATCTTATTTGACGTACGTTCCGACAATTTTATGTGTTTTCATTGAAACCATATTCATGTCCACGTCATTTGTAGGCAGTCACTGAATACCATACTTATGCAGAACAGTGTTCTTCTAAACAATTTACCAGGAAAAAAAATTTAACAATGCTTTCTATGAGAGCGCAGTTTTTGACGATAGTCAATCGCTTAGCAGCTGGAATGAGAACATTTCAGTCCTGTCAAAAGTCAAATTAAGTTGCACGTTATTTTTGAATCAACCACTGGACTATGAATAGAGTAGTAATAATTTTATGTCCGAGAGGCTTATACGACCCTTGTATGCAAAAGGAATAGAAAATAAGCAATGCTCTTGGTATTTTGTTACTGTTTTATATAGTACTTTATGTTCTTTATGTACTTCCATTTTATCCTTTGTTTATGTATGTTAACCTTACACAAGTGGTATCTTGTATACTGGTACTAAGCCATGTTGCATTTGGTCAATTATTTCTTGCTCAGCTAAAAGGTCCATAGCCTAAGCAAAAGCTGACCTCTTTATGAACTATGGGTTGTTTGATTATCGGTTTTTTGGCGGTGGTAACTGTGGTCCGTAATGAAGTTCTTTTGGGTGCACAGGACCGGTCTAAATTGCCTGATGGCGGCCGCTTCTGCCGAGAATTTATCGGCCTGACAAGAATTTAATGAAAGCTAACGTACGCTTCCCAGATTTTCTTCTAAACTTTCTGTGGGAATTTTCGCAAAAAATACACAGTAAGTTGGTTTCACTTCGCACACCGACGATAACAGTTTTTGAGGAATTTTTTTGCGCTTAACCATATTTCCGCCTGAGCGATACTTATTTACTTTTATCAGGAAAGCCTTGCTCCCATAATATGTTTTGCGTCCATTTTATAAATTTGCTCTCTACTATTTCTACCCATCTAGAGTAGCATGTTATGAGGGATAATTAGTTTTATATGAGGAAGAATTCATCCAATTAGACCAAAAATATGGTTTTCCTTTTAGTTCTGGTGGCCAAAGCGTCCCATGTACTCAAGCCCTACGTAAGCTGTCGGTAGATGCTAAAAGTTTCCTAATTGGTTGAAATGGATTATCCTGCAGTATGCTAACGCCAGTCCAGTTTTTTGGTAATGTCGGACAGGAACGTATATATCTCCATTGGCATCCTAGACCAAATGCACTAGTGCGAAGAGCATAGCCCTAAAACGAGAACGCCATTTAACACAATTCCCCGAAATGCGTCTTCTCTAATAGAAAAAAACTGTACACCCCACTTTAATACACCATCACACTATATTTTCTGTGGTGTTTAAGTAAACAAACCATTGTCTTCTACTTCCCCGAATATTTCCTCTGATCATCAATTTTCACTTCCAAATGCGAATACTTGAAATTTTAAATGAGACCAGTCTATGGTTTCTTCTTTTCCAAGGCCTTTTTTAAGCAGTGTGGCCATTTATTTAACAGTGCCTGGTATTTTGGGGAAACATATTACTTTCTAACATCACATCAGCTATTTTGCCATCCAGGATACATCCAAACCGACACTTTTACATTTCAAATCGTCTTCATACACTATGATGTCAGTCAATGCAGCTGCGTTATTTTTGCATTTTAGTGACTATCCGCGTGAACTTTATTACTGAATCGCCGGATGAGGCCACAAAATTGAATTTTGGGATCAAAGTCACCTCTAAGAAATATGCAACCTTTTTGAGACCGCTGGAATCACGAGTGGCAGTATCGCTTTTAACAATATAACCATATAACAGGAGACCTTTTCACTGAAATCCAAACTAACAGCACTTTTAAAGTTTATTTTTTGTATAAATATTGATATTTGACAAAAATGTCCACTACTTACACATTTTCGGGATTTTTCTTGCAGCACAAATGCCACCTATTATTATTTTGACCTTTTCATTTCTACTTATCTATGGAAAATTGTCTATCAAGCGGCTTACAGCGGAACGACTAGCTTAACAGAAAATACCCACCGAGCATTTCGAAGTAGCTACAAAGACTGCCTATGAGTTTTAAGTCTTAAGATGGACGTTATAATTTATGAATATTTTCGTCAACTAATGTAGGTTCTTTCCTGCTCCCAGAGCAATTAATTGATCTAACAACTGATTTCGCCTTGTATAAATCTAGTATTTTTATGTGAAGGTCGAACAAACAACAAATTCAGAGCATGAAACTAAAAGCAGCAGTATTTGACTCATCTTCCCACTAAATTTTGCGGCCGACTGAATGTAGCGCTGTGTTGTCCTCATTCCTGCCAACCTGGCCATTGATAAGCTCCCCTATTAGTGTCCGACTAATACAGCAATCCCGTTAAGGTGAATAGTAATGCCTTGTTAATTTAGATGAAGTGAAATATACTTACGTGTGTTATCCAATTTACTTGCGGTCCATGATCGGTTGGAAACTGCACACAACTATATTTTACTACAGCTTAACTAACAAGGCATAGCTATCCACCCCCAAGGGGGTGCTGCATTAGCTATAGGCTATTAGAGGATAAACAGGGCGTCTAGAAACACCTAATGAAACACCCTGTTGGGATACATAGCAATGTTTTGTTGCTTTAGATGCAATGAAATATGGTTAGACGTAGTATCTCCACTTTTTTCCCGTAGTTTGAAAAGAAAATGACGGCAGCTGAGCGCGACATCCAGGCAGCTAGTAGGGCAGAGACTGAAGGTGGCCTCAACTTCATTGTGCAAACGAGAAATCAGTGGTCAGATGAATATTTTATTCTGGTGATCGAAATAATCAGACCTGCATAAACGCTCCCGTCCATGTTGCCGCTTTAAACCAACAGACAGACATTGCCAACTCCTTTTTTCTACATGCTGGGTCGGGTTTTTCTTCAACCTACCCTGTTCCACTGCAGGACGGCTGATACATGATTTTATATTTATAAGTAAACATGTAAGAGGAAAATAGTAATAGGTGACAGGTATGCTTCCACAAAATTCCAGAAAATGTGGAATTAATGTAAACAATTTTAAAATGTCAACATTAATGTGAAAATACATAAATTTTGGCGTAATATGGTTTCCGCATTTATAGAGAGTTCCCCAGCACGCTAAGAAGATAAAACTTTCTTTATGTATTTCAATTTGTTGACTGTTTTATAAATGATCATGTTTCCTTTGAAGTCTCAAGCGAAGTTGCGTTGCCTGTGTTCATCAGTGAAGCAAGTTGTGTAAGTAAAAATGGACCACTTACGTCGACTTCGAATGTAGGATCAAGTATAATTGTGAAAGGTTTGTTTGGCGATAACCGGACCGGAGTGGGTCATGAGACAGTTTCCTTGCAAATGTCGTTCCGACAGATATCAACTGTGACACCTGGTGCTTATTTTGAATCTCAGGCATGCTGCTCGGGTAATGAGTAGCCAACCCTCTTACGACAGAAGAATCAGCTAGAAACTGTCAATATTATGTTCCAATCTTTATGTTTTAGCTAAACTAAATAACAACAATGTGCTGGTCGCAGTCATTCGCACTTACTTGTTTAAATTTAAGCCTGCAAAACTGTTTGTTTGGTACTTTTTTCAGAGCCAAGCCCTACTTGTGTAATAAAATTGTACAGCAAAGCCTTACGCTTAGAACAATTAATCACAAAAAGCAATGATTTATCTTCCAGCGAGTCCACCTAGTGCGACCCTTGGAGTGTTTCGTGAATTTGCGGCAGAGCCGCTGCCATTTTCACCACCTAGGCACTGTGGCTGAAAGGATCCATGTCATTCTCGGTCGACTTAACGCACGTGAATTAAAAGATCATAGTTGTTGGCTTCCGTAATCAGTGGGCTCCCATTTGGCGCATTCATGGAGTTACATTTACTTTACTTGGTCGGAATCAACATCATGAAGTGAAAGAAATAGGTCAATTTATATCGTTGGTGGGATGTTTAAAAACTAAACATATTCCTTGGCATAGAAAACAGTGCTCTGAAGTTAATTTCTCGAAATACTTGGGGATTCAATTAAGTCAGGCTTTGTTATTTCCTTTTCATTGTAGTATTTTATATGTCTATGCTACAGTCTGGCCCACATCAATGTAGCACTCCTGTTACGTTTTAAATTGGAGAGGTTCATGTATATTATGTAGAGAATAAATAAAGACTGTATGTTTTGCGCAGTTTAGTGGTCAAGTTGCATCCATAAAAACTGCCAGCAGCAGGTCCGAAATTGTCTTTCTTCAGCAAAGGTCAGATGTACCAAATAAAGTTGCTCAAGCACTCGGGGATTCAGTTTATTCAGACATGGTTTTCAAATTTTCACGATAGCGGTGCATTGGCCTATGTCACAGGAGGACCTGTATCACAAGGGATTTCAGACCATGTTCTAATGTGGAGAAGATAAAAGGCATTAGACTGTTAATAGTATTAGGCGTAACATTTACGAGGGGTATTCATTTCGCACAAGATGGTAGTCTGAGGGAGTGCACGCTTTTGTCCCTGCTAATGTATGCGTTGACAAGTCTTGTATTAGCGAACCCCTGTGTAGCCCATAGCGTTAATTGGTTAGTCTTGATAAGTGGGATTGATCGGACGCTTCTTGATCTCAAGGCTTACCAGGTTACAATGTAATGTTTAAAGGATTTGTCATTGACGTGTATAGACCAACACTTGCCAGGCTGACACAGATAAGCATCACTGTGGACGCATCCCTCATCCACCAAATTACGAACGAGACGATTCGAATGGACGAAGAAAGTTTTAACTGCATAGAGAAAAACTGAACTCCGAGTTTGCTCCGGTAAATGAGTATTCATCTCAAAGGCTACCGTGGTTAACAGCCAAAATGGCAGCGACACCGAATTTCGGTGTGCAGGATTAATCGGACGCCATGTAGAGCTTCTGTCTGTCCAGGTTTACTAAGCTACAATGTAGTTTTACAGGTTATGTTGACGACACACATGGTCCAATAGGTGCCAAAGATGCTATATTTAGGATTGAAAACACTCATCTTTCAGCAAAAATTGCCAGACTGAGATATAGATAAGTATCACAGCAGACACGTCCACAACCAACAAATTTTGAACGAGAAAGTTCGGATTGATGATTAAAGTTTGAAATGCTTTGAGGAGAACGAAAATCTGAATATGTTCCGTTAAAATGGGCCTTCATAGCAAACCCCACTGTTGTTTACAGTTCAAGTAACTGTTGAATCGATATTTGGTTTCTTAACCGTGTCGAAAGTAAGCTAGGGAATAGTGAGGAGTGCTGCCATTTACCAAGGGATTGATCAGCAGAATTATCTCATGACCCTGATCTGAATTTCATTTACTGCAGTTTATAGAACGTATAGAATATTCGCTAACTGTTTAGAAGTTTTCTTATTAAAGGCAGATCGCAGATTGCTGAGAATTTTGCTCAACTACATTGACCAAAGTTTCCAAATGATTCTGAATAACCTCATACAAATTCAATTTCTTGTTATAACCTAACGTTTATCTAAGAGAAATGAAAAGTGTCTTCGGAAAAAGACCATAAGCTCTCCTTTTGGACCTCTCCTAGCTGACATATTCATGGGAAAGCTGGAGAAATTTCAACTAAGTGAACAGATCCACAAATTAAAACACTATTGACGCTACGTTGAAGAAATCTTCGCGATCACTGCAAAAGAAACTGATGCAGGTGGACTCTTAAATGCGGTCAACAAAGCAGATCCATCCATTTAGTTCACGCTGGAGGTGGGAAAGGCCCGTTCGCTTCCCTTCTTCGACGTCCTACTAAGTCGCAGACCTGACGGTAGCGTCCGAATGAGCGTGTATCGAAAGAAAACCTGGTCTGGACAATATACGAACTTTAACAATTTCGTACCTCTCCAACAGAAGCGAAATCTAGTTCGATGCTTAGTACAAAGGGCTAGGAAAACCTGCTCATTCGACCGTATTGAGAAGGATCTCAAGAAAATTGTGGACCAACTGCGGGAGAACGGGTATCCTGAAAGATTTATCACAAGAAAAATGGCAGAGAAACAAATAAGAAAACTACCGCACCTACTGTAGAAAAAAACTCTTTTTCTCAACATCTTCTTTCGAAGGGATGCAGCAGGTGAACTTACAAGAGGTTTTTGGCAGTCGTGAAACGCTAAATACTTGAATGAAGAAGAATTAGAAGTCAGGGAAAACATTTTAGTATTCTGATTCCATGCTTCCTGAAAAAGGGGAAAAGGGGTCCTAAACAAACACAAGGAAGACAATACCTAAAAGCGCGCGAAGGCATCCAGCATAAAAATGAAGTCTGCGTAACTGCCGCTACTGTGGACATCGATAGTGCTTATCAGTTTGGACAACCAACTGTTTTAAAGGAAGATTTTCGAGTAAAGACCTCGACCTTCTCTGACATGTTGCCTGCGTATGGTAATGTTAATATCCTTGGAAACTAAGAATACTGACTGAACACGTACGTAGCGTAGATCAGATCAGATCAGGTTTATTAAGAGAAATATAAGCAAATGCCTTTGAACTCCCTATTGGTGCAGAGCACCGATAAAGTGCATTTGTACAGTAGACCATTTAAAAAAAGTGGTGATGCAAGTAAGTGGAACTGGGTAGGCTGGCCTGCTGCTGATAATGTTTGATACAAATCAGGAGTAAACAATCGTGGATTTCTTCAACGTCCTTTCAATTGCATGAGGAGAATGTCGTAGAGGTCACGAGAAAATCACCGAAGTGTCGGAGATGCGCCTATAAAACGCCCCTCTTGGTTACCGACTCTGCCAACCACGTAAGAGAAGACAGAGGGCCGCTCCGATCCCCAGCAGTCGCTGATGAACCGGCATTAGGAAGAACTTCAGAGCGTCGCGTAGCCTAGGATCACAAGGTTCGGTGAAGGCAATGTTTAACGTGATCGTTGCAGGTCGCATAAAGACAGAGGTAGTAATTCGAGAAGTAGAAGACAACTCGATCACTGGAACAATGTGTTTATTCGCCTGACGTTTCAAACCCCAGCACGGATGCATCATCAGAGACACACTCACAGAACAGTAGCAGAAATTGCTTGTGTGTGCACAAGGTTCTGCCGTAAAATTTAAAAGGAACAGAAAAATTCAATAAATGCCTATAGTGTGCGCTGATTTGTTGCGTCATCAATGACTATCTGGCCTTCTGGTGTTGGCATAAGATGATGCGGTGGCCTGTGTGTTCCCCAAACGGCGAGTTGCTGTGGCCAAATTTGTCTCAGCACCGAATATGGATTAGGCAAGTCATTGCACTTGTTTATGGATTGGGGGCCCGCAAACCATGACTGAAGTAATTCTCGGCTCACCCGATTGTCATCTCTTGCGAGAATTTCGGCCTCATCAAATTAGAATGTGTGGCCGGGTCTCGTCGAATGAGTCGTAGCTTGATAATTAGCATCCTTTCGCCGCACTGCTGCCGCGTGTTCGGCAGTTCGCGTCTTGAGAAGTCCGCCAGTTTCTCCGACATAGTTGCTTTGCCCGCAACTGCACCAGATCTTGTAGATGATTTCAGATGTTGATTGCCGTGGCAGTGGGTCTTTCGGTTTCATGATCTGACGCCTTATGGTTGCTTCCGGCCTGTGTGCGACTCCAAATCCAAGTGATGCGAGAAGGCGGCTGACAACCGCCGCGACGTTTTTGACGTACGGGATAGCTCGCCAAATTTTGGGGTCCGTGCGAGTTTGTTGGCCATGTCGTTTGCGCAAGCACCGGTTGAGGAAGTTGCGATGGTAGCTTTTCTCTCTGAACATTCGTCGAAGGTATTTTACCTCGGTAACTTTATCTTCTTCTTCGCTGCAGTGCGTCTCAACACGCCGATAGAGCGTCCTCACGCAACTGCGTTTGTGGCTGATCGGGTGGTTGCTGTTGTAATTCAGTACTTGCATCGTGTTTGTCACTTTCCTGAATACTTTAGTCTTTAGGCTACCAAAATCTTTGCGGCAGACGTGGACATCAAGAAAGGCCAGCTGATTGTTCTCTATCTCCTCCATCGTGAATTGGAGATCCGGAAAGAGGCTGTTGAGACGTTTCTTGAATGTGAGCACCTGATCCCTTTCGATGACAACGAAGGTGTCATCCAAATACCGCCGCCAGAATTTTGGTGTGTGGTTTTCAAGGACCAGCGACTCCAGTCGTTGTAGGACCGCTTCGGCTATGAGTCGCGAAATCGGTGCACTCATTGTTGTCCCCTTCACCTGCTCGTAGATTGTTATGGCAAACGTGAAGTCAGTCCTCAGACAGAACAGGGTATTTATCGATTTTTTCTGTACATTTAAATTTTATGGCAGAACCTTGTGCACACAAAACAGTTTCTTCTACTGTTCAGTGAATATGTCTCTGATGATGAATCCATAGCGGATTTCGAAACGACAGGCTAATAAACATATTGTCCCAGCGATCGAGTCGTCTTCTACTTCTCAATTACTTCCTGGGACTCGCATGTTCGATTGCATTGCTAAAAAGTCTAAACAAGCCCACTTAACTACTTAAAATAGTGAGTAATATTTACATTCATAATATTTAAATACTTGGTGGTGTCTTATAACTGTAGCCTTGGGCTTGTCTCAGATGACGGGGTGACTATACTTGTCTAAATTTACCATATACGTGTCCTCGGATGGGACATGACAATGTCTGCGGGCAGAGCATTCCATGACTGAATTACTCTCTTAGAGAAGAACTTTCTTGGGCCCCAGTCAGATGCATTTTGAGAGGATGTCCACGCAATCTAGCCAAAGTGGCCAACTGAAAGAAATCTTTGGATGCGAGGAAACAATTCGGTACCCGCAGTAAACGAAATGCCTGTATTATGTTACTACGTAGCTGTCTGTAATCCAGAAGAACAAACAATTCAAGAATTGGACAAGCGTGTTTCATAAATTCAATAGATTTATGGCGAGTAGTTTTACTTCTAATAATTCAAATCGGCAGTCTAAATTGCACAGCAATTTGAAAAATCAAAGTCTGTGAGGCACTGGGGCAAAGTTTATCGAACCACTTGAGCTACGAGGCTTCACTGTTAAATCTGACTTACCTATGATGTTCAACAGGTTAATAAATCTTCATTATTTCTGACAAGAAGACCTATTGTACCGAAGAAAGCGTCAGACATTCAGCAACCTGTTTTGAACGTGCAACACCCATATGCCATTAAGTGTATGATTAATTTGCTTAAGGTTATTGCAGCAGGCCCGTAGAGCTTGCACAAACCGGACTTTAAAACTTGGAAACAACGTGTCAGTTACTATAAAAGCGTTTAGTTTAAAATTGCATAGCATATAAGACTATACCATTCAAAAAGCTATACACATGGAGGAGAAATTTTGGCATGATATCCCGGTTCATTTTAGGTAAGTTATTATGTATTACGTGTGCGATAAAAACTGAGATAATTGTTGCAGTTGACGGCAAGTGATTGCGCAGTTTTGAAAGCAACAATTTTGAAAGAAGAATCTATTCTATTAGTAGGATATATTAGTTTATTTCTCATATACTGCGTCATTTTTATAACGCGCATTATATCTCCATCTCCAGGTTGATGCCAGCGACTTAACAACAGACTTTCTTTTCATCAATATATCCTAGCTGCAAAAAATCAGCATAGATGGCCCTGCACCGTCGCTTCGACAAACGAAAAGAGTTTACTCACGTGGATAGTTTTGTTTTTTTCTATACTAACCTAACCTATAAAAACATGTTTGTGCGAAGAAATTTATCATTTTTCTGCGCGTCAGGGTGATGCTCGAATGATGAGATGCCTGGCATGCCCCAGCCAAATCGTTTAAAGGGTAGTGAACAAGTGTGCTGATTTAAACAGATGTATTACACTGCAATGCTGAAAACAGTGCACCAGTACCTCTGCTTTTATAAGGTAAAACATCTCTTTGTCGTTAACACTCCGTTATCCATTCTTAATGTTGCTATATGGCAAAAGATGAGCTGAGGAAAATAATCGCACACATAACTTGGACCACGGTGTTATTCCACGGAGCCCATTTTGGTTTGCAGCGAGAAATAGTGTTTCCAAGTGGGACTCAAACAGGTCTTTCTTTGGGCATCAAACGAGGTTATGCTTTGTTTTCTATTGCTCCCCGACACACTGCTGTGAAGAAGGGTTTTCATTTCTGTCGAATATTGAAAATCCTGAAATTAAAAGAATCATTTGTCCTGATGCGGAAGTAGGTAATTTTTTAAGCGCAGAGGAGGCCTAATTGTACTGAGACACCCTCATGGGGATGATCTACTAGTTATTCTTGCGTGGTTTATTACCGAGTTGTATGGTTACGTAAAAACACTTTTTTTCGATATTTCAAATTCCTATGATTACGCATTTGTCTTCTGTGTTGGGAATGCAGAATTACAAACTTAACTTTTCTTTTTGCAGGGATTTAATACCAAAATAAATTAAACATAAATTCAACAGATTTCCATTCCAAAGTTATACCGCAAGGAAACAATAAGGTCCCAAATGAAGACGCACCCTGTTATAACGAAACGCTGACTTTGATTTTTGTAAATTGTAACGACTGATTTCTCTTTTCAAGGGTAAAATAACCCAGAGTGCCCTACGGCAAACATAACTGTCAATTGCTGCATGTTTCTTCAATTATTGCCAGATAACAGGCAAGGTCAATCTCCATCGTCTCTTAAATATTCCATGGAAGACAGATATTATTTCCCTTTCTGAGACCTTATGCAAAAAATTAACTGAACCAGCTGTGGTTTAAAAAAGAACAAGAGCTTATCAATCTGGATCTTATTTAACAAAGGGTGTGTGGAGACTAACAGTTTCACAACGGAATGGTAATGTTAACGAATTCAGTGGCCTGTTTTAACTCATATGAGCTTGACTTAATTAAACGTTGGAGGGGTTATCTACCTAGAAGACCAAAAAATATACTGCGCGTGAATATCCCACAATATTCCAGCGTCATAGTTGTCTGCGGAGTATCCGCATGGGGGCATAACCACGTTGCTTGGTTTACAGTCACATCAAGTGCCCAAATTCCAATCTCATCTCCTTTGATGTCTACTTTTTGTCCAGTAAGTGGTAAAGCTACGCCAAAAGTAATTATCATACTGAAGGACCGCTTTGAGCGGTTGGCGGCACCGAAAAGAACTGCTTGATAGGGATCCTATACCATTTTTCTACCGTTGATGCCAACCCTGTCGACAGAGAGTCAAGTGCATTCACCGATCCACCCCTTGAAACGCTCAGGGACCAGTGACTTTGTGTGCAATGTGTGATATGTTAGGATAATATGAATGAAACAAGCACTGCTGAGTTCTCTCCTTATGCTCCAATCCGCAGGCAAATCGCCAATGCTTCCACGGACCGGTAATGATAATTTTCAGTTGAAAGGACTGGTTTTATATCGTCGAAGAGCAAGCTCTAGACCATGCACAACGTCTGATACAAGTAATTGTCGTTGGCACTACGGAGCCATTTGAGTGAGTCTTCAAAAGAAACATGCTTTTGACTGAAATATAACAATTCAGGGAATGCCGAGTAGGCGCGAAATGAGCTTAACTTTAACTATTCGCCAAAAACAGTACGTAGTATCGAGTCTTAACCCCAACCCTACCTCTTATGTTCAAGCTGACCTTACCCTTTGCTCAGCATTTATACCCCAGTATTGAACGGCAAAGCATAGAAGGGTTTTCTAGTCCGGCGTCTACCTGCCAGGCCGATAAAAGACAAAGGAAATTGGGATCGCTTTCCTTGGTTTATTTTGCTCTGTGAGCCAGTTATGACATTCCAGCTGTAGTTTTTCACGAGGTCCACTCTATGCCTCACTGCATCGTAATACAGCAACGGTAACTTCTGCGGGATTTGGTTAATATTGACAACAGACTGGCACTGCACCTACCGCACGTTCTCCTCTATTCCCGTCTGGGCCTGGCATCCATTCAAGAAGACTGGAGGCATGAGTGGGCGCAGCTGGCTGTCGCGGCCTTATCTGCCCCTTAGCGTGCCGCCAAATCGGACCCTCATTCCACGGATTGAGAGTTCCATAGAGATATCACTTAGAAGGAATAATTGCAACCTGGCTCAGTCCACCAATCGGTCACTCCACATCGATGACTATTGGCTGGACTGCTAGTTGCGAGTTATTCCGTTAGTTGGTAGCCTTCTAAGCCAAGATATATAGCGCCCTCTGATAGCTTTAAGCGCTTTAGATTTTTTATAGGGAGGAAAATCAGCTCTCACATAAGTAGAAAGTATGAGTATCGGTTTTTCTTCTATGTGACTCAACTGGTGCATGCGTGAGCCGAGCCCTTCGAACTCGGTGTCAAGATAGATTTAAGAAGGCTCTAGGAGGGATCGGCCACCTGCGGCCGGAACCGGTATGCCTGATTCAGATCGCACAGAATGAGAGTGTCACAAAGGCCACGGATGGCTGGTGCTTACACATGCCGCCTACGCTCCCATGTTTGGCATTGGTTATGGCTGCACAACCCGAATAATGCCTACCTGGGCCCAATCTGGCCCTTGTATTGATCTAGCACATCTACTACATGGCTTGTTTAAGGGAGGGGGCAGTATTAAAACTTACTCAAATTTAAGTATTTCTGGGGAACATGAGGACTCACATGGACAAGACTGGGCTAGGAAATTGCACCGTTACTTAGAAGAACGCTTTTGAGAGAAACTCACTGTCTAAGAATAAGGTGGACCAGATTTGTAACGCCAAGGCACAAATCCATCAAGCTACTTGCCTGGGTCTGTCAGATTGGTCTGCCCTCAAGGCCGGACATTTAAATCCGTTGGTACCGTGGTCGAGCTTCATCAACAGCTAGTTCCAAAGAGCAGGCTTCTGTGGCCTGTGAAAAGGCACTGGTTGTCACTTCAGCAGTAACCGAGGTTCAGATTATAATGGTCTCTTTCAAATGTGACCTTTACGGCACTCTCAATTATGTGAGACTCCAGTCGTCCTTGAAGTGATGCACGAAGTTGGGGCCGGATGCGTGGGGAAAAGTGAGATGGGTTTTTAGCTACCTTAGTCGAATTCTCTTCCACCTATCTTTATACTACCTTACCAGCAGAGTAAGGTGAGTAAAGAAAGAAAGTGCGGAAGATGTGCGGTGACTAGGTCGTCCCGAAGTGAACTTTCCTGAAGTCCCGCAGTCGTTGATCTCGACGTCTGAGAATGGCCAATCACAGTTGCCGCGAAGATGCCTTCTGGCCCGGTGACGAATAGCAAGCCTGCAAGCGTGAACGCTCTCTCTCTGGGCCACTGGGGGTTCCTGCTACTAGGCCGCACTTCAGATCACGCCACTCCTGAGGAAGGTTGAGCGCTCCGTAGTCAAAATCCTTACATCTATAATTTGTTCCTCTGTGTACACAATATACTGTTCCTTCTATGCTGGCCTCTACTGACTTCTTCTCTATTAAGTACCTATGGTCCGAAGGTCGCAGTTGCTGGGGTTTAACTTTTTTAAACCCCCTGCGATAGATTTCGGGATTTCGTTATGTTTGCGGCCGTAGATGGATAAAGCAGTGTGCACTATAATAAGAACTGACAACGCAAACGAGACGCCTGCAAAATCGCAATATTTATAGCATTTTCTAGATTTAAGTAGCATTTGTTTTATACCACAGCGTTTTACAGAGAGTCGACTTACCCACTTGGACCACCGGCGAAAATCGCCATACTATAACACAACTTGCTACAGGGTACCACAGCAGACGCGTCTTCTTCGCCTTCCAAACCGACCCACGGCGGCCAAGGTTTGCTAAGTCAGTCTCAAGCTGTGCTTTTGATGTTGGAGCAACCCCTCCTGGCCAGGCTGCTCTGACTCCTCCTGCGTGCCACCAGGATTGAAGCCAACCCTCGACGACTTTGGTACATTCAAACATTTTCATGACATTACCGAAAAACTAGGACACTAGAATGACCATTTCTGGTTCCTTAGCCATCGTCAGCTAATGATACCTAGCTCCAATGTTGCGTTTGAGGATGCCGCCACACTCGAGTTTCGAACCAGCGACTTCTCTGATCAGAGTCATGACAGCTCCAAACTTACATGTGATTTTACATTATATGGATATTTCTGTTGCCAGTAATTAAACTAAGCTAAACTTGGCCCTATCACTCTTAAATAAAATCATTTCATTGGTGCAGACTTAAATCTACCCCCCAACAGTCTCTGTAGTACTTCTCGAGTGTGTATCGGATCCCAAGATTCCCTTTTGCAGTAGATAAACATTTTAATCAGCTTTGAAGTGATCCGCCGCGATCAGGATTTAGAATGTGATCTGAGATTTGCCTTAGACCTATTTTCTGTACAAATATACTCTCTCATAAATGTTAATAGCTCTTCTTGAACTGAAACATGCTCACTTGCAACTGACAAAAGTGGCAAAAGTTTTTGAAAATTTCGGTTTCACCAATACGCAATCTACAAAGGGCCTTTTATTTTAATATTTATTTACCTACTTGGTATCGATTCTGTATGCATAAAATTGAATCGAATGAGATAACCAGGATGCATATGTTCCTAAAATGGAATTTTATACAAGTGGCAGAACATGTTTCATTATATCTTTGGGAAATATAAGATATCGAAATTTCACCGACTTTAGTTAGCAGAAGCTCTAAACACGTGGGTATATGTAGGCCTAGTACTTGTTACAAACAGGTTATATGAGCAGAAATACATCATTTAGTCAACAGCAATTACGCTGTTTTCACACTTTTTCGATGCGTGGATTACAGGATGAACTTAGTCAGCAAATACAACCTAAACTCCATGTACAGAATAGTAAATTCGTAAACTCATTCCAAATGCGAAGGCACACGTGAACCCAAACTTCGAAATTAATTTGGCCTTGCTCACGAAAATTTACGTTAACTTTAACATGACAAAGCGTAGCAGCTCTGTTTCAGGCATTAGTTTTCTCATAATTCTACACAAAGCCCATACACTATTTTTGTTTAACTGAATGTGAAATAATGCCTTGTCTAAAAGAGTATACTACTTTATTTGAAGAAGAGCGTGGACGCAGGAATATATACCCTCTTATGAAAGGTAGAATGGAGGTTACTTCCAGAGAAGTACCTGATTCCGCATCCTTACCCACCAGAACCTAAACTCTACCCCAAACCCTAAACGTGAACCCCTCTTGAAATTTGGCGCAAAGCCACCTGTAATATGGGAGTATATATAAAACCTTGTCCTTCCCAGGAAGATTCAACCGGTATTGACCGTACTCAACACTGCATCTTCACCTTCAAACTTACGTACTCCCTACCAGAAATTAACTTTAAATTTGCAAAAATTCCAATTTTGGATGTCAAAAGATAAATTGGTGAGCATAAATCTGACGTCAGTAAATTTTCTGCAGGCCTTTACATTTATATGGTAGTGAACTAAATAAATTATGCTGTTTGGTGGACAGATGCCCCTGAAAACGACACTGCATCTTTCCACCAACCTTTCCACCACTTATTTAATTTGCTTGTTTTAACAATGCAGGCGTCTTTTTTGTAGTTATTGGACACAAAATGCTCGCACTCCAGCCAGATAATGCAAATTCCATGAAAAAGAAAAAGGAAAATTACATTTAAATTGATTTAAGTTCCTGCAGTAAGCTGGCATTATCCTGGAACTTTTATTGACTAACTGAAAAGAGCTGCTAAAAGCAAGTTGGTAATAAGCAGAGTGAGTGTTTGCGTTAAACATGAATACGCAGACCCGGGAAGGAAATTAATTCTCCAGCTTTTGCCCTTTCCATAGAACGTAACAGACACTGGATCGCTGTCTATCGCCGCCATCACCTTGATGTGAGATGTTTCTAAAAAGACAGAATATCTGTTGGCAAACTTTGCATTCGTCTTTACTTCTCTGAACACCTATTCTATAGAAGCAGTCTTACCTTCTACAACTGCGATGCAGTCCCTTTTGCTTTCAGCGTCACAGATATCCGCACTGTTTGTATGGATGGGTGTCCCATACAGTCCGTTCTTGATAGGAACCATTTTCTGAGAGGCGAAAAATGCGAACTTGATAAGTTGTGGAAACAATCATAAATATCCGTTCTTGTATGCACTTAACATAATGATGCAGGTGTCCAGAACTGCCACCTATCAGTGAGAGTACCAAGTTCCTTTGCAGCTGGCACAAGCCAAAGAACGGTTATTTTATAACCCAACGAACAACGGCCTTTAGCTGAACAGGCTGATTTAAATGTAAATCCTGATGCCATGATTTTATTCACTTGATTTGTATCCCGATATTTACTCTATCTTACGCAAACATGCAAACGCAAGACTATTTTCCGTCAAAATACTAACTTATTTCTAGATAGAGTAATCTGGTGCCCTTTGCAATTTGCTTTTCGTGGCCTTGATACTTTACCTATGTTTTAGTAGGATCTATTCTGTGGATTTTTGTATTTTAATTAGTTTCTAACGTATATTTAATTTGAGTTGACCCAAGTGTGAAAAACTCTAGGTCAACTCAAATTAAGCAAATCTGCCAAACCAACTTAATAAGTATATTGAATTGTCTGCAGTGTTTAAGAGCAAATGAAGTGTTTGTAAGAGGGCGACAATAGGCTAGGTAAGTTCCTTTAGCCAACACAAATTCCAGGGTCGTGTCAAACGTAAATAGTGGTGGTGAATTTGAACTGTCAAGCAGTCAAATCTGTGCAAGAAAACATCAAAACAATTAAATTCCCGTCAAATTTATTCCTTTAGGCCTATATTTAGTAAGATAGTTGACAGTGACATTCAAAGTATACAAAAAGCATTTCTCAATAAATAAAAGGAAATTGAATAGCAAAAAGCACAAAAACCGACTTTGTGCATATTGTTATATAACGATAGTAGTTAATACACAGAGGGTTACTTGATACAGTTATGAAACAGAAAAACCAAACCAGGTCAGGCTACATTTTTGAAAAATTGTGAGCTTACATAACCTGTGCTTACTGTTAAACGTCTCGGGAAAATTAATACGATGTATACGAAGGTAGGAAGATTTTAGTAATGTTAACAACACAGTAGATTGCAGATCTGACGAAATGGGAAGATCACAATTTGTATGGGGGGGGGTTACCACACATAAGACGTTGCTTATTTTTTCATTCAGTTGACTTGAGACGCAAAATGTTGTTAACTAGAAAAGAGTTCAGTTCAGTTCAATATACTGGGAGCAAATATTGGTGAAATTGGGCCAAATCCAACATTTGCTAATATCGAAGGAATTTCCTTGGCTATTAAATGCTGCGGGTAAAAACGTCTTGTTTTTCTAACAAGGAACATTAAAACAGGTCCAGAAACTTTTTAATTCTATGTTTACAGAGAAAAGAGAATTTTGCTTTGCGTTCATTAAACTGAGCTAAGTGCAATTATAAAATTACATATTATTGTTTGGATAACAAAAGTAAATTAAATTGAAAAGATTCCATTTTGGAAACCCGCTACGTTTTGCCTTATAACATGACATAATAAACTTATAAGGCTGCAATTTTTTGCCCCACCGAAAATAACGACCGTAAAAACATACATGCAAACACTCGAGACCTGCCGTAAATGTTCTCTGTCAAAGAGTATGCAAAAGACGACCTAACATTTTCTATCTATTAAACATAATCATTGAAAAGAAAAACTAGAAACGGAACAGGCAGAGGATTATTATTTTTATTAAAAGCGTCGTTAATATTCTGCCATTATATTTTGCTTTTTATCTTAGAGCTGAGCTTAGAAGTAAACAAATAAACTGAAAACTGCTCCGGTATGCATAAAACAAGACGAATTCTTTCATTTTTGGCAGACGATATATCCTTAATTTTTAGGGAATTCAAAAACTGGTCAAAATTTCCCATTTCGATTTTTACTTTATCTTCAAAAAAAGTTAAAATACACAGATATTCGACGCCAAAATATATAATTATAGCGCTTTCCACGAGATACCTTGTTACTTAGAGATTTTTGATTAATTTAAGGCATATTTATTCGCGACGTTTGAGACGTTCGTTTTTATCGGCAATGAGTTGTCATATTTTTATGAGAACTTAGTGACTTATTCTTCATTCTCTAATTAATCAAATGTTCCAATCGAAAACTCATTTCAGAATTTCGGTTAACATTTCATGAGCTAGGGCATTTACTGTTTACTTGAGTATATGAAGCTTGTGTAAGCTACTTCCAGGAAATAAGACTTTTGTGAGGTCTCCGATCATAATCTCCACAAAACCAAAAAGTGAAATATGCACGATGTTTTCTACTTTTTACTCACCATTTTCAAGCGTATACTTTGTGTGGTTGTTTTTTAGACAAAGCCGTTTGTTACTCAAAGACAACTGCAAAATGGCTTTTCATTTACACATGCTTGAAATATATTTAAGAACCTATGGTAAACGGACAGTAGTACACATTACCTTTCCATGCCATTTTACATTAAATATTCGAAGACAACTTAGAAATGTAAGTATCTGCTCAATCCTAACTATGCGACTAATGCGGAAGTTTTTTCTTGCGTTGTAAAGAAGTTAAGATAAACCATCGGGAAAACTACGGGGTCGCTTTTGGATTACTGCCAAATGCCAGCCGATTACCGTCAAAACCCAAACCCGAGAGTCACTTTGTTAAGTTTTTGAACATCGTTCATCGATAAAAATGATTGAGCATATGAGGTTATCTACAAGTAATCGAAAAGTGCTCACTGTCTAAGTATATATATACTTTGGCAAGCCCTATTTGCATCTATATCTTGTAACTCAAACTTTGGAAACCAAGAGTCTGTATTGGATATGCATTGAATGTACAATGCTGAGAAAATTCCAATGCATACAGTTCGATGACTATCTTTTATGGTGCCTACACAGTTAATGAAAATGCTTGCATATCACATTGAAGATGCTGAATAAATTACCTTTGGCACAAATGGTAAAGGAAACCGTTGCTGTACAATTACGTTTCCTGAGACAGCTATGCCCTTGGCTTCCGCACTACTACCTGGTGGAAGAACTTTGAAATTTGCGTTAGCACCTCCTGAGCCGAGAAATTCTAAAGCAGTTACCTCCTTCGTATCCATTATTTTGAAATTCACGTGCGAGGAGGCTGGGAATCAAATACAAAAATTTAGGTCACACATTATCAGCTCCCCTTAGTGAGAACTCTATAAGTTTTAAACATACCGTTGTCTGTGTAGCACTGCGGTGTTAACGGGATGAGACACTGAGGGAAATCATAGTCACCGATTTGGGCTGACTGGAGAGGATTTAAATGCATCAAAAGGGTATTTTCTTACAGTAACCTTGAAGCCAGGATGGACGGTTGATTCAAAGTGATGTCTGCCAGTAGCAGTAAGGATGCTGTGCACTAGATTTCAGATAAATTGTGGATAACTTCTCAGTTTAATCAGGGTTGGTCAATAGTATGGTAGAACAGAAGTATTCTCACATTGAATACTTACAAATTATTAGGATTCCCAGGAAGGGATCCGACTTTCTCATTGGCCTACAATTAAAAGAACAGAGCTTTATGGGTCTTAATCAAGTATTTGTTTGATAGAGTTAGGCTAAAACTAGTTAAGGTAGTGCACCTCATGAACCTTAGTCCCAGCACTTTGTCTTACGGAAACGGTAGTTTTAGGGGCTTTTGTGGGTGGAAAAATAAGATTGCTGGTGAAGTGCGTGTTAAAGGGAAAATGTAATTGAATATTTTTCCTGCGGCCGCTGGGAGTAAGTTTTTCCGCATAAAAAATTGACGGTGTGCGCGGCGCTTTGCGCCGTGGACTATACTAATCTAACTCCAAAACGGTGGGGTTGATCTCAGGTAAGTTGAAATATGAGTGGTCGCGTCCTCTTCTTCTGAACTGCTTCCTGGAACACACATATTTGCGTCTATTGGTAAGTTAAAATCGACGAATTCCTAACCACCATTTCAATTTTTTCGGAAATTTCAAGAAACCTGCATTTTGATAACCAAATTTTTCCGCAATACATTAGACGATAATACAGATTAGGAAAATCTACAGATATAGGTCAACAAAATATCTCAATACAATAAAGTGATAATGCATCTAGCAGTTATTAAAATACATTCCACCGCCTATCCTAATTACCCACCCATAAAACCCTATAACCACCGTTTCCGTAGGACAAAATGCTGGGACTAGGGACGGATGGGATGCACTACTTAACCATCTCTTGCCAAATAAATATTTAAATTTACGTAATTATTAAACGAACTGGCAAAAGAAATATTTACCTTAAAGGTTTTTCTGAGCCAGAAAACAGCTTTGCCTCTAGAAAGAACGAAGTAGAGAGAGCGAGAGCTGGCACTTACCTCGGGTTTTGCAGACTACAGCATTTTTCAGTTGTGTGCAGAGCAATGGCTAGCTACAATGAGTTCCTCTACCATCCTAACCGAGACATAAAGATAGGCTGACGCCATGCATCAGGCAGTCTGCATAGCTTGTAGCTATCTTGCTGTCAACCAATAGAATCAATTGCTTTGTAGACTGCCTGAAGGTGTTGTGTGACAATTGAGTCGACAGCGTGCCACATCAGAGACGCAATGATTCGCCAAAACTTACTGTCAATACTTAGCGTTAATCTCGGCTTGTACCTGGCAATTTGTACAAGTGCAGCAGTATACTAGAGAGTGTGGTAGCAGACTACGATGCAAGCCAAACAGTGTAAGCTCTATAGGAATTATTTGAGGATGCCAATTCGAAAAAGGGTGGAGATCATTTATTAAAGTAGCATTTGATGCGCTTTTGTGTACGGCACGTGATATTGCATAATCTTATGAGTATGCTTAACATATCAAACAAATTGTGGAGCAAATAATGAATTGATCGTAAGGGCAGTTCAATGCAGTCGGTGACCTCGGGAGTTTTTTTTTACTCTGATTAGAATCGAATTTTGGCAGTTAGAATGGCTTTAAGTAGAAGCAACCACCAGATATACAGATAACATAGAGTTGACTTCCCGTCTTGCTAAATGTTAATCGAAATTCTTAAATGTGGTTTGGATTGTAACAAATTAATGAAGGAGACTTGTAATACTGCATATCTTGTAACTTATCTCAAGGTATTTCAATCGGAACAGGGTGCCGGCTTTTGAGGGGGCCCATTTCTGACCGTCTGCACGACAAATACCCTGTAAAAATGTTATTTAAGAAGTACGTATTTCTCTCATTGATTTTTGGTGCTCTTATACATCCAAATGTATTTTATACAACAGATGCATAAAGATACTCTTTTTGTATTCATTTTGTAGCACACAAGATCTTCTATAGATTTTATTTACGAACAAACTGGAGCTTATAGTTGTAAAGAAGTCTTTTATGTATAAGATACTTTAAACCCCTGAAATGCTTATAAATAGCAGATCGCACAAGTCACTTTATTTATGTTTACTACAAAGTATACAATGCGATCCACGTCCATTATAAATTATAATAACAATGTGATCTCTTCCCCGTAGCGTAGAAGAATATGTGATTTTCCTTAGGTAGAATGCCTACGGCATTTATTTTAGAAACCTTGAATGCACGTGTAACGATCGGTAGGCTTCAGAATTATTCGGAAAGTTCGAAGGTATTTCGAACCCCAATAATACCCTTATTTCAAGTATTAAAATCAAATCAGATATGATATGCTACAAAATGAGTACAAGTATGAATAATTTTGCGCATGTTTTCGATGAAATATGTTTTTTTATTTATAAGGCTGCTACAGTCAATATTACGGCCCCACTTATTTGAATCGAAAGCCCATTTCAGAATTTTGGTTGACATTTCAAATATTAGGAAATCTATTGTATAAGGCCAAAAGTAAGAGATTGATTGGCTGCTTAACATTTGGTATTAACCGCATTCAAATATAAATTGACGAGCATATGGTTTTTTCGATAAAGTCTTTTCAGGCGTGTTCTTCTATTTCATTGTCAATCGAGTAAAATTTGCGGGTTATACAGTTATCAGGGTTGGGGATGTAAAATTGGGTTCAACGATCTGATCAGGGTTATGGAGAATTGGTCGGCGGGAAATGTAATAAGTTGCCGGTAGTTAAATTGGCAACTTTTGGCTATGGTAACTGCGGCGACTTTACGCAGTACTTATGGGCGCACATGGCCGGTTTGGGTAACTTTACTGCCTCCACTTCCGCCGTAGGCTTGGACAGTTTCTTTGAGATATGGCAGAAGCGGCTGCAATCTGGTTACGCAAACCAGTCCTCTGAGCCCAAAAGTATTTCGCAGGGTCGCTGCAAATACCATGCCCGAAAGTCTCCAATTCAAACGCCCTCAGCGTAGTAATTTACCCCTGACGGTGATCAAATCACTCATATCCCCCCTCCAACCCTGATAAGTGCACCATATTTCTACCTACCCGCATATATTCCTTAGCCAATAGTGTATAAACGTACAGGCCTAAAGAGAATTTTTAGGGAGTAAACCTATGCTGGCCAATTTGTCTTTGGAATTTTTCAATGGATTGGACAACTTCTATTAGATACAGCAGAAGCAGCTACAATCAGGGTCTTTCGAATTTTTAAATGGTATTTTTCGCAATTTTAAAATAACCGCGTTGACCTAGAAGACAAGAAAACGTGGAGAACGCAATTGGCGTCGTTCGGAATTATTGTCTCCATAATTTAAAAACGAAGCATATTCCATTCCCTTACCAAACGAGCTAGGCGAATATGCAGTTCTGCCAAGCTTGAGCATGAACTCGGTTCCCGATCGAACTTGGTAAACCAATGACCTCGTAGAGCAGTGCTCAAAATGTTCGATTTCTGGTCAATAGGTCGGGGGGTTCGGATCCTAGGTACCCAGGTAGGCTGGTGCTGACTAATTAGCCAGAAATGGCCAGTCCAGCCTTCCTTGTCTTTGTCAATAAGGTCCTTTTGGCGGCAAAGGTACTAACAAGTACCTACGCACAATCAAGACGTCCAATGCTTCCAACTATAGTGTTCAAGACCTCTGTTTCCGCTGTCAATAAATATATTTCTCAATTGTCCATCTCTTAAGAGCTTTGGTCTTCTTTAAACGCAAAATATCCGATCAAAGTGTGTGTAGAAATTTGGCTTTTTTGTTGTATGCAATGACAGTTTGAACGTTGTACGTGACAATTTCCACGTGCGGCCCACAGCGTCGTGACTGCTGAATGCACGTCTGCGCATGAATTAGCTTAAAGCGCAAGCAGACTCGTGTCATATCGGTTGCTCCCTCTACCATATCATGCACCTAGCCTCGGTGACGAAAGATAATCAGGGCCATCCATGGCACACTGTAGCTGAGAAGGTTAAGCAACCTGTCTGCATGCATTCTTCCGCAGGACAATGTACCAAGCTTTCAGGGGAAACGAGAGTAGCTCGAATTCCAGCTAATTGGGAGTGCCAGCGAATCCACAGTCAGAGTTAGCCAGTCAATCCTCGGGACAGTCCTCTCGCTCCCACATACGTGAAGTACTGATCACGAGACAGAATTATCCCACCAGCTGACGGTCTTCCATTTCAATGCTTAACTTGGAGTAATTAGACGACTTGATTTAAGCTGCAATTAATCTTTGCTAATTTGACCTCTATGACACTGTCCCTTGTGTAAGATCAAAGCCGCCTTCCTAAAAGACTGGCGCATATCGCGAGGACCAGGTTGTGTGTGAGACGCGTAGAGAGGCTGGTTCTTTTTGGCAGGGTCTGTCTGCCATCATTCTGATTTTCTCTTCACACAGGGCTCAGGTGCGGGATGTAGGGGAGCGTGTGGCAGATGCTTCGCACGTCTGTTTTCACCATAAACTAATTCATAAGCCAGTTTATTAGGCAAACATGTTTTCGGCCATTCTTAGTCAGGCAATTAACATTGCAAAACAATGAAAGTTTGAACGTGTAGAAAAATCCTCTCCTACGATTGGGAGGTAAGGACCGACTATCGTTGAAGGCCACATCCATGTGCATCTACTTCACTTGTTGGAGTAGAGCAGGATATATTGGCCAAACAACGAGGCACCTAAAAAAGAGAGTACGTGAACACTTACCGGCCTGGTTAAGTAAAGGTGAAACAAGATCGATCTCGAGTTCTCTCCTCGTACACTTTGTCGATACGAATCATTGTGTCGATACTAGTGAAGCCTTTCAGGTTGTCTACCGGACACAAACCAACTTCTCCAAAGGCCTACGCCAACGGGTGCTGGCAACCACGGAAGCCGTAGCTATACGCCTAATGAATCCAGAGCTGTGCTGTCAGAAAACTCTAACACAAGCCCTTTCACATTTTTCGAGTCTGCAAAAGTCCGCTTTCGGGGATAGGAATCATGAATCATATGGTGCTCACCAGACTGAGTTTTCTTGTTCGATGACATTTTGGACAGCCGGGCCGGCTGTCCTTTGTCTACGCGCAAACTGGTTTTATCGATCAGCAATTTAAAGTTGTGGCTGTACATGTTGGCCATGGGCTGATAGATTTTCGCCGTTCGCTGCTTGGCTCTCCGTGTGGATTTTGGCGCAGCTTGACGGCAGTAAGTTTTGTGTTTCGTCCCCACGGTGAGCACAATATGATCTATAATTAACGGTTTAGCAGCCACGATTCTGGGGGAAACGAGATACATATCGTCGTATAAATTCGAAATTTCAATGTATTTTTTTAAGAAAAATAACAATCCCGATTGAAAGTGAACATGTGAGCCCCAGTCTTCTGTTGCAAACAAGATAAAGGCGCGATCACTGGGATAGCATGTTTATTGTCTGAAACTTCGGCTTCCTACAAGAGGCCATCTTCAGAGAGAGTGAAAATGTAGCAAGCATGGACGTGTTTTGTAGTACAGCTATGAGGACAAGTGGAGGGTGGGGTTAGGGGGGTTGCATTCGTAGTAGGTTGAGTCCACGCCACGTCATCATCACGGCGTGCGTCCTTGAACGGGAACTGGGCCACGCTTCCAGGCTGCATGAACGAAGGGCGTGATAGCATGCACATGTTGGTGGCGTTGAAGTTGGATACCCAGGCGTCCACTAGTTCCTGTCCCGTCTTATTACTGGCTCGCGCCATTATCCACGTGCCCGTGAAGTTACATTTGTGGACTTCCTCCAGGGTGTGGGAAGTAATCTGAGACGGTGGGTCACCTTTAAATCGTCGCCCGATCTACTCTCTATAGAAGTAAGAACAGTCGCGACAGTTTATTTGATAAACGACACCATGCTGATCACCTCACATCCAGTCGGTCCTTTATTTGCATAATTCAATAACACACTATGGCTGTCGGATGCTGGGTGATACCCACGTTGAATTCTGCAGCAATACCTTTCATTGCATCTGACAATTTTTATGTATAGTAGTAGGTAATCATACACCGATCTGTTTTTCAGGACGTACCCTTCCTGGTTGATGTTCTTGTAAGCTTGGATATCTCCAAGTTTGTTTTCGAAGGCGACTAATTGTAATGCTGCTCACTAAGTTTCAATAACATTTATTTATGTTTTAGATATTTCCGACAAAGATATGGGACACTAGAATGGCCAGTTCTATTTCATTCGCCGTCGCCAGCTAGTGATACTCAAGTTCAGTGTTGCCGCTGAAATTGCTTCCATACTAGCTGACGACGCCTAATGAGCTAGAAATGGCCATTATAGTGTTCCAAGTCTTTGCCGGAAATATCTAAAATATAAGTAAGTGTTATTGAAACTTAGTGAGCAGCATTACTATTGGTCGCCTTGCAAAACACACTTGGAGAGGCCCAAGCTTACAATAACATCAACTAGGAACGGTACGTCCCGAAAAACAGATCGGTGTTTGATTTACTACTACTATGATTACCTACTACTATATATAAAAACAGGCATTAGAACTTTCCAGTTTATTTAGTCATTTATTCTCAGTTTATACTTCGAACGGATTCTTCCTTCTTGTTTTCAAGTCTGGATCTTCATCTTGTGTTAATAAATATCGGGGCGTGCGTAAACCCCATCTCCAGCAAACAAACCTTGAATGTTCTTTGTAAACAACCTAATGCCGCATCTTTTCTGGTGGCTGTACCTAAAGGTTATGTTGAAAAGGTTGTCGAATCCAAAAAGCTAGAGAAAAAAGTTGGAAAAGATCGGATTGGTCACGGATTTGGGTTCAGCCGGCCCGATGGCCAGTTCCTTCGGAACTGGAAACGAATTTTTGGTCAGTCAAAACCATTAGAGACGAAATCAGGTGCCAAATTTAGTCGCAAGCGAAATGTAGTTATACAACAAGTTTTAGAATCAGCATTAACTATACTAAAAGAGGGAGGGATAAGCATGACCTAGACATTTTCATGTGTATATCTAAGCTTTGTTAAGAGATGGCGAGTCAATTCATATTCTACAGGCATATAAGATAGATCCCTGCTTTATAAGATGCCCCCTGTTTCAAACTCTGATCTTCGTCTACCATCCAGATGCTGTTATCGTAACTGAGACATGGGCAGCACCCTCCCTAGCAGACTCCGAGCTCTTGTTTCAAGGTTATGACTACATTGGAAGTGATATGAACTCATCCGTTTTGGAGGAAGCTGCATCTGCGTTAAGCATGTGTGCCCTTGGACCATCCTCAATTAACTGCGACAGAAAGGAGCTGTTGGTTCCGAGTTGCTTTAAAGAATAACTGCTGTTTACTAGTTGGTTCTGTGCATTGCCCGCCCAATGATAGTGAAGATTAGGATCTGTTTCGCGCAAGTATTTCATACCTCAGTTTAATTAAATTACTTGGTTGCAGACGACTTCAATCTTCCTGAAGTTTGATGGTTTCCACTTTCGGGTCCTACAAAATTCGACGACATGCTCGGGGTAGTGGCTATCGGCATAGGGAATCAGATAGACCTACAGTAGATTACATATCTTATGAAAGGTTGGGGATTGGAGGATTAAACACACACTTGAGGTTGCTTATTTAGTTCATTGAATTGACTTGAGGTGCAAAATGTTGTTTATTAGAATTGAATTCCGCTCAGATCAGAATACTGGGAGAAATTAGAGAAGAAATTGGGCGAAATCCAGCGTTTGTTGGTATCCGAGGAATTTCCTATGCTATTAAACGCCACGGAAAAGTACCTCCTGTGTGTGCATGCTGCACTATAAAAGAACATTCATGAAGAGCAGAAAGTTTTTAATGATATCTGTTCACAAAACGAAAAATTTTGTTTTGCCTCCATGAAATTAAGGTTAGTTTAATTAGGAGATAGTGCATGAATTTTGGGAAAAGAAAGGCGAACTAGGTTTAAAAAATCATATTTTGCAAAGCTGCTAAGTTTTGGGCCATAAAATTGAGTAAAAAACTTTAAAGGTTGTTCTTTGCTGCACTCCATATTAAATTTATAGTTTATATTTGAGGGGTAACAGGCAAGGAATGCATTTGAGAACTTTATTAGTGTATGGCAACCAAATTAATTGTACAATCGATATGAAGCTGGATACAGTTAACATAACAAGCTTTTGACAGAGTTGTCACGGGACATCGCAAAAGAGTTTTTTTTCAGAAATAGTGCTTGATATTATTGCCACTCTGCTTTGCATTTATTATTGTAGAGCTTAGCCTAGAAGTAACCAAATATGCTGAAAACTGTTCCGTTTGAGATAAAGCATTTAGCTCTTTCAGTTCTAACAGAAGAGATATCCCTAATTGTTTGGGAAATAAATCCACTGGCCAAAATGTTCCATTCTGATCTTGACTTTATCATCAAAAAATTAAAGTACGCAGACATCAGACGCTAATATATATAAGCAAAGCTTTTTTGAATAGGTTACATTTTAGAAGTTTTAGAAATCAATATTTAGCATATTCATTCGCGAATTTTGTAGTGGACGTTCATTTTTCTCGGCGATGGGTTCATATCAATAAATAAATTGTATATTTAAGACCCAAGGGGCCCTTACATTAAAAACTTAGGGCTATCGTAAAAATAATAAAAAATAAAAATATTTCAGATTAACAACGAACGCTTGTAAAATAATTAGCTGGACAGTTAAAAAAACTCCTACATCGGTGGATGAGTTCAGCGAGCCACCGATTTCCAAAAATAATGAAGGAGAAAAAACTGTCTTAAGAGGCAGCATGGTACAGTTAGATGGGATCCTATCGTTGAGGGTTCGGGACGCTTTCTGTCATGGCAAAAATAATAAAGCGATAAGTTAAAAAGGGGTCATCCGGAACAACAGAAGGGCAGTGGAATTCAAGGCAACATCACCCAGATGTGACCTACCGGACTCCAGAGTCCACCGATAAGTTGGAAGCCAAGCAATAACCTCGAAGGTCACCGTATCCTGGGGACAGTTTCAAATGCCAGGAGGACCCTTTTCGAAATCTACAAATTGCGTGTTTGGAAAGGAAACAGGCAGTAACGACTTTATTTCCTCCAAATTTAAATCCTTACGGAACTTGCCTTTCAAAATCGATAATTTAGTAGACGACCTAAGTTCGAGTGGCAGATTGTTCCAAATAAAAGCATATTTGGCGGTAAAAAAAATGAGAATAGTTAGATGTGGAACTATGGGGTGGTAAAATTATCATGATGGAGTTACGAGTGGCTTAATGTCAGTTTACCGGAGTGAGAGCGTTAATTTGTAGGAGATAAGAACTATTGTCAACGCGAAACAGAAAGCGTATACCAGCTTCAAGTCTTCTTCAGTATAACTCAGTATATATAAGGTAGAGAGGCAGAACGCCTGAAAACCCTATTTACAGATAGATTCTGTCAGATCATCCATATTGTTCAAAGTCATTTATACACTATGTAAATTATTGTTGGCTTCCAAATGTATGACCAGCAAGCTTAGTAAGATCAAGCCTTCTTTTGAATGCGTTGACGCTTTCAGCAAGAACAACCGAGGAAGGAAGTTTTTTGCATTCCTCAGTGACCCACTGGGAGAAGGAATGGGCCCGCACTTCTAGTTTGGCGTGGTGTTTTTTCAGTTTGTACATATGACCACGTCGATGTTTTGTTTGTGCAAACTCAAAGAAGTCAGTCATCTGAAGAGCACAGTCTACTCCCCTGACGATTTTAATCACCATGATCATATCTCCTCTGTATTGCCTATAATAGAGAGGAAAAAGATTGAACCTATCTAGACGACCTTCATATGGGAGACCTCCTTAGCTGCTGACTAGCTTGGTCGCCTTTATTTGCACCATTTCGAGCATTGCGTAATCTTTCTTCATCCAAGGGTGCCACGCCTGGAAGCAGTACTCTAACATCGGCCGAGCAAATGTTCCCAAGACTCACCCAAAAAGCTCCTCATTAAAATAGACGAAGGACCTTCTGGTCGCTCCGAGGATGCCCATAGCCTTCTTTGTGGTTCAAGTACAGTGACTTGACGGTCTGAGGTCGGGCGTCATGCGTACACCTAGATCCTGTAGTTCGTTCACTAGCTCGAGTTGATAACCTCCGATCGAGTAGTCATACTCGAATGGTATCACCTTTCTGCGACTAGACCGGAAACAGATTGCTTGGCATTTGTCGAAGTTCAGCTGCAGTAGCCATTTTTACACCACTTTTGCAAGCGATCCAAGTCATTTTGTAAGGTGTGTCCATCGTCTGAGCTTTCAATGGACTTCCAGATCTTAAGATCGTCTGCAAATATGACTTTTTCACAGGTGACGCAGTCAATGCAGTCGTTCAATTGTAGCATAAATAGAATGGGACCTAGAACGCTTCCCTGCGGAACCCCACTGGATATGGTTTTCCATTCTGTTTTGGTGTCTCCAATACAAACGAGCTGACGCATGCCTTTTAGGAAGTCGGCTAACCATTTGAGTAGGTTTCCAGTCACACCCATTGATGCAGCTTTGATCCTAGTCGTCTGTGTGGAACCTTTTTATATGCTTTGCTGAAGTCAACGTAGACCGCATTGACCGACGAACTTATTTCCAGAGATTTCGTCTAGCTTTCCATGGATGTTAGCGGGTTTGTGAGACAAGAGTGGCCACTTCGGAATCCATGTTGCGCTACCTTTAGCAAGTTGTTCTCCTCAATATGTCTCATTAGTTCCGTTTTGATTAGTTCTCCATTAGTTTGCAACAAATGCTTGTGACACTAACTGGTCTTAAGCTATTAGATGAAGTTCTCTCTCCTCCTTTATAAATAGGTGTTATGTTGGCTAGCTTCCAGTCAGTAGGCAGGGCCCCTTTTTCCATTGAACTTTCGAAGATCTTGGAAAGTGAGGAGGCCAGTTTATCTGTGAGCTCATTTAGAAGTTTTGCTGATAATCCATCAGGACCAGGCAATTTAGTGGGCTTTAACTGTCTCAAGGCTTTTCTTACAGCATCTGTTGCGAACGATACCATGCTAATTGTGTGCGCCGCTAGGATTATATATTGCTGTACATTCTCGTCAAAAGGCGGCTCCTTGGTATACACAGACATAAAGAAATTGGACAACAGGTTCACCTTATCTGAGTTATCCATACACTTGTTTCCCTCGTTATCTTTCAGACAGGGGATGGGATCTCGATTCCGTTTGGCCTTATTTACATCAGAAAATAATCTTTTTGGGTTATGAGCTATTCCCTTGACTAGTTCTGCCTCAAAGGCCATTCTTTCTTTTCGAAATAGTCTTCGACATAAATTTCGCTGTTTTGTTTTAAATTCTAAGAAGTATTGGGGCTGTTTATATCGGGTAAATTTTTTCCACAGTCTTCGTACCCAAAAAATGTGATACCTGCTAACTGACATCTGTCTGTATAAGAAAAACTAGACCCAGAAAGAGAAAATATTTTACGAGTGAAAACTCGCTGAACCTTTTCAATCTTAATTCGGTCATTCGTGTTCATAAGGCCAAAAAGGGGACAGCAGTATTCTAGTATAGGGAGAGCAAACATGCGGTATAGTTTGAATTTTATTTCTGGGAGGAAAAAATTATGCGATATGAACCCACATATCTGTGTGGCCTTGGCAGAAATTCCATCTGTATGAGGCGATAATGCAAGCTTATTCGTGTAAGTTAGACTTTAATCCTTTATCGTAGATCGTTCTAACAGTGGACTGTTTTGGAAGATAAGGGGTCCAGGAAGCTTTGCGGGACCAAAACACATGAAACTACATTTGGATGGAGAAAACTCGATCTTCCAAGTGGCGCTCCAAATTGAGAGGGTACGCAAGTCTGCGTTAACTTGATCAACGCAACTACTGGCCGTGTCCTAAGAAAATGAGTTAATACTTTTAGGGTCATCAGCATAAACGAAATTTTCCGAGTTGTTTAGCACTGTTGAAATTTCATTTATGCAAAGAATGAAAAGAAGGGGACCTAAAACCGTGCCTTTTAAAATGTCACTCGTGATCGGCTGAGGCATCGAGTAGCTATTGCCTACTAAGACCTTCTGGCTGCGGTAAGACAGGTAGGAAGCAATGAAATCAAGGAAAGGAGGCCTGATGCCTAGGGCTTCGAGTTTCACTAGAAGGCATCTGTGCGGCACCTTGTCGAAAGCTTTACTAAGGTCAAAGAAAATCAGAATGACAGATTGCTGCCTATTACGAAGTGAAGTTTCGAGGTTAATAAATGCCAAGTGACAGGTTTCGCATGATCTTCCAGGTAAAAATCCATGCTGGGAGGCACTAGATAGTTTATTTTCTACACAGAAATCGAGAATACGATTCAAAATGATCTTTTCCAGACGTTTGGCTATGGCCGGGGTTTAAGGAACACCCCGGTAGTTATTTATGTCCGAACGAGATCCTGACTTGAAGACTGGAAGAATAATAAATGTCTTTTATGAGTCAGGAAAGTTACCGTTAAGAAGGTTAGCTGAGAATAGATGACTTAGCAATCGGGGGAAGCTCAACACTCTCTTAATAAGTCAGTTTGGAATACAATCCGTTCCCCAGGTGTGCAAGTTTTTCAGACGGATAATGTGCTTACGAATTACTTCTAAGGAGAAATCTATGGTACTAATAGTATTAACTGAGCATGGCTAGAAGAATGGGACCGGTTCGGATTCCATCGTAAGATGCTTTGCAAACAATGCATTAAACAGTTCAGCCTTGTTAGACTCATCTTGCACAAATGATTTATCTTTATTCAGTAAAAGGGGGATTTCGTGACCTCGTTTAGCGGAGGACCGACGACGGAACAGCTGGGCAATAGATTTTGCTGAGTTTAACTCGCTGAGTGCGCAGGATTCCTTCTGTTTGTCACGTGCAAGCCGATTCTTAGATGCTAATTTGAAAATCTCTGCGATTCTGAGGTGCACAGATAATGAACTAGAAGAATGATCTTTCAACTGTCTTCGCAATTTTTTAGTCTAAGCAAAAGAAAGTGAGGAACGGTGGGGCCCAAAGTATAAGGCTTAACATTTTTTATCGGCACAAATTCCAAAATGCTATTTAAAATTGCCATCCTTAAGTCACCGAGAATTGTTACACTGTTCGTGGAGGAAAGCTCCGGCCACTCTAGTGAGTCCAGGAAGTTGTTAATTAGATTCCTATCAGCTAGGTCAAAAGCATGATAGGTACGAACGGTGCAAGCCATTTTCGTAGAAGCAAGCGGAAGACAAAAATGTATTAAAGTATGGTCACTTTGGAAGAGGTTCTGATCGTAGTCAACGAAAAGGGGGGAAATGTCGGTCGTTCGTTCATCTTTTCCGAGCAGCTTTTTTCCATGACTCCGAGAGAGGACCATCGAGAATTTAGGAGATCCGCTTGAAACTATTCTCTCTGCCTCGTGTCCCCCGAGACCCTAGATGTTTCCCTTAACCACCGCTGAATCAAACGAAGCCACGCGGAAGTACTCAGTCTAAAATGCTGCAGTTTCGTTGACTACTCACCTTCATCAGACCACCCACACCTGTTTCTACTCTACTACTTTGTTCCTACTTCTATCTTCCTCAGCAGATTTTTATCTCGTACACGCTTTTTGAACACTGTCTCCATTTTCACTCTAAGAGTTTTTTTAACTGCCATAAGTTTTCGTTTTTAGCTCAAATTACCTGCAAAACGTTGCTAAATGTTGCCCCAAACGGACAATTTCTGCTGACATTATTACGAACTTCTACGTGTACTTGCACATATTGTCAAATTCTTTTTTGAATTTTTATTTTTTCGAAATTAATTTTGTACAGATACTGCCGTACCGGCGCTGAAAATTAAAAATTCCAAATTAAATCTAAAATATGCTGATCGAGTGGTTCTGAAACTATGACACGCAACGACAGCTGCATCAGAAAAAATGTTTAAAAGCTGTTTATTTACGTAAAATCTTTTAAGATATATCTTACTTTGAAGGTTTGGGTAAGTACATAGAATATAATCATTATTTAAGGTCAATTGACTTAACCCAATGAAAATCGTAAAGTCTTCATTAGAATTTCATCGAAGATGTGAACCTCTTCGTAATAGAAATATCAAAATAATTACAAAAACATTTGGCGGAAGGCAATTACTCTTGGTGTACAAAAAATGGTACGGAATCAATTGTACCCGACAATTCTATTGAAATTTATTTTTCACTGACCGGCGGGGCCGCAAGTGAGCTTCAGAAATATATAACTCCTATGATCTACCAGTGGTGCATATCAAGCGAAAACGTGGTTACCTTAGTCTAACATAAGCCAAGCGATGCATAAACGAAAGGAACAACTAGCAGTTCTCGCGAAAACGTGTTAGAATACATACTCGAACTTGAGGCTCTTCGGTAACAGCCATACATCATATTGCACGTTATATAGAAGTATATATCAAGTCAGGTCAGGTTTTTATTGAGGGAAATATAGGTAAATACCTTTGAACTCCCTATTGGTACAGTTTTTCAATGCATTTGATCTGCAGAACATTTCAGAATATTGGCGTTGCCAGAAATTTGAGTGCCTATAGTGAAAAAACTCCTTTGGCATTGTTCAGAAGTCTAGGGGTTTGAATGCCGTGTATTCAAAAACTTGACATAACGGTTATTTTCCAACGTAATGTTATTTGTGCTGTTTTATTTACTCGGTGGTTTTGCATGAACGGGCTTCCTCTACATGTAAAACTTAAGTTTACCTAGTACGCCCGATTTCCACTTTTTTGGAATTTTCCCCTTTCATAAAAAGGCTCATTTCTATGAAACGTTATATTCCTTCATAAATCATAATGCGCCCTATGGTAAAGAACGATCATTACTTTATTACAGTAAGACTTTGGGGGCCACAGCTTAGGCTGCCTTTGAGTAAGTCACTTTCAGTCACTTTATTAAGGGAAGAAGGCTTTCGCCCTTGAGCTCCCTATTCATACGCAAAATCGCATAATACGTCCACCGTAACAATAGTACATAATACAAATGTACAAATGTAGGCTTAACATCAGCGATAAGTGTGAGCCAGTTGCAAGGTGCTGCTACTGATACTTTGTTCATTATATCTGCCACAGTTTCTCAGCAAATGAGAATCAAGTTTGTGTTTAAAAATGTCAACAGCATCTGAGAGGACCACATCTTCCGGGAGTCCGTTCCACGCTCCAATGACCCTCTGAGAGAAGGCGTTTCGTCGAACGTCGATACGGGCCGGTTTCCTCTGCAGTTTAAAAGGATGACCTAGCAGATGGGCAGTCCTAGCCAATTCGAAGAAATCATCAAATTTTAGGGCACAGTCTTGGCCTCTAACAATACGGCAGGTTTGTATGAGGTCCCCGTGGAGTTGCCTATAATTGAGAGGGAAAAGATCAAGTTCGGTCAGTCTGTCTTCATAAGGCAGATGACCAAGATTCTTGACCAGCTTCGTAGCCCTCGCCTGCACTCGTTCCAGATGCAGGTAATCCTTCTTTAACCACGGACGCCAGGCCTGAACAGCATACTCCAAGTGGGACCGAACAAACGCTCCGTAAGTTTTCCTGAAGAGCTCCTTCTTCAATGTTGACGAATCCCCGCCTAATCGCAAACAGCACCTGTGTCGCGCATTTAGCTCCCTTTACACACTGAGTAGATGGTTTAAGTGAGGAATTTATTCGAACACCGAGATCCTTTTGTTCGTTCACATTTGAAAGCGGGTGCCCATCGAGGATGTATTGGAAGGAATCATTCTCCTTATCAGTCCTTCTAGTACGGAGTCTTAAAACCACACACGTACTAATTTTGAAGTTTAAAAGCCAACGAGCAGACCAGCAGCTAAGTCGATTGAGGCTCTCTTGAATCGCTTTCCTATCAGCGTCAGACCTGATGGCGCTCCAGAGTTTGACGTCGTCGGCAAACATGATAGCGCTGCAACCCAGGTCGTTGACACAGTCGTTGATATAGATAAGGAAGAGCAGTGGCCCTAAGACAGAGCCTTGGGGGACGCCACTCAACACAGATGTAGGGTTTGACTTTGAGTCACCGATGCACACAGTTTGCGATCGCCCTGTGAGAAAATCTGTGATACATGCCAGCAGGTTTCCTATTATGCCAATTTCTGACAATTTATACATAAGACACTTATGTGGGACGCTGTCGAATGCCTTTTTGAAGTCCGTATAGATGACGTCTACCTTACCATCTTCATCTAGTGCGCGAGTCCACTGCTCAGTGGAGAGTAGAAGGCTGAAAAGGCAAGAATGGTTCTTTCTGAAGCCGTGTTGGAGCCCTGACAGTAGGTTGTTCTCCTCCAAGAACTTCATTGTCGTCTTCTTAATTATCGTTTCCATCACCTTACAGCAAATTCAAGCTAGGCTAACGGGCCGGTAATGGTTGACCTTCGTTTGGGCTCCGCCCTTGTATATCGGGTAAATATTTGCCATTTTCCATTCAAATGGCAGTTTTCCTAGTTCAAATGAAGAACAAAAGATATGTGCTAGGGGCTCTGAGAGTTCGCTTGCCAATTCTTTCAAGAACTTGGCTGGTATATTGTCTGGACCGGATGACTTTGCTTCTTTGAGGCTCTGCAGCTCCCTCTCAACTACGGATGTTGGAAATAGTAGAGAATGAAGTGCTGGACCGGCATTAACAACAGCACTGTTGGCATTATCAAAATTAAGCTCGGTTTCCCTAGTGAATACCGAGGCAAAGAACTGGCTACAGTACTCGGCTTTCTCGTCATTCTCAACGACTTCTTCGCCATCATCATTCTTAAGTACTGCGACAGGATCCTTGCTTTTTAATCTACTGTTAATATAGCGGAATAGAATTTTGGGCTTTTCTTTGGCCTGTTGGAGGTTTCTTGATTCATAGTTTTTCCTGGCCTGACGAATTGATTTTTTACTGCATTTCTTTGGCGTCGGAATTCCTCGAGGTAAACTGGTGACCCAGTTTTCCTAAATAACTTCCATTTCCTATTCTTCTTCAGTTGCTTGTTAAGGTCTCTCATCAACCAGGCAGGACGACTAGTCATCTTTTGTACCTTCACCGGACAAAAGTGCTCAATCAGATCTAATGCAACCCTCTTGAGTGATCTCCAATCCTCCTCCGGATCCCCCTTGAGTAGGCAGTCCCAATTCACGGACGATAGTGCATTCTTCATTGAATTGAGATCTGCCTTCCATATGTTTGGCTGGTCCTCCATTATCCTCAGCCGTTGAGTTTGGAGTGAGTCATCCCACATTAGCGTCGTATGGTCACTCATACCGAGCGGAGCACTTGAATGCACTTCATCTATGTAGGATGAACCTTCGTGAAAATGAGATCCAAACAAGTAGCCCGCTGGTTTTCTCGAAATCTGGTTATGCCCTTAACGTTCTGAACTAGAGACAGGTCAAGCGTGAGATCCATTAATTTGGAACTAAAGGAAGTTGACGCCGCCTCAACTGTCAGGTTGTTCCATTCAATTGCAGGGGCGTTGAAGTCACCAACGATGAGAACTTTCTGGTGGCGAGCAGCTTCTTTCACCAGACCAAGGAGCGAGTCATCGGCTCCACTCAGAATGTTTGGTGGCCGGTAAACGGCCAGGAATTCAAGGTTCTGTGAATTTGCCTTCTTGATCTTTAACCAGATGGACTCATACTCCAGGGCTACAGTTTTTTTTCTTTCTACAACAGAGATTTCAGTTCTGACATAAACGACAACCCCACCTCCTTGTCGGTTTTGGCGGTCTTTGCGGAAAAGCTGGTATGCTGGAATCGAAATCTCCGAATCTGCGATTTCTGTTTTAAGCCATGTTTCCGTTATGGCAACTACATCAGGTGTCCGCTCCGAAAGTACTGCCTTGAGTTCATCAATTTTTGAGGGAAGACTTTGGGCATTAGTGTAAAGAAAGCTCAATTTAGACTTATTAACCACTTTATGCAGGTGGTTGCCTCTTGCGTGAGATTGCATGCAGGGAGCTGTCGGTGCTGATGGAGACGCACTGTTGTCCATCCCGACTAGGCTGTTAGTGTTATCGGCTTTCTCCAAATGAGTGACCTCGGGACATGGACGATCTGCCCGTTCAGAATTCTAAGATTGCTATCGCCGAGTTCGCATCTCCTGTGGAGTTCTACTCTTAGCAATCTCCATTTCTCCCGCTCCACGGGGGAAAAATCCCGCTGAAAAAAAACCGTCGGGTATAAGTATCTAAGTATTGGTTTCCTGCTTAAAAATAGCTGGACCTCAGCCTCACTCTTCAGAACAACCTTCAACGGTCTTGGTTGGCGTTGTTCATCTTTTGAGTCTGTTATACGGCCCATTTGGAATGCCTTTAGAACTTCGACTTTCTCCTTACCCTTTAGGAGGAATTTCAGATATTCTTTAAATAACTTCCTGTCCTCTTCTAATCTTGATTTCGGGGTATCGGAAGTACCTTCTGTCATGACTTTTATGACTATGCAGTTTATACGAGTGGTACTAACCTTCCAACTGTCGTCCCCTTCTGCTTCTGTAGGGTTTGTTAGGACAGATTCGCTTCGAGGTTTAGCGCTCCTGTACGTTTTGGCCTGCGAAGGTGCCCTTTTTGTTTGGCTCGTGCTCAATCTCGGCCAAATTATATAAGCATTTGGGCTTGGTTGGCCTTTTTTGGGAGCCCGAGAGCGCTTCTTCGTTCTCTTGGAAGCCATTGGGTTGACCGTTTCCCCTGTCCATGGCAGACTACCAACTCCGTCAAGCACCCTGGCTGCTGGATCATTTTTGTGCTTAGACACTTCGGCGAGGGATTTTGTGTCTTCGTACGTTAGGTTTCTTCGCTCAAGTTCACGCATCGCCGGTTTCTCCTCACGAGGGAGAAAAAAAGAAAAAATTTCAGCTCTTCCATCTCCACTCTAAGACTATTAACTACCTTCTCAAGGTTTGTAATTTTTTTCAAAAGGGTAAAATATGATACGGAGGCTTCATTTTCATGAGTTACATCCCTTAAACTTTTACGACTTTTAGTTCGCTTGGCAGGAGGAGATTTCAAACAACTTCTAGATCGAGTTTCCGTAGTTAGTAAGGGAATTTGGAAACTATCGGAGCATCCTGTGATGGCGAAGGGTGGTATGCGTTCGACTTCTACGCGGGGTTTCCAGGGTTCGATTCCGAGCGGTGGCGTGACTTTTTTCCTTGTAGCGATGATGTCGGGATTTCGAATGCAGGCACTGGCGAACATTCCTTCCCGTCTTCCAAAGCTGTATCGCACATAGTTTCAATTTTTTCTGTCACCATCTTTTCAAAACAGACTGTTAATGAATCAAATAATAAAGTGGATTGCTTTTTGACTGTTAATTACCAATTTTGATTACTGTCATCCTGTGTCTTCGTGGTGGAGTTGATTAGACGCTCAACTTTGTGTTCGTAAATTGAGTCTACTGAACTCGAGAGACTTTTAGCCCTTTTAGCGGGGGGTGATTTCGTCGCATCAATCTTGCGACTTCTGCCCTCGAAATTACGACTAGGGGTTTTCAACCAAATTAAATTAGAGTCAACAGTTGACGCTGATGGGGTGGTGGTAATGACTGATACCGACGAACGACAGGTTTTGGGTTTGAGTCCCTCTCGCGCCGCAGCTTTTGCAAGCTGATCTACACGTTTATTTTTGTCTCCCATAATAGATCAGACTGACGATAAACGATATTAAAGCTCTATGCAATATGTATAAAGCGTTCAACTGTATAAAAAAGGTTATTGAAACAACTCAGACGTTTGTAGGGAGCTGGAATCCGGGAGAATTGTTGACAGAAGGCAGTGACGGAGATGATGCTCGTTTTGACTAATGTCCTGTCGTGTCTTCTGATGCTGGAGTTATTGCAAAAGTGAATCCAATAGCTAACAACCAAAGTCCGCCAGAGGGCTAGGTGAACCGAAATCCCGAAAATAATATTTCCTTCGAAGGACGAGAAATTTAAACCGCAATTTGAAGAGGGAGTTACTTGTAAAAATTGTTGGATTTCATGAGATAGTGCATCCACTGTATTTTCCACCCAAGGATCGAGCATACTTGATCTACTTTCCTGTATAGATTGCCTGCCACTGTCAGTATCATCTTTAGCTCCGGTCAGAAGTTCATACCATGACACAGTTATTTCTACACTAGAGTTCCAAGTTGAAGAAAACTTTTCCAAAAATACAGTTTTTTTTATTTCCGACCTGCTCGTGCGCGGAATTACTTGTACATTGTGATTTGCAGAATTATTCCGACTTCTTCGTAAGTTTGAGTGTGAAGGTTTGTACTGCTCAACTGTAAAACGTTTAGGTCCTCCCATTTCGTGTTTAATCCCCCGTAAGAAAATAATGAATGTTACTTGTGCAATCTACCTCCCTTTACCTTTACGCTGCAGTCCACATAGACTTCCATGTCTTTTTATCTGCAAAACGACATTTCCGGCCCGCTCTTGGTCCGACTTATATTTGGACAGGCTAAGAGGCTGTCTGGAAACATAAACAGCTCACCGATGACGTCAAATTGACCAAAAACCGTTTGTTTAATGTTGCGAACTCTCTTCCCGTACAGCAAGAGCTCAAATAAAAATGTCAAATCTCATCTTTTAAAACGTCTTTAGAAAGCCCATAGTTGACGCCAAGTTGACGAATGATATATTTCAACGATTCCTTGTCTGCAGCTTTTACTCAAAATATGATGGCTTCTCTTTCGACCATCTGAATTTGGATCGGAAAAAAGCTCTTAACTATAACTTTTACACTCTTGGGCGTAACGGTAGCCATTTCACCTTTTCGTCAACCATATAGTCCTAAACCAGATGGCATCCCGATGCAAGTTATAATTTCATGCCCTTCTTTGAAAGACATGTTTGTGCGCTCTCAAAAATGGTTATTTACACAGTTTGTAGAAGGAGTTTTATATTCCATAAACACGGCTTATCTACATAATTTGACGAGGTAAGATCATTAGATGCACAAGCTGCTGCTTCCGAGATCGTGATTAAAGACAACATACTGTGTTACCTAACAGATAATGATTACGTTCTTCAAGCTAGGGATAGTAGATTCGCAATCTACTGCAGCTATTTTTATTTCACTAAGGCTGCTGACTGTGCTGACCATCCTCTCCATTTTTAAAACTTTACTCTTTCGACATAGGTTGTGGATTTCTGAATGAAATGTCATCCCATTTAGTCTTTCACATACAAAGAGTTAAAATACCCCATGGGTATCTCAAACGTATTGGGAGTGAAGTTATTCAGAAAAGCCTGCTGTGCCCTCTTTTATTTTACCGTTTCATTAGTGATGCTCACGATTTATTTCAGAATATTAGGCCCTTCATGCATGTTGTCACTTTGAGCGTTGCTTATTAATCCAAACTGGCAGACCGAAGTATTGCGCTCGAAAGGTCTTCATGCCTTTGCCCAGTGGTGCTGCACATGGCACCTTTGCCATTCTTGTCACAAATGCTCCGTTATAGTTTTTCAGTTCAGTTTTATTAAGGAAAAGGTAGACAATCACCCTAGAGCTCCCTATCCGTGACAATGGACCTAAAAAATGCATAGATACAGTAGAAAAGTCAAACAGTGGTAGTTAACATGATTGCAGGCGAGAAGTTAGCAGTCGTCCGTTAATAAAAAATAGCAAGCATACACGACTACACACTCATCACTAGTAGTGTAAGTACATAAATATAGTACCTTGGCTCACTAAAGATGCCAAATAACATGGGCGGGTAGGTGAAGAAAAAACAAAAAGCGGAGACATTTAAAAAACTCCTTGCTCATCGTTTGGAAATTATAGAAGTTTAAATGTGATTTGAAGAATTTGAATGAGAAAAACTTTCACTTGTGGAAGGAAAATTTAAACGAGCTAGAACCGTCATGTTGATGATAATGTATGAAGCAATACGGGAGCCCATCTCCGACAGTATCCTGACACTTTTTTTCCATGGAGTTACCGATATGAACGCCTAATAAAACAATTATATATTTATTCATTACATGGCACCGATAAACACTCGTGCTCAAAACAAAACGGGGTCATTTCTCGGAAAAGCAATTGCTGTACATGTCATGCTGCATTTCTGTTGAACTTATTACGCTGTATCTGTCCTCATAGACCGCTGTCTTCTCTTCAGGTTAATCGAAGGCGGCCGCCAATTACATCTCGGTTAACTGAGAGATATACCTCCAAATTATGCCCTGGAATGTGTTCAGAGGTACTACTGTCACCATCGTTCTATTTTCTCCCTGATTTTTTTACTTATAGTCACACGTACCGCATGAGGGCGATGTTTACAACGCAGACCTATGAGCGTAGCAGTCGGTCTGAGGGCGTCAAGTTTTATATTGCTGCAATAGAAATGTGGTCCAGTATTATCTTTACTGTCAATTTGCTTAGTACTTTCCCAAAAAATAATATTGTGATAATCAGCAAATTGGTAATAATACTTTTAGTGCACCTTCTTCTGCCGAACCTACAGGCTATCCCAGCGCCTGAATTCAATACGACAATTCAGCTAAATTTTTATTAACTATTTCAAATAAGTGGCGCAGTCACTTTCCTTCCTTTTTTATGATATGAAAATTCGTTTGGAATCTTCCAAGTCTAGGAAATATCTCCTCTCTATATCTGTCCCGGTATTTGTTAGCAAGGTGACGAGGTCCTGTGATTCTATCATCAGAAAATGTAAAATTGTATTCGCCACAAATCTTACAGCAGAAGCAGCAGCATTGAATTCTAATGTACAGGTTTATTCAGTAACAAAATTCCAGATTAACTATGGCAAGCTGATTTGAATTAGAGGAATTTTATTATTGTTTTTCTCTTTCTAAACTTGTGGCGGAATTTTGAGGTCTAAGGTCTGTCACTGTAACGGGCCAATCCGACCTATTGGGTCGATGAGTTGCTTGAACGTTGTCAAGGTTAGACTTTTTTTGGTTTCACTTTTTATTTGCTTCAGAGACCAAGCTGGTCACACTCCGGATCCGCGGATTGATTCCATCCACTTCGCGTACCGGATTACTATCGCCCTCACGTCGTTACCGTACCGCACCCTTATCGTCTCGATTTAGCGAACATTATCCCCTGGTTTGACCTTCCCATCCCTTACCAACTTTGTTTCGTTAATCTAGTCTTTCTACGATTCTCGTTGATTCCATTCTATCCTATTAAATCCATATTTATACCAGAACCTTCCGTCCTCATTCTTTGCATGTGACATAATGTCCGAGAATAAGAAAGCTTTGTCTGCTGTACATTCTGAGGTTAACCGCCTTTTAGAAGAGATCTCTGTATTATCTGTCGAGAGTCGTTGTCCTCCTTCGTTATCAAACCACGCACCAGTCTCTTCAAGGCCACGAGTAGTAAGGAATACTACATCACCAATAAGGTGAAGGTCTTAATTTCGATGCTAAGGTATGGCTATTGATGAAATCATTGCTGCCCCTTTTTATGGCCTTAAATCTCTCCGCCAGTTGGCTTATGCCTTTTTAATTATATAAGTACTTTTTGCTGAAGCTGTACTTCACCAAATAAACTGCAGTTCATAAATCAAGTTAATTCGCGCTCTGAAATAGCTACACTTTTCCAAACCAATATCCCGTTTCCTTATCCGTTTATGCATATACCGATTTTATGATGGATTCTTGTCCCCTGCGACTGATACATCGGTCGCAGGGGAACTTCTGGTTTATAAACTTTGGCTAATCCAACTATCTTAAGGTCTATGATTACACGGGTTTTCTCGGGGATTTCGGAATATCTTCTGACAATTGTGTCGCCCCTGTAAGGCGCTTTGTCAAAAGATGAAATTTGTCTCTAGTTTGCGCTATCTTTTATTTCTAGTCTGGTTTTTTCAAGATCGCGATTAAGCCTCCCTTGTCTCTGGGGAGAACTATAATACTTTCGTCGGTTTTTAAGTTCTTAAGTGCTTTCGTGTGATCATTTATTTCTATATTTTAAGATCTGAACACTGCTGTTTCAGGTTATAAACCGTTCATCTTCAAGTGTGCTTAGTTGATAACGGCATTTCGATAACCTAGGTTAGATCTGATGTCAGGCTTCACACTCGCTATTATTAGCAAAATCTTTTCTCTTCAGTTCTTTCGGAGAAATTATATTTGCTATCGCGTTAAGATTTCGCAAATAGCACCTTTATCCCATTGTCAAGCTTCAAACACAACTTTGCTATCGTACTTCATTACATACCCCTTTCTTGTCTGGAACTCGTCAAAAAATCCATTCTTTTCGCACCGCTCTGTTAGATTCTACATGTCCCTCTTCGTTCTCATTTTCAGACAAATCTCCACTACCACACATCAAGTTTAGCATGCATTGTGAATTCTTTGTGGGCTCTACCTGTGATTAATTTTTCGGGCCCACGTACCGATGCACTGTTGCCTTCGTAGAACCTGAGATTGTGCAAGTATATCTTTTGACTGTGTTAGTGCTCTGGCGACTTATGTCTTGAGAGACTTTGTTGACTCCTCCGTGTTTGCGGTAAACGTGTGATTACAAACCAGGTTTTAACCTTTCTACATATCATCAACAATAACAGACTTGGTGTTCCTTATCGCTCTAGCGAATTTGCGTGCCTTTCATGTTTGTTGACTTCTGATTTATGAAAGATGCAGGTGTTTGTTTTAGATAAATTATCACCAGACCTGCATATTTATATTTTAACGGTATTTATTCAAATTGTTAAGCTGCCAAAAGCTCATTCGCAGCGTTTACATTTTCTCTATTTCAGATTGGTGTGTTTACCACTGAAATTTTATTCTCTTATTGCCTGTAAAAGTATTTTCATGTTCGTGCCTCCTTCACACTGCAGATTTCGAGTACATACTTTTTTACTGCAAATAAACCTAACTTTTGACAAAAATTCGCTTATTGTCTGTTACGAGCCATGGAATGGGTAAGGATATCGAGCAAGTGCACAGAATCGAAGACAAAGTTTATTCAGTTACAATTGCTTTATTCTTATTGAGCCTAGCAAACAGCTCCGAGTAGTAACCTAGTTTCAACTGCGTAGCCTGCTTTGTATTACAATGGATCTTTGCATCCATCTGAATTTTAAAAACATCCATTAGTAGCTGTGACTAACGGAACGTGTCCTTGAAACCAAGGGTAGCGGACTGCGAACATTCCTCAGTAGAGGCAAAGCCACGAAGCAACCCTCGCAACGGGCTCAGCCGCTGTTACATATAACTGTTTTTTTACTTGTCGCCGTGTTTTAAGATTGATAAAGTAAAATGTCTCTAGCATGTTTTTTACTAAAGATTCGGATGGCAGTTGCATATATCGCCATTGTCTCCCTTAGGATTTATTTTAGGTTTTTTAAAGTGGCATTCAAGGCCTATTTGCATGTTTTAACAATAGCAATTTTAAACTAGGTAACTTTTAACTCGTTCTCTAGGGAGAATGGACAAGCACGAAGTTTTGAGGGAAGCTCAGCGCCGCGTATTGGATGCTGACGCTAGACAACGCCGCTTACGTAAGGCACTAGAGATTTTGGAGCAAGACAATCATGTCGAGGAGCCTGTGTCGGAATCGCGTTCTACCAAAAAGCCAAAGTTTGGCGAGGTAACGATTGCCATTGCCTGTTAATCCTTCCACTTGTAGGATGACGGTCCCTTCAAATCCGGTAAAAATAAGAGAAAGCGACGTTCGGTAGTTGGAAAGTCAAAATTCAAGAAGACCTTCGAAACTCTGCTGGAGGAGGAGTTCCAAGCCACCAAAGGTGGTCAGATCGGTCCTTCATACTTCACAGTCGCTGTACCGCCAAGCCGCCTTCCTCCCAGAAAGTTTTGCAGCGTGTGCGGCTTCCTTGGGGACTACGTATGCGTGACCTGTGGCGTGCGTTTCTGCAGCCTTCGCTGCCGTGAAATCCATAACGATACTAGATGTCTGAAGTGGGTCGCCTAACCGCTGCGGGAGGCCAACATCTCCAATCATTTTTCCGCTGTATATAGCAGAATTTTCTCATACTGTATACCATAACGCAATGATTTTGTAAAACTCGGAGTTTTATATTACCAACAGATTATATTGATGCTTTGCTTTCAATTTTGTCTTGTCTCCTGAAAAAATCAGCTGTGGCCACACAATACATCCATGTTTATGGCAGGATTGGCTGTTTTCCGTAGAACGGTGCCAGGAGGTCTTCAACTACAGAGATCAATCAGAAAAATGTGGGATCCTTCGCTGTGTTAAGAGAGTGGTTTCTGTAATTGCCGGTGCCCCAGTATCGCTAAAAAGTAACCCAATGCAGTTAGATACTCTCGTCTCTTACCTTACTGAAGGCCGAATTCCTTTGGTTGTACTCTGCGCACATAGTGTGTATCGTTGGTTTAAATTTACCGTATTCCGAGTTGGTTGTTTGGTACATTGGATTGTCGGGTTGGCTTCCATAGGCGCTCAGTATTTCTTTGGATTAAGGTAACTGAATTAACCTTAGTAGTTTATACCTGGGTGATTGAAACGCTCGGGTAGGTTGGTGGCCTTCTCGTAGTGGTCCTGCGTGCTTGCACCTGCCGGCACCAAATCAGCGGGTTCGAGACATTTCTTCAGTTCATTATGTTCTCTTCCGAGCTCCTTACTCAGACATGCCTTGACTGTGCTGTGAAAGTAGGAAAGAATTTGGTTAGGAGGGAGAAGCAGACCATGACTTCAAGTGTTCATAGACCTCTTATTAAATATTGAGATGGAGCTTGAGCGTGTAGTCCCAATTGTGCACTCACATTTTTGGTATGTAGTAATTTGTCCGCTCTGCTGTTTGTGATGGACAGATATGTGAAAAGATTAATTTTACTGATGTGCCTACTTTGTTTAGTTTCCTTAAAATCTAAAACTTCAAATATGTGCTTGCAAGTACTTCTCACTGGGAGCAGATAACAGAGGTGTAACATCTTGTAAGCAGCTTGTAAGGATTTAGGATTTCATTGCCTTCTGAAGCCAAAAGTGATTCAAATCAAGTATATATTGCCTTCGTGAATTGGATGATATCCAATAGCCGCGAAGTGAGGCCGTTTAGATACATTTAACGCTAGTGTCCTCAAGCATGTACGGGCTTATGAGGAGGTGCTTTTGAGAGCGTGTGGGAGGATTCGCATGTGCTCTCTACATTAATGGTCGTTCATTTTCTTCGATGTTTTCCTTCTTCGTACGCAATCATTTGTTTGGTTTATTTTGTGGAAATTAAGTATATCGTTTTTGGCAAATACAATCATTTTTACATGTACGCGAGGATTCAGAAAGTTCATGCACAAAGAGAAGTTTGGCCTGTGCCAGCGTCTTGTGCGTTCTTATCACTCACGCATAGATCAGGAATCCCCTCGATAAATGCTAGAAAAGTGACGCCCTCCGACTCAGGATCATTACGCACAACCTGAGGTGAACACAGACACTTCAGGAATTTACGGTCATGTATTTTTCAGTTTATTCTTCTCCACTAGAAGACAAATCAGTTAGCTTGCTTGGTTGTGCGTAGGACTTAACCTATCCGTCTCATGCTTTGGAATGTTTGACTGGGGCTAGAAACTGTCCATTCAGATTGTGATTTTCTCGTACATAATGCATCACAAGAACCTTTTCTTGGTTTAGGCATATTATGGTGGTCTTCTGATTACTTGCTCCATTCAATATACTTTAAAGGTGTTCAACAAGTGCACCCTTAGACATTTTTCCCCAGGGCCCGGACTTTCCTCACTTTTGAGTTCATGGGCTTCTTTTTTATCGTTTTGGCATATGGCGACGGAGTTTACTGTCTTTTTGGGTGAGCTTGATTCATCCGCAACCATGTGCATTGTCTGCGTATTTACTGGCAACAGCGTTCCTTACAGTCACAGCTGTCTGCCACCTGTATATCTGGCAGAATATATCACTTAGTAAGCCTAAAACAACTGATGTTGTCATCTTCTGTCTACTTAGGTTACCGGATATATTCTACTTTTTTACAGCGTAACAGGTTGCTGTTTGTTTGTTCCACAAAGCGAATAACCTATTTAACTCCCCTAGACCAGTAGGCTCTATATATGCCTGTAAAAGTACGTTATTGTTTCTACGGCTATAAGCCGCAATAATCAGTGGCCAACCAATCATCGTTGAGCCTCGACCTAATTCAGTTAACTTCCAAATTCTTTGCTAATTGTGTTACCACTACGACTCCATCACCTCCTAAAGCGATGATGAGCCCGTGCCAATGCGCATGCGTAAGTGTCATACTCACCTGTCCGAGTTTGAGAGTATGGGTATTATATGTGCCTTCTTACCTCCTATTGCTCTGATGTGTAACAAGGTCTTAACTGGACCGGTCTGCATGATCTACTTCACGGTTAACCGATGTAGTCGAGTGAGAGATTGAATATACTACTAAGCATCCCACTTCTATGACGGAAGTAATGTTTCGTCGTTTGTTTTTTGCTTATACTATTTGACTAATTATTTTTCATCATTTTTCCAGTTCTGCGTCAAGAGTGGAACGCTTTCTTGAGGATCTACTATTTTCCACTGCATTGAAATATGTGCCAATAAATTCATTTGAAATTATGCGCATCCGATACTGATAACTGATGTTTCTTCATTACAATTAACCTGTGATCAAATATGCTTCATTCAGAAGATTTGCGTTTCTACTTAGGCGTAGTATAATTTATGGCCTTCCGTGAAGCTGACAACTAGTTATTTTTTTCTAATTTGCTACAGACATTTGGTCTACGATTGCTGTGTACATTCAACTACTTTCAATAACGAACGAAGCTAAGAGGGCTTAAATTTACGCATTCATGATTTCAGTGTCATACACAATTGTTCTGGAAGCGGAACTGCGGAAAATTCAACTACTCGAAATCAACGCTCAGCACAAAACAGATGTTTGCGTGGAGGCATTAGGTGGGCTCTGTGTTAGTCGTATCCTCTATATTATTTCTGTGCATGAGTTATAAGGGCAATAGCATCTGAACGTTTTATTCCTGCCGGTTAGAGTATCTCATTTGTTGTGTCGGATTAGAACGTAAAGTTAACTTTACATTGTAAACCTTCAGTTGGCCTCGATATTATTTTGTACATGAGGTGTCTTCGGAATTTTGGGTACGAGCGGCTGCCCAACGGCCGCACGGATTGTTTGTTCGAGGTTCAAATTGACAGGCGTAGGCAAATTTAAAGACTCCCTTAATAGAAAGTGCTGTAGCTCAAGTGTCGGAATGACAAGTGGGGATGGTTTTGGTCAGTATTAAGGCAGGCAAATTGGAGCGTTCTACTAACGGCCATGTTAAGCGTTAGTATACTGCATTCAAATTGGAAATGTCGTAGAGGGGGGGGGTCAACTAAAACCTGGCTTAACTCAGTCCATCAGGACATGAAAGTGGTTTTTGGACCCTCGGTATTCGGTCTCCGGCGCTGGAAAAGACACTGGGTGGAGCTCTTCAGATCCAATATCGCATATATTAACGCACGGAGAGGTACCGTTCGTGACACTGTCGAGGTCGGTTAGGCATGATCACAGCCGTAACAAGCAAGTAAGAAAGTTTAATTTATCCATCCAGGCTTAAAACGATATGTTTAAGGTTCAAATCTGAATTATATTGAGTCCTCTCTAACATAGATTTGCAAACATTAAATGTCTTGAGCTGCGTATCTAAATCGGGGTTAACTTTGCATTAAAATAAACGTGAGAAAAGTTCAGTTTCAGTTTTTAACTTCCGCGGTAAACATATTTCGGTAAAATTTGCCTCCGAGTCAAATAATTAAAATTCTATAGTCATCAATTTATGTCTAGTACCATTCCAATGCTACTAGGGATATTTGCTAAGGTTTCTGTCAACCGATTGATATTTCTAATTTAATTAATTAAAAGGCAACTCTACAAATAACTTTATTTTCCTTTGCATCAGGAAATAATTTTAAAAAATTATATAAGTGCATGATAATGAAAAATAATCCATCTACTTTAGTGGCATTTTCTAATGATCGGGGAAATTGTGCTATAGCAGCAAATGATTTTGACACATTTAAACGCTTGGTTGTGGTGATGACTCATTTCAAGTAATTAGTGTTGAGAACGTCTAATTAATCTATAATTAAAGTACTTCCAAACTTTTTGTCTGTCGTTTCGAAAACTAGCGTATCCGAAACCTTAACTGGAGATTGTGGTACTCAAAATGGATTAAGAGCTAGAGCAGCTTTTTTCACATAAACGGTCCACAAGACAGCATATAGGCAGAATGGAGCGTAAAAAGGTAAACCATGTGAAACTCTGTGAATCAAAGGTTAAAAAATTTACTTCACATTTGACGGAACAATCTACGAGCAGGTGAACGGGACACCGATGTGTTCACCGATTTCGGGAATCATAGCCGAGGCGGTCCTGCAATGGCTAGAGTCGCTTGTTTTCCAACACCACACACTTAAATTCTGCGCGCGGTATGTGGATGACACCTTCGTCGTCATCGAATGGGATCAGGTGCTCAAGTTCAGGGAACGTCTAAACAGTGTCTTCCCGGACATCCAATTTGCGATGGAGGAAGAAGAGAACAACCAGCTGGCCTTTCTTGATTTTCTTGTCTGTCGCAACATTTGTGATGGTCTACAGTCTTAAGTATTCAGGAAAGCGAAAAACACGACGCAAGTACTGAATTACAGCAGCAACCACCCAATCAGCCACAAATGCAGATGCGTAAGGACGCTCTATCGGCATGTTGAGACGCACTGCAGCGAACAAGCAAATAAAGTTGCCGAGGTAGAATACCTTCGGCGGGTGTTCAGAGAGGATTGCTACCCACGCAACTTCATCAACCGGTGCTTGCGCAAACGAGATGACCAGAAAAAGCGCACCGACCCCAAGATTTTGCATTCGATCCCGTATGTCTAAAACTATCGGAGGCTGTCGGCCGCCTTCTCGCACCACGTGGATTCGGGGTCGCATACAAGCCAGAGGAACCATAAGGCGTCAGATAATGAAGGCGAAAGACCCACTGACAGGGCAAGAAACATATGGGGTTGTTTACAGGATCTGATGCATTTGCGGTCAAAAAAACTATGTCAGAGAAACTGGCAGACTTCCCAAGACTCAAATTGCCGAACACGCGGCAGCAGCGCAGCGAACTGATGTCAATTCTCAAGTTGCGGCTCATCCGACGAGACTTTGCCACAAGTTTAAATTTAATGAAGCCGAAATTCTCGCAAGAGGTGACAATCGGGTGAGCTGAGAACTACTTGAGTCCTGGTTCATGGGCCCCCAATCCATAAAGAAGTGCAACGATTTACCCAATCCATATTTAATGCTGAGATTCAATTTGGCCAAAGCAAGTCGTCATTCGACGAACAGACAGGCTACCGCTTCATCTTACGCCAACACCGGAGAACCAGATAACCGAACAATCATCACGCCCGAGCTCCCCGCCCGTGATGAAACTTCAATAGGTCAGAATTTTTTCCTGCGTCTCTGGAATTATTTTTCTTGCGTGGACGATCTTTTGTAGCCAGAATTTAAGAAAATTTTGTTTTCCCACCAATTCTACCGAGATGCAACCTCTTCAAAACAACAAATTCTCGGCCTTGTAACAGAAATCGTCAAGATCCGAATATTCCCGAGACCTTCAAAGGCTGAGTCGTTTCCCAATATTGAATGCACTTTTTAAAATAATTTTAAAGTGCTCATTAAAAAATAGCTACAGTATTGGTTAACTTGACTCTGATTATTTGTCGTAAGTCATGATCTAAAAATCATATCAACTAGTTTTTTCTGAACGTAATAACTTATGCAGTTTGTTAAACAATTTTAAGGGATTTTAACAACCAGCATTGGTAAAATCATAAATGCTGAATTTTTTCTAAATCGTCTCACATTTAAAGCAGATTTCCATCAAAATTATGAGAAAGAAAATTATAGGTCATCGTAAGATATCTGCTCCCAGACCCAAGCGGTACTAGTCAATGCTTTGATATCAACATGCAGCCCATTTTCAAGGCTAAGCGAATTGATTTATCTGCATTACAGAACTGTAATGATTTCATGATGAAGTTTGGTTCCGTTTTGTCAATACTAGGCAATCTGTTTGATGGTAAGTTATCAGATGTGCTCTGGCAAGATTGTAAAAAGCTAGACTCCCTAGTCTATCTACTAACCACGGGAGCTTTTGATAGACCAAAGCGAAACTTTAACTTTATACTAAACAATGCCTCCATATTAAGTCACCCTTTGAATATTGCAAAAGATTTTCTATGTTCGGATGGTTTCAACTACAAAATTGCAGAAGCCAAACGCCTCCAATCACGTAGCAAAAACCCGCCCGTCCTAGTTAAATTGCTTTCACCGATCGAGGTGTACTCAATCTTTGCTCAACGGAGTCGCGTTTCCCGATATTTAGAAATGACTTAAAGTTTCCTCTGTCGAGATCTTACACCAATGGAGCGAAGAAATGCGGCTCTCCATTCCAATAGACCAATGACTTCTCAGCCTTCTATTCCTAAATCTGTTCGTAGTCCCGATAAGGTAAATGCACTCGCTAATCCTCCACCCCAGATATCGAGTCATACACCCGTAATCCCTGCCTTCCTGATGTCTATTCATAGTCCCGTAACCGCCAGTACACCTGCTATCCATACCTCCCGAATGTCTAGTCATAGCTCCATTGACATCAGTGCACCAGTTAGCCTGTCCCTCTTGATGTCGGGACCGTCAAGCCCCGCCGCTCCATCACCTACTACGATTAAAAGTAGTCTAAATACATTCTCTGTCCAACGATCGAAAAATTCTGCTACCTCTAACTCGGCAACAAGCTCATCAAGAATGTCGCCAACACCGTAAAAAGCGTTTAGGCAGAGCGCTTCCCCACCACAATCCAGCTCTTTCCTTGACATGGGACTCATATTATTCCCCCGTATAATGCGTTATTAGACACGCCGGGCCTGAACCACGAATGATTTAATTTTCACGGCTGTAACCCAAACTGGTATGGTTTTAAATCAAATCGGAGTTGCCGTACAGGACATTCACTGATTAAGACCACTAGTCCTTACGCGAGTGGCCCCAACACTTATTTTATCTCACCGTTTCCCCTATAAGTTTTATTTACCCATCCTCTACCACCCAAACCTGCAAAATTCTACACGCCTTCTCGCCTCCCCCATTCCTCCTAACGCCCTAGAAGCTTATTTTTATTTATCCTCTCCTCATTTTTCCCTGCCAGAGAGTGATGCCCCTAGATATCTCAGACCTTATCAGCCATCCATTATTGGCTACCCATATGCTAACAGCTCCATACCCGTCAGTACTCAGTCCACAAATAATAACGGCCAAATTCTCTTTTGTGAATAATGATAGCCATTTTACTGCCACTCAAAACACACTAGATGTCAATTTGCTTAATGCCAGGTCTGTTATAAATAAAATGGTTCAACTGCGACCTATTGCTTTTGAGACGACGCCTGATGTTATATGCATAACAGAATCTTGGACCCATCCAATCATTTCTGACTCCTCCCTTATCATAGACGAGTATGATCTCGATCGTCACGATTGCATTAATAAGCGTGGTTGTGGTTGTCTTTTCGATATTAGAACGTCATTTAGGCACTTACCGTTTAATCTAAATAGCACGTCCTTCTCTGCAAATTACTGTTTCGCTTCTATTATCCTGTTGCCCCGGCAAAAGGCGATTATCGGATGTGTATATAATCCTCCTAACTCTACATCTGAAGAAGATGCAAATTTGTGTGAAATATTCAAGTTTATTCAAGAATCCTCTTTTGAAGTTAAAATTATCGCTGGAGATTTTAATTTTCCTGAAATCGACTGGCTGTCAAACTATTGTCCACCTAGATTTTAGCTTTTCTTAGATAACATTTATTTTTCTAACTGGTCTCAACTGTTTAGTTCCCCAACAAGACAGAATCACATCCTAGATCTGATTTTCACAAATGTTATTGCCCCTCTCTTCGTTGATTTTAAGCAGGACATCTTCTAAAGTCATCACAAATTAATTCACTATTGCCTTCTGCTTCCCTCTACGGAAAAGGCTAGTGCTAGTCGTACCTATCATGCGTATGACCTCGCAGAAATTAGCTCAATCAACAATTTCCTTGACTCATTAGATTGGCAGAGCCTCTACTCCATTAATAACGCTGCATATCTTTCTGAACTCATGTTGGTCGTTTCTAATAAAATGCTGGAATTTTTGCCCACTAAAACTGCGAAACCCTACACACCAGAATTGACCGTCCCTCATTTTCTTTTGCCCAGCCTACGGACATTGAGGAGGCAGCTGAAAGATCGATCTAATAGTTGGCTGGCTGTGCATCTAAGGATCGCAGAGGTCTTCGAATTAGCGTCAAATATTCGTCTTGCGCGTGTCCAGCACAGGGAATCTTGCGCCCTGAGTATGTCAAACTCTGCAAAATCGGTTGCACAACTGTTTCGTCGTAGGTCCTCCGCAAAACGAGGTATTGAAATACCCCCATTGCTTAATGAGAATAAAACATTTGTACTAGATGAGTCTGATAAGGCTGAATTATTCAATGCTTTCTTTGCGAAGCATTTTACGACAGAATCCGAACAGGTCCCATCGTTTCAACCATACTCAGACAATACTCTCGGGAACATTGATTTCTCCATAGAATTAATTCGTAAGCACATAATTTGTCTAAAATCTCGCACTTTTCGGGAACTGATGGTATCCCCAATTCAGTTATCAAAAGAGTATTGACCATTCCCAAATTACTCAACCATATATTTTCAGTCTATCTCTTAAATGGTTTCCTTCCTGACACTTGGAAGACATCAATTATTCTTCCAGTCTTTAAATCAGGATCTCGTTTGGACATAAATAACTACCGCGGTGTTCATAAACCCCGGCCCTAGCTAAACTTCTGGAGAAGATAATTTTTAATCAAGTTCTCGATTTTTGCCTAAAAAAATAAGCTTTTTAGCGAATCGCAGCATGGTTTTCTACCCGGAAGATCATGCGAGACGTGTCACTTAGCTTTTCTTAACCACGTCTCTTCCCTCCGTAATGAGCGGCAAGCCGTGGTTGTTATCTACGTTGACCTAAGCAAAGCCTTCGACAAGGTACCGCACAGACGGCTTCTGGTAAAATTGGAAACCATTGGCATCCGTCCCCCTCTCCTTGACTTCATCGGCTCCTATTTGTCTAACCGCAGCCAGAAGGTCCTAATAGGTGATAGTTACTCCACTGCTCAGCTGATCTAGAGTGGCGTTTTTCAAGGCACTGTCTTGGGTCCTGTATTCTTTATTCTATACATAAACGAAATTTCGACTGTTCTAAAAAATTAACACAATCTCATTTATGCAGACGACTTCAAATGCATAGATTCATTTTCTAAGGACACGGCAAGTATGTGCGTTGATAAAATAAATGCGGACCTACTTACACTCTCACGTTGGATTGCTACCTGGCAGATGGAATTCTCTCCATCCAAGTGTAGTTTCATGTGTTTTGGTCCCGCCAAGCTTCCTCATCCCCAAGTCTTTCAAAATACTCCACTTTTAGAACGATCCACTATAAAAGACTTAGGTCTAAGCTACACAAATAAAATAGCATTGTCACCTCATGCGGATCGAATATCTGCGAAGGCTGCACAAATATGTGGTTTTGTATCACACAATTTCTTCCTGCTATAAAATAAAGTTAAAACTGTATCGCATGTATGTTCTACCCATCCAAGAATATTGCTATCCCCTTTTTGGGCTAATGAATGCTTCTGACCGCGGTAAGATTGAAAATGTACAGAGGTTATTTACTCGCAAAATATTCGCTCTTCGTCGATCCACTACTTCTTATACGAAGAGATGTCAGTTAGCGAACATGACATTTATTTGGGTCAGAAGACTCGTAGCGGGCCTCTGTTTCCTCTTTCGCGTTAACCCTACCCCTAACCTTTCCACGAATCAACGCTCTCATTCCCGCAGATAGAATTTATGTCATTCGTAATTCCTCCAGGATAATTGCACCCCCCCTTTAGCTCCACTTCGAACCGTTCTCACTTCTTTGCCTCCAAATATGCCTTCCTCTGCAATGACGAGACCCTTCGGGCCTAAAACATAAAATTTATAAATTTAAAAAAATAATTACTATCCCCCTCGAAATAAGGCTGTCGTGTAACGTAGCAGTTTTTAAAGTTAAATTACGTAAACACTTAACTTCGGAAGATATAAAGTCCTTGTTGTCCGTCTCCTGCCCAAAAACAACTTTTGGCCTTTGAAAAGGGTCCCCCTGGTATCTGAGGTGGTTATGTTTACATAACATTTTTTCCATATATGTCGATTTCTTCCTATTTTGAGTGATATTTGCAACGATGTTTTGTCCACTTCTCTGTCCAGTCATCAGTGCATTTTTCTCCATTCTCAATTTTACAAACCTCACGAGAGGCTTCATGGTCTTTAGTCATGCTCATGGTGGTTCTGCTATTTTCGCCATGTCGTTACTGGACTCCGCAGTCTACAAGGTCCGGTGTTTCGTTGATGATCAGGCGACCTCTGCCGTTCACTCTCTTGTCGACCCTGTTGTCCGCGATGGCCTCCTTCGGTCTCACCTCCCTGATGGTTGATCATGAAGCCAGTCGGGCGGTGTTACAGTGGTGAACGACAGCCTCTGCTGTTATATGATTTCGATAATTACAAGAAGCGTTTCCAACCCTCATGCGTTCTCATCAACAGTCCTGTCTCATTTGCACTAAAATCAATCCTCTCAACCAACCCCCTTCATTATGTTGAAGCCGTTTTCTTCTCCTACGTTTTGTTTTTCAAGCGGAGGTTCGCTGAACTTCGCCCCAGCTTTAATGGTAGGAGTTTTTTTCACTGCTTCCTCCTTAGTGCACTATGCGTTTCAGAAAGTGTTGACTACTATTTTAAAACGACGATATCTTGGTGAACATGAATTAATCTGCCAACACTACAAAACGCTCCCGCTGCCTATGTGGATGTTTCACGGAGAGCAGCATTTATCAGCTTTGTATTTATTTTTCCACAGTACTAAGTTTGCAATGACGAGGGCCTCCGGGCCTAAAATATAAATTTATTTATTTATTTAGCCCACGCACCGTCTAACAAACTAT
>JAYGXS010000004.1:42232814-42305767 GCA_036362985.1 Ligula intestinalis | reverse complement strand
TGTTCCGGGCTTATTAGCCTTCATCAGCCAAGCATAACCCTGAACACAAGCTGGTCGGACAACACAAACAAACGCACTCACAGAGGGCGCAGTTGGTCCACCACTGGCGTCTATCGGATGGGTCATAAGCAACTGCGCCGTTTGTGAGTGCGTTTGTTTGTGTTTTCCGACCAGTTGGTGCTCATGGTTTTGCTTGGCTGATGAAGGCTAATAAGCCCGAAACAGTTCTTTATCAAGTTACCCCCAAATTCTGCAATAACCCCCCTTACTGCTACTATGACTTGGCCGGAATCGGCCTGGCAGTCGGCCAACGGATAGGGACCTCTGACCACCACATGAACTTTGTTTAGTTCGGAAGCCTATTCGATCGGTGTTCGCACAATTATGAGTGAATATATAAGTAAATATCTGTGCGCCTTCATCTACAGTCAGAGTTAATAGGTAAATTGATTGGTCAAAAGTTCAATTTGACGAATATCCCTGGTATCTGAATTTCTGCTAACACCTACGACTGCGACGCACGGATTTGCAGATGTTCCCTTGGTGATACTATTGCTCACTTGGATGCTTAGGCTGCCCACAGCAGTTGGCCGTAGATGCACCAGCACCTGCCTCTTTTTTCAGACTGGGAATACTGTACCCTTGCTAACTACTCCCTATCACTAAACATCGGCTTCCAAAGTCTCCAACATCGGGTCCTTTTGTTGCTGATGTGCCCTGTGCCATCTTAGTACAGACTTTCTTGCCGCCTTCGGTTTTATGGTTGACTGCCGACAACTGAGCAGGACGAAGCACAAGTATATGATCTGCTTTCTTAATTGAACCATTGAAACATTTATCAGCTCACTCAGACAGGTTACGCATCCAACTCGCGGATGAACAATAGCATATGAAACCACAAGTGCACAATTCTTGCAGATATGTAGTTACCCAAACTGTGATGCTTCTGCATCTACTTCATACTAGGTATCCATTTATGACGCCATTTTAAACAAAACAGGCCCACTTTTCGCCGATTTTGTTTGTAATGCTCGCCGCATTTCATTACATATTCGGCAGCTTGTGGAAACTGCTTCCATATGCTAATTTTATCGTCACAATATAATTCAAACTCAAAGGTCTTCCCTGACTTCAAATTCGGGCAACCTACATACGGTCCAATATATTTCTCTGCCAACATTTTTCTTGAATACATTCGAACGCCAAATTATACTCGTTCACTGGAATCCTGCTGAGGTTGCTGCCATTGAGTCTACCAAGATTACTTTGCTAAAGTTGACATATGTCGTACTGTCAAAAGGAGAAAAACACATGGAAACGTGTAGACCCACCCAAAGTATAAAGTTTTTTGGCGAAGATATAAAAAATCAGTAGGTCTTTGTTTTCTACGATACACAAACAATGTTCCCTGTTGGGTTATCAGACTGAGGGTTGGCTTTCGTAAGGGTAGATCGTACGTAACGAACTTCCTACATACGATGCAAAGCTTGACAAACTTTGCAAAGCCCTGGATGCAGACGAACTGTACATGCGACCTAAATTTACTTTAGGAAGGCCTATGCCAGTGTTTCATGCAAGCGTCGCCTTCACAAGTTATAAGAAATGGGCTTCGGAGGTGAACTTCTTACGCAGATCACGAATTTCCTCGTTGGATGTTCCAAAGTTGTGTGAAGGATAACACCACAGCCATCGAGAGTGGAGTCCCTCCATGTCCAATGCTACGAATGAAAGTCTTTCTCTTGATGGTTAATTATTACGCACAGGAATTAGACTGTGAATGTGCTATGTTCGCAAATAATACAAAAGTCCTGCCGATAAAGCTGAGTCCTAGAAAAACCTTTGCCCATCAAAAAATGTTTTATGCCATGAAGCGGAAATTTACAGTTTTTGGTGAAAAAGGTTACTCTTAAACTTTCCGTGTCGTTAAAAAGCCACATTTTGAATTTTCGATCAAAACCTGGAGACTGCAGACGCAGCAGGATTACAACCCTTTTTAAAATGTACCACGGTTGACTGCGAAAGTAGTAGGAGGCCAAGGTGCACTCCTATATGAAATCCGCCTTGTAGTGTAGCCTGCTCTAGGTATTTCGGATATTCCGGAGATGTCGTTGAAGAATTTATGCAAGTTACCAACACAACTCATCTGCGTGGCCATCCTCACAAGTTCAAAAGTGAATGCACCCCATTGAACCTCAGAAAGGTTTGTTAAGCCAAAGAGTGGTATGGCCTCAGAAATCGCTTCAAAGCGAGACGGTTTCCGTCAAAACAGTTGCTGATTCTAAGCGAAGAATTGATGGCATTTTATTAAACAAAAAGCAACCATCACAAAATGGTTTCCTATCGCCAGCATTTTAAACAATTTTCTTGGTTTGTGTCTATTTTCACACCGTTCTGCATGGTTCCGCGACCACTCACTCGAATGTGTGTCATGCTACCACGACTTTCTACAGCTTCATATTGACTGTAACAGTGGCGTAGTAACATTCAATTAATAGGGTTCTCAACGAAATTTCTTGTCTGTAACCCTTCAAATATACACATGCATCTTTATTGAACAAAAAACACCAGTACACAATGCAACTGTCTATATTCACCTGACTGTGATTTATATGCATTATTCCAAATTCTTGCTGTTTTGATGTGAAAAATCGGGTTTTAAAGGCGTAAGTCAACTTTCCTCAAACACATTTACTGAACTTACAATCACCAGATTACAGCAGCTCTTCCACGATGGCCTTCTTCCACAGTCCTCCTGGTGGTAGATTTTATTAACGACTGGTACCAACTTCCCGAGTTAAACTAACGGGTTTCACTCGTACACATCAAACTCACCTGCAACGAAGGTAGTTGAACGTGATTCGTTACTTCAAGAACAAATTAGTATGATGCTGACGTCTCCTATAGGATGCTTATTTTCTACCACTATATAGAGATTGAAAAGCTGCAAGATCATCGCTTCTGAGACTTCTCTCGGATAAATCTATCCGAATTTATCTTGTATCGAGTGAGACAAAACTAAGATTGAACTGACATTCAGGAACTAATTGAGTAAGGATATATAAACCAGGCTGAGAAATAATTCTACTCCTCATCGTTCAGTTTACATATAGCTGATGTGGTTCAGAACCAAAAGCAATTCAATAATCCGCGAACCCAACTTGAGAGATTGCAAGACGTCATTCATTTCCATCACAAGCAACCACATTAAAAGCAATGATACTTCAAGGATGTTAAACAATTGATCGTCATGATGCCCCAATTGACGTTGTAGGGCATAATACAGTATATTTGGATGCCCATAATCCGAATGTAAATGTTGAAAATTTCTTTATATGCGCAAACCCTCAATCGAAAAACGCAAAACCAGCTTTTAAAGAGTATACGGAGGGGCGTAACACGCGTACTGGCAGGCCTGTTGATGAGCTTGTGTGGAAACAATTTCGTAAAATAAATTCGATCCTAATAGTCGAAATCATTCAGTTTAGAAGATATAAAAAAAGAAAGTTGCCAGCCGTTCATATGCTGTCTTCCCTTAAATATAATATTTTCAAATTTTGCGTTCAGCCTGCTTCGTAAAATTTCTAGTCACCTGATTTTCGCTTGCAACGTCAAGTAAATTCAGGTAACAATTTATGTATGTTCTAGGCACAAGTTTGGAAACATCGAAGAATGTTTGCCGATAATAACAAACTTATGCCTGGCATATTTCAGGTTGTAATTTACAGACATAAACCTTTCACGTAAAGGTCATCATTAACGTGGCTGTTGGACTATCCTCGACCTTAGCAAATGTGAGCAAAACAAATTCAAAAATTAGTCAGTTATTATGCTGAGGTGTAGTCGGCCAAGCAGCTTTGATGAGCGGGCACCAATATCAAAAGGTTACGTCCAGTGTTGATGATACTGAAGAAGACGATCCAGTAATCGACCTTATTAAACGCACTGGATGCTTAGACGAACACAATGCAATTATGGAATGCATGTTTGACAATAAAGATTGGAGAAAGTGTCAAACTCAAGTGAAAATTTTCCGACAGTGCATGTCTAAGGAAAAACCCCCCGAATAAATTGTATTCACCATGTCCTCCAAATACAGTCGTGCCCTCGAAAGATGTCGTCCTATGCTTATTCAGTCCCTGGACCCAACAGAAGTCCTGGATCACCTTATTGCTGGGGGATATTTTAGCATTGAAGAAAGCCAAGTCATTGAAACCCAGTCAACACCCCAAGCGAGATGTAGAAAGTTCCTTGACATACTGGCTTGGCGTGGCGAGGCGGCCTTCGAGTGTTTTTTGAACTCCCTTCCAACGCAGTACGATTTCTTGGCCACTCAACTACGTGAAACCATTAAAACCGTCGCCATCCAAAGGTGCATATTTTTTCCAAAACCAACAATAATATCGTTTGTGGTTCCCTTCGTAGCTCGGTCGGGATATGGTGGCTGTCATTTAAATCCGTAGCTATAGGTAACCGCGTTCGTCTCTGTTTCCGCAATTGCTTCGTTAGCATGTCACGATCTCCTGCCTAACCGTCGGCAATTGCTATTCCGCTAATACACGTAAAGTGCTTAGCAATGCATTAATAAAGGGTTGAGATAGTTTGTGTCCGTCAAAGACCGTGTACCTGCGTTTTTTATTGTGGCAGAAATCCATATCCATCGTTATCGCCGCCAAATAAATTTAGTGAGCAAAATCATTTAGGTGATAGGCACACTTCTTGCTCCCGAAAACACAGCCATTCTCAGAACTCCTCTAGATAGATAGTCCTTTTTAGTTTTTATTGAATCCCCTATGAACTCCGGGCATGTCTATAGTTTGATGACGTAGTCACTGAATTATAGAAATAGTTGAGGAAACTGCACTTGACTGATTAATACACTCATAGTGATATAGCACTGTTTCATTAGCGGTTACTTTTCATTGTCTTAGGGAGCGCCAGGGAAGCTTGACGGATATTCATCAAGCGCTTCTCCACGGTGACGTCCCCGACCGACCTTATCCTTTTATCGAACGTCCCAAAGTGTTGGCAGCACTTACTCAAGGTCTAGAATGGTTGGCCTCACAGTTCGTCGTGCGGCAGACCATCAAAGATTTCTCGTGTGCTTCATTGGACACAACAAAACTGGAATGCCCGGTTATTGATACTCCTACGAATGCTTGGCTTCTCTTCTACGGAATGGCAGGACAAGGGAAATCCGTCATGACCGCCGCAGCGCTCCGACAAAACCATCATATTTTGGCCGAGAAATTTTCCGGTGGTAAATATTTTGGACTCATTGATAGTTTTTTTTTCGGCTGACTGTCTTAGTGTCAATTTTAAGCCATTGCAGTCAGATACGGGTTGTTATAACGGTAGCTGTTAGTGGCACACAGACTGTTTAAAGCAGACTTCTTTCAGTACAGTAATTGTTCATTACACACTATTCATTGCCGAAGCTCGAACAGATTGTCGGTATTCCGGGAAATAATTTTTAATTCGGTTTCTCACTACTCTATGTACAACAACTTCTTAGCTTCTGCCGATTTTGAATGATATCGAGGTGTAAAGTTTCAGCCAGCAAATATTCAGGTCAGTGTCACCGTCCAATTCAGTACAATAATTTCAGCTGTAGTACTTCGTTTTCAAATTTATAACAAAATCGATTTGCTCAAATGTCTGGGAAATTGCCTAAAGCTTTGAAGAGCATCGGGTTGGATCGTATGCAGTTAGATAAGGTAGTCATATTCTATGGATAACAGGTTAGCGTCTGCAGCATCTTACTTCTTGCTGCCGTTGACATAGTTCAGGAGGCTGTGGGTGTCGGCCAATAGTTGCTATAAAGTAAATGTTAGCTGCTGATCAGTGTTCTCATTTTTAAGGCGCATGAAGACTTCGATAGTCAGGAAAATATAAGCGCCCCCAGAGAAAGTAGACCGAGACAAAAGGTGATCGTGCAGTGATCCTTATCCGATAGGTCAACTACAACGAATTGACATTTGATAAATACGACTTTTCATTGGTGAATTCACTATTACCCTTTATAAACCACAAAGGCATTAAATCACCACCCTTGATGCGATCCACTACGCAATTCTTTGCTGGGCTGTTTCAGCCTTGGAATGAGTGGTATTTATTAGGCCTGGTCAACCAAGCTATTTGTCAAAATCGCTATAGTTAGTTGTAATAGCCCCCGACGTTCACGTGCGGTTGCTTTGAAACCTCAGGGAATAGCGAGATAAAGACACTCTGTGTACCTGTTTGCACTTGTTTCGGTCTGCAATTTGCCTGATCTTGCCGAGTTATCCCGTAAAATGACAATCTTCCAAACTTTGGCTTTAACCAAACCGTGATAATTTCCTTATAGTAAGGAAGATGCACCGAGACATCGACATCGCTTGCTCTTCCCACTTCCAGTCACTAGGCTACTAACCAAGGCGGTCAGTTGTCTAGTATGTCATCGCCGCATCCACCTTGTATGACCTGCTTTCCCGTCTTTTCCCTGGCAGGTGTCATATGGCTGAAGGTGGGTTATTCCCGTGTCTGCGATTGTCCTTGTGCCGAAGCCGAGGACCAAGTACGAGGAGTGTTGTCTCGTTTGAACGAGCACGTCAATGAGATTCAGTCCCCCTATGGAACACCCCGATTACAGGAAGACGGTAAGAACTTCCACACCCTTCTCACACGCCCTCCCGTAGATGTTAACCCTCTAAAGCTGCGCATCAAACGGCGCCTCATCACTCGACAGTACCGGAAGTCAGAGACCTTGGATTCTGAAAGTCCGGTCAGCCCCTCACTCTTCCTCATAATCCTGGACGACGTGTGGGACCAGAACGTTATCACGGCGTTGGCTGACCTTCCGGCGGCTTTTATTGTCACATCTCGTGACGCCAAGATCCTCCAGCGGGTGTCTGGTCCCGTCAAGCCTGTACGTACTACCGGATGTTAATATGCTTATTGTTACCATTGGTATTTTATTAACCCACGCGAACAAAATTGACTGTCTCGATGGAATTTGTACTGGCGAAGGCATGGGCAGGGCTTTAGCATAGCTAAACGCTAATCACCTGAACTACGAGGCCCTGATCGAGAGCCTCGCGTCTATTCACAATAAGGTTGCGTCACTGGCCTAGCCAACAACAAATAGACTACCTAAGCCGGATTTCTTAAGCAATCAATCTAGAATCTACCACTGTTATTCCTTGCTAGTTGTTTTACTATTTACCAATAATTGATCCATATACCTTTGGGGTCACCGAAGGGTTGATCACCATTCATTTTTTTTCTAAATTTTGGCGAAGGACATCTGCAAGGGCTGGAGACCCAGAGATTGAGCCATTTTCCGGTTTTAGAGACTTTGATTAAATGAAAAAAGGTGATCTTGGCGAAATCGAGTTGTAGTCGTGAATTTCCGAGCAGGTAGCCGTTGTTTGTCGTCAAACTAAGTGAACAGTGAGGGCTGGGAATGTCACACTAGAGGTTATTGGGGCAGAGGTTACATCGAAGGGGGATGAAGTAAGGAGGGGGTATGGTGACGGGAATCCTGCGGTGATAGGTTCTGTAGGCGAGGGGGGGTGGAGATGTTAACGTTTGGATTGTGGGCCACGTGTCCGGGGGATGTAGAATCAGAAATAGACCCATTTTTGTAAGAATGTACGGTCTTTCCTGTGCGAGCTCTCGTTTCACTATCACTGACTATCTTTGGTTGCTTAAAAAGTTGGTTTTGCTTGAGAAAGCAGCAACCGTTGTTTCTCCTGATTATTTACTTTCAGCCAGTGACACGTGTTCATCTTGTGTTGAAGCCTCTTAAAAATAATAAATACGTTATGATGTAAATTTCGTTCCACGTAGCGTTTATAGGAGTTAGTTTATATGGTTACTTCTAACGGATTTTGATGACCAAATTAATGCCCTTCATCGTGCAACATGCCGATTTGGTTCGAAAAGTTCTTCAACTGTACATTTTTGACGTACCCTCACCCGCAATAAAAAATACGCGCCATTATTCCGTGATAAAATCACCCTTCTCCCTATACTTGATATGTCTATCTGTATGTCGGCAAACTTCAGTGCCTCAAAGTGTCAAAGTAATTAGTCATGGCATGATTAATAACTGCTAATCACGCCTGTTCATCGTTATACAAGATAAATTACAGCCCGTTGAAAATAGGCTTAGTTCTACTGGGAAAAGGCGTTTTAGTACAAGAGCTCCTTGGCTTTTTAACGTGGTATTAAATGGGATAGTAGTTGTTGGCCTGCCCATTCGCCAGACAAGTCAACTGACTAGTTCAGACAGTGGCTGATGCATGGGAAAGGGAATGGAAGAGGAAGTCGACGGCTCAGCGCATATTACTCACTAGCAATCTGACGTGCTTGAAGTTATCATGGTGCGCTAAAAACCGTAGCCCAAAAGATCGACCACTGGCGGGATAACTCGGACCGCACAGTCAGTCCAGTGTGTGGCTGTGCAGGGTGGCTGAGAGTCAGGCTGCAATTAATTCTTCTGAATGTCACCCCTTTGACCCTCTCACTCCGTGGGCTCCGATCCAGGTATGGCAGCGCGCATAAAAAGCGGCTGGTACCGCGCCAGTCAACATTTTCCTCTCTCGCCTTCAGTCTTCTTGACTTGGTAACGGCACCGGGCCGAGGCGGGGTAGGGCGGGAGAATGCAGCACAAGTCAACTTTTACTATAACCTACTGCACAAGTCACCGTCCCCGAGTCACCTTGCTATGGAGCACACAGTGGAGCTCGTTCTCTACAAACTGCAGGATTAACCAATTGCTGTTTTTAGTTTCTGCTAATCAATTAAAGAGAAAACTCTTCTTTGATCGCGGGGTTGGATCCCAATCGACCTTTCTGAGTAAAAAGGTTTCATAGAAATCATAAAAAAGTAGACCAGTTAACCACTCAATACACCATCTTTGAAGGGTCAATAAATGCATTTTCAAGAAACGTCCCGCTTTCAGTCTTAAAGTAAACCCAGAACAGAGAAATTAAGTCAACAAAGTCAGAGCACTTGCATAACAATTTGCAGCCCGGATTTCATAGACTGACAAACCTGCTGCCCGCTCAGCCAAAGCAGTAGAAGGAATAGGACGTTGTTGAACGTATAAAGATGGTCGTAGTTACCCTTTGATCCTACCGTATGCAAAATTGGCCTTCTGTGTGATGGCTGCGCGTGAAGAAAACTCCTCGTGCGTAAATTAATTAACGTACGATAAGAATATGTTATGGGCAGTTCCAGCCCTTTGCCTCGAATATTAGTGCACATTGCTGTGATCCGTCTGACACGCTTCACAGCGTGTAGTTTTAGCACCGTGAGGGCGTACCAATGCAGCCTAAAATGGCGCGTGCATGTATACGTGTGCTTATTGTGTACACAACAAGGTGACACGCTTTACGCATGCGGATAATACCGACTTGTGGCAGATTTGGCGCGGACGGTAACACTCACACCACCAGCTAGAAGAACAAAAAGGACGGTTGATTGAAATCCTAATTGAACAGTTTACACAGTTAATATTTATCGCAATAACTTTGAATATAGGAGAATAATACTTCATTGAAGCAGTTCGGTCACATTCAGAAGCACTCATCCTGTAGCTTGTGGTGAAACTGGGAGACTGTTGGCTGTAGTCACCTAAATTACTTTTCACTATAACCTTATCGATTAAGAAGAGGAGAGTTGCATTGGGAAAGTTGAAACTTTAATGCGTTCATTTTCGAGGCTGGTTCCCTAGCTCGTGGTCAGACTATAGAATATGTACGGGAATGATTAACTTGAGTAATCGTGCCTAACAAATTATGCTACAATTAGCTGACGTCTGCACCAATAGGCCTTACATAAAATTTGTCATTCCGCCGTGGTTGATTGTGCATGTTGGACTTTGGCGTTGAGATAATTGTAGCTAGCGTCCAAATCAGCATGCCTGTTGATGCATTCTTCACATGAGGGCTTTGCTTCCAGGAATTCACAGCCTTTTCTGGCTAGGTGAGTGCAAACAATCCGTGTGTTCTCCCACGCGAATTTGTGACCGGTTTTCAATGTGTGCATGACCACCTGCGAGCAATGGTCTCATCTTCTGACCGCTAATTGATGTTCATGTGTGCGGGTTAAAGTGCATTCCCCAGTTTGGTCACATTACATGGCATCACAACTGGTATAGGGGATTTTGTAGGCAGGACCTTTTCTTTCAGGGTGGCCAAACCTGCCCTTAAGGTGTACAAGCTGTGAACGTAAAGTGGGTGTGGGCAGGTGTGTCAATTTTATCTGCTTTTTTAGTTGTCTTGAGCAAGTTCAGACACATTTTTCACGTATAGAGCAGTTCAACAGTTAATTGTTTTTGATGCCGGCGTAGCCATATCATTTGAAATGCCCTTTTGATTTGACTCCTGTCGTTTCATGCACTGAAACGTGAAGTTTCGTGGATATACATTTTTGGAGAATAGCCACGCAACTTACCCAAAGAAGCTTTCCTCTTCTTAATTAAATGTCTTGCAATGCCTGTACTTCAACATTCTTCTCGTGCAGCTTTTTGCAAAGGTATCCCTGGTAGAGGTTGCATAATTTTTAGATCGCTGTGGATAACATAAAAAGTAGTTGCAGCAAATGGCGACAGGTAACAAACGTGCTTATCCTTCTTCGTTTGCGTGCATGTGCGTATCAGACTCTTTTTGAATGCCCTGTTCACCAAGTTTTTTTAAAGCTGGACTATGGTACTTTTAAAACCATTCAACCAAAAAAACTCGTGCCCCGCGTACGCGATCGAACTACCCGCCAACTGAATACGCGTCCACTACTTTCATCTACCGGATTAAAAGTGACACACATGTAGGCTGTCAGAATATCCCTTGTGCCGATTGTATATAAATATATATGTTAAAGGCAAATAGGTTCTTTTGGAGAAGTAGAAAGCTTTATTGAGTCAATTTTTTGACGCTGGTTCCCCAGCTCGTCTTCAGAATTGCGTAACTATACACAAAACAATTTACATTTTGAACGTGCTTAAAAACATCAACAGCCGTCTGCCAATTAGCAGCCGCCGTTTGCATCAGTCTATACTTATTGGTCCCTCGTCTCTCTCAGTTTTTACCTGAACTTTTTGTATACGGCAAATTTGCTAAAATCTGATGATGAGCTAGGAAAACAGGATTGACGGTAGTTCCCAAAGAACCTACTTGCCTTCCAAATGTATATGTACAGTAGACGCCAAAGATTATTCAACATTTAGACATATGCGAAAGTCTGATGCTCTCCCGCTAATCGGCAATAACTCAAGTTGTCATACTGATTATCGTGTAGTCTATCCTGTAGTCATTTCAGTCATGATAGGATGAGGGCTTTTTAACGAGCTTTGTTCTGACCACTAGCAAAACGTATCTCTTGTAACAACGGGCTACTTCAGTAATATGCCTTTTATCATTGATTTTGACTGCCTTGATAAATTTAAATATCTTTTATGGAAAACATGCACGAAAATTATTTCTTGTACATGTTTTATAGCAAATTACGCCTTCATTAAATTTTATACTCAAACAAAAGGTAGCTTTCGGTTTTAAAAAAGTTGCTCAATTGCCGAATAATTTTCTGTTGACTCCTACACTCGAATTCAAGGTTTAAAAACTGCGCACTGTGTACATCCTGTTTAAGGAAATGTACATTTTCGCCTACAGTTTGAGAAAGAAGTCACATAGTAGTCATAAAATATTGAAATAGATTTAGAATATATTTTATGCAGTATAGGCAGCACTAATAAATTGACTGATACGATGTATAATGAATGAAGTCCCCACAATCGTAAAAAGGCGGGTTACCCGGGAAATGAGGGCTACCCGTTAGCCAAGCTGCAGACTACCTGGCGCGTCCACGGGTGGCGGATAGTGGCGCGGCCTTCAGTGAAGGTTAGCTGCGAAATAAGCAGGCTCCCGGGTCTGGCGAATAAGCAGTCGCGGACGTAGTAGCAACAGTGTTACCAGGGCGCGGTGGGCTGAGGTCTGGCGCACCGACTGCCTTATAAAATATCGCAAGGCTCAATGACGACACTGTGACATGGCGAGCGTGAACCGCCATTAAATAGGTTTGCTTGCCACCAACACCACTGCCTTGTGGTTAGGTTCTTGAGCCAAAGTGCTAGAGGAGACAACCTCGAACAAAGAATACGAGCGGCCGTTGGGGACCCGCCTGTATTCAAAATTCCCAAGAAACCTTATGATGTCTCCTTACCTTACTACGACCACTGCTACGGCGTCCGCGGGAACCGACGCGCTCCGCAACCCTTGTCCGGTGGTGCGGGCGAATAATGTGCAAGCTGGACTGCTAAACAAAAAACGGACTCTTGGTATTGGATGCTGGAATGTGCGAACATTTCTGGCACCTGGTACTCAGAGTCTGACAGTGCACAGTCTCCATGAATATCACGTGGATATTTGTTGCTTGTCAGAGGTCCGACTCCCCGACTCAGGCGCCCGAGAAATGAAAATCCCGGGGGTCGATTCTTATTTCACCTTGTATCACAGCGGTCCGAGTGACTCATCTGGTAGACATGGTGTGGCTATTGCCCTCTTGGAAGAAGCTAACCGTGCACTACTAGCATGGGAACCAGTCAACGACCGAATGGCCTATGTTTGACTAAAAGGCCATTTTACGAACATCTCGGTCGTATCTGTGTATGCACCTACGTCGGCGGCTGAACAGCAAGAGAAAGATAATTTCTACTCGCAGCTGAGGAGCTAGCTGAACGGCTCTCTCGTCGAGATCTGCTAATTGTTGCCGGGGACTGGAATGGCCGTACTGGGCCCGGTGACCCGACAAACAGCCACCTTCTTGGTCGTTTTGGGCTTGGCTCTCGAACGGACAATGGTGAGAGGATGCTGCAGTTTGCCGAACAGAACCGACTGTTTGTTACCAACACATGCTTTCAGCATCGTCACAAACATCTACTGACTTGGTATTCGAACGATGGCCGTACCGCCAGTCAGATCGATTACATTCTAGTTGGTTCACGGTTTCGCAGCTGGGTCCACGATAGCAGGTCGATGCGAGGTGCCGAAACTGGTAACGTCCACGGGTCTGACCATGTTTTCGTTCGCACGCGCCTGAAGGTTCACCTCTCATCTGTGCCCAAACTGCCACGTGCGAGATGCCTTGATGTCGCCAAGCTCCGGCAAACCAACACTACCGAGGGTTTAAGCACAGAAATCCAGTCCCGTCTTATGACCCAGACTGACAACGAGGGCAGTAGCAAGTGGCCATCACTGAAGAAATCCATCTATGGGGCAGCTGAGAAGATTCTCGGATTCACTCAGCGGTGCCGCAGTGACTGGATCAGCGGAAGAACCATGCAGCTATCGGCTGAGACGACTCGAGCCAGGTCCCGAAACGATGCCTCCTTCCGCCAACTTCGAAAGCTGACAGCAAAGTCGGCCAGAGATGATCGGCAGAAGTATTGGTCCGAAACGGCGACTTCTATGAAGCAGGCTTCTAATGTTGATGACACCCGAAGATTGTACCAAATCATACGCCAGGTTAGTGGAAAGCCCCCGACACTCTGTGATTCTGTTCGCGATGTGAATGGAGGATTTATTGCCGACAACTCGGCCAAGGTTGATCGCTGGCGTGAACACTTCGAGCACCTACTCAACTTTGACGAACAACCCATCACACCCTGCCTCTCCTTCACAGCGGATTTTCAATCCTCTCCTGCCTACAGTGTCGTGTGACATTCCTTCCGAAAACGAAGTTACCGATGCAATGCAGAGGCTACGCAACAACAAGGCGTGCGGAGAGGACGGTATTCCTGCAGAAATCTACAAGTCCTGTGTCGACACCCTGGCTCCTCGGCTCCATGAGGTGATTGTACAGGCGTGGTAAGAAGAGACCGTTCCCGATGACTGGGGCTCAGGTATCCTTGTACCTGTCCATAAGAAGGGAGATAAGACAAGCTGCGAGAACTACCGTGGCATAAGTCTTATCGATGTTGCTGCAAAGATCTTCGCTGTTGTTCTTTTCAGGCGCTTCCAGTCTGTACGTGACTCCAGGACACGACCAAACCAAGCCGGATTCCGAGCTGAGCGTGGATGTGCGGATCAAATATTCACACTGAGGCGCACTCTAGAATTCCGCCATAGCTACCAGCAACCGACGGCCGTTTGCTTCGTCGACTTTGCCGCCGCATTCGATTCCATCCATCGTGAGTCCCTGTGGCGAATAATGGAACTGGATGGAATGCCGACCAAACTCATTGCGATGATTAAGGCCTACTATCGGTCTACCACCGCACAAGTCCTGGTCCACAACAATCTCTCTCAGTCGTTCGATATCCGGTCTGGTGTCCAACAGGGCTGTGTCCTTTCGCCCATTCTGTTTAACTACGTCATTGACTGGATTCTCGGCAAAGCCCTACATGAAAAGGACGGTGTTGAACTTGCACCCGGACGCCGACTTACTGATCTTGACTACGCCGATGATATTGCGCTGTTAGCCTCAAACTTTAATGGTCTACAGTCAGTAGTGTCGCGGTTAAATGAGATCGCTATGTCGGTAGGCATGTCCATAAATTCCAGAAAGATTGAGTTGTTCTCGAGCTGCCAAGGAAAAGGCACCCCTGAGGATTAATGGTCATCAACTTGAAGAAGTAGACAGCTTTAAATACCTCGGGGCGAGGCTGCTACCGAATGGGCAGAGCAAGGACGACATTGTCTCCCGTATCGATGCTGCTCGCTGGGTTTTCTCAACCCTTCGAAAGCGCGAATGGCTCCGACGTGACATCTCCATCGCCACGAAGATTTGTGTATACCGTGCATTCATCCGCTCTATGGATGTGAATTCTGGGCTGTGCGCGCTGAAGATGAGCGAAGACTGGAGGTCTTTGACCACCGGTGTCTGAGAACGATCCTGCGAGTTAAGTATAGCGACCTCATCTCAAATGAGACAGTCCGCATCCGCTGCGATCGTATCACGAGGATATCTCAGGCCATTCAAGAAAGGCGACTAAGGTGGTTTGGACACGTTCTCCGTCGTCCGCCCCACGAGCTTACCTATGCTGCCCTCGACCCGGCACCGCAGCCCACCTGGAAACGTCGAAGAGGAGGGCAACTGAAGACCTGGCTAGACACCGTTCGTCAAGACATGGAAGCAGTTCTTGGACCTTCTATATTCGGCCTCCGTCGCTGGCGAAGGGACTGGGTGGAGCTTTCGAGATCCGCTGCCGCCAATCGCCACGCATAGAGAGGTACCGTTCGTGACACCATTGAGGCCGGCTAGATCAGGCATGATCACAGCCGTAACAAGTACAAGTAAGTACAATCGTAAAAAATCTCATAATTAGTAACTTTTTTAAAACCGAAAGCTACCCTTTGTTTGAGTTTAAAATTTAAAGAAGGCGTAATTTTCTATCAAACATGTACAAGAAATAATTTTTTCGTGCATGTTTTCCATAAATATATTTGAATTTATAGAGGCAGTCAAAATAAATTATCAAAAAGGCTTACTACTTAAGTAGCCAGTTGTTACAATGTATACGTTTTGCTGGGGATCATAAAAAAGCTCGTTAAAAAGTCCGCATCCTATCCTGACTAAAATGACTTCAGAATAGACTACAGGATAATCAGTATCACAACTTGGGTCAATGCCGATTAGCGAAAGAGCATCAGACTTTCGCATATGTCGAAATGTTGCATGATCTTTGGGGTCTACTGTATATATAAACGGGATGAGATTGCCAACAAAGAAAAAGGAGACTAGAGTAAAATGGACATTCATCGCGAAGCAATAGAGTTTTACTCTTAGGGCTTACTAAGCATCGGATAAATTGCTTTCCTTCTCTTTGGCAATAATTCTATCTAAGTTCAGTAAAATCGATTTCTCCAATAAGACGGGTAGAAAATCAGTTGTCATCGATTGCCGCGACCACCCTGCCAGTGCATTTCTGGCATTTTGTTACTCAATTTTTATAGAAGTTCGTATCTGTCGAGGTTATGTAGGTGTCAACGGAACCTATCGAAGTTGGTTAAAATTGTCTACTTAATCAGAGGATGTGATGTAAGCTGTTTTTTTGGAACTGGCCTCCTTGCTGGTATTACGAAATTCAGCGATCCCGGGGGTTGTCGGTAAAAGTCCTGTTGTAGAGATTAAAAAGCGTGCTGGGCTGGCGCATGTAGAGATAGTAATCGCGAAAGACAAACTATACGGGAGCGTCTGCCGTCGTTTGGGTGCTAGCGCTCAAAAAGACACTGCGGAAATGCGGCTTTGTTACGGATTCAGGGACTGACTAACCGCTGTGCCTCCCACTCCCACGCTATGAACGATATGGCGCCAATTACAACTGCGCTGTTCAAATCTTTGATGTGGAAACCGCCACCTAGTGGCCTCCGCGTTCCTTTCGATCCACGAACTTATTTTATACAGAGTGGATCCAGATTCCGTTCCACTTCAAAATACGGTTCTGCCCACCCACCCATCTACGTATCGTGTTTTTCTCTGGGGTGAGCTGTGAGCGAGCCAGGTGAAATATAGATTGCTTAAGCAGGCCTTGGTAGCCAAAAAGAATGTTCTGCCTAACGTTAGCAAGGCCTACAAAAGTTGGATGTTTTTTTCCAAAAGGCAACTCAAACTTACTGCTTACTATAGATGCCGACTACTTAAACAAAAGTAGGTCAAAGCGGTCAAGAAAGCATAACATGTCACATAGACGCGTTTCGTCAGATATTGTTTTGATGTTGCGTTTTTGAAGTAATTCTACTTGCCTTCCTTCCCGAACGATGCAAAAGTGCACCAGCCGTGCTAGACACCCTGGCTATCAGGGCAGCCTTAAAAGGAATATGGTATCATATTGCCGTTCACCACTGACAGTGTTTGCTTACTCTAAGTGCACTTTTTGACCGTCGCACCGACTAGTAGTACGGTTTTCAGGAGGGAGGGCGGCGTGCCATTCGCTTCAAAGTAATTGGCAGTGTTTCCATTTTTGCGGAGAGTTGCAGACAAAGACGAGAACTGGAATGCCCGTTTTGGGCTCATTTGTCGGCATCAGCCGGGCAGGATCTCAAAATAATGTCGACGTTCAGCTGATTATCGATCGTTTTGAACAGACCTGCTACCCACCGAACAGTGGATCGTTTGTGCTGTAAACTGTTACCAGGCATATTGGAAGTCATCTATCCTATTTGCAAGGGACTTAACAATTCAACTGAAGAGATGCCGGTCGAGGACTGTGCACCATATCAGCATGTTTTTGGAGAGCCGAATGAGTGTTTTTGAAAGATGACTTGTGGTTTTAGATAGTGGGTAAATCTCTAGTTTCAGTGGAAGTGACAAGTGACATTACATTTTAAATATCCGCCACTATCTACGTTCTCAATGTGCATTGAAGTATATTGAAAAAAACTTCGGACACTTAATAACTGCATACAAGTAACTCACTGTGTCAGTAGTGTTTTCAATTAAGTATTAAGAAGTCGAAATGACTCCTATAATATTAACTTTACTCTTTGGACACGACGAGCCCATCGGTTACAGTTGCTTGCGACTAACCCAACTTTTCATCAAATATCTTGTATCGTGTCGTGAAATACACTTTACTATTTGCACTAGAACTTTTCCCAATTGTCAAAAATGTGATACTTATAGCTAGAAGGTTAGCATCTCCGATGTCCCACAGGCCCCTAACAAACGCATGAGTGGCCACGGAATGAAGCGTCTCAAAGGTTTTAACCAGGACACTGTGCGTTAAAACGGGGAAATTAATTGCTAAGCCACTCAACACGTCAACAGGGGATGGCTTTAGTGCAGCCGAGCCGGGAAAGCCAAACGAATTGCTGGTAGCCGGAATCGAAATCAGGGGAGCTTGCACGGTTTTGGGTCTTTCGCAGCGGATGCTCCCTAAAAGATTATCCATCTCGTCAAAAGGAGAATTATGATTATCTCCGAAAGAGTCCATGAGGGAATTTAAGATTGTCGAGAATTGATTAATGTTTATTGAACGAACGATCGGATAGAAAAATGTAGAAGGATAGGGTCGTAGGAAAAAAAGCATAAGACTTAACGTATGAGAGGAGAAAGGGGCGATGGCGTGGAAAAAACCAACGATGGAACGACGACCGCGAGCTGCGACTTCTCCTGCAATACCAAAAATTCGAATCCCATCGATGCCGCGAATTTTTCACAAATGAGTCAATTGAATCATTAAAACCTGCCACCCCTCCTCGTAATTAAGCTTCTTCGTTTCATCATAAGGTAATACATAACCTTAGCATCCTCGAGACAGACATTCTTCAGGTTCGACCTGCATGCGTAAACTGAATTCCATCAGTTTACTCCGAATAATTGCGTAATATTCACAGGTTCCCTAGGAATCAATCAGTTATCGAGAAAGACAGTATAGATACTAGCCAAAGCGCCGCATGCGTCTTTCTAACTCAAGCATTAATTTCTGGTCAAATTAAAAATGCCAAAGTTTCAAAAGCGTATGGGGCAACGTAGGGGATCCACTGATAAGTCCTCAGCTCTGTCACGCAGTGACAGACAATGAGCGTGTCTGCTTTCTTAGATTTGTGGTTTGGTGAGCTCTATGTTTACCACTCAATTGTCAGCCGATTCTAGAGGGTGGAGTTACATTAACTACTGCCAACTCTCACTGAAAAGCAGTAAGCGTTTTTGTCAAGCGTTTTGGAGTCAAGTGGTAGTGCGACTAGATGGATAGTCATAGTGGCATATTGCCTTGCGGGTCTCAGTGAAGTTTACTAGAGAAAGCCCAACTTTGTGTGGTAAAAGCTTCACTCATACCTTGCGTAGTAAAGGTTTCGTCCTTACTTTGTGTTTGCCTTCAGTGGGGAGGGCGACACGCTATTGCTTTGCTATGTTAAGCAGAATTAACCGTTGATGGCGTCAGTCTTCGTACTCTTCTCTTTTTTGTCTGCTGGGCTCGAAGATGAAAAAGGCTTTTGTTGGAGTTTTCTTTAAGTCGGCCCTATGCTCAAGTGAGAACTACCCATAGTGGGTAGAATCGTTGTTGGAAGGATTCTGCTTTGTCAACAGAAAATGTTACACCGGTCCCTGTCATCAATTGCCTGGTGTAGTTTGTGCCTGAGACAATAATTTGAGGGTTCTAATTGCCCTGATTCCAAAGCCTACTCTGAATGAGGCAATAAGCTGATGCTCTATGCGCAGCAAACTGCCCCAAAAGCGCCATCGGATAGAGAAATAGACAATACATATACTTCAATTGACCCAATTGCGAAAAATTCGGTGGCCTCTGTTAGATTTGAACCCATGCCAGCAAGGGAAGGCCTGAGTGGAGTCCAGATTGATTGCTTAGGAAATCCTGCAAAGGAGTCGGACAGAGGCTGGGGTAAGTATTCAGTTGTGTGCATTTAGATGAAAAGGATCTGCAGGGGAGGGCAGCCAGCATTCGAGGGAGAAAAGGGACACGCACACGCGGCTCAAAGGAAGGGAGACAGCTTTCGAGTCAAACGATCATGTGTAGGTCGGGCAGGATTTTCGCTCGAGAAGGGACGTGGGAAATTTCAAGCTTGTTAAACCTGAAATAACAATAGTAATAACGTCATTAACAGTAGCAGAATTAAATAAACTTTTGCGTTCTTCCACCCTCGTCTCATCCTTCTCAAAACATCTTTTTTAGGTCGTCATTCAGGAGGATCTCACTGATGCAGAGGCCGCGTGCTTGGTCGCCGCCAGAGCCGGTATGTCCGTCGACTGTTTCCTTCCCGGCAACCCCCTGGGCGACATTCCCCCGCTCTGCCGGGGCTGCCCACTCACAGCCACTCTGATTGGTAGTCTTCTCTCCTCACCACCACACTCGGTGTCGCATTACTTGGTGCAGATGAACATCACCGGCGGACCGGCCCCCATTATTGACTGGACCAAGGTGAAATGCGCCTCCTCCTACACTTACGACTCCTTCTATCAGGTATGTTCTGTTACTTTCTCTTTCTCTTAAGACGCCTGGTTGTGTGGCATTGGTTTGCCTGTTGCGCAGGCTCATGGCACACGAGCCAATGTCTATTGCCGTATATACTTTAGACTTAGGCCTTCATTTCTTGTTACTCGCTACGTCCAATTAACTGGCGCACGCAAGAGGGACTGGATGGAGGGCGAGAGAGCGCTTTCCACTCTGTAATGAATTTGACGCACACGACTGTACAACAACGAGCCAAGAGTAATGGCTTGAGAGGTTGCATGCTGCCGGGCTACCTTGGTACTTCTCAGGATTGAGAGTCGGGTTACAGTGACTCCTTAATGTGATCTCTCCGTATATGAGTCGAACCTGTGGTCTGTTTAGATCTGTCAGCCACTGCGCTTGATGTAACCGCCAGTCATCCTGGCATTGTCCCATTGTTGAAGCAATGTGGCTGAGGCAGGAGAGACTGCAGTAGATGCTACACAAGTGTACTTCGTGCGTAGATAGCCGCTGCTGCGTTCACTCCTTGGGGAAAGCGATGGAAATCATCGCATGACTGCGCGCGGTAGCTTGTTGGGGGCGTGATTTCTCGTAGTATCTGGATTCACAGACGGGAATTCCCAATTTGCCAATACAAGCTAACCTGGCCGAGCCATCATCAGGCCCGAGTCCACCACGCGTGCTGAAAGTTCAGCAGGTCAGAGCCTGTATGCCGTTCAACAAACTCAACACGCACGAAAATATTTACCGTTAATCGTCGTTGTGTTTGCAGTATTGACTGTGTCCTATAAATACTGCAAACTCCTGTGCATCCGCTACCCCTATCTGCTACTACTCTCTGTTGATGTCTCTGATGATGAATCCGTGACGGATCTCGAAACGTCAGGCGATCAAGTTGTCTTTTCACTTCCCGTAGTTTCTCTGACACAGGTTTTTTACTTCTCTTGGATTCTGCCGTGCGTTTGTGGGTGAAGCCTGCTGTCTGTTTCGACCCTGTCACCTGCGGTTTATTATGGGTAACCGGTTCGCTAGATTGGTGCGCAGACACACCCGCAGGTGTCAGTGTACGCAGCTCGTCATTTCTAAGCTGCCATTCTCGCCAGATTTTTTTTTCTCGCATTCAGTATCCACTAAGGACCTTTTCTCTGTGGGCATGTTTGAGCGTGCAAAGTAGCCCGCAGCCAGCCAGTTCTCATGTTCCCCGCGTTGATGTAGCTGTGGTTAGTCTCAATACTGTCTGTTTTTCCGACCGCACCCAACCTGCCTGTCACGCACAATTCAAAAGCTTTTTTCATCGGTAAACCGCACGATGATTGCACGCTTTTGCCGTGCACTTTGACACAAATCGCATTGCGTATAGCGGTTTTTTCAATATTAATTAATTTCAGAAGATAAATCGGCAAACATGCGTTTGTTTTCGATAAATTCTCGTTACGCCTTATATGGTAATTAACTCAATAGAGTATGCGGGTTGGTAGAAAAAAAAACGGTAAAATGACTAGCTGACAATCTGAAACCGAGTCAAGTGGTACCACACAGTCTCCGAGACACTTTCGAATTCGTGGACGGTGTGAAAGACCTCGAACTGAAAGGGACGGTGGTGTATTCACTGGATGTCTGGTCCCTGTTCACGAATGTGGCAGTCACAGGACCAGTCAATTACATCTGTGAATTAATTACCTCGAATCACCAGGATATAAAATGCCGGTAAATGCATTCAATGAATTGCTATGAAAATGTACCTTGAATGTACAGTTCCTATTTGAAAACAACCTGTACATGCAGTTGGACGGAGTAGCTGTGGACTCGCCCCTGTGCCCGCTTCTAGCAAATATATTCATAGGCAAACTAGAAGCTTTGCAACTTAGCCACTAGATAAATAATCTGACGTGCTACAGACATTACGTGGATGAAATATTTGCCATTTCATCGGATCAAACCAACATTTCAGCTCTACTGCATACCAAAAATCGAACGCACTCGTCTATCACATTTACACTAGAAGAAAAACAATCCGGATCGCTCCCATTCTTTGATGTACTATTGAGTAAAAGGACTGACGGAAGTATTCAACATAGGTTCTACAGTACGGAGACGTGCTCCGGGCAATGCAGCCATTTTGTTATTAACGTACCGTTAAACTTCAAACGTAATTTATAACCACGTTTGATGCAAAGAGTGAAAAGGATCTGCTCGACTGATAGTATCGAAGAGGGTATCCTATTCGATTTGCCGCTGAAAACGTGGCTAAAAGAACGCCAAAGTCCTCAGTGATAACAGCAGAGAAGAAGCGAATACTCACAAGGGTTCCATTTAAAGGGGATGGACTAAGCAAACTTATAAGAAGGTGCCTGAGTCAAGCTGTAACAACTACCTTTTCAGCAGTTAAAGCTCATGTACTGTTTTTGACTTCTCCCATCCTGTGCGGGAGATCAAGGAAAAACTGCCAGCCCAAACCTCCTCTATGTGCATCTATTCATTCACATGCTCCTGTGGGGCAGGATATATTGGTCACACAAGCCGGCGTTTGTCCAAACCAGTATGAGAACGCATTCCAGCATGGTTAGGGAAGGGCCAGGTAAAGGATATAAACAGTCCCATTCTAGTGCACCTAGTAGACTCAGACAATCGCGTAGATGACAGAGCGGCCTTTCGATTGATCTACAAGGTGTCCTCAAGCTATTTGATTTTTCTTGGAAAGCATCTGTTGGCTACTACAGAAGCGGCCGCCATCAGGCACCGCAGTCACCCTGGCCAAAAGTCGCTAATCCAACAACCTGCAGCTTATCATCTCTCTAGACTATCAGTTATCCCTAACGTTGATCAGAATTTCGACTCCGATCTCTTTCCCCCCCCCTCCACATTCCCTCTTAACCGCACTCTATTGTCTTCCAACATGCATAGCCTGTTTAGTTAATTACCATATAAATGCAAAGGCCTAACGACAATTTATCGAAAACATACGTATATTCGCCAATTTCTCTTCTAAAATTTTTAATGGGAGTCTTCGCAAAAGATTGCATGCATTACATTTACCGGCAGATCTGTAAGCGGGCTTTATCAGATGAAGGGGCAAACTGTTTGATGACGCTTTCCTCATATCCAGCTGTTTTACAGTAAGAGGTGTTCCATGCACCCTATCGTGCTGGACGTGACATATACCCCACAGTACCTTCTTGTTCATCGTATACCGAGGGTCTTCGGTTAGGTGCGTGGCACCGTTGTTAGCCCCTGGGTGTTAGTCATCATACATCCATGCGTCAGTCCATCCACTGTTGCTGGATTAGCTTGCTGACTCAGCGGTACATGCGTGCAGTCGTGCATGCGCGCAAATTATCCTGTGCAGACAAACGAACTTTGATCGCTAATCGGGGTGACATAAGTGTGTGCGTGTGTACTTTTAGTATGCCCGTTTTGTGGCGCCATCAAGCCAGTTACGCCCAAATATTACCTACAGTCTTCTCTATTATGATTACTCTTTCCCCCATTCCTCTCCCTCCTGTAGGCAATGCTGGTCAGCCTCAACCGTCTGTCTCCCGAGGAAAGAAGGTGCTACGAGAAGTTTGTTATCTTCGAAGACGACTGCCCTCAGACTGCAGAGGTGAGTTCTTTGTTGGCCGTTCGCTTTTTCCATCCAAAAGTTTTGTTTGCACTAAAAAGGGTAACTGAACGCCGCCGCCGTCGCCGCCAGACAAATGACCCCCAGGCCACAAATGACACATGAACGTGGCCGAAGAACGTATACGGCCCCCATCAACTGGGATGAAGAAAAGAAAATGACTCGGCTAGATAGAACGACCCTAATGAGATTTAAGAACGGACACTGTCCATAGCTGAATCAAATCAGGAAGCGGTACTATCTGATCGATGATTCCACTTGTGCAGCCTGTGGGGAGGAAGAGACCAACGAACACCTGATGGAATGCGCAGTCGAGATGGTCACCAGAGTTCAGGAGTTTTGTGTCGACTACAGACCGAGAGCGCCGATCGACCCAACTGTCCGAATATCCTCTGCCACTGTCCGGTATCTAAAGACGATCCGGAAGTCGTGGTTCTAAAGCCACTTTCCTTCCAATTGATCCTGCAAAAACAACAGCAACCACCACCACCACAAATAATTCAGTGGACGCATTCCTTAGAAGGCTTCAAGCGACCCGAGGTTTTGTAATTGAAAGCAGTCTCAACCGTTAAAACTAACAGCAACAACAGCATATACGATTCATTTCTTATGCCGTATTTGTAGCGTTTCAAAGATCTCGTGTGCCAGTTGAAGTAACAGTTGACTTTACAGTCACGGACTGGCGTTCATTCATCTTCTGCGGTCCCTTTTCGACGGAACTTTTTACACCGGCGCTGGTGAAGCGGAAATAGTACAGCTTCCTCTCTAGCACTCTATTGTAGTCGCCGACGCCCATTCCTCGGCGCTTTTAATTGCCTACAAGTGCGTTCACCGCTCATCGCCATTCAAGTAGTCACAACCTCCTCCCCTCCCGCCTGACCTGTGGCCACTGATAACGACGGCAAACCTCAAAAAGGCAAAGTAGTGATTGTCTGACCTACCAGGTGTCTCCTGCTGTTTGTCCCCCCTCCCCCTCCTAGCTCAAACACTCATGGAGATTAGTGCATGTGCTGCGTGGTCATTTACAGTAGTTAAAAGATGACCAGGGGCGCAAGCTCTAGTCCAAAATATATTCTTGGCTTGCCAGGTGTATGCCCCTTTTTCGCTTATCGGTCAGGCATGTGACTTTAGTGTGCTTCGAGAGGTTCATTCAGACACTGCGTGGACCTCAAATGAGGTAATGAGCTAGTCCGGATTCGTATAAATTGGGTTCTAGCGTTAACTCACTATGCGAACTCCAAGTTTGATTACTCTGATTGCAAGGACGGTGTTTCGTAGATACAGATTTTCCAATATACCATAAAAGTAGAAGTAAATTTCCACTGTGTTGTCGTTTTCGTTTTTCACGGCTTTTTGGCGTGAGCTGCTGTCACACAAAAAAGTAGCACGGGCGTCGATAACCAAATGCAGACATCCACTCCGTGAATATAATTAACAATCCTGTGTGGATGGATTTCGGAGTGGGGTGGTTATGCTTATGCTTTCCTTGTTATCCATGTTGTGTTGTGCATGGTTTAGGTACGTTTCCTTCAAGTGCAATATCTAATGCATGCTGCTTTCTTCGATCGAGCGCAAAAACGGTGTTATGTTTATCAAAAAGTCCTCTTTCGAAATCGGCCCAAAGTACGTCTATGCAAGACACTCAGTTAAAAGTGGAAAACGCACCAGAGACATTGAACATAATGCTTAGTATGTTAAGATAACCCCTTTTCAAGAAAATTTGAAATGTAGAAAACGGAATCGTTCGTGTTAAATAGGTAAATTTGTTTTGAGGAGCTTATGCATGAACATGCAAATACTTTAGTAAATTAAACAGACTAAACATAAGAAGAAGAATATGCGATCGCTAGAACAAGAAGTCCATTGACAATGCCTTTATCTACTGGGAATTTGCCTGACCATAGGCATCAGTCACGTGGAGAGGGCGTAGGCCATTAACAATTTTGATGACAGCGAGCCCAATTGCCGCGTCATTATCACATCGACATACAATAGGAACGACGAAATTTCGGCAATTATCGCCTCATATAGGGGCTGCCAATCGCAATAATCAAGACCACGACGCCTGTAGACATGTGGCCACAATGGCGTGTAAAAGCTTCGCACCCTGTAGCTCTATTACCTTTTTTTCGCAAACGTCTTTCGTGATGGGTTCGGACAAGGGTCCGAAAAGTCAGACCAATAAGCTTCTTGTTCGCGCGATCAGATCCCCTACTGAGCACTGATAATAATGGCAAGGTTTAGGAACAAGGCTCACGTCCACCAGAGAAAGCTCCCATTGGCAAAACAGCAGGTAACCTTTTTGGTGGCTGGAAAACTCACAGAACATCATAAGAACAGACGTTAAGGCCGTAAACTGGATGTTTGAAGTAGCAGTGAGTGAGCCAGGTAAGGAGATCGTTATGCTCCGACAGGTGAACGGAAAAAGAGCGGATCCTCCAGCTTATTTATTGGCGTTCTGGCCGTTGTCGAACATCCCTGCCAATGGCGTGCAAAGAGCGAACTGGAACATTCTGGCGTACGCCATGTCACGCATTGATTGGTCGTTTTCCACGCTGTAGTGCCTTCACAGGACTTCTCAAATATTTAGGCCGCACACATTTTTTCATGTCAAATAGGTAAAATTAGTTTGTAGGACATAATTATGCATAAATACTGGAGTAAGTTGAACAGAATAAACATGTTCAGAAGGAGAATATGCGACCGCTGGAAAAAGTTCATTGGCAATGCCTTTCCCCACTGGGACTTCACTTGAGCAGGGGAATCAGTCACGCGGGGGGGGGGGGAGGAAGGACGTAGGACATTAACAATTACGATGACATGGATGATGCAATCGCTGCAAATAAAGTTTCGGACGCGGACGGCCAAACCATCATCGCATAAATCACGACCCCAGCGATGACCACGCGAGAGGTGTTTATTTTAGTGTGGCCGATACGGACCATAAATATTGCGTAACCCGTGCCTTTATCATCCTCTTCTGTGGTTGTCTCTAGTATTGCGTGTTAGAGCGACCTAACGAACAGCCTAATAGGCAAATAGCATGCAAGCTTCAGGCGCGCTCACGGCAGGCTATCGATCGGCCTACAGGAGGCGAAGCATGCTGACAGGCAATCAATCAATAACTTGAAATTCAAACTACAGTCAGCTGTTGAGTCAACAGCCAATAATACCGGCGAATATTTCAGGATAGAATATGATTAGCTCAAGAGACATCATTTACACGCGTTTGTTTCCTAAATACGTTGTACCTCATACACTAAGAGACCTCTGCCGTTGCAACGTTCTTGTCGTGTTCGTCCTTTGGGAACTCACACAAGACGGTATAGGGCGATGATATCATGGCCTGGGTTTCCGTTACAGCACTAGATTCAAGTCAGAATCATAGACCTCCAGCCAATAAACGTCTTGTTCTAGTTATCGCTTCTTCCGAACTGCTTCCTGACATTCGCCTTTTTGTGTCTTTAAGACTAAACACGGCAACGCTTGAAAAATCATTTTATCCAACTATCTGACCAGTTATCCTCCGAAATTCTGTGCAATACGCAGTGCGATGGATAGTCAGCTCATATATATTCAGTAAAGTTTTTAAATTGAGCGGAAATGGGCTTTTGCAGCATATAACTAACCTACTAGACAGATCAATATGCTCAACCAGTTGAAATGTGCTGAGCAGATGCCATTATCTGTATAAAGGGATAATTTTTTGTTAAGCTGCTGCCTTTTCTCCTGACGACGGAGTTTGCTGGGCCCTTAAAATGCCTCCTGCGAGACGTTTTCTGCAGTTCGTGACTATCGAGTTCTGCAACAGCTTTGTAAAAAACTGCTGGTGTAGTGAGTACTCGGCTGTTATTTTGTTGTTGCCATCCGTCATAATAATAGCACAACACAACGTTGAAACCTGTTCCTTTGACCTCTACTGAAGACTCATACCAAAAATGTCCCTGACTAGATTGAAAGCCCGTAGGAAATTGCGCCTGTGTTAGGGTGTCGGTTAGATGCCTAAGTTTTCGATCTTTTTTTACAAAATAACGTCAACATATTTCGTCCGTTAGTGCCCCGCCTACACTACGACCAATTATTCCTCTGCGTCCCTCGAAAAAAAAACTGCCTCTTTTTTCTAGACGTTATGGTCGGAATATACATGCGTTCAGTAGGAGCCATATGAATAATGTAATCGGACGTTTGAGTAGTAATTTTTTACTGTTGCTTTTGACGGTCGCTTAGAGACTATTTTCATTTGCCTTCAACTTAAGGGGAGAAGTGTTAAAAAAAGGTTGCCCATTGGTGCCGTTACTGGATTTCAGGGACAGAGACTAAATCAAACAGATGTCAAAAACGCAATTATTAAATAAGAGACTGAGAATAATGGAGTCGGTTATCTTTTCTCTTTCCTGTCAAGTGCATTATCACACGCAACTTATGTTGCTTCTGTCTTCGATGATTATTTGCATATTTAATTGCCAGCCTACATGAATGGAATTCCGTTTAAAATGTGCACTTTTTCATCAATAGGCTTGCTTCAAAATATTCAGCGCCAGCGGACCTTTTTGCATAACGCGATAAACTGGCAAGTAAAGTGCCCTTTTCCGTTCGTATTTGTCCTTATCAGCTTACTTGGTAGCAGTCACGAGGTTTCAGACAACCACTTCGCTTTGCCTTGTTTACAGAACAGCAGAATGGAGGACGTTTTCTCAGTAAATTGCGTTTTTTCATACCACCATAAATTATGGACCACTTTGGTTTAAAAAAATAAGTTTTCGGGTAATAACTCAGAAGAGAAGAAACATTCAAAGAACTGCTCCCAGCTTGCCTACTTTCATCGCCCAGTAGTGTCCCAACCGTAGGTTTTAACCCGTGAAATCATCATAAGACCAGTCATCCTCCGAACATGGCCGACAGGTTTAAAAACCATGGTCCAATGAATGAATCCGGACCATAGAAACCCGCTTACCTTGATAGATCTTAATTGTAAATATCTCTATATTACAGGTGGTCTCGCAGGTCAGCTTATGGTTGAATCTGGTGTTAGGGTTAGTTTTAGGTGTCTTAAGCAGGCTAGGTGTCAGACTATCGGTAGAAACTAAGTCATGAATGTCAATTATTGATTAAAGACCGCCCCGGAGCGCTTGAAGCCCCCCGCCCTCGTTGCCTTGGCAACTCTTCCTGTCATCGTGTTCATTGAACTTTCCACGCTCATGACCGATTAGCACACCCATTGTGAGGGCTCACGGAGGACGATATATATACCAAAAAGACCCCACCAGTCTCGCTGGATTATCGAGTTTTGGTGTTACCTTCTGCCAGTACTTCAGTCTGACAAAGTAGGAACTCTCGGTGGCTCGATTTCTCAGTGCCTAGGCTGCAGTGCTGCTAGTCAAGCGCAACCAAGTGGCCTATGTCGTCCGTTCTTCACAAATGTCTTTAGGTCGTAGCGTTTAACACGGGGCTTTCTAAGTTGTAGGTACTATATGAAGACTTCACATTTTAGTAACGCAGGCGATAGACCATTGGTTTCACCCCAGTTACTAGAAAAGTGTATGTCTTGTGTCAAGCAAATATGTTGATATCTGTAGTGTCTAATAGTGAATATAAAGGCGCTAATCTTGATCCTCAGTCTTTTATAGACCCTAATCCTGCAAGAACCATTAATATTTACCTTAACCATAAACGCTACCCTTACTTAACGGGAACATAACCGACACTTTAACCCCAATGTTAACGATGTCCTGAAATTTGACACAAAAACACCTGTATTGCGAGCCGTTCTCGTCCACCTGGCCTATTTAGGGAACCATATAAGTCATCGACACCACTGTTTAACGGGCTATCTGCGGGTTAGATGGCGAGAGGGAGAAAAGTATTGCCGAAACGAACACCTAAACTGCCATTAAACTCTGCGCTTGCATACACTTTTAGCTGATCGAAATGTTGGCGTCTTTTGCATAGTAAACAGAAAGCAACTCGTTCTGAACGTCCGAAAATGCTAGTTTTTTGAAACAAGGCCGAGGAGAACATCCTCTCTAATAAAAACCTGCGACTGACGACCTCAAAAAAACCGCCCTAGCATGTTTCGAAAATGAAGGCTTCTTTTGGCATAGGTAAAGTTTTAGCTATGAGGAGTTTACGCCCAACTGTTCTCATGCCAACATCTGCTCATCGGCATTAAAGTTTCCCTTGCAACAATCAGTGGAGATCACGGAGGTATTTGCTGATCTCCAGTACTCTTACAAACGATCCCCATTGGCCACATCGTGCCCGTTAAGTTGTTACCCAGATAAGGGTTCGTCTGATAGATACGATCACATTTTACTGATATGCGGGAAGGATAACTCACTTCCAGTGGGCTCGCGTTGAGTTAAGAAGCCTGACCGAACACAGTTTCTCGGGCTGACAAGGTGTCCAACTCATTTTATCCACCTATATATGTCGTGTATGGCTGTCAAACAATTGCAAAGTTCAATTTTTTCTGGTTTATATGGTCGCCGTGATATCTTCTACGCTGCAGCCGTCGAGTCTATTTACCAATGATTCAAGTTGTTGGTCGAATGGGCGAAATTGAAGGTTTTTAACAACCGACAGCACTCCGAGTTAATTACACCGAATTCGTTCCGATTTAAAAAGACCGCGTCCCCCATCCCGCACCCCGACAGCAAAAAGGGCCACCGAAGTGGATTTGGCAGCTTTTGCATTGCTATCCTAACTCCAACGCCACCCCTTCGCCGAATTTGTAGAGAAAGTGACAAGGCCAAAATCATTCAGGTATTTTCCGTGGAATGCGATTTTAGCTGCTGAAAATTAGACCAAATAGAGCCCACTAGGTGGCTTTAAGCAGACATCAAAAATGGCAGCAAAAGAACAGCGAAAAGTTGCAAAATGTCCCTTCAAAGAATTCTGGAGGGCAGTACGCAAGCATACGTAAGTGTTCGATAAATTCTAGTCGGGCCAGTGCATTTAAATGGAAACCAGGTAAAACTGAAAACATACGGGTATGGGTCGCTTAGGGAGGGCGGCTGGGAAAGTTTGGTGGCGCCGGTGCTGGGGAAATGCACGCTTTTCCTTGTACCCCATTCTCATATGAATGTACTACCACTATGATAATTTATTTAAAGCTTACGAAGTCTCGCCAGCTGCTTTTTTAAATGCACAAATATTGTGTTCCATAGTCTGCTTTGTACATGCGACAGGCAAGAGTTCTAACAAAAAGGTGGCATGGCCACTTTTGTGTACCACAGTATTGCAAGTATAGACATGTATTCCTAGACATAACGAATGGTTTCGGCCTATTATAGCGTAAAGCGTAAGCGCGTACTTCGGAAAATTCCTTGCCCACCCTACCTTCCCCTGTCTCCGCTTACACCCGTTGCCTACCTCTTGCGCTTTTGGTCAAATTCAATCAGAAAGTCTGCACAGTGCAGCATAAAGCCCATCGGCGCTCCGCTATCTATTCACCTCTCCTTCTTCCACCCTCCCTCCCTCCCTCATTCCGCCATGAATGCTTGCGCAATCGTTACTACTAGAACGCACATTGTAGCATTTTATGTCTTCCCAAGGAGAAATTTGGCCGGACGCTATGTAGGCCTCATCATATAATGTATTCCCTGTATGAGGTCACACTAATAATTTTTTTGGAGAGCACGACAGTTTCACACTCGACCCCGACGATGTCCGCCGTGTGCTCTTCAGCCTGGCGTTACAGGGACAGTGACTTACGCGTGCAGTTGTTTCAGATGAAAGTACACCTACGTTGCATCTAACTCACTCTCTCTCTTCCCTTCATCCATCTCCATCCGCAAGAAGACTGGAAGCGGTATCGGGTGCAGGCGGCCGGAAGCACCATGTCCAAATCAGCTCTCAGGGAGTGGAAGTGCCATAATCGCCACGGGTGGCTGATGCTTGAGTCGGCATCTACGCGTGCCATTAACGCCTCGCCATGTTCGGCAATTGTTCTGGGAGTGTAACCCGAATAATGCCTGTCATTCCCTGATCTGGCCCCCGTGTTGTTCCAGTGCATCTACCACGCGGCCAGTTTAGGGGGCAGTGTACGAAGCTCAGCAGTGTATTCACTCAAATATGTGCTCCGGCGGATAACTATGTTTGCATGATAAAAAGCTTTTGCTTCGGCCAACCCCGAGATCATTAATTAAGTAATTTGCATTCCTAGCGCTCATGTGTAATGGCGATGCATATATAAGTAACATTCCAAAAGTAGCACACTCCTTTCTTAGGATATATTTCGGTGAGGTTGTCTCTAGCGGTCTTTTTTGGGTCCTTATGCATTATAGCTACCTACTTAAAGTTTTAAGTAGGTTGAATTACCTGTACACTTCTGTTTTTCCACGCGCCATCCATCGATCTAGCAGGGATTTTCTGATGGCTTTGGAATGCAAAACGGTTCTCCGAAGGCAAACACATTCCATAACTGCTAAAATCGGCAAACTAAGCAAAATTGGCCTTTTGAACTACTTACAGGAATTACCCCTTACTTACAAATTTTAATTTGGGTGATTTGCCTAATCTATCTGCCTTTTGTACTTTGTTAAACTTTTTTCTAGTTGGTTTTGGTGATATCACAGGAAAATGTTTCTCAGTGACCTCGTCCGAGGTTTGGGCACACCCACTTTACATGCACGCATTCGCGGTTTTTCGGGCGGGGGGTTAGCGATGATATTAAAGCTACCTTTAGTGTCTTCTCCCAAGGTTTGAGTACGCGACCCAACTTGCCCTCGCAACTTTTTTATTGGGCATTCAAATTGGGTTCTAATTTCTTCCCTGGTATGCCCCGCCCGTCCTTGCCCTTAAAATCATCGTTCGTATGCCTGCGGGGCGCACTTCACACTTTCCCCAGACGACCCCACTACACAATCCTACCAATATTGCCCCACAAGCTCATTGCTTAGAGATTACGGGTTATTTGCGCGTCAAAATGCCTGTCATTCTGGAATGCCACGATTTCCTTGATTCTGAGGGTTCAAAACCTGCGCACGACCTAAATGTAAACCGGTATTTTTCTTAGACGAAGGCTCATTTAAAGATTTCTCGCTTCACTTTACGAGTTTCCATGGCTGGCCTATTAGCCATATAGAGGGGCTATCGTTACGCCAAAGCGAAATAGTTAAGGACACGGACTTCTCCCCTTTCACATTGTGTATATACTCGTAGCTGCATTCTCTATTGCACTCTGCTGAGTGGGGTACTGTCAGACAGCACATTCGCTCGATTAGAAATTGGAGATGCCCGAGCATTATTTTCTGCTAGCGTGAATTTGGAGGTGTGATAAAGGAGGGGTGAGAGGAGTGGTTCATGTCCATTCGGTCTCTCTTCCCTACCCGAAAAAAAGGTTTTACTCTGCCCTCTGAGTGCGTCGGTCGGTCAATTTATTGCACCCATCACACAGACTCGCATATCACCTATATAGACCGCTCTCATGGCACAAAACCCTGTCTGACTTGTGGCTATTGCGTATTCTCTGCGACAGTCTAGTACTCGTCCTTTCTCCATCCGTCCAGCTGAGCGCCTCGCTCGACATTATGCATGTCTGTCTGTCTCACCCTCTCCCGTCTGTGCATGTGCTCGCCTTTTTTTCGGCCCTGAATTTCTGCCCCAAAACTTGCTTTGACTGTTTACTGCAGGCCCAGCCACCAGTCAGCTCTTTCTCTTGACTTCGTAGCGCCACGCTAACTCCTCCCCACCTCTAAAATGACCTGTTTGGCAAGAACCAGCCAATCATAAATCGGCGTTCGCGGCCTCTTCGGCGTGCTAACTATCATTAGTGGGATGGCCTCTTAAACGGCGGTCCTCGTAGCACTACTGTTTATGTCGGAGGGCTGCCTCAGGTCACGGTAACTTCGCATTCCATGCATGCATTTAGGCCACGAGCGTGCCAGCGTCCGAGGTAACTAGGTTTGCTAGACGGCTACTAAGCGGCTGTTTGCGTGTTAAATGATCAACTCCTATTTCCACTTTCTGGCATTACTTGTATGCCGTGAGAAAAGCTTAATCTGACTGTTTAAAAAAAGCCAGTCCATTTTAACCTGCCCAGACGGAGGAACAATCTGAAAAGGAAGGAAATGGATGCTTGCATACATTCTCTACTATGTCAGTCATTGCATTCAATCGCATTTGCAGTCGGCTTGATACGGACAGACCTTGACAAATGTAAACGAAAAGGCGGAGGTGAGAGGCAGGTCATCTTTATGGCGATTTATCACACTGAAATAACCCTAGCGCACTGTTGGTGCTTTGCTGGCTGCCAAACGAAAGCGTCAATAAGTCCATATAAAAATTAAAGGCCTGGCAGCAACAGCAGCAGCCTAATGTAGCCTTAATGGAATTAATGTGACCGTAAGCCTCACCTTCCTAAGGAGACCGCATATGTATGTAGGGCTAGGACGCATCCCATGTGTGGCGCGCGAAGGTGAGCCTGTCGGCCCTGCGTGAATGCGCATCTCCTCTTGTCTTTACTCGATCTCATCGTTTAAGACTATGGTTTAGAGGGACTGAGTAAGGTAGATGCAGCGAAAGTCACATGGACACTGCTGGACTGGACCCGAACGTCTGTGGTGATCGTCAACTAGACCTATCCTGTAACAATACGTTAAGTTCCATGCCTTCAGCGATATCATGGGCCAGAATCGATTGGATTTTCGAGCCTCCTGTATGCAATAAAAATGCCCAAAGATGGCTGTCATCATTCAGCGATATCCTACCTAAGATGCTGTAACCTCTGCGGTCCCAACTCATGCCCTGTTAGAAATCCAATGGCACGACTATTTCGCAACTGGCTCGTTACCCCGTCGGTGTCCACTGCATATGTTAAAATGGTGGGTGGATGTTCACCAACAGGGTAACGAGTCCATGGTTCAGTGGACGGATCTTGGGAGTGGCACGACCTGGAATTGGTATGGCTGGCGATGACTCGAAAACATTCAAAAATTTGCCATCAGCCACGTGAATTCACTGGGTTGGATGCAAAGACTACCTTTATTCGCTTGTGCGCCGATCTGTTCCTCAGGATGTGCCCATCCTGGGATGATGCTTTTGCGAGTCGGATCAACCGATTGTGTTCCGCAAAGCCAACTAGCCAACTGTTAGTAACACGCCTTTTTTATAGGAGTATTCCGGCAGACACTGGCAACCGTGTGATAGCTGTTTCGGGCTATTGGCCCTCATCAGCCACGGGCAGCCCACTCTGGTGTAGCAGCTGAAATTGCAGCCGCACCCGAGTTTCGAACTCGCGCCTCGCCGGTCAGGGGCAGACGTCCTAACCATTGAGCCATCGAGCTCGGTGTCTAGCCGGTTGTTGCCTGCGTTGTCACTGCTTGGAAAACCCGAGAATCGCCTAATTACAACAGGGCTTGCTATAATAGTGAGAAACCGGTATGTGGCCGCAGCCAGAAATCGAAAAGCAAAGAATCCTTAAATACGGGAATGTTGGTAATAGGAGTTTTGTGTGTGTGAGATTGATCGTTGGAACACGACTTTTAGACGCCTGACTTTTCGAAATTCCTCACGGATCCTTAATCAGAAACAGTAGCGGAAATGGTTCTATAGCTGCTTTTGGCAATAAACAGTTAACGGGTACAGATACATCATTAGTTCGCTAAAATTCACAAATGCTGCGTCAAATTCGGGTGCACAATTTTAAATGCGGCGAATTAGGAGCTTTAAAAGAATGGAAAAACAAAATGATGGCCATTGGTTGCATATTCCAGGCGAAATGATCTCAATCTGCGGTGACAAATCACATTGAAGGAGAAAATGTTGGTCAAGGAAGTTTGTTCGATGTTGACCGTTGCAGACCCATGCATGGTTTGTTCCTGAAGATTTCCTGGCGAAGGAAAATAATGCGGGCCCAAGCCCATTAACCGTCGTTAGTCAAGAAGACGCTTGGTATAGGGGGCGGAAGTTCTGTGATTACTATCCTCGTTATTCATTTCAGAGTTAATTTATCGAGGTCGACTAATATGGATGGTAGTTAGCTTGCTTTCTCATACAATACTGTTATATTTTCTAATACAATCTTTCGTGAACGACTTACACCCCTCTTTTAAAGTGCCGTGTATTCATGACAGTCTAGGTCCTCACGTGTTTCAAGTAGGTGCCCCTTATGGGGCTTACTGCTTAGTATTTTGTTACGTGACCGTTTAGTTGGCATTGCTTAGTTACTGATAAAGAATGCTTCTGCTTATATAACTCTGTTTAAGCGTTTAAGTTGCCTACATGCAGAATACACCTATTGAACTTTTTCTGTGGAAGTTTAATTTGCACATGCTAAACTTTTTACAATGAACAATGAAGCAAATATACCTATAACAGTGGTTTGAACCTTAAATTGGGGATGACCTACTGAACATGTGTAAGCCGGGAGAAAATCTGCAGTAGTAAAGACATCCGACCTTTTTTCGTCAACGTTCTCACCCCATTTTTTTCTATTACTCAGGTTTTCGCGGTCTACTGGTCTTGCACAACTCAAGAGGCAGTAGACATATTGACGAAACTCTACAACTTGTGTCTTGTCCAGTGCGCATGGAAAATGGAACCCAATCGCTATGTCTACTTCATGCACAATCTGCAGCTTGATCTACTCCGGGCCTCAGTCAGCGTTCAACAGCAACAGGTAAGGTCCCCGAGGCTACTGTTCCTCCTATGCGATTCCTGTCATTCTTCGTATTCCCTCTCCCTACTAACCTTAATCTTTTCCCTAACCGTCATGCTCGTTCACCACTAATAGTGTCTTTATAAATCAAATTAGAATAGCGGAACAACCTGTTTTGGATATTTGTTTTTTACGTTTAAAAATCACTTAGTATTACACTACGTGGCGTTCCATGCTGTATGTTCGCGAATCCACGACTTAAATTGAACCTTCACATTTAGTCATAAATAGCTTAATTTTATTATTTGCATTCGAATTACCAAAAAGTAATCAGGTAAGGTGGAAACACGGCTTAGCTGACAGCATTGTAGCGAAAGTTGCTACGGTACTCGGGAAGTGCTCCCGCAATGTGTTCATCCCTGGTATGAAGTCAGGAACCGCAATGTACTCGCTGTCTAGCGCGAAGAGAGCACGTAGCAACAGGCTAAGTGGGTTAGTTACCATATGCTGGCTACCCGCGGGCGCTGTTGTTTCGTGCACGCATCAACGGCACGTGCTCGCGCATGCGGCCCAAATACTCTAGAAGGCCCCTTGTGGCACGTGGGAAACGGCCAATCAGCATGCGACACGCTGTAAGCCAGAATGTTCCAGAACGCTCCTCGGACGCCATTGGCAGGAATATTCGAGAGCAGTCGAGACGCCAATAAATAAGCTCGAGTTGACGAGCTAGAAGAGGCGCTGTTTCTGCAGAACTCGGATTAAGTTGTCGCTCTCAGAAACCGAATCTTTTCGCCTTCTTATCCGAAGCTAACAACGGGTGACGCGGGTGCCGCAGCAGCATGATATCAGACGAACAGATAAAGCGCATACTGAATGCACAGCAGGCCAACTTCATGGCATTACTAAACAGAAATGCAACAGAATTGGGGAATGGCTTCCAGGGGAGAACGAAAGAAACCACTTTGGGGAACAAACCACTGTGTTCATCTACCACTCAGGGAGGCCAACCCTGGACCTCTCTGGTACTGGTCGTTCTGCCGAGTCCGCCTAGGCCGCGGCCGCGACTGGTCTGTACTTTGCGGCTCCTGCAACGGTTGGTGCCATCGCCGCTGCAGTGGGCTCGCCACGGCTGCCGATTGGTCGCCCGTCTTTGCGTGTCCCAGCTGTCTCGTGCCCCCACCTATCTCCATGCCTCCAACCCGTCCTGTCCTGAACCCAAATCCTGTGATCTCTGACCTTGTCTCACCACCGGGTCTTACGATCTTACAATTCAACGCCAACGGCCTCCTTGGGAAGCTTGACCAGCTCCTGGCCTTCATGCGCTCGCACAGCATAGCTGTAGCGGCTATCCAAGAGACAAAGTGGTCTAACTCCACTAAGGTCCCTTCCTGTGCCGATTACACGATCGTCCGTCGCGACCGCGGCTGCAACAAAGGCGGAGATTTGGCCCTCCTGGTGGACAAATCCATTGCCCATCACCAGCCACCCCTGCTTGGAGCCGATCCCACGGAAGTACTGGTGATTTCCCTTGACATTGGCCCGGCGGCGCTAACCGTCGTGAACGCGTACATCCCTCCAACTTCCAGTTGTCCTCCCGGTTTCACTGCCTCTATCGCTCCCTACTTACCTTCTGGAGACAGTTTGTTGCTAGGTGACTTCAACGGCCACCGTGACCTGTGTTGCTCTTACTTGGCAGCCGACCCTTTCAGGGGAAGCTCTGTCTGATGAGATAGAACACGCCCCTTTTGCCATTCTCAACGAGAACAGCCAAACGCGGCTCCCGACCAACGGCGCCTCCAGCTCGCCCGATGTTTCCCTCGCCAGTCTCAGTCTGGTAGCCTCCACCATGTGGAAGACGGAAATCAGCCTGGGTAGCGACCACCACCCCATTGTGCTCGAATTGGCCACCGCCGCCGAGCATATCAAGGCCCCCAACCGGCACTTAATTTATTTCAAGAAAGCCAATTGGGCAGCGTTCACGACCGAATGCGAAGCCGAGATCGATGGCCTACCGCATCCCACTTGTGTCCACACGGCGGAGCGAGCCCTTCGTCGACTACTCCTGGCAGCAGCAAGTCACCACATCCCTAACGGCCGCATTCCCCTTCTCCGTCCTAACTATCCGCCCGAAGCCTCCCGCCTGGAACGAGAGAGAGACGAAATAAAAGCGCGTGATGCCAGTGACCCGCGAGTTGGCGAACTGAATGGCTTAATCACTAAGACTATCAACGATGGCAAACGCCAACGCTGGCATGAACTTGTTTCAGATTGCAATTTAAGTGGCAACTCAGCTGCTACTTGGAAGCTTTTACGCAACTTACCAAACCCCGGGCTGATACATTTAAGCAGTCTATTAGCTTCGGGGACGACAAGTTCATTTCCAACAACGGTAAGATTGCCGCGAAGATGAACAAGCTGTTCTCGCCCCGCTCGGCGCCCAGTCCGAAAAGCCAGCGCTCCCTTCTTCGTCTCCTCCATAAAGCTCCGCCCCCAAGACATTTACTTTTCGGCTGATGTCATCCTCACCGCCGTCAAGAAAACGAGAGTTTCTAAAGCCTTAGGACCAGATAGTCTGGCGCCTATCCATGTGCGCCACATCGGCCCGAAGGTGGCTGCCTACCTTGCCGCCCTCTTCAACCTTTCACTGGGAACTTCAATCATCCCCGATTGCTGGTCAAAGCGGGTAAGGACCCCTGCCTAGCGACCTCTTATCGTCCAATTGCCCTCCTCAGTTCATTGGCGAAGATCCTGGAACGGCTCGTCCACCCAATTCTGACGTCTGTGGTGGAACTATCTTGCCACCAACATGGTTTCCGATCGAGTCGTGGGACTACAACGGCGCTTTTCGAGCTCGGCGACGCTATCCTCGAGGGCTTCGATCAGCAGAAGCCCGCTTCGCGGACCGTGGCAGTCTCAATTGACCTGTCACGAGCCTTTGACTGGGTCTGCCTCGATCAGCTCCTGCAGGACTTGGTCTCACTGAACGTCCCGACTGGCCTGGTCCGATTGTTGGTGGCTTCCATCCGTGGCTCTCACGATCGTGTCCTTTTCCGGGGCGCTCTCTCTAAGCCCCAAAGCAGACCTGTAGCGTCCCTCAAGGCTCTGTGCTCAGTCCGACGCTCTTTAACATCTACATGCGAGAGCTCCCACTCCCCCGGCCACCTGTGCCAGGGGTACCCTACGCGGACGATGTTACGTTCTTTTGCCGGCACCATGACATTGATCAGGCTGCACAGCTCCTCACGGAGTTCATGCCTGTTGTCGAAAACTTCCCCACCCAGTACGGCATGACGATCTCGGCAGCCAAGTCGTACGTAACTGTTTTCACGCTTGATCCGAAGGAGTTTAATCGTCACCCGGTCATCACCGTCAACGGGGCGTCCTTACCGCTCTTCCCCAAGCTTAAACTCCTTGGCGTGCGTTTCGATCCGCTTTTCACGTTCGCAGACCATGACAGAGAGACCGCAAGCAAAGTAAGCCGCTGCAATAAGGTCTTCAAGGCTCTAGTAGGCACATCTTGGGGCTGCGCGAAAGAGACTTTGTCGACAGCTTTCAAGGCGCTGGCCAAGCCGCACCTCACTTATGCGGCACCAATCTAATCTCCTACGATGAGCTCTTACAGCCTGCAACGCCTCCAGTCAGCACAGAACTCTGCCCTCCGCACCATCATGGGTTGCTATAAAATGTCGCCTAGAGATCATCTTCATGCGGAGGCTTCTGTTCTACCGGTCGCCCATCACAACACTCCTTGGCCAGCAGTTCTAATGGACTTGTTCGCAACCCGGTCATCCCAAACATCACCGTTGCAACGCTCCTGAGACCAGCCGCAACGTCCGGCCATCTATTTGAGCACTCCACATCGATGCTGTTGCCTCGTCTCTCGCGGATCTACCTGTTGCTAGCTCTGCCACCAAGACAGGCTTCCAGCGTGTCCACCAGAGAGTCGTTGTCGAGGAGAAACGAGGTTACCGTCCCCCGGTCCTTTTGGGTGGATATCCACCTCCGATTGCGGCCTCGGAACGACATCTCCCGAGGGTCACTCGCTGTACCCTGGCGCAGCTACGCAGTGGCTACTGCATGCTCCTTCGCCAGTACCAACACCGGCTCGACCCATCCATACCCGACTGCTGTCCCGACTGCGGCGTCTGCCGCATGACTGCCGTCATCTGTTTGCCTGCAGTTCCCGGCCAGGCACCCACCTCACTCCCGCGGACCTGTGGCTCAAACCGGTCGAGGTCGCGGCTTTTCTCCGTCTCCCAACTCCTCCCAGTTTGGATTCCGGCGGGGATTCCTGATCCAACTATGGGCTACGACACACACACACACCACTCAGCAAGAAACATGAATTTTGAAGGCTGATTTGGAAAATATGAAAAGCTTTTCGAAGAGGGCACAGAACTCGACGACAAGACTACAGTGAAAATCATACGGCTTAAACTAGGCCAGCGAGAACGCAAGCGGTACGTAAATTTGATTTTACCATAAAAGTCACTTACTATTTAATTACTGTTTCAACTGGAGTTTGTTCAGTTTCTCGAAGTTGCTATTGGGTGGATGTTTTGAAGGTTTGAAAAGAGAGTTATTGTTACAGTCAGCTGTATAGATCATTCGCGTTTCAACAGCTTAGGCAGATTCGAGACATTTTTTCCTGGTGCGAATTTAAAGCATCTAGGAAGTGCGACATTTATTTGAACCTTGCCTTGGTAACATAAAGTCCTCAGATTTACAAATTTTCTGTTTTCAACTTTAAACTACCCACCATTTATACTTTCCACGGTGTTTCTGTTGCTAAGTTTATTGACTATCCCAAGTGGCAATATGCTTTGACCTCGTTGTTTTGCGTAGATGTTTTCCTGTACGCGATCAAATCCTTGTATTTCCCCATTGGTTCTTAATGTTTTACAGCGACAAACAGCAGCTGTCGAGCCGACGCGAATTTATTGGTTCCAGTAAATTCTGCAGTACTTGCAGGCTTTAGTTTCTGGGGAGTATATAGGTTATACCTGGGTTGTCAATCCTTGAACTTGGTTTATTTTAGATTGGGGTGGACAAAACTGTGAATATCCATGTATTGTCTCGTCTGTTTTTTTTGTAATATCTGACATTATATCCAACCATATTTTTGATGTAGAAAAACCTCAAAAGATGCAATTTTGTTGTCCGGTTCGGTCTCTGCAGCTATCTGTAGTGAAGGTTGGACTTCTGAACCTTTCTCACTAGACAATAGAGATCGGTAATACGACATGCCAAGTGGAATATATCGTTCACCCACCGAGCATAGCAATCAAGGTCCTTACGGTGCAGCCTATGACAAAAGGATGAATCCATGCACCGTGTCACGCGCAGCAATATCGACTGCGCCTGACGTTTTTACTCTTCCGTACTTCTGATAGAAATATCCGGCAGTTTTTTAGGTCGTGGCAGCTACTGCGTATGTCACAGCAAAAAGACGGAAAAACCATCTGCAGATACGGAATCCTCGCAGCAGTGTGTCAGTTATTCTGCCAGAAATGAGAAACCAGACAGATGGCATCGCAGGCATTTAATACCCATCCGTAAGACCAGGCAGAGTTTTTTTACCTTGGCAAAATATGTAGAACACAGGGCTTAAATTGGACTGCTTGAACATGTTCTATCTGGCATACAGAAAAACCAAAAAGAATGGTCTTGGCAGTTATGAATCATCAAAACGTATTTTGGGCGGACAACCTGATGTAGTACTACAGTTCGAGTTTCACAACCGCCGTGAGAGAAAAAAAGTGTTAGGCTGAAATCACAAACCCGGCGAGAAACCGTGTGTCGAGGACATTGTCAGGCATTCGAGAGACCAGACAGAGGCCGAAACAACCATGACATGCGTACCAGCTTAGACACGACGGATAGCAAGATGGACCTCAATTTGCTATGTGACTTTTTGGTTCCCTTATGTTCAGGGTAGACTCAGGTAACAACACCTACTTTCTGCAAAAGACATCGTAAAACAACCGTCTAAGACTCATCATAGACCCGAGGAGGAAATCATATCAGGTTAACTTATAAAAAGTAGGTGTTAAGGCGTGGCCTATGGCAAACTGATGGATTCCCTCGTCGTAGCACGCGCCATATTGGCCACGGAACGCTGAGTCCGAAAGTCAATTAGCATGCGCGGTAATATGGATCACGTGTGACTTTTTTGTTTCAGATCGATAAGTCGATATTTTCCCGAAAGGCGTTTTCGCGCGCTAACGGAAACAATCAATTATCGCCACACCGCCGGTTGGGAAGTTCTGTAATGCCCGTCGCCATTTGGCACGCGATCGGCCGGAATATCTCAGACCGCCAACAGGAGCGAATAAATGCGGCGAGCTTGGATACGAAAAAAAACGTCATGTGTTCGGAATTTGTGAAGAAACGTTTTGCTTCGCGAGCTGCTTCCCTGCTTTTCCCGCCTAACTGTCGTACATAACAACTAGTGACGCAGGTGCAGCAGTATGATATCAGAGGGTCAGATGAAGCAAATGCTAGAAGCGTAGCAGTCCAGCTTCATGCCATTACTAAACAGAAATGCAACAGAATTTGGGCCCGGCATCCAGGGAGAACGCAAGAAAACTGCTCGGGGAACAGATCATCGAGTTCACCTACCCCCGGAAAAAGTCTTGCATTTTAAAGTCTGGTTTTGAAGTATGAAGGGCTGTTTTAAGAGGGAGCAGAGCTTGATGCCCAGAAACAGGTGGAAATCCTGCTGCTTAAAATAGGCCAGTGAGAACGCAAACGGTATGCAAAATTTGTGTTACCAAAAAAGATAGTTGATATTTCATTTGCGGACACAGTTAAGAAGTTGAAGTCTGTTATGTTTGTCAATATCGCTATTTAACAGATGTTTCGAATGTCTAAAATGGACCTAACCGGCCAATTAAATGACGCGTATCTTGAAAGGGTCAATATTCAGCCGATAAAGGCCCTTTTTATCAAGTCTTTGACGCTTCTTGAGGATGCTGACATTCACACGCGACTAATGGCTCAACTGGAATCATGAACATCAAAGGGTTATGAAAACAACCCGCCAGTAGGTGTGTATGAAACAACGTCACCATCGTCGTCGTGGTCTTTATAAGTGCGATGATGGTTTGGTAGTCCGTGTCCGAGACATTAATTGCCGCGATTTAATTGTCCCTGTCTGATTTTACGTAATGATTATGCAACAATTGGGTTGAGTGTCATGGAAATTGTTGATGGCCCGCGCCCTTCCCACGTGGCCGATTCACTACTGAAGCAAAGTCTGTACAGAATGTGGAAACGGCAAGTCATTGTGCTTGCCGATGGACTGCGCGCCTGATAACCATGACTCGTGCAGTTCGCAGCTCACGCGTTTGCCACCCCTTGCGAGGATTTCAGCCTCTAAAATATGACCGGGTTCCATCGAGTTACTTGCAACCTGAGGTTTAGCGTCTTTCCTCCTCACCGTTGCTGCGTTTTGGGCCATTCACGTCAGTGCGTCCACCCATTACCCTCCCTCCCTCATCATGATCATTATCATCATCAGCGACAATAAGAAGACTCCCTTCTTTCAGTCCTTTCATTTGTTTGGATCTCCTCAGAGACTTTTTAAAATTTCACAGGCATACCACAGCGAATTTGTGGACAAGTACATGGCCCGCTTTGGCGAGCAGTGGGTGCGGCTGGCGGGCTCCCCCACGGACCACACTTACTTCTGCCAGTCGGTAGGCGAGCACCTGTTGAAGACGGGCCGTTACGCCGAACTGATCCAACTCCTAACTAACCTGAAATTCAACTGCGCTTGCCTGCTTATCCTGGGACCTTCAGCCGTGGTCGCTGAATTTCGGCGTTATCGACCCATCTTTGAGGCGATGGGACGGATATCTGATTGGTAAAACTCTCCGTTTTTATTCTGTCTACTCATATTTTACTGATTTCATTCTCTTTGTATGTTGGCGAACCATGACCAAAGGGTAGCCTATGACAGCAACAGAAGTTTGTTTATCTGGCGGAAAAGATCGGCCTTTCCCCCCGAGCACGATTGCATGCCAAGTGACAGTCAGTACTACATAACTCGTGGCTTTGTCAGCCGACTCAGGCGCAAAATCTTAACAGTTGTCAGCATTCCCTGCTGATGCACTTCTTTCATCCTACATTAGCTGCGCTATTTGATGAAATGTTAACCGAAATAATGAAATTCTGAAATTCTATTTAAACTCGTAATATTAATTATAATGTAGCATAATCTCGAGATATTTCAGCCACGCTAATTTGGGCTTTTATGCGAGCTTCTTTCTTGTTCCATATCAAAGACTAGTATAAAAATTATCTCTAAAGCAGTTGAAATTTCATCCATTGGTTTTAGATGCCCTGCTAAATAAGGTACTGCTGCCAATGTCTGCCTGTCGGTAGCTTGTGTATATTACGCGGCTATTCCGCGGTGGCGTACGGACTTTAACTCAACTATATGCATCAAATTTCGGTCTATGCCTTTAGATATTGAATATACTGATCTTTACCGAGTTCAAAATTTAATTTGTAAGGAAATTAATGTACAGAAATTTGTAGGACACCAACTCATTTTGCCTTTTATGACCACAACCCGTGCTGCATAATTTTCTTACATGCGCCCGCTACCTATATATATGCAGTAGCACAGTTGTGTGTAATAAATATGCTGTATTTGCTCCTTTTCGAGTGCATTATTTAGTTTTATGCCGAATGCTGCGTTAGATCGTTGGATTGTGAGGACTCTTGAAGTATGAATTAATATTCAAGCTTTTGCTCTCACATACATCGATAGACCCGCCTCCCCGCTAGAAACTTAACAAGGTCAGGGGACTAAAAAGGAATTCATGATTTTTCATATGATTTGAAAAGTGGTCGCATTTTCCATTTTGTTGACATGTCTCTTTTCTTTTCCCGAATTGTCGGCAATAGTTAAGGGAATTTAGTATTCCAGACAAAGTTTCTTTGAACCTCGTAGGTTTGAGCAAGTAATAGCCTAAATAATTGAAACATGTAGCACGAACCTTGCAGTTTATTCGAAGACATGCGAACTGTCATGTCTGCGTAGTGTTTGTTGATCTGTTAATGTATCCAAATTCGTCATATTTTCAAATTTAAAGAGGGCCTTGTAGAGCTCGTGTCTTTTTCCGCCCTATGCACTATAATAAGGCTTGAAGTAGAGGTGAAATGCCTTTTTGTTTCTCCTTCACAGGTTTTCGTGGCAGTAAGCGTATTGACCATGTGTTCTTATAATTGTCCATCTCTCCTACCTTAGTGAACTTAGAGACCTTATAATCGTGTTTACACTGACCAACTAATCAGGCATTTCGTTCTTACTATCAGAATTCAGTACCTGATTAATTTTTGACTGTCAACAACGTTGATTATGTGCATTTTTTCGGACTTTTCGATACATACGAAATCACCGAAACATACGTACTATATAAACACAGAGTGCAGTTATTTTGCAGTCCGTCGAAATGATATCTTGCCGTAGCCGGAATATCCAGAGTTTATGCTCCATAAGAATCAATCTTCCAATAACCTGAAAGTAGTATTTTCTATTCTATATAATATTTCAGGAGTTTACCCAAATTTTACTGACATTGCTGCATACTGTATACTTATATGCAAGCTTCTAATCAGTTAAATGTAAAGTATCTCAGTTTTTAAACAACATGTCTTCTTTTATTTTTAAGGCACACCTACCTACGATTCCTGCAGACAACCGCTTACCAGCTAATCAATCCGGACAGTTCAGTGCGCGCCCTGCACATTCGAGCCCGCTCACCCACCCGACCCGGTTCTCTTGCCGATGTAACCTGCGGTAAAGACTTCCTACTGGCGGGCTGCATAGGGCTTCAACGGCGCAGTATGACCCCAGACGACGGCACCGCCTCTAACCTAGACCTGTCCATGGCTCCCACCTCCTTTCTCGGCGGGACGGGAAAACATCGTTCACCGTCAGCCTTCCGTTCCCCTACACGAAAAGATGAGCTCGATCGTCGAGTCGCCTCCCCCAAACGCACTGGCATAAGCAAGAACCTTATGATAAAGGGTCTGGATCTAGTCCAATTGGGACTCACACTGCCACACGATAATGTAATCTTTCAACAATCGGTCAATATCATCAGTTCAAGTAATGCGAAGGAACATCACGCGCCCAAATACTACTGGTTCTGCAGGTAAGGTTTTTCACCTTCTGTCTACGACGAGGTTGTCGTTCGTGGCATAAGGTCGATGGCAATTCGCCTTCTACTTCTGACATATCATACTTTCCACTGGATAACTCAACGGTCGCCTGGGCCCTTAATAGCGTCAATAACACTAACCTTCCTTCGTAGTCCATGAAGCTATTTCCAAAAATTAATGACTTGTTAGCAGAAGGCCTTTGTGTGCCTAAAAGTTAATTTTCTGACACTTTCTACTCTCTTGGTCTGCCCTTTCTTTACTGTCCAACTTCTGGATGGGGCAATGAGCAAGCTTGTCTGTTCATTTAAAAAGGGCAAATCTCAGAATCGTTTTACCAGGTCGCACCGCTTTTATTTTCTTCCTTTCCTCAACCCCCTTGTCCCCTCACTGCGCTGTATAGTGTTCTCACTTGAGACTGACATTTTATTTACCTCTCGCTTGCTAAAACCACGTTTCTTTTTTGTCTCGTATTCCTAGTAACATATGTACGTCCGGTACAGAACTTATGTGGGCCACACGCACGGGCACCGCAAGTATCACAGCTATAGCAGCAGAGCCCGACTACACGTTCCTGCCACCAACTCTACGACGTAGAATGCGTCCCTCCGATGACCGATCGATAAACCGGCAACTAGTCGGTACCTCTGACGGTCGTATAATAATCCTGGACGCCACGTCGGGCTATGAAGTCGCCGTTCACCAGGTCTGTGTTGCTACCATTTAGGTTTTCCTTCATGCTTATGAAATTCGTGTATCTCCCTTCCTCTCTCTACCCCTTCTCCCGGTATCTCGCACATCTTTACGATAGCTACTGCTTGCACAGGCAGCGTTGACTGGTGCGTGAATTTGCTTTTGGGGATAGTGGCTTCTAAAATATCTACATCACTCATACTCTGACCGTCTTCCGCTCACCTGGTGGGGTATAAAAGTTCATCCAACACATGCAGTATTCTTCTAAAAATTGTTCGCAGAAAACTATTATCGCAGACTTCACACCGAGACGACGTCATAGTTATCCCGACAATTTCACACCAGCGAAAATCATGCTACTTCGTTGCACTAGCGGCCTATTTCTTCTGATCGAAATAACGCTTCTGTTCAACCCTTTGCCAAATTTTAACGCGCTAAATGTCATTTGAGTCAGAAATCGGAATTTCAGATCGGAATTCCATGAACAAATTCCAGATTTGCTGATATGCACTGACAAATGTGCCAGCAGTGCTTTTGCGTCTGGCCATTTACTCGACTTAGTAATCCGTCCAGATTCATACGAGTAATTTGTTCTATGGCCTGCCTCTTCTAAAACTTATTATTTTCGCCCCTCAAGGTGCACAAGCAGTGCGTTGAAGTGAAGACCATCTCCTTGCTTCCCGGCGGTCAGGCCTGTCTCTCTTGCGGCTCGGACGGTAGTATGATGTGCGTACATATTTTACCCTTTTTAACTCTTCTCGCTCAGCCTTCAGATGCCGATGAAAAAGCGATGTTATGACTTTAGAATAGAAACTCCCCGTTTATACAAGTGACCCTGAAAAATATTCCAAAAAGGCTACATATTGCCATGTCTTGATAACAATCCGAGCTTTAGCCCTAACCGAAGTCACATGCATTGCACAAGGCCTTCAGAATAGAGGGCAGTTCGATACCAATGTCATGGTGATAATACTCTTAACCCTACCAATGCCATGTTTTAGAGAACCAAACACTTAGGTACATCCTGCGAGTTAGTCAGTCAACCCGCGAATCTTCCCTTACTACATCATTTAGTCGAAATAAGTAAACATATATTACCGACCTATTTCAAGTAAAAGCTCCGCCAGGCTGCATAAATCACTGATTTTGGTATTGTTTTTTCTTTGCTCGCTCGGTAAATGACACTTTTAAAGGATCAGCACTGATTTGCGGTTAAGATACAATGACGTACGTGAATGACGAGATAAGGTCTTCTTCCTTTTACTACGTGAGCTAAAAGCATACGGTAGCACTCCTACTGCCGTTTGTACAAATGGGAATGTAAGGCGTAAGGGAGGGTAGCATGGTGATATGGGAGTTCTTGTTCTTAGGAATTTCGGACGTCGGTAAGGTACTCTTACGGAGCATCTATCACACTCTGTTCTCGCTCAACGAATGCTGATAAAAAAAGTGTTGTTAATACGCACGGAGGTGGGCTCTTAAGAATTGCTACCGACGAAGAAGAGCGAGAGTAAGCTAGACTTACTAAAGTTACAGCCAACCACACCCCGCAGACAGTTTGGACACCCGAATTTCATTTGGTAGTCGCTACTACTGCTCGACCTTTCAGTATACGTAGAATTCCATTCAAGTGCAAGTCTTCACTGTTGTCGTAGTCCTGGTCCAGTACAGACAAACAGCTAATAAGCCTTTGTCATTCTCTTGCCGGCTTTTTTATTCTCGTTTTCGTTTACCCTCATTATAGCTGATGTACAGTTAACTCTTTATTTCAAACTATTTGTACGTTCACAACTGCCAAATTTCGTAATTTTTTTGCTCCAGCGTGTCTACATTGCCCCCGCTGGACTCTTCACCAAAGTCCCCCACAACACCTCGAAATCGGTCTGATGATTGTGCTGGCAAGAGATCATCGGGCGACCAGTTTTTTGATACAATAGACGTAGACGAGGTAGAGGACCCGCCCAGTGAGGAGAGTGAGCTGTATGATGCACCAAGTACTCCCATCTGTGATTACGTACCCAGTACGGAGCACTGGTTCAGCCCTGGCGATGCGTCCCCCTTCCAAAACGCAGCGGCTTACTATAACACAGCTGATGCTCCATCCCCAGGTCATCAGAGTGCGTCACCTTCTGCCTTCTGTCAACAGCGCAGCACATCACCAGTTCTTCAGGAAGCCGAATTTCCCACCTACACCACGGCTCCCACTGTACTTGCTGATCTCCCGGCCCTCGTCGAGATTTGTCGACTTTCAGATGCGAGCCCGAAGAAGGTACACCGGTACAACAGTGCTATTGATTATATTTCAGTAAACAGGTTTGTTTAAAACGTTCAGACTCCGTGTCTTCCATAGTACGCAGACAGTATTCCGGTGGATTGGAAAAACGATTGTCATATAATCTTTTATATCCCCCTCTTTCGTGCGTAGTATATTAAAATATAGCGTTATCCTGAAACTAGTTGCTCAAGAACTGTCTTTCACCTTTTCACCTAAGTGTCTTCTCTAGGTTCAACTAACTTGCTTAATGCTACTGACACGAGGCTTTGATTATGTGGGGAATGCCGTTTTGGGAGTTGTTTGCTGAGATGAGTTGGAACAAATGACACGATGCTTCATCTTGACGAAAAACCACGAAATTTAAAGCGTTGTTCAACTTATCCTTATTGATTTACTCGGTTATTTTCACGGACAGGCTTGGTTTTACTCTGTTGAGACAATTTAAGCTTTTCTTCAATGGATGTACTATGCTACTGAAACTGGTATCCACCTGTAAAGCGTTGTACAGATGCAAATATAAGTAAGTGTTTGGCTCTTCAGACGCATAGCATACCGCTCATGATTAATTCGGAGATTTTTTGGGTGTACATTTTTGGGTCGGGTTCCTGCTGGTCTTTCTTAGACTTCCCTTTATTTAAATGATTTACGTCACCCGCGGTGTGTGTTGTGCATAGGCGTTATCATATTTTACAATCAAAAATGTTCATGTCATACCGGCATTTTCATTGTTTATCCACATTTGAACCTTCCTGTAAGAATTTGCGCCCTTATTTATCAAGGCTGATTAACAAATGTCAGTTTTGAGAATGGGTATTCTACCCCACCCCTTAAGTTGGATATTCTTGCGCGTAGTTGACAAAAGGGAGTTCTTAGTTATCTTCATAAGTTTTTGGCATCAAAGACCAGTAGGTTGTCAGTCCTACCACTAGTTTTATTTGTCTTTTTCTCTTTTCATACCATACCAGGCGCATTTGTCTTCTTTCAAACCGACCCTGTCAGACCGCATATTTTCTTATGTAATTAGAAGGTTGCAGCTGAAGTTACGTTTTACCTTTTCCCCTCCCAGTTTTCAAGCACTGGGCAGACAGTCCCGACTTTCTTTTGAAGTTTAACTTTTTGTAAAATTGTGTTTCTTCATAAAGGCTTCCTATCCTTTACATGCTACTGGTTATTTTTCCGAATTTGTTACTTAGTAGTAGTAATTGTTGTTGTTTTTGTGAGGCTGACACCAAGGAATCCATCCTAGTGGCACATCGGTGCGTTCCTCACTGTAAGTTACACAGAAGACGTTAAGATAGTCTACTCTGCTGGCAGTCGCTGCTACTGGGACCACCCCACTGCGCTATCGCTAGCAACGGTCGAACTATCCATATGATAGCAGCCCGTACCTAATCAACTACTTCATGCAGCCAATCAGTTGTGCGAAGATAGTTCAATCAGTACCTATTTTTACCAACAGAGGTGTGAGGCCTCTAAGCTATCTTATTAGTTCAATAGATATCTACCACTGTAAACGTTGCATGTCCGCTGTGGTAAATGTAGACACGCCTCGTCCTGATCCTCATGCAATCTAGTTTGTAATCAGACAAGTCGAAACATTTGTCTGTAGTCTGTTTATTTTCCGTGGGGCCAGTAATGCCTACTCCCCTTCTTCGGAGACCAAAGACCAATATAACCCGTCACGTGCTTATGCAGTCGTTCAACCGGAAAGAGGACTCGCGGTCGATTTACGCAAACTACCAGCATCGCTTGCTACCCACAAAAACAAGCTCTTTTTGTCCCAGAACGCGATCGCCAATCTGAAAATAAACCTGTTTAACGGAAATTTTATCCAACTTCGCAGAATATCTTTCACCTGTTTGAAGCAGCACTCAATCTGCATCAAAGTAGCTTTTTATCAGCCATATATTGCCGTACCACCAACGAAGAAACCCACTATCGTTTAGCAACTTAAGCTCTAGCAAATACAAAAAAGATAACATCGAATACTTTACTCATCGGGTGGTCGCCAGGATCCATTCTGCCATCATTTTTGGAATCGGGCTCTGCTTTTGGTTCGTAGTCAGTTCTCACAACAGACTTGTGTAAAGCAATGCCACTGTAGTTTTCAGAACTTGTGTTTGGCTTATAGTGAAGATGTGAATGAAATCCCTCTGTTGGGTAAATTTTAGCTCTAAATGTTTGCTAAAAAGGGCGCGTCAGGACAAACCAGGCTTAATGGACTCTGAACTTGCCAATTTATAAATAAAAATTGAACATGTACCAACTACCATTAGCCGAAGATGCGGTATAGGCATCTGACAGATGTCGAAAGGATTTCATTTATGTTAACTAACCGTTGGGTGATTAAATTAAAGGTATAGAGGTAAAGATACCAGGTACGCATCAGGCTAATGCTTTTTAGCGTGGATGCTACAGCGGAATATGCACCAATGACTATGCCTGAAACCTCCCACCACTAATTTGGCCTTTTTTATCCATTGTTAGGTCACAGACGCAAGTGAACCGGACGTGCCCATGCAGATGTGTATCGCGCTGTCACCCATGGGCACATGCATGCTTTTCGCGGATAGTTCGGCGTCGTGTATTACCGATGCAACACCGAAAGCTGGCCCAAAAATCGGAAAAATTCAGTTTGATTTGGAGGCGGAAAAGAACAAGAAGAATAGGAAAGGTGACGATGACACTGACTGCACCCTCACCCTCTCCATGTACAGTCTCCTCACGGGCTCCCCTGAGTCCACCAAGGCCACAAACCCACCGTCAAAATTCGCCCTAGTCAAGTGTCGGGATCTCATTCTGCCATCACAGGTACCACCCAAAGACTTTGTGGCGCCTCTTCTGCCTTCTGTGCTTTCAGCGGTCATTTCCTCCGACGACTCCATGATTGGCTGCGGACTGTCCAATGGTCGCCTGTGGATCTACTCACTAGACGAGGTCGGCTGGGTGGCTTGCATATCTACGGCGATCTCAGCGAAAGCGGACCCATTCACTGCGGCTCCAATCAGCACCAGGACTCCCCGTCCGCGCACCGACACGTCGCCTTTTCAACAGGCAGTAAGGCTTAGCCGAATAATTTGGATAACGCTGATTACTACTACTACTACTACTACTACCACCACTACTACTACTTCTAATACTACTACTACTACTACTACTACTACGACGACGACTACTATTACTACTACTACTAATAATAATAATAATAATAACGCCGCTGCCTCCACGACGACTACTACTGCTACTATAAACAGCGCTATCATTTTATCTATTTCTAATACAACTAGCATTTTAGATTGGTCATGATTAACATAATTACTTTTCCTATTGACTTTGGCTCTACTAATATGAGAAACTCAGCATGTTTGCAGACTGATACACGATACAATAACCTATGAGACTAAATCTACTGTACTCTACCATGTACCCGTTGTTCCCTACATATTTTTTGTAGAAGCCTACATTCGAATTAAATCCATAGGTTCTATTTTATGCTCCCTGCGAGGTGTGTCTCACTCTTTTTAACATGAATTCGCCGCCCTATATACGAAGCCTGCCACCACCGTGATTATAATTAGATTAGCGAAAGCCCAGTTTACTCGAATTTTCTCCATCCCAGATATTTTATTTGCCAACCAACCGGAGCTTGTTACTAACATTAATAAGATGGCACTTAGCCTTATTGACTGCCTTTTCCTAGTCAGTTATTTGGGCTGTAGAATAATTTTAAATGTGGGCTACTTCGCAGTCTTAGATTCTGTGATCCTTCCTCTGATATTGTGATTCCCGTTTCCTTTGAGCTTAAGTACAGGCTGAAGGGTTTTGCCCCCATTTTTATTTCCCATAAGGCTATTATTCCCCAGTGCACAGAGCGGATAAGGAAGATGCTGAAGGGGAGATTTTGCTTGCATGCCGGCTACTTGTCAGTCGTCCTCTCCAAATGACTGAACACGACCAACAACGCTGACCACCACCACCACCACCACCACCACCACCAGCACAGTCGATTAAGTTGCCTTTATGCAAATTTCATGCATGATTTCCAGACAGCACGTTTCTTCTATCACCTAGATCTCAGGAGGCGGTTTCCCATTGCCTTTGGCGCCTTCTTCATCACGCTTGCGGCCTCCCTCTCACTTGTCCTGAAAACTGACATTTTCGTCAGCTTCAACTTTTGTGCGCTTAAGTGCAACCTCTTTTCAACTGCTGCACGGGCTAGTTTTTTCTTTATGTTCCTCGTCAGCTTAAGCCTTTATATCCCTCTCAGGCTGATTCCGAGTTGGTCGAGCTGGCATTCGCTGATGGTCCAATTGTCAACGCATGCGCCTTCCTCTCCTGGCCCTACGAATATCGAGCGGTCATCAGCTCCAGCCCATGGACTCCACCTTCGACGCCTTTGTGCGCAGCGGCCGTGGGTGGCTTCATTTGCGTGAGTTTTCTTAACTGCATCTGTTGGTGAAATGCATCGAGCTTCCGGAACGCAGAGCCTCATAACGCACACGTCTAACCATTCCTTCCTATACCCTCCCTCTCTCCCTCCCACAGGTTTGGTCGTTCCAAAATAAACTTCCCGCAAATCAGTCGGATCTACAGACAACTTCGGCTCTCGTTGCTTCTAGCCGATGTCAGTTTCGCTTGCGTTGTCCTTTGGGTTCATTTGCACATTCTCTGGACACCCATACCATTGGCACCCGTTGTCTCCTGGCTGCGGGCATGACGAACGGACGCGTAATGGTATGCGGTCCCCCCTATTTGGTGTTATTATTTTCTAGCACTTGTATGCACCTATATACTTTTCGTAGTCACACACGCTTACTTTGGGAAAAGTAGGAAACTTTATTTGATACATTTACAACGCAGTTTCACAAGGTCGTCGTTAGACTGAGGTATATTCATATGCAAAAAGTACTTGCACACCGAAGCTTGTTCGGGTTTTGCGTCAGTTTGCGACCTCCGTGTATGCATAATTCTCTATGGAATCTTTATCTTCACCATTTACCCCTATGAATTATGTACTCGGCATCTAAGTCAGTGTGTCGACTGATTCGTGCCTCATCAAGATGCATGGCTTCGAGATACAATCTACCTTTTTGTGGGGGGAAGGTTGGAAGTCTTGTCCCAGGTCGGAGCATGACCGATGTCTAGGGTATGCAATATCAATTGAGCCAGATGGAATTGCCTTTTAACTACTCGCTCCTGTTCGTAGTTGCGTGTAGAAGCGGACCTTCATGACTAGACACACTACAGTAGTCGCCAGTTATTAAACCCACGGTTAATAGGCCCAGCCGCCTATTAAGCCCAAATCAGCTTGGGACGGGATTTTTTATGGTAAAATCTGGTGGCTAATAAGCCCAGTCGCCGGCTAGAAAGCCCAGTTTGCCAACAGGATAGGGTGAGATTCTCATTTCTCTGACCGCTTTTTTAAACGAGTCGCAAATAATTTTTTTTTTGTTATTACGTAAAATACAGACAAACAGCATCTTTTTCTTTCACATAACCAAGCTCTACACTTAATACAGTACGTATGAAATGTATAGTGCCTATCCTGCGTTTGCTAATCAAGTACTAAGACACCCCGCTTAATGCGCCCGCCGCTTATTAAGCCCAATTTGGTCTGGGCCCGAAGTGGGCGAAGTGGGCCCGAAGCCGGCGACTTCTGTTTACGGTATCGAACGGGATCTTGTAGAAGACCGAGCAATCGGCGTTGAAAATTTACTAATTTAGATTTACCCCATTTCCCAAAGAACGTATACGATTTCAAATTTAATTTCTTTTGATGCTTACCTTTCAATTAATAAGTTGATATTTATGTATAGTTTACTAATAAATGCAAATAGATGGGTACCGACAAAGACTGGGATGACTATTTCTGGCTTAGGCTAACTGAAGCATCAACGACTACTCCGATGATGGAAACCCGGAAGTTTCCGAAACGTTTCTTTAAGTACAGTTTGCTCCATGGACTCAATCCTCTTTTTCGTCTTCTACGGGAAATCGCGTACACGCTAAGGCATGTGGACCTTAAATCTTTACGTATATTAAAATGCACAAGGTTGGTATGGCAGGCTGATGGTGGTTAGTAGACAGAAATGGACATGCCAGTCTCCCTGATATTTGTCGGTACGCCAGCATATGTCTATGTTATGTGTGTTTTCATGACGAGTTAAAGTCCAGATCTCTTATCGCGTTCATCATCATCTTTCGATGAAGACGTAGAAAAAGAAAACGAGGTGATTTCACGGGACGAACTGTAATGTCGCTGAAATTTCTGCAACTTTATCGTTTCCATCACCAGAGTGGTGTGATGGCTATTCCTGATCCAAAGCATGTTTTCTCGTCGTCCCACGCAATACCAACTCTCCAATGAATCTCCTTCCTGAACAAGGAAGGCTCATCAAAATTTTCGAACCGGTGCTTCAAAAGGGTGAAAGTAACAAGGAACGTAGAAATGTCATACGGCATCATGCACACGTTTTACCCCTCCAATGCAAACCCCGGAGGACGACCTTGGAAGTAACTGATTGAGAAACTCTGGAAATACAAAAAACGAACACTATTATGCCCTGTCCAATGAATAGAGGCTCCCTACGATCGTCGTGGGCAAGCTTGCATACTGGACAAAACTGCAAAAATCCATTGGTTGACAAGGAGTCCTAAGCGCAATTGGCTGCCAGCAAGTTCAAAAGGTCATGAACAAAACTAACCTTTTTTTCATCACTTCTACGTCAGACCGGTTTTTATGTTTATCAGTAACCTTTCAAATCTAGTGCTTGTCTCCTGTCCACTCAGCGATTGAGACCAAATGCTGTTGAAGGACGTGTCTGATGTAAAGAAAAGACGTATGCTTCCTTCTCCGAACAAAGGAGAAGAACAACCAGTAGCATAATATTTTTGGTTTATTTCTTGCACTACTGTAGGCATTTCCTGATCTGTTTGCAGGTCAAAGTGGGTGGCTGTGTTCGAAAAATCGGGCACAAAGTTAAGATTAACATATTTCCTCAGAGTTTTAGGTTTTACCACAGTAGACTGGCACGCATGGCTTTATGGACGACGTCCAGTGTATCTAACTAGTCTACTAACTATTCTCAAAAAATAGTTCTAACTTCGTGCACCACTTGTATCTAATAGTTTTTTAGTCGTCTTTAGATGAGTTAGCATAATATTTTTACTTGAAAGAGAACTAGCGGGATAGCCGGTCATCTTATTTTTAGGACTTCCCTTTCCTCTGTTCTCGGTCGCGATAACCTGAGCTGTATATGTATTCATCTTCGTCCAGTTAATCCATATATCTAGAAATGGGATATTTCAATCAACTTAACTTGCAAAAGTAAACTCAGTTAATGAAAATGTGGATTTGAGAGCAGTAGGGTAGTTATTATCGATAGTTTTTGAAGAAAAAACGTAGCATCTACACAACGCAGCCTAAACAAAATTTACTTAGACAATCACAGATATATATATTAAAAATTTCAGGCCGAGTTGTTAGCAAGCATATTGCTGCACAATTAGCAAAAAATGATGCAGGAGTCTGCTCAAGCGGCCCAAGTTAAAATGCGCAGCGATAATTTTACTGAACCAACTCCGGAATATGATGAGGAGGTCGGCTAGATATGATTGCAAAATATATTGGACTTATTTTGTGACCTCGGTGAAATAAATCTCAACTCCCGAGACTTGTGCTAAATTATCCACCACGTTGGTGGCAGATGCGCTGCCTTGAAAGACGACCTAACATCGTCGTAAAAGCAAGATATAAAGGTGAGTTGGTAGTTTACGAACATTATCCGCTTCGACTCCAAAGCCATTCTCGTCAGTTTATGTGTAGGTTTATTTGGTTCCACCGCACCTCCCGCATCATCAATTCCGCATGCCCCATTTGAGTTTCATCAACCTTGCCGAGTGGACTGACCCACTGCCCAATCGTCTCGAAGACACTCTCTTCACTGTCCATTTTCCGGTAGGCTGCCAGCAGCAGGGTAAAGACAGCCTCAGATGGCAGTTGGATGAAAAAATCACTATCGATTGTCGTCTCAAAGGTCGTCTGGATGTGTTCCAGACAGGCGTTCCTTAACTGGTCGCTTTTTAGCAACCGTGCAAGCTCCCAGTTATTTGCTATGTTTCTAGAATCCAGCCAGCAAACTAATGACGACGCGAAAACACTTATCTGGCTGCCATAAAACTAACTACCCACTCTTCCACTTGAGGCTGCAAAAGTTGTTTTGCTAGCATAATCATCATCAGACTGACAGCATTGGCTTCCTGGACTTTCAGCTGGCCTGTGTATACATAATCCATTAGCAGTCCAGCTAATCTAGGTGACTGTATTGGTATAGTAAGCGCTAGAAATGCTTGGCGCCTGGAAGACGGAATACACTTTTGTAAGTGTTCTACGCATGGAGTCATGCAGTCGCTTAGGGTACTCTGCAGCTAGAAACCATCCGGCCTGTGTACATGCAGCATAATGCTTACTTACTTGTACTTGTAACGGCATTCACCTCGGGCGGGTTGAGCCGGCATCAGTTTTGACGTTGACTGCATCATGAATCACAGCTGTCCAGGCGCGTCGATCTTGCGCCTGTTCACACGAGAGCACCATCCATTCACGGTTCCACTGGCGTAGGCCGTAGACGCATGGGCCGGAAACTGACGACAGATCCTGCTTGACCGTTGCTGTCCAAGTTTTCAGCTGCCCGCCGCGACGTTTGCGCCAGGTGGGGGGAGGCGTCGCCACAAGCAGGCCACGAATCAGCTCACCATCATCACGCCGGGACGCATGCCCGAACCACCGAAGTCGTCTCTGAAGCAGGAGTGGAGGGAGAGCGTCCAGGTGACAGCGTCGGCGGAGATCGGAGCAGCGAATTCGGTCGACACGTCGGTGACGAAGGATGCGGCGTAGGCAGTCATGGTCAAACACCTCAAGGCGCCTCATGTCCTCAACACGCATAGGCCATGTCTCTCCGCCATAGAGCAGGATAGATCGAACCACTGCTTGGTAAACACGGGACTTTGTGCGTAGTGATATTTCCCTTCTATTCCATAGAGGAGCGCACAGTCGGTAGAAGGCAGATCGGGCACGGTTGACGCGTGGTACAACCTCGTCGACACCTTGACCCGTTTCCGTGACCAAAGAGCCCAAGTATCTAAACGAGTCGACCTTTTCGAGAGGAGCGCCGTCGAGAACAATAGGAGTGACAGATGTAGGGGGCACACAGGAGAGCATGACTTGGGTCTTAGTCGCGTTTAGGCGTAATCCGATGGATCGGGCACGCTCATTGACCTTGTCCAACGCCTGCTGAACTGCATTACAGTTGTCGCCAAAGAGGACGACGTCATCAGCATACGCCAAGTCAGTCACCCATTTCGAGCGATCAAACTGCACTCCCGGGAAGTCATCCAGTGCTTTGGCCATCTCTCTAACCGGTCATCGATCTTAGTGATGACAGCACCGTTGCGATCCAGTAAAGTCTCGGTGGTGTTCCCCGAACCTCTGCTGGCCTGCTTTAAGAGTCGGTAGAGCTTGTGGGTGTCACCTCTGGTAGCTGCTCGCTCCGTTTCCGTGGCAAAGTCGCTCCAGTATGCGTTCCTATCGGCTCGGATGGCCCTTGTCGTTTGGCGCCGCAGCTCTCTGTAAGTGGGGGAGCCAGTGAGTCTGGCTCGGCCGGCCTCCTCAGCTAACTCAAGCGTGGGTCTAGTGATCCAGTCGCGATGTCGCCGTCGGGTTTTGCCCAGATGGGTGTATGCCAGCTCTGACATCGCGGCCTTCAGGGACTGCCACGCGGGCTCTGGGTCCGCTCGGGCGTCAGGGTACAGGCCGTCGAAACGGTTCTGGAGTGCTAAGTGGAAGGCGTCGCCAGCAGAGGACTTCAGCTTTGCAGCATCGATCCGCTGTGGTCGGGAGGGTCTGTGAATAGCTCTCAAACGCAAGCGAAGGGTTGCCCGCTGTAGGACATGGTCCGATGCATGAGCGTTTCCTGTATCAGCACCGCGGTAGGCTCGACAATCCAAGACCGAGCTGGCCCAGCGTGCTCGGACAAGGATGTGATCTATTTGGGCCTGGGTATGCCCGTCATTTGAGTACCAAGTGACAAGGTGGTGGCGCGGATGATCAAAACGGGTGCTTGACACAACGAGGCGGTTAGACGATGCGAAGTTGACAAGGCGCTCACCGTTGGCACACTGCGCTCCGACAGCAAATTTTCCTAGCACATGACGGGTTCCAGCGTCACACACACCTGGTCGGGCGTTCCAGTCACCGGCAATGACGAGTAGATCGCTTCTTGCGATGCGGTCAACTGTTCGCTGGAGGTCACCGTAGAAGTCATCTTTTATGCTGTCATCAGCAGCCAGAGTAGGCGCATATACCGAGATGATGGAAACGTTGACTGGGGCACTTTTCAAACGGACCCAAGCTATCCGCGGTGAGACAGCCTCCCACTCTAGCAGACTCGAGTGAAATTCATCGGCCAAAGCTATAGCGACACCATACAGTCCAGAGTTGTCGGACACACCACTGTGGTAGAGATGGTACGCAGAGTCAGTTCTTGGTACTTGCAGCAGTTTGTGGCCAGTGCCAGGTAGGCGGACCTCAGAGAGACACGCCACACCAACACGGTATTCAGAAAGGGATTTGGCTGTTAACAGTTGGGCGCCGTCATCCCTCAAAGTGTGAACATTCCAGCCTGCAATTCGCAATCCGGCATCAGCTCGCAGATTTAACACCCGTCCCGCGATGCCAAGAGGATGGGGCGCGTCGGTTCCCGCGGACGCCGAAGCAGAGATCGTATGTTGCGTATAGTTGTGATTCATGAAAGTGTAGAAAGTCAAGAAAGTCAATTCCGTGTTTCGTGGAGAAAAGGGGATTGGCGCTAGGTCCCCGGTCTTGCTCCCCTACCAGAGCCCCGTTAGCCAAGCAAAAGCAAGTTTCCGGCGCGCACCAGCTTGGAGGTGGGGTTGGATTTTACGCACCTAATGCTGGCTTGAAGTCTGCAATTTAAGTACTATAACTCATTATACCACAACTGTCATCTGGATTTGCTAAATCGCTAATGGATTATATTTACACTAGCCCGCTGGGAGTCTATGAGTCAATCCTGTTATTTTGAGATGCCATCGAAAGATCTTTCGCTACCGCAGCTGGTAAAATGGGTGGTGGTTTTTTAGCCCGCAGCTAAGTCTTTCCGCGCTCACATTCACTTTCAGACTGAATTCCAAAAATGTGGCAAATAACTGCTGACCAACGGCTAGTTAAGCAGTGCCTGCTTGAAACACACCAGGGCGACCACGAAGGCCATAATTGCAAGTTATTTCTTCGTACAGCTGCCGTCTTACGCCGTTACGTGTCTTCTGTGGACAGTTAACCTTCAAGTGGACAGTTAGAATAACATCACCGAGGAGATTGACCAGTAGGTCAGTCCATTCCTTGGGTTTGGTGAACCGTGACTGGTTTATGCGGAGACGATAGTGGGGGAAGTGCGACGCAACCAAATAACATAAGAATGCTCTCAAACCATCAAATCACCTTTAAAATCTAGAATTTTTACGACGACTTCTCGGTCATCTCTTGGCGTAGGATGCCTACCATGAACATAGCGGATAATTGGGTCGAATTTTCGAGTTTCGCAAACGTTTGAGATCTCCATGAAGGTTCCCATGAAAGGCGCTTCTAGTCAGCTTTGTCGTCATTTTCTGGAGTTCGTGGAAGGGATCATCGTTGCATGCTGTGGTTTGTGCGTTCTTTTCAGATAGCTATAGCATTGTTATGCTGATTCCGTCTTGGCGTGGTCTTTGATTTACTTCGAGCATTTTTCACGAGGCTGACATATTAATGACCTCAATTATCACCGCTTGGTTCCATTTTCTAGATAGATCGCAGGAATTGGGATATTGTATGTTCTGTGCCAGGCCCTACACCTTCATTTATTTTACCTTCTGCATAGATTTGGAGCCTGCCTGAGCTTTCAAAGATCTTTGATGTTTGCGCGCATCGTTTCATGGTGACCTCACTGCGACTCTTTCCGCACGGACACGATCGGTCCTCTGAGGCTCTTAGTCTCCTCACACTCGACAACGGCCTCTCCACACGATCCTCCCCATCGGCCTCTTCTGTGATCACATTCTGCCTCACAGCCGGCTCCACAGATGGCGTCGTAAAGTCCTACGAGCTGGAATGGACCGGTTTTAAGAACGAAAACACTTCGGTAGGCTTTTTCCGCCTTTTGTTTCTGCTGAGTAATCGTGTTACTTGTATGGCAAGTTGGTTTGCTGGAGCGGTTCATTAAAGTGAAAAACAAACGATGTTATCAGATGGCTTTTCTAAAACACAGAAATGTCCGTCATCGGGGACTATGGCATACACACGCCTCCAGAAATTTTCGTAAGAGTGCGAACTTTTGACGTCTTAGGGGAGTTGATAATTTCCCTGGGTCGACAATCTCAGTAAATTTTCCGACCTCACGTAATTCCACTCATCAGTTGGGTCTCCGTGAACTTGTGGTGTGTTTAGCCGTCACATCGACAACCGCTACGAAAACTTTGAATTTCAGAGCCCGTTCAAGTTAATTGAACTTACGTTTCTTATCCACCATCAACGCCCCCCGTTGTCGTTGTCTTCAGCAAACACTTAGAATACGGATGTGCACCGTTTGAACTGTCTCCCTACAAAATATTGTTTGCTGCATTAAAACAAGCATTACCTGCAACTATGATTTTCGACTTGTGTTCTTCTGGATACACTCAGCACAATGCCTATTTTCTTCTGCCGTTTAATCAGTTCGCGCCCGTTCAACCGAGTCTCGAGTCTAGGTCTTCATCACTCCATTCCATTGCCTTGCCACGACATGTGAACGCCTGGCGTCGAGGCCAACCGCATCCCCTCTGGGCCGAGTTGTTTGATGTCGTTTTTGGCGATCGCGGCGACTTCCTTGCCATTGGACGCATCAAGGCCAGCTGTAATCTCCAGGTTTGTGCTTCTGACCTTGTCTCAACCAATCCTCTTTTTTCTTTTCGAATTCCCAGCTAAGTGCATGCGCTGACTCGGTCCCTATTTGTGAGTACTTGTAAAGGTTGCCCTTTCAGCATTTTTTCGAGCAACCTGCGATTGACACGGGCGCACATAACCCGAGTTCGCGTTCTGGTGTTCAGTACGTATCTGCAATGCATATTTTACGGTAGAAAATACCAATTAATTTGCATTATAGTTGTGGTAACGGGAGCCTAATAACAAGTGGATTCACGTCACCTGGCGTCATCCTGCTCAAATGTGTTACTTAGTGTTTATTCTCCCCCTCCCTTAGCATTTCTGCGGGGGGATTTACCAAAGATTCGTTTAATATGTCGAGACTTATGTCTTCACGAGAGTTTTCGGTCGAACGTTCAGACTATCAGGGTTCTGAAATAACAATGTGAATAAAAACTGAAGTTGTACTGTGGATTGCCTTCAAGGGGTCCATTTGACCTGATATTTATCATCGCATCTTTTATTATTTTTAAATCGTGTATCGTCCATCCAAGCTGATATAGAGCTTGATACTGAAGTGGTCGTTTACTGTCTACCTACCATCTTTAGCCAGTGTCACTTCATCTTCCGGGCTATACGTCTAACATTGAAAAGTTGTTATCGCTGCACTACGGAACTCCCGTCCTGTGTCTGCCGAATGTGGAATGGAGTACTGCAATTTCCAAAATTCCTGCGTTTGACAAGCCTAAGCCTATTTACTCTCACCAGCTAGTGTTTTCCTACTGCCTGCCTCAACATTCTAGATTCGGAGTCCGAGTCTGCTGATATTATAAGCAACCCTCTCCCTACGAGGCTTTGCCGTGTAGACAGCTTGGGAGTAGTGAGTTGCATGCGAGTAAACTGCACTGATTTATCCTGACTGAACTAAACATTTATGGTTTCAAACGAATTTTATTAATGCCTTTGTCCTGTAACGCTATATCTTGTTGTATATGTTCATTCGTTTTTCGGCTGCTTGATTTTCTCTTGCATGCTATTTTGATTGTAATTTATTTGCTCCAACCCGCGTGTTTCTTAGGCAAAGCAAATTAGGCTGCGCGCATTCTCACGGTGATATTTTATGAAGTCTTCAAATTGTACTTTTCTGCTCAAAATTTCTCCGTTTTATAAGCTATAATTATTATTCAGTAAATATTGCCCACAAAAAGGCAAGAAACTGATTCTATGCAAAATGGTAGGCCCTATATGGACTTTCAGAATTGCACTGTACTCAAATGGTGATTTTTTAAGCACGTTTACACCCAGTTGAGGAAATCATGATAAAATTACCTCAACGGCGCCACAATTTCTATTTATACTGTCCATTCAACTATCGCTTTACTCTCAGGTCGATTTTGAGGGATCATGAATGTGAGACTTTAGTGCATTTTCTCCCCACTACCGCTGTATGTCCCTTAAATCGTGTCTGTGGAAGTGATGCCACCCCTTGCCTTTTCTCCCACAAACATTCTTTGCACCTTCGAGGCTTTATTCCCTCTTCCACGATTAATCATTCCTGTGGCTCCTTCCTGGTGACACTAGCGAATCCAACATCAATCCTTCGCTTCTTATCATTGCGGCATCAGCAAGTTGGACTGTCAGCAGGCGCCTCTCTACTTCTTCTGTTCCACGATCGAACTGCATGCTATTTTTCACGCATTCCCATACTCTGCAGCGTGTGTGCACTCTTCGTGTCTGCTGGTTAACATTTGCATGATATTTATTTAGAAAATGGTAGATTGCATCAGTTTTATGTGCGGATGTGTGTGTGTGTGTGTGTTTGTGTGTGTGTGTGTGTCAGAACACTATTGCCAACCCGCGCGCCTGATGTTCACTATCAGCAGCATATTGCCCCTTCACTCACAAACCAACTATTTTCAGAATTTACTACCACACACTCGCGAACGAGGTTTGCGTTTCCCCTACCCCGCACTCCCTCCCCCCTCTCCGTTCCCCTCACTGCGTGCGGCCAGGCTTCCTACTCCCGCCTTTTGTATGTTTGTACATGGAAGAAAATTCATAAGTGACAACTTTAAACCAACGACACCCAATTGCAACATAGCATCGTACTGCCTCAAACCTAGTACAGTTTAATCGAAATAACTTACACGGACATCATCGTGTCTACTGCAATTGCGGCTCTTATGTGACTAGGCATCCTTCGTGTCAGTTTTTTGTCAATCTGTTCACCATATTGCTATGCAACCTTGTGGGATCTGTCTTATATTTACTCCACATACTCCCCCCTGCATCCTTTCATAGCTCCTATATCGGAATGCAAGCGTAGAGGGTACAGGTCCTTCCTCTGCGCCGGATTCCCAATTATGCTGCGTGGAGATTGATGTGTCCTCTTCGCACCCTTTTGCTCAGCACCGACGTTCTCCGGTGCCCATCTTCGCCACCGCGAAGGCGGCGGTGGGGTATGGGACCGGCGCCACGGGCGAAAACTGCATCTGCCAGCCACCACAACCCTCGTCAGCAGTTGAGCGGACAAAGCTGATCGTGCCATCGTCTGCAGCTTTTTCCAAAGATTTGCGTCTCCTGGCCGTTGGCTACGAGAGCGGTTTTGTGGATGTGAGTTCTCATGCCAGTATTCCTTTTTTTAATTCGCCCAGCTTTGCGGCCTGTACGCAACTGCAGGCCCCCAGTCCCTTTGTCTCCCAGCCCATATTTAACAGTACAGGACGCAGGTACAGGGTCCTCCTGCTGCTCCACTGCCGTTAAAGGTTCCCCAATTCATGGAGTAGCCATTTCCAAGTAAACTGGCCTAACTTTTTCCACAATCGTGTCCTTCACAGTCAGTATGAGTTACGCGTAGCTTGGTATTCCGATAGCACTTACCGTGCGGGTGCACATTATGTTCTTCAGGAACAACTGTTAAGTTTGCTGGATGACCGTACCGGCTTGGACGAAGATCCCATGCTTACTTTGGTAGGAAGCAAAATTCAGGAGACTTTTTGCGATTCTAATATTCTGAAGGATATTTCTGCGTCTGGCGTCGTGACATTGTGTGTAAAAATGAGCTTCTTTAGTTGGGCGCCCAATTTCAAGCTTGGAGGTTAAATTTCTGCTAATTCCTCATAATACGTCATATAAACCTCATTTTTTCATGGAACTGTTTTGTCTAAGATTCCGCCAATTAATCCTCGCAATACCTTTTGGATGTTTTCTTGCCAATAGTAAAATTTCCGTCATTGTCTTGCATCCCCTTACGCAGTAAGCACTGCTTCTATATGCTTTATTCCGTATTTCCTTTTCTGATCCCTTCCACTCCCTACGAATACTACACCCAATCACCGCATTGTCACATTATAAGTCTATCTTTGATGGTGTCCTGTTATTAATAGACCCGCGGCACAAAACCACATGCGTTTTTTGCCCGGGAATACCCGTTTTTGGACCTTGACTGAATGGGTTAAAAATAACAAGTTTCCTTTCCACCATTTCTTGATATTTGTCATATCCTTCCCCGACATCCTTTTCTCTGTCACCTGTTTTCTGGGGTTTCAGCTCTCTATACGTTTATTAAAAACAGCTAAACCTTTCGTGCCTTCCTCATTCGCCCCTCGCTCCCCCCACACTAGCTCATGCAATTCAAGTCCCATAACCATCCCGTGGCTGGATTCACGCGCCGCTGCGTCCTCACAATTGATCCCGTTAGTTCCAAGGGTGCGCCCGGCTCACCTCGTGTCCTTCCCAGTAATCTGCTGCCCTCGGCTCGTAAAATTATCCACCTCTCCATCTGGTGCCTTCCTCTTCTGAAATCCACGGGAAACTCGGATCCAGCACTTCCCTCGCTCTCAGAGGCCATCGTAGCTGCTATGACAGCATGTGGGACTGTTTACGTGAGTTTTTTTGCGCTCTGTTGGAATTTCGCTACACTGAACCAAAACTGGATTCACCGGGCTCACAGAACGCGCGCTTATTAGGCTGCGTCTAGTTAACGCAAGCTCCTAACGTTGGGGGACTAAACAGCTGTGTTATGGGAACCATACCTGCAAGCTCTACGCATTAGTTGGCTTAGCTTAGGTTGGTGTAACTCACCGACCATACCGCGCTAAGAACTGCCTGCTACTCCAGCACAGAAACTGTCGGCGAATTAGCGCATATGGCCTTCGGCTTTGCGTGGGAGAACTCTAAAGTTCAACAGTGGGATTTTCGGCAAATAAACACCAACAATGAGTGCGTTTCGTCTGACGTTTAGTTTTTTAGCACTCCCATAGTTGCACCACCAACAAAAGTATATGTTATTTTTGTCTTGTACTCAAAATCATACTGGTTAGCGCGTTCAATTGGTATATGCATCCCCCTGTCAGGTTGCTGTTCTTAAGGCTGTCCAACAGCTGGTCGCGAATGGGTTGTGGTACGGCAATTATTAAACTCCCACAAAATCGCAACATGGACACTTACTTCCGAATGATAGATTTTGGCTTGAGAGCCACAGGTTGTATACATCTGGATTTGAATTATGACTGGTTCACGTAGTACAATGACCATGATTGTGTTTAGGTATAGCTGAAATACAGCCATCGGCCCCCACAAAATGCAAGTTTAAAGGGTTGTTGCTTATACCCACTAGGTGGGCAGGCAGGTATGTAGCCCTTGGTGGATCCGGAACTCCGCCGGGTGGGCCTCAATCCCGGCGGTGAGGAGGAGGAGTCGGAGCAGCATAGTCAAGAGGGGCTGCTCTGTCATAAAAAAAACAGATGGAGAAGAGAAGAGATGGATCCATCCTAGGGAGGTTTGGTGTAGCAGACATTGGCCTCCAAAATGATAATTTTGACAGTATATTCGTTATATTTCCATCTCTGGACTACAATGGTTTAGCTGTCGTTTGTTTACCTACCACACCGTATATATTTGCTTGGTAGTGACAGCTTGTAAAAAAGCCACGGGGATAAAAGCGTAGTAGTTTTCAAAAGTGACGCAACAAAATTCGTCTAGCATATATTTATTCATGAGATGAAATGCAAAGCTTGGGAATGTGTTCGATACTGCGGGGGTAATTATTGTCGGTTAATTCTACAGGTGCTGCTCTTGCAACCCGCAAAACCGAAGTTGAAGTGTTGTAGGTGGTACGTCGTAGCTCAAGAGGTAAGGACGTTGGCTGCAATCAGGTCTTGCTCTTACTGCTATGTGTATGATCCCTACCGAATTGGGGTCAAGTTAGATTATTTTCCTCATCTTTATTCCATCTCATTTTCTTTTACAGGCATGGTCGGTGCCCTTCAGTCCTTCCAGCCCGGATACGGCGCCTCCTCAGTTGGCGCACCCCTACAAGTTCTGGCAGCGTATGCACCAGCTGTCCTGTGAAGTGGCACCTGGCAACCCCGGCTCGGAGGAAACTTTCGAAACTTGCTCCAGCCGTGTTTTTACTTCACCCATCGTTTGGTTTCAGTGTCTGGCCCACCTGGTCCCCCTGCAACCTCCAGTCACTGCCGCTGCTGGGGACAGCGAGGGTGCAAGTGTGAAACACCGTCTAGCCTGGCTCTCGGCTGGACGCGATGGTTGTCTCTACGGCCGACCCCTGTGCCCACAAAAGAGCCCCACGGCTGACACGGAATGGAGCCTTAGTATAGCGGCCCATAGACCCTTTGAGATCACCGATGCTGATGTGGATCCCTGCGGATGTTTGGTTGTAACAGCTTCCACAGACCAATCTCTTAAGGTTTGTACTGTTTTTTTCTGAGCCTAAAGCATCACCATCACCCCACACTGCGTACCTGTCTGTTACCCAAACCACTGCGGCGTTCGGGGTGTTAATACTGCCTCCCTAATCTGTCTGCAGGTGTGGTGTTTGAGCACCTCTCAACAGCTTTTCGAGGCCTCACACAAACCCTCGCCCGTGCGCTGCGTCAAATTCCGTCCAGTGGCCGAACACTCACATTTAGGCACCGAAATCTTTCTAGCCTCAGGTGACGACTCCGGAACCCTTCGCATCTGGTGCATGACGATCCCGAAGTAAGTGCCTTCTCTCGTTTCTCTTTTGTTCACGGTGTCTGGCGTCATGTGTGTGCGCTCGCTCGCGTATGTATATGAATCTAGTCATCCTCATGCTGCACCCAATCTGATCCTCCCGACAGTTTGGCGGTCGATTGCGACCATGTCCACCGTGCGCCCCACAACAAAAGGGAAATATGGACACAAACTGTGTTTAGTTTGTGGCAGTGGTAGGCATGCCCAGAACCCCGGTCACTCCGCTCCTGGTATGGTCACCAAGTCAAGATGACCGGATGCGGGAGAGAGCGCTGGAACCTGGTGTGACCTGAGCCCGCATCTAAACTTGCCACAATGCCCGCATGTGTAGCATTTGTTATGTGTTCCTGACGGCAGTAATGCCTGCCGTGGCGTGCTGTGGTCCCCGTGGTGGTCTGGCACTAGTTCCGTTTTAGAGGGCACTGTCTGGTCTGTAACCCGCTTTACAGACTAGAAAAGCTAATTAGACCATGAAAAAAGGAGCATGTTTTGCATTTCTGAACTAAACACGCCAGAATCTATTAAGGCGCGCTTTTCGGTCGTCTAAAGGCTAAGACTCGGGCTGCACTATGTTCTTTATGACATTCTCGCCCATCTGAAATCAAAGTCTTCATTACTACTTGTTACGGCTGCGATTATGACTGATCTAGCCGGCCTCAATTATGTCCAGTGTGGGGCTTCGCCACGCGCGACGGTCCGTGGCCGCAGATCTGGACAGTTCGAGCCATTCTCTTCGCCAGCGCCAGAGTCCGAATACTGAAGGCCCAAAAACCACTTCCATGTCCTGCTGGACTGAGTCGAGCCAGGTTTTGAGTTGATCCCCTCTTCTACGTTTCCAATTAGGCAACGGTTTCAAGTCGAGGGCAGTAGCACTAAGCTCTTGAGGTTGGCGACGACGAACGTATCCAAATCAAAGTCTGGCACACTTAACGGGAATAAGTTCGTTTGTGGGATGCTTAACCCAGTCTTTTAGCGCTATCACTCACAGCGCTTGCGCCCAGCTCTGGTCGTCTTGGCAGTGTATAGCAATCGGAGTAGGGAGATTGTGGGACCTCAGGGTGCGATAGATGTCATGCAAGTCTGCCTATATCTAAACTAATTCGGGTGTTAATCCACCCAGCTCAGACCACTCTATGTAGAACATGGCGAACGTTATCGCTTTCGACAATCAAACTTTTGTACTTATCCTTAGAACAGGGTAATGCGATGGCTGCAACACCTGTTTCTCTCTCGGTTTTGCAATGAAACCCCGCTTGAGACTGACAAAACTATGAACGGGTCTCGCAAATATGCACGGAAAGGTCCTTTTTGGTTGACACAAGCCTACTGACGATTCGCACAAACTGCCGGAATTCGTTCTGTCAAGTTAAATGTCTTATCACATGCTGCATCGAAAAGCAGACCTGTACTTCTCGTCTTTATTCATCGACCCAAGACATACCGGCTATCCCGACGCTTTCCTGAGTCACGTTTTGCTGCCTATCCCCTGTACCTTTATGCTCTATTTTTTTGTTCATTTACTAGAAACCGAGAACGTTCCGCATTTTGGCATCGGCGCAGCTTTTCCTCTGATGCTCCCAGCGCTGGCGGTTCCTGGCTCCTGCGTCTCTGCTGGTCCGCAGACGGCAGCGTGCTCTCGGGCCTTTCCGATCGCCTCTGCGTTTGGCCATTCGCTCGCACCGAAACTAGCCAGTCGCGTTCGCATGGTACCGGCGCCGTCACTGTTGGGACTCGGTCCGGTGTGATGCAGTCCGTAGTCAAAACAGCCTGTAGCGAGCCCTCCCAGCTTGAACTCTTTCGCTGCCGTGTCTTGCAGGTCTTTGACTCCCCCGGTCACGCGGACTACCACGGCTGTCCGCTGCGCAGTCGTCTTTTTGTAGGCAGGGTCTCAAGCCTGGAGTCTGGTTCGCGTCTCCTGCCCACCCTGGTTGCCATTGACAGTTCTTCCGGTGACCTCCTCGTATTTGATCCCATCGAGATGCTCCTGGCTGCTAGGCGTCCTACTTCTCCCCCAATCTGACTGACGTACCCCGTACGCCTGCCTCCTCCTCCTCCTCTTCGCATTTTTACTGCTCTATCGCCCTCTTGCGACTCCTCCGTCAATCCCTAACAAATTGACGAATTGACAATTATGTGGTTTCTGCATTTTTGTGCAAGCATTTGCATGTTTCGCAATCATCAGCGAGCATTTTATATAGCAGCAGTATTATCATTTTTACTTTTCAGCAACAGAAATAAAGACCGCAGCTTCATCTGACTGGCCCGCCTCGTTTTCGCTTCTACAATCAGGAAGTCACTCGTATGGTGACGTGAAACGCAGTTTATCCCATGACGTGCGCGGGGTTTAGCTTTGGGTGGGACCCAATTAAGCCTTATCTGCTGCACCCTTTCTCCCCAGCTCACCTTGTTCCGATGGCAGGCGAACGTCAACACAAACTGAGGTGAGCTTACGCGCAGCGGCTGCCAAAATTAACAACTTGTATCCGCGTGCCATGCACAATCCGATGTCAAAGACGTGTTACGGGTGTTTTCAAGAGCGTATAGGACCTCACATGGGTGACAGTGTTTATACACGCCAATTAAGAAGAGGTCATTGCAGGATGACTCTCAGTCTTCTAGTTGTTACAAAATACTTCTATGAGAACTGCGTTCACTCATCAGTTGTCAGCTTTCAAACCACACTTGAATGCTTCCTGATTGACCTTAACGCGTCAAATTTAGTAAAGCGGGAATGCGCTTATTTGTCGTGAGGAAGCCTTGCTCGCGGTTGATTTGAATTGCTTTCCTCTTCAATGTGCCAGTTGAACATCCGGTCCTGCTTGTCTGATCGCTATGTAATAATTGTGGCCCCTCTTCAGTGAACCATCAGCGCTGTGTGCATGCGCGTGTTTGACTGTGGCTAATGCTCGCCTTAATGCAGAGTAAACGCGAAACAGATTTGCGCCTATCTGTCGTCCTAAGTGTAATAGTTTGATGGAGTTCAGCCTGGAATGTTGTCGCCTAATCGTGATCTCTTTCACCCGCTTGAATCTCGTTCACTTTGGAAAACCGAAGGATAGGAGTGCACCCACTGCTCTATGCATAGGTGCCCAGTGATTGCCCTCCCTGTCTTACAGAATGAGGGAGTTTGTTTCATCAAACACTTAACTGACTCCGAAAATGTGATGATTGACAAAACTGTCGTCAAATGAACCTAGGAAGCGTTTCCCTATTTACAAAGTGTCAGGATATTGACTGAATTGTGAAGAGTTGTAATTTGTGATGGCCAAACCGTCGATTCTGGTTTAAGTTGGCCAATCCAGTTGAATGAAACCAGCATGGGCCCTAAACAGCGCAGTCATAACCCACTCGAATCTCTACTACAATATATATATATATATATATATATATATATATTCACTCAGGAATGTGCGAACACCGATCGAATAGGCTTCCGAACTAAACAAAGTTCATGTGGTGGTCAGAGGTCCCCAACGGGTGACCGCCTGCCAGGCTGATTCCGGCCAAGTCATAATAGCAGTAAAGGGGGTATGACAGCGTCTGGGGTAACCTGATACAGAACTGTTTCGGGCTTATTAGCCTTCATCAGCCAAGCATAACCCTGAACACTAGCTGGTCGGACAACACAAACAAACGCGCTTACAGACGGCGCAGTTGGTCCACCACTGGTGTCTATCAGATGGGTCATAAGCACTTCATCGAACCGCAGTTCATCAGCGCCCGCCACCTGCCATTTGCTGTCACTGCTGATCGGGTATATATTCACTCAGGAATGTGCGAACACCGATCGAATAGGCTTCCGAACTAAACAAAGCCCGAAACAGTTCTGTATCAGGTTACCCCCAGACGCTGTCATACCCCCCTTACTGATATATATATATATATATATACGTGAGCAGAAGAGGCGATCACGGGAACCATAGTTTTACTTTCCTGACGTTTCAAAAGCGTGCAGGCTTCCGTCATCAGAGGCGGGGGTTGTACCGCGCCTCACAGTATTTAAAGTAGGTGACAGTCATAGTCAATAGGGTTTAAGCCAATGCAAAGGAAGGGGGTCGGAGCATGAGAGGGATGCTCAATCATCGAGGCGGATTAGTTTCAGTCAAGGGGTCTCCCATCGGATTCTCCTCTTCGCACCTGTGCAGCTGTCATTGATCTAAGCTGCCGTCCTTTGGCAACGTTCATGTTTGTTTTCACTCGTTCATCTGGTTTCCCACCTGCAGAATGAGCGGATGCAGCGGCGAAGTTGATAATTGTTCTTTCCGGTTGTGGTCCATCTACATGTGTGTCCATTATGGGCTCACAAGGGCTCGAATTAACGTCAGATTCTGCTGTTCGCGCCTGTGCCACTGTCATTGATCGCAGCAGCCGTCCTATTCCGGTGGTCCTGCTTGTGTTAATACGTACATCCGGTGTCACACCTGCAGAATGAGCGGATGAAGCGGCTACGCTGGTGATTGCCCCTTCCGATTGTGGTGCGGCTGCGTGTGTATCCACCATGGGCTCACGAGGGCCCGGATTCACGTTCCGTCTGATTTGGTGTTCACTTTTTCCTTCATTGAGTTTCTTTCGGAGAGCTTGGTAGGCTGTAGGAAGTGAGACACAACGGTTAATGGAGGTTGTTCCCGTGTGTCAGGCCTCGATTGTTTCCCTCACCACGCGGTCATTTCCTCGACCCAGAATTTCGGCATTCGGGAAGGAGAATGTGTGTCCGACATTTGCGCAGTGTTCCGC